>LR738710.1:113535774-113565878 GCA_902687465.1 Secale cereale
GGGGCCGCAGCTAAGCCCCCGAGTGAGAGGGTTGCTCTTCACTCGGAGTGTTTTTGTAACTTAGGTGATTACGGGGTCGCAGCTAAGCCCCCGAACGAGAGGGTTGCTCTTCACTCGGAGTGTATTTGTAACTTAGGCGATTACGGGGTCGTAGCTAAGCCCCCGAGTGAGAGGGTTGCTCTTCACTCGCAGTGTTTTTGTAACTTAGGCGATTATGGGGTCGCAGATAAGCCCCCGAGTGAGAGGGTTGCTCTTCACTCGGAGTGTTTTTGAAACTTAGGTGATTCAGATTCACAGCTAAGCCACCCACTGGGGCATTTGAGAACACGTGCCTTTGGAACAATAATCATTATGGAATTGTCGCAAACTTGTCTTTGAAAAACAAACTGGGGGATTCTTATTACAACTCGTCTGGTCGAGTGCCTTAAGTGTAAAAGCAGCGGAGTAGATCCGCATTCCATGAGCGTGGCTCATCTATTTTCTTGGCTACGTTGTGGAGGTGGTATGCCCCATTGTGGAGTACTTTGGTGATGATGAAGGGGACCTCCTAGGCTGGAGCAAGCTTGTGAGGTCGTTTCTGATGTACTCGGAGTACAAGATCTCCTTCCTGGAATGCCCGGCCTCAAACATTGATGGCGTGGAATCGACGCAGGTCCTGCTCGTATATGGTTGAGCGGATCAGGGCCATCTCGCGCTCTTCTTCTAGGAGTTCGACTGCATCTTGGTGAGCTTGTTCTGCTTCAGCTTCTGAGAAGAGTTCTACCCGAGGGGCATTGTGCAGCAAATCACTCGGAAGTTCGGCCTCAGTGCCATACACCATGAAGAAGGGGGTCCGATCAGTCGACCGGTTCGGAGTTGTCCTCAGCCCCCACAAAACAGATGGCAACTCGGTCACCCAAGCACCAACGGCGTGTTTGAGGTCGCGCATTAGCCGCGGTTTCAACCCTTGAAGGATCAACCCATTCGCCCTCTCTACCTGTCCATTCGACTGCGAATGCGCACAGATGCGTAGTCGACTCGAGTACCTTGGGAAGAATAGAATGCTCTGAACTCGTCTGAATCAAAGTTGGAGCCATTATCTATGATGATGCTGTGGGGGACTCCATATCTGAATATCATTTCCTTGATGAAGCTGACGGCGGTGCTCGAACCAAGGTTCTTGATGGGCTTGGCCTCGATCCACTTGGTAAACTTGTCGACTGCCACGAGCAGATGGGTGAAGCCACTCCTGCCTATCTTGAAGGGCCCAACCATGTCTAACCCCCAAATGGCAAACGACCAAACCAATGGGACAATATTCAAGGAAGACGCAGGTTTGTGGGACATGTTTGAGTCGAACTGACAGCCCCCACATTTGTCGACGATATCTTTTGCCATCTCGTTCGCACGGGGCCAGTAAAACCCGGCTCAGTATCCCTTGGCCACGTTGGTCCGGGAGGAGGCATGGTGGCCGCAGGTTCCCGAGTGAATCTTATTCAGGATCATTCGACCTTCTTCGGGGGTGATGCAACGCTGAGCGCCTCCCGTGACACTTTCTCTGTAGAGCTGACCCTGTATCACGGTGAAAGCTTTGGATTGACGGACAATCTGACGAGCCTCATTCTCATTCTCTGGGAGTTCCTGCCTGAGCAAGTACGCTATGTATGGCACTGTCCAGTCGGGTGTGATTACCAAGACTTCCATGATCAGGTCAATCACGGCCGGGACTTCAATTTCAGTCAGATTGGACGCACTTACGGTTGTGGGGGCTCTTTTGTGAAGGGGTCTTATTTGACTGACGGGGTGTGTAGGTGCTCCAAGAACACATTTTTGGGGATAGGTTTCCGAGTGGAGCCTATCTTCACGAGATCGTTAGCAAGCTGATTCTTGATTCTGGGCACGTGGTGGAGCTCCAAACCTTCGAATTTCTTTTCTAGCTTCCGTACTGCACTGCAATAACTGGTCATCGCTGGGCTCCTGACGTCCCATTCCTTCATTACTTGATTGACCACTAAGTCCTAGTCACCGTATACCATTAGGCGACGGACGCCGAGTGAAATGGCCATAGGCAACCTGTACAAAAGCGCCTCATATTCAGCTTCGTTGTTCGAAGAATCAAAGTGAATTTGCAGGACATAACTGAGCTTGTCACCTCTGGGGCACACCAAGACCACACCTGCACCGGATCCGTTCAGCTTCTTGGATCCATCGAAGAACATGGTCCAATGATCCGACTGGATCTGAGTTGGCTGCTGCTGTTCGATCCACTCGGCAACGAAATATGCTAATGCCTGAGACTTGATAGCTTTCTTTGCTTCAAACTTGATATCCAACGGAAGGAATTCAATCGCCCATTTAGCCACTCGACCGGTTTCATCCCGATTGTTCAGAATTTCATATAATGGAGCGTCGCTGACGACTGAAATTGAATGATATGAGAAGTAGTGTGCAACTTTCTTGGCGATCAAGTAGATCCCATCACTACAAAAAAAATACACTTCCGTGATGATACGTGTTTGTCGTAGTAGGTCACGTTTTCTGTCATGCATGTACATCCATGAAAAATTTATGACAGAATGAAGATAGTCATACCCGTGATGTCGTAGAAGTGTTCCATGACATTACGAAAATTATCATCACGGAAGTGTCCACTTCCATGACGATAAATCACGCGTCACAGAAGTACTTTCGTCAAGGGTGACCGACACATGGCATCCACCATTACGGAACGCTGTTAAGCTATCAGGTCCAGTTTTAGATCCGATAACCCGTTAACAGCCCTGACCAATGGGGATTTTCCACGTGTAAAATTCTGATCGGCTGACGGAAACACGTGTCAGCTCTGCATTGGCACATGTGTCACTCATCCAATGGGCGAGATGCGCCTATGATATGTTGACACGTGGACCGGCCCAAAAGTGGCCCATAAAGTTTAAATGGGCCGACCCAACTAAAGGCCCACAAGATTTTGCGGTCCATAATGGGCCAGCCTAGCAAAAGGCCCACGAGATTTTGCGGGCCATAATGGGCCGGCCCAGCAAAAGGCCCACGAGATTTTGCGTAGCATAATGGGCCGTCCCAGCTAAAGGCCCACGAGATTTTGCGGGCCATAATGGGGCGGCCCAGCTAAAGGCCCGTGAGATTTTGCGGACCATAATGGGTCGGCCCAGCTAAAGGCCCAACATTCTCAGTTAAGGCCGTACGGCTAGTGTCAAATCGGCCCGTCAACGGCCTGTCCTAAACTTGTCATCGTCGCAGCCCATTGTCACTTCTGGCCCGTTAACAGTCCACTAAGTATA
Organism: Secale cereale; assembly: GCA_902687465.1. NCBI lineage: Eukaryota > Viridiplantae > Streptophyta > Magnoliopsida > Poales > Poaceae > Secale > Secale cereale. Next base: position 113,539,053 of record LR738710.1, read on the forward strand.
TGGGCCGAATTACGGCCCGGTGTATTTCCGGCCTATTAAAGGTCCTGCTTCATTTGGGCCCATTTACAGGCCATTGGAACTTTTAGCACATAAACGACCGTGAAGGATTTGGGGCATATTCGGCCATGTCTGACATTCGGCCTATTAGAGGCCCACTACAGATTTGGGCCACTTTCGGCCTCTTGTGATTTTCGGCCTGTTAACGTCGGACGAAATCCATGGGCCATATGTGGCCCAACGTCACATCGGGCCCATTAATGGCACATATGAAAATGACGATAATCTAGCCCAAGCGAACTTCCGGCCTATTAAAGGCCCGTGTATTAGGTCGGCGCATTTACAACCCATCCGAATTTTGGCCTGTGAAAGATCCGCATCGTAAATGGGCCCAATCTCACTTTCGGTCTTTTAAAGGCCCATGTTTTTTATGGGCTCGAGATATTTACACCTGTAAACAACCTATTGTTACCGAGGGTCTAAATTATGTTTAGGCCTGTTAAAGGCCCACTATGGGCACATGCCTACCAGAAAAATATGAAATCTTATGCTGATTTAGGCCCAGATATATTTAGTGGGCTACATGCAAATTTCGGCCCATAATCATTTTTAGCCCAATTGGAATGGGCCCGATGAATGTTGGCATGTTGGGCTCCTACAAAGCTTTCGGCCGAATACATTACTAAGATAAACCTACACTATACAAAAATAGCATCGTAATTATTGCAGCCTTTGGCAACATCATAAATGTTGTATCACAACAAAAGGCCTGTTGGCATAAAGTTTACAGTCCTTGCAGATAAAAGCACCAACAGATGTATAGAAGCACATATCATTTGACCTGAGTGCTAATGTTTCAGGCTGTAGAATCTAATGGAGCAGCACGATCTTCACCTTTTTCCGCCATTGCTCTTGAACAACAAAGCAAATGTCTGATAGTCTGGTTTCAAAACCATTCATATCTTGACGACATTTGTCAACCTCTATTCTTGTTTCCAAAATGACGTCCATTAGGGATTGGACTTGTGTGTGGAGCACAGATATATCACTCTGTCTAGCAGGAAGATTGTGTTCAGTAGGCGATTTGGACGAGGTTACCTTGACAACCAACCCAGAATTACGCAGGAATGTGCTTTTTGAACTGTTAGTGGAGAGATGCTGACGCACTGCAGCAAGAGGTGACATTGTGCCTGTGGTAGCCTCGTAACCTTCAGGTGGTTGTGGCTGTCCAATCATTTTTTTCCATAGCTTCCTGAAAGTTTGAACTTGTAGATTAGTGTTCCAGATAAGTTACTAATGAGACAAAAACAAACAAAGTAGGTTACACGTTTATACATAACTTATTTTGGTGAACTATTGTAATACATTAGCATGTATTGTAGTGCCAACTACATAATAAAATCACTTTCGGAACATATGTCCATGTAGCATGCCTACTGTATTGTCTATTTCCTCACATTCATTGACATCTAAGGATAGAGAGACATGGTTTAAAGTAGGATGAACATAGTATGACATCATTCATATCATGGGCAAACAGATATAAAACAAATAGGCTATTTTATCATTGTGTGCGCACGTGAACATAACAACTAGAATACAGATCAAGACCAAAAGAATATCCTTCATCTCTTTTAAACCATGTAAGGTGAAATGATACGTTAAGACAACTGTGTATAAAAGTGAACATAGTAACTGACATTGGATGCAAACCAAGTAGTTAAATGAACACATCACGGTACCAATCAGTTCAAAGGCAGGAGGAGTAAGGAATTACAACAATGGCTTGAACTGGTGTGCTCATTCCCTTCATCTTGCTGGTGTGGCAATCCTTGAAGATTTGCACTGCATTCGGTGCAGGTTCTTTTTGGTCCGCGCAGGCTTTCCTCTGTATTTGGAACAAGTCAATATAGATATGACAATATGGCACAGAAAAAAGAAGCAAGTAGCAGCTATTTACAAGAGCATGGCAATGTGCAATATAGCTACGAGATCCTGTTGTCTGTTGGAATTTCACTTTAGAACGGTTGGTCTTGTTCTTCAAACAGTTAGCCTAGACGAAGATACACTTGTAAGGCACATACATAAATACAAGTTCAATATGTGGTCTGATCAAATACATATAGCCTACCTGATACTTTGGATCAGACCAGTGTTTAACGAGGGTTGTCCAGTCTTCATCTGTAATATAATCCACTGGAGATGTTTGGGCGATTTCATTGTTAGCCTTGCCTTCAAAGTGAGATTTTCTAAGGTAGTACCGATACTGTCGCAGAGCAGGCCTAAAAACATGAGTGCATGCTTGTTTAGTTGCATCATCTTTCGGATCCAACTTGAACCTCATCTGTTGAAAAAAGAATGTGAGTCTTATTAGGAGGAAGCTAGAAAGTATGGGACAGAGCAAGACAATATTACTAATTGCGATGAATAACATTACTTACGGATAAATGGTCAAGGAAGGTGTTAAACTGGGTATTGTCTTTCTCATTGCTGTACTGGATCCACGTTGGGAGGATACGTGCATGACACCTAACGGCAACGGCTGCCTCTGATACTAACTTGGCTGACTCTGTAGCATCACGTGGCCTTTTTAAACCTACCTCAAAATGGATCTCCATTCTCCCTCGTTTAGATTTTGTTAATCTATCAAGCATTATCCCTGATGTCTGTTTCCGCTTTGCGTCGTGGCTCTATTTCAACAACGAATATGGAAAGTGTTAGTGTACATCAAACTTTGAGAGTACATGTAATGAAGCATGCAACTGCAACTTGACTCGGTCAGGTACCGTCTTGTTGTTGATGCTCATGAGCTTCATCTGATCTTGCCAAGTCCTGTTGTGTCACTAGTGCTTCGGAAGTAGTGTTAGGTGTGAAGGCAGCTTGGGAACTGGCCAGTTCCGGAGAAAACGAACGAGTAACTTGTTGAGATGCTGGTACAGTTCAAGCGGATGCTGCAGCTGGTGGAGCAGGTGATACTGTGTTTGTAGATTTAGCCGGTGGACTTGGACCTTCTACTGCACTATAAGTACCAGCAGAATCCGGACGACAGATCATTTTCCATTTCACCCGACGAGTAACACCACTCCCTACTATATTATTTTCCTTGCACTTTTTTGACTTTGCCATGTCAAGCCGTACCCACAACAAAAAAGAATAAAATTGCTCTTCAGAACTCATTGATGCATGATACAGACAAGCAATACTTTGATGTAAGACAACCGTATGAGGATGGAATATGTAAGAAAAATAGGACGGCATGACATATTCACAGCTACGATGTGTAAACTAAGCAGAAGGATTTTCAAGAAAATAGAAGTAATGCAAGCTATACACCATATGAAAGATGCAACCAATATTACTCTGCCAAGTTAAATGTGTCTTGTCATAAGTGGCAATTCAAAAAATTAGAAGCAGTACAACATAGAAATCAATGCAAGATGCAACCACTATCAAACTGCCATGTTAAAAGTGTCCAATCATGAGTGATTGATGCGGTATACACAACAGCAGTACTTTGATGTAAGAACATGGTATTATGGATAGATGCTGTGTATTCTAGACACAGAACGCCATGTCATATGCACATGTATAACGTATGAACTCAGCAGGTGCAATTTATTCAAAATATAAGAAATACAGGCTAGACAACATATGCAATATGAAACCAATTATCACACTGTCAACTTAGAGCAAGCACCTGCGATGGTGGAGTACAGGAGATGAACTCATCATGTAGACTTGGGACTTCAACTTCATTAGCAGTAGCAGTGGCAAATCTAGAGAGTCTCTATTTGTGTTGGTGCAGAGGACCACCAACATCCCCTAACTTACTCTTTTCCTTCCCATTTTCTGATATTGCCTTATGAAGTCAAAACCACAAGAAGATGAATAAAATTAGCTCTGCATAACTGGTTGATGCATGAGACAGACGAACACTACTTTGATGTAAGGCAAGCGCAGGATAGGAGGATGGAATATATACAAAAAGGACAACGTTTCATATTCACACGTACGATAGGAGGATGGAATATCTATGAAAAAACAGTAAGCGGAAGGCATTTCAACAAAATTAGAAGAAATGAAAGCTAGGCACCATATGAACATGCAACCAATATCACTCTATCAGGTAAAAAGTGTCTCGCCTTAAGTGCCATTTCAAGAAATTAGAAGCAGTACAAGCTACAAGATGATGCAAGATGCAACCTACATCACAGTCCCAAGTTAAATGTGTCTTATGGGTAAGTGATCGTTGCAGGTATAAGTTGTAAGCTACGCAGATGCAAGTCAACATAATCAGAACCAATACAAACTAGACATCATACCGAAAACGCAACCACATATAACAGTCCCAAGTTAGAGCAAGCACCTGTGATAGTGGAGTAGGGGAGATGTGCTCTTCATGTACACGTATGTTCTAGAAACAGGACCATGTGTCATATTCACAGGCATTATGTGTAAAGTAACCAGATGCAATTCAACAAAGTTAGAAGCAATACAAGCTAGACATCATACGCAACATGCAACCACATATAATAGTGCCAAGTTAGAGCAAGCACCTGTGATGGTGGAGTAGGGGAGATGTGCTCATCATGTACACGTATGTTCTAGAAACAGGAACACGTGTCATATTCACAGGCATTATGTGTAAAGTAAGCAGATGCAATTCAACAAAGTTAGAAGCAATACAAGCTAGACATCATACGCAACAAGCAACCACATATAATAGTGCCAAGTTAGAGCAAGCACCTGTGATGGTGGAGTAGGGGAGATGTGCTCATCATCTACATAGCTACGTTGACTGTCTAGCCTTGCGTTGTCTTGCGAATCTTGTTGGGAGGATGGCGGAGTAGAATCTGTAGAGAACCTCCGTTTCAGTTGCTCGGAAGGACCACCATCATCCAATGCCTTGCCAATTCCCTTTATATTTATTGATTTTGCATTGTGAGGTCAAACCGACAATAAAAAGGAATATAATTTGCTCTTCAGAACTCATTCATGCATGATACTGACAAACACTACTCTGATGAAAGGCAAAGTCAAGATACGAGGATGGAATATGTACGAAAAAATGGACGGCTTGACATATTCACACCTATGATGTGGTAACTACGCAGAAGGCACTTCAACAACTTAGAAGCACTGCAAACTAGACACCAAATGAAAGGTGCAATCAATATCACTTTGCCAAGTTAAAACTATCTCGTCATAGGTGGCGTTCATCAAACTAGAAGCAATACATGCTAGAAATCATATTCAAGATGCAAATCAATATCACACTGCCAACTTAAAGGTGTTCCATCATAAGTGACTGATGCAGGATACACAAGAAGAGTAGTTTCATGTAAGAACATGGTGTGATAGACATATATAGTATGTACAAAACAGGAAAGCATGTCATATTCACACGTATCATGTGTAAGCTAAGCAGATGCAGTTTACACTAATTAGGAGCAATACAAGCTAGACACCATATGCAACATGCAACCTGATATCACACTGCCAAGTTAGAGAAAGCACCTTGGATGGTGGAGTAGGGGAGCGGATACTTGGACCTTGTAATGCACTATCAATACAAGGAGAATCGGTACAGATGCTCCATTTACGTTGCTGCAAAGGACCACCATCATCGCCTTCCTTACTCTTTTCCTTCCTCTTTCTTGATTTTGCCTTGTCAAGTCAAACCCACAAGAAAAAGGAATAAAATTTGCTCTTCAGAACTCATTGATGCATGATACTGACGAACACTACTTTCATGTAAGGCAGCCGCATGATAGGAGGATGGAATATGTATGAAAAATAGGACGGCGTGACATATTGACATGTATGATGTATAAAGTGTAAACTAAGCACAAGGTGCTTGAACTTGTTAGAATTAATGCAAGCTAGAAACCATATGAAATATGAAACCAATATCACTCTGCCAAATTAAAAGGGTGCCGTAACAAATGTATATGACCAAATTAGAAGCAATACATGGCAGCAGGCTAGAAATAATATGCAATATGCAACGAATAAAGGTGACTCATCGTAAGTGATTGATGCAGGATACAGAAGAGAGGTAGTTTCATGTAAGAACAAGGTTAACACATAGATGTAGTGTGTACCAAAAATAGGAAGGCATGTCATATTCACAGGTATAATGTGTAAGCTAACAGATGCAATTTACCCTTATTAGAAGCATTACAAGCTAGACACCGTATGCAACATGCAACCACATATCACACTGCGAAGTTAGATCAAGCACCTGTGATGGTGGTGTGGGGGAATTGCGGTCATCAACTAGAGAGCTACGTTGACTATCTTCATCTAGCATTGCTGTTTCTTGAGAATCATGTGGGGAGGATGACATTGCACTCTTTAAACGAGTATGGCGTCTCACACTAACCCACCTGGGTGACTATCTCATCATAAGTGATTGACGAGGGATACAAAAGAGCATTAGTTTGATGTACGAACATGGTTAATAAACATATGTAGTATGTATCAAAAACAGGAAGGCATGTCATTATCAAAGGTATAATGTGTAAAGTAACCAGATGCAACTTAACCAAATTGGAAGCAATACAAGCTAGACACCATATGCAACATGCAACCACATTTGACAGCGCGAAGTTAAAGCAAGCACCTGGGATGGTTGTGTGTTGCAATTGAGATCATCAACTGCAGAGCTACGTTTACTGTCTCCAACTGCTGACACTACATCCTTTAGAGCGCGAAACACTTAGTGCTTATCTTCGAATTACACTGGAGCGAGTTCTGTCTTTTCTTTTCAGCATTCATCAACACTGTGTCAGAGTCTGAAATACCCATGCATAAAAAAACAATAGTGTGAGTATGGGTGAAGTGTGTGCACAATTAGTACAGTGTAAAGGTAGAAGATAGCAGGTCGGTGAGAAATAAATGACGGGAGACATATGATAGCTCTACAACATCCATGGCACACTAAATTACTACAGGATTCTATGAAAAATAACATTCGACTGAAAACAAATAGGTCAGTCCATTTTTTCTGCACCATCCGATGTACCAAGAACGGGAAGATCGCCTTCATCTAGCTCTAGCCAGTCAGTGTTGACGATCTTCCTCGAAGGGGCAGTGACCACCGGCCCAGTCCCCTGCCTGCGCCCTCCCCTCGACCTCACTGCACCGCCGTGCTTGGCATCGCCCCCGGCAATCCATTCAAGCCCCGCCGACCACCAGATCGGGCGCAAGCAGCTCCTGGGCCCCACACACCTATGATAGACACCGATGCGCCGCTTCCCCGGGGAACAGGCGGACTAGGTGCTCCGCGCGCCTAAGCGGGTGCTGCTTCTTTTAATTGCGGTTTGACTGACCCTGAATTGAAATCCAGGCGGGCTACTGACCACTAGCAAAGGTGAAATAGTAAAGGGAGGAAACCTTGTGCATTTAGTATCACAAAGAAGATGCAGTAAGAAGTGCTCAACTAGTTTCTTTCGTGGGATGAATACGGTGTGAGCAGAGACGTAAGGTTTGCACGCATAAGGGAAGAGGAGTACCTCTTTCTGCTGGCAGTGATGTGTCCTCCTTCTGTTTTTCCAACGATCTTCTTGTGGTTCACTGGAAACGAGAAGTTGTGGAGGAAGGTGCAGCCTTGAATGAACCCATGGCCAAGTTGTTGAGTGTGGTGCGGTGGCCGTCTGTCGGCGGCGGGGAAGCAGATCCGAGGCAGCGAACGACGGCGTAGCGGGAACAACTCCGGTGCGGTGGATGATTGTGATAGTGGAGCGGCAGCAGTGAGGCGCAGGACGGCGTGGTTGGAGTGGTTCTGGTATGGTGCAGGTCGGCATCGACGTCGTGAAGGCAGCTCTACCTCGACTTTAGCTGCTAAGTCCTTGAGGGCGTTGCGGTTGCGTTGGACGACGACGTCGGGGTACCGGCTCCGGCGTGATGGAGTTGGGCGGCGGTGGATTGGGCGCTATGGGGTGGAGGACGGAGGAGGCTGGGGTTTCGTGGCTGGTGGAGAGGGCATTTTGGCGCCCACAGAGTATGAATGGGGAAACGGAGGGAGGCGGGGAACTGAGGGGGAATAATGTTTCGGTTTGGAACACGCTTGTTTGAAATTTGGGGAAAGTTACAAACTTTGTCCCCATCTGAAATTTCAGAAATATTGCGGGTTGGGGGTAGGAAAGTAATCTCATGTGTCCCAAATGTGGGCGGGATAGATTTCGGCCAAGCGCGTGGGTGTTTAGGCGCCCACGGCGTATGAATGCTTCTCGGGGGCGGTTGAGACTAGCGTCTTGGTGAAGTTACAAACCTACCCAGTTTAGACCTTTGGACATCGGGCCGATAGGCTACACGGGCTAGAGTCAGGACAGTAATTTCCTACCGCCAAACATTAGTCTCGCGCGGCTTCGGGTGACCAGAGGCCTATATGGGGCTTCGTTCAATATTTGGGAGCAGAAGCATTAACGTTTTCGGTTCTCTTGAATTGAACATTCTGGATTTGTCAAGCTTCACAAATCTTTACTCTTGAAAATCCTAAAGCTACGATTATTTTGGAATGGAGGTGGTACATTTGATTATACATTGTACACGAGTATATATTAAAAAATATGCAACTTACCTCAGTTCATGCATGGTTCCATATATAATCTCCCTGGTTGCAAAAAAAAAGTTAGACATGCGAATATATATAGCATGATCAAACGCACAACAAAGATTGATGCCCCCTTTTACATCTGATTTTTCAAATGCCATTATCTCGGGTTCAAATAGATGAATGCACTTCCTATGAATTCGAATCTTCGAAACCCCCTTTATGTTGAATTCGACATGTATTCTACTTCGTAGCTAGCAATTTGGAATGTATCCACGCAAGTGACTAATGTATAAAGTGCTTCACACTAACAACATGGAGTGCACTAATTAATGTTTATATATGAATTGCAAAAGCATCCATTGCCTGTAGTTCAAACCGATGTCACTCTATGGATCGATAATATGAAATAAACGCATGCCCATGGTAGAATTAATAGAGTATGGGTGTCTGATAGACCGATTTTCGTCCATACGCAATTTGCAAAATTCATGATCTCATCCAAAAATAATAATGCCATTTATATTTTAATTTAATGCGTAGAACCGCCTTTTACACGTTGATGCACTATGCATCGGCCCGTTCTCACAAACGTGCTATATATCTCTCTATCTACCGCATAAGTGCACACACCTTATATGCATCGGCATTTCTCTTTCACACATGCTCACAATCTCTCTCGGGGTGTCGGGGAGTCTCACGCACATGCTCTCTCTGTATCTCTCTCTCTCTCTCTCTCTCTCTCTCTCTCTGACTACTATGTACCACTCTTTTCACTAATCTTAGGTGGAAAACACTATTTCTCTCACATGCATATGATGGCTTCTCGCCCCTCGTTGGTTACCCCAAGTGGAAGGTTTGAGATGCAGTGTAGCGGTAGTTTTCCCTTGGCAAAGATACCAAGGATCGAATCCCCTGAGACTCCGAGGGTCAACAAGAAGGTGTCAACTACTAGCGGCGCAACTTAGCGATCGACAGGACCTGCACACAAATACAAATAACTTTGCTCCCAACGAGTACAGATAGGTTGTGAATCCCTCCGGCCTTGTCGTTTACAAAGGATCAAACGCAAGAGATAATAGTGATAGGTATGGCTGCAAATAGTAAATAAGAACAGAAGGTAAATAGCGGATGTGATCAGTGATGGTAATATGGACCGGGGTCCCATGATGTTCACTAGTGATGTCTCTCTCCCAAAAGACGATAAAACAGCTAAGCGAGGTAAACGAATTACAGCTGGGCAATTGACAGGATTATGTGCGCAAACCAATGCTAACTATGCTGCAAAGAAAGGTAGAGGCTCAAAAGCATGGGCGGTACGCCAAGGCAAGTAGACCGAAATCCATCTGCATCTACTACTAATCATCCACCTTGAGATATCTATCCAGAACATCTCGCTGGTATTAAGTTGCGAGTCCCACCCATAGTGTAAACTCAAAGCAACAGACAACTGCATTAAAAGAACTTTGCGTAAAGTAAACAATCCTTGCACCCGCAAGTACAAGCACCGTTGTTTTCCCCCTGTGGCAACATCACATCCCCTAGACTCATGTTTCTGTCACTCAAGCTAGTCATCGAGGGGCATGAACCCACAATCAAGCATAATGTTCCCTCTTGGAGTTACTACCTACTACTTGGCCAAAGCAATAAATAGCAACGGAGAACATGCAAGAATTACTCAGGAACATAAATATAAAAGAGGTGAATCAAATATATTACTCACACACAATCTGAACATAATCTCATAATCCATCGGATCCCAGCAAACTCATCATAGCAACAACATAAGGATTACATATGTGCCTCGATCATGTAGGGCAGCTCACGAGGTCTAATCGGTGAAGAATAAAGAGGGGAGGAGAACATCACATAGCTACTGGTCATGGACCCATGGTCCAAGGGAGACTACTCACAACTCATCCGAGAGGCGTCCATGGTGGTGGAGAAGCTCCCGGTGGTGATCCTCCCCTCCGACAGGGTGCCGGGAAGAGTTCTCCTGGTGCTCCCGATCTTGGAAGCGCGGCGGCGTCGGAACAGAGATGAGATCGCGAAAAAGGGTTCCGTCCTCGAGGGTTTCGGGACGGGGTGTAAATATATGCCAAAGGGGGGCGTCAGAAGAGGCCAGGGGGGCCCAGGCGCCATGGCGGCGCGGCCAGGAGGGGGGCGGCCCCCTCTGGTCGCCTGGAGCCCTGGTGGCCCCCCTCTGGCCCTACTTTGGCCGCATGGAAGCTTCCGGAACGCTGATTTTTTATATATTTTTCCCGGGATTTTTCTGGCAATTTACGTAATGGGAAAACCTGAAATACAAAAATAGCAGAAAACAGAAACTGGCACTGGGGTGCACTGAGTTAATAGGTTAGTCCAAATATGATCAAAAGTGTATGGAAGTGCATAAATATCATAGCAATATCACACAAAAGAGGCATGGAGCAAGCAGAAATTATAGATACGTTTTGGACGTATCAACATCCCCAAGCTTAATTCCTGCTCGTCCTCGAGTAGGTAAATGATAACAAGCATAATTTCTGTGGTGACATGCTACCAACCATATAAGAACTTTTCACAGTCACATGACAAATGCTTACTGAGACAATGAATCTGTAGTAATTAAGTTGCCTCATGAGAATATCACAAAGAACTGAAAGTTTTACAATATGATACTGAAACACTCAATAGATTTGTAGTGAGTTATACGTCTCAAACGTATCTACTTTTCCAAACACTTTTGATCTTGTTTTGACCTCATTCTTGCATGATTTGAACTAAACTAACCCGGACTGACGCTGTTTTCAGCAGAGCTGCCTGTATGGTTTTATTGTGTGCAGGAAAACGGATTTTTAAGTATCTCAGAAAAATCCACGAAAAATCACAGAAAATCCACGCACCCGAAGGAACTAGGAGCCAGAAGTGGGGCCAGAGGGGGGCCAGGGGGTGCCAGGCGCCCTATGGGCGCGCCCCCCCTGGGCCGCGCCGGGGGGTCGCCTGGGTGGGGCCCACACCCCCTGGTGCCCTACTTTGCCTCGTATTTTTACTCATGACGCGGAAACCCCAGATCAGAAGTTCTTTTCGCAGTTTTCCGTCGCGGAGCCGCCGCCACCCTCTGTTCTTCCTCGGGAGGGCTAATCTGGAGGCTGAATTGGCCTCCGGAGAGGGGAGATCGTCGCCATCGTCATCATCATCACCACTTCATCATCCCTCCATGACTTCTCCCTCCATGTGTGAGTAATTCCCCTGCTGTAGGCGAAGGGGATGGTAGGGATTGGATGAGTTAGATCATGTAATAGTTTGTCAGATCATTGGGGGCATGTTGCCTATCATCTACTATGGTGTTTATCATCTTTGCTTCAACTTGTTATTCTTAATGCTTGACACTTAGGGCCCGAGTGCCATGATCTCAGATCTGAACCATATGTGTTTGCATGAATATATTTGTGTTCGTGATCCTATCTATGAGTTGTTTGCACCTATTACGGTTCGGAACCGGCGATCCCAAAAGTGACAGCTTGGGACACCAAAGGGGATGGTCCGTAGTTTGAGGATTACATGTATCCATTGAGTTCATTGCTTTGTTCCGGTGCTCTTTGACAGGAGCTCCTTAATCTCCATAAGTTCCTTTTGGCCCCGTTCATAGCGGGATGGTAGGACAAAAGATGTTGTGCAAGTTCTTATTGCAAGCACGTACAACTACCTACGGGATACATGCCTAATGTTTGATATTTGCCTAGATGATCATTACTTTTCCGTGTGCCGTGCCCCAAGTTAGTATCTATCTCATCCATGCAGCGCCCAACCATCCATCTCCCTAGCCTACAGTGTTTTAAACCTTGCTTGTCACTAGTTGCTACTTTTGCCATTTACCTTCACTATTTACTTTTTGCTGTTTACTTTTACTATCACTATTATCACTATCATATCACTGTTACCACTTATCTTTTGTTGCAAGTAAGTATATTTCAGGTGCGGTTGAATTGACAACTCAACTGTCAAAGCTTATAAATACTCTTTGGCTCCCCGTGTGTCGAATCAATAAATTGGGTTATTCTTACACGCGAAGACTATCTCGATCCCTTACGGTTGAGGGTTATCAAGTACCGTTTTCTGGCGCCGTTGCCGGGGAGCATAGCAATATTTACAAGTTTACCTGAGGTATCCTACCTGCTGCACTTTATCCACTATGGGTAAGAAAGGAGACCCCAAGGTTCCGATCTTACTATCTACTACAAGAAGAGGTACTGCTCTGAGCACTAGTGCTACACTTGATTCACCTTCTGTTATGAGTAAGTTTGCCTCACCACCACCACATGATGCTCCTACTAAATCTGTTACTATGTCTGATACTCTTGATGATGCTTCTACTACTTTTGATGATATTAGTTCGCTTAGTTATGCTCTTGAGAAACAAATTGCTGCTGCTGCTAAAAAGTCTGGAATTGAACTTCCTGTTACTCGCTATCCTATTGGTGAAACTTATGATTATCCTGATTTGAGTAAACTCAAAGAGAGGCTCCTTGATGATGATTACTATATGCTTGATGAAGATTTATGCAGGGAACTGACAGAGCTTTCTGGCTCTGACCCTGAAGTTATTAAGAAACTATTTGAAAAACACTCTTTGAAGAACAAAACCGTTCCTGATCCTGAATTTGCTACATCTCCTATATGCATTGATGATCCTGATTATGATTTCTCTGTTGATCTTTCACTTATACCTATGGTTGAAGCTGACCCCTTTTATGGCAGAGAAAATGATGATGCTATTGCACACCTGACTAAACTCGGTGAGTTAGGTGGCCTGTTTACCACAGATGAGAAGATACGATACTTTTATATCACCAAGCTTCTTCCTTTCTCCTTGAAGGAAGGTGCTAAAGCATGGTATGATTCGCTTCCATGCGGTTCCATTAAGAGTCCTCAAGACTTAGCTCACTCTTTTGTTGATAAGTACTTTCCTGCTCACATGCAACATGCTGCTTTACAAAGAATTTATAACTTTAAACAGTTGCAGGATGAGTCCCTCCCTAAAGCTTGGGGGAGGTACTGTGGTCTGATTCGGGCTAGACCAGGACATGAAATCCCTAAGAATGAATTAATCGATATATTCTATGCTGGTCTAACTGATGAATCCAGGTCCTATTTGGACAGTTGTGCTGGTTGTGTTTTCAGGAAAAGAACACCGGACGATGCGGAAGATTTGATGGGCAGGATTGCCAAAAACCATGAAGATTGGTCCGTCCCTGAACCACCTCCACCACCAAAGAAGAGGGGCATGTTTGTTCTAAGCCCCGAAGATATGCGAGAAGCAAAGAAGTCTATTAAAGAGAAAGGTATTAAAGCTGAAGACGTGAAGAATCTACCCCCTATTGAGAAGCTGTGTGAGCCTACCACTCACCCTCCTATGGTAGAGGTACACTCTCTTTTAGATTTCAACGCAAGTGACATCCCTCATGGTAAGCCTCCTGATCAATGTTTAGATGAGTTTGATAATTTTATTATGAAACAAAATCATTTTAATGAGAGGATAGAAAGTCAATTGCATGATAATTCCCTTGCTATCAAAAGACTGCTTGATGTTTCAGATAGAACAGTTAATGATGTTCAATGTCTTGTGAAACATTTTCAAATGGTTCAAACTCAGCTTGACCAAATTTCTAAGGTGTAAAGAGATTTGCTTGCTAACAATGCCAAACAAAATAATTTGCAGGCTTTCGGGATTAAGACCCGAGGAGGAACTAGTACTCAAGATCCTCTCTATCCAGAGGGACATCCGAAGAGAATCGAGCAGGATTCTCAAATGCAGGAAGAAGAAATTGTTGGCTCTCCAAAGAAAAAGAAGAATCATAAGGAGACTGACAATTCTAATGATCCTATTGCAGATGAAGAGCCAACTATTGATCCTAACAGCGTATCTATCTCCGATGCTGAGACTGAAGACGGTGCTGAACCTGAAGGTAATAATAATGAGAAGAGTGATCCACCTGAAGTTCGAGAAGAAGAAGCACCTGACAAACATAAGAGGTACACTAAAGAAGACTTCATCGCAAGAAAACATGGGAAAGAAAGAGAACCATGGGTACAGAAACCCATGCCCTTTCCAGGTAAGTCCATCAAATCTAAAGAAGAAGAGCATTATAATAAGTTTTGTGAGTGGATTAAACCTCTTTTTCTTCAAATCCCTTTGACTGATGCTATTAAGTTACTTCCTTATTCAAAATATATGAAAGATATTGTCACTAATAAAAGAAAAGTTCCTAATGATGCAATATCTACTATGCTTGCTAACTACTCTTTCAGTGGCAAGATTCCTGAGAAGCTCGGTGATCCAGGTATACCCACCATTCCTTGCTCCATAAAGAATAATTATGTCCAAACTGCTTTATGTGATCTTGGAGCAGGAGTGAGTGTTATGCCTCTCTCTCTTTACGAGAGGCTTTGTTTAGAGAAACTAATCCCTACAGATATCTCCCTTCAGATGGCTGACAAGTCAACCGCTGTTCCGATAGGTATTTGTGAGGATGTTCCCGTAGAAGTTGCTAATTGTTTAATTCTTACTGATTTTGTTGTGCTTGACATGCCCGAGGATGGGAGCATGTCCATTATTCTTGGTAGACCTTTCCTTAACACCGCAGGTGCTATTATTGATTGCAATAAAGGGAAGGTTACCTTCCATGTGAATGATAAAGAACACACGATATATTTTCCAAAGAAGATCGACAGGAGGCATGGCCTCAACTCTATAGAAAATATCGAGACCGTGAAGATTGGAGAATGGGATTGTCCACTACATGTGCCTCACAAATACAAAACTATCATGGTAGGGACAATGTCCATCAAGGTAAAGGTTCAGTGATTACATCATGAGAGGTGAGAGTTTTTGCTCTATATATCGCTTGTTTGTTGGTAAGACTTGATCAACCTTATTAACAAATATGTTTTATATGGATAAAAAGTTGAGCTTTTTATATTTTCATTTGTTTTTAGTTTTGTTCTACTTGCTGTACCAAGTATTTATGTTTTGAAGCTTCACAATACTACTCACTACTTCAAGTTTTCAGAGAGTTTCGCAGCTTTTTGAACTTCGAAAAAATTTCAACAGTGAAGTTTTCAGAAAAAATCCAGAAAAATTTAAATAAAAATTTCCACGTCGGGAGAGACCCAGAAAGTCCTGGGGCCAGCCAGGGGGACCCACCAGTGGCCCAGGCAGCCAGCTGGCGCGGCCCAGCCCCTGGCCGCCCCCATAGGGCGCCCCTCCAGGTATGTCTTCTTCCTCCCTCTCTCTTTTTCTCCAAAAACCCGAGTTCTGCACTTGTTCTTGTGTTCTTGCTATTCTTGGAGGCGATTCTTCGATCTCTCTCTACAGCCCATCATTTGAGCTGAAATTTTGAGCAAATACTCCCTGGTATGTGACTCCTCCACCCCTCCAATTAGATTTTTGATTCGTGGCTTCATTTGTGAGTATTTAGTAGTTCTTGGTGCTGTATAGATGAGCTTGCATGCATATGTAGAAAGTTATTTTTCAAGTTTTGATGCAAGTTTATGCCTTGGGCAAGTGAGTTGAGTAGTTTGCCATAGCTCACTTTGTTTTAATCCTCGTTTTTGTAAATTGTATTTTTTTTCAGAAATGAGTTTGTTAGGAAGGGCAAAAGGGTGGCTTGAGAAGAGGAGGCCCGCACACTCCGATCGAGTTACTAGAGCCGCAGCTTCACCATCGACTGCTAGGGTGAGCTATAATGAAGATCATGTGCCCCTGGAGTTGTTGGAAGATACAAGTCCATCACGTGCGATGACATTTCCATGTGATGAATTCATGGAAGCTGCGGGAATCAAGGATGAGTTTTATAATCTTTGTGCTAATGCAGGTTTGACACGACTCGTCACGAGCCGTGTTACTCAGTATCAAAAACTCACCTCCAGTTTCATTAACAGTTTTAGATATAATCCTGATTCAGGTGCTATTGAGTTTAAAATTTACAATGAACTTATCACCATGACTTTGGGAATTTTTTGTGAAATAATAGGTGTGCCGAACGTTGGGAGGACGGCTAGGATGGCCACTCAGCCCTCCGAGCTGAAAACCGTCATCAACTCTCTCTACAGCATGGGTACGAGGGATATTCATCGGTCGAAGATCTCCAGCATCTTATTTCCTCACCTCAGGTATTTTGCATATTATATTGCCAGAGGGGTGTTAGCTCGTGACAACATGAGCAACATTTCTGCTCCGGATATTGCTATCCTGGCAGCAGCCCTCTCAGGGAGATCTGATTATAATCTGGGTGCCTTAATTGCTCGACGCCTTGCTATGAACGGTAACAAGGGGGACTTATATGGTGGCGTTTATGCCACACTTATCTTAGAACATCTTGGAGGCACCCCACACCCTGATGATAATCCTTTTACTTATTTAAGCTTTGATCTTGCTGCTATGAAAAGGCATAAGTTTATCACCATGGGTTCTGAGCTTGATAATCTTGTTTATATCTTGCGTTTCGGAATTACCGCGGAACACGAGATCCGTCTACCTGCACCTCTTTTGTTTGATTTTTCTCGCAGGAACGGATGGTCCTTTGATGTTGTCCAGTTCGATGAGTTCATGGTCCAGCATCAGTTTCATAACCCCATGGAGGGGGTTGTGCCCGACGAGGAGAAGCACGGTGAGTTACCACATTTTCAGGAAGAGACCGCCACCGAGTTTGGTGAAGGTTCTTCCTCTGTTTGGCGCTCGGAACCTTCATCGTGGGAGACTCCGAGGAGTTCGGTGTACGCGCCAGCATCCTTCTACGACCCTTGGACTCACCACCATACCCCCGGAGCAGGAGGCTCCTGGGGGCAGTAGCTGCTACCAACTTAGGCCAAAAGCCTAAGCTTGGGGGAGTACGTGCCCCTCTTACTTTTCCATTGTATTATCCGTTTTATTCACTTTGATCTTTTCGAAGTTTTTGCCCGTTCTTCTTTGTTTCTCTCTTTGCAAAAACAACAAAAAGATTTTCTCTTTCTTTTGCTTTTATTCAACCTTTGAAAAACCCAAAAAGATTTCCTTTCTCTCTTTAGTTTGCTTTGTTTTCAGAGTTCAGCTCGAGTCCGTGATGGCATTTAATTATATTTCCTACGTTCGATCGTGCAAGTGACAAGCAGTAATGATGAAGATCGACTGAAGGGAAGCAACAAGGAAGACCGGTATGAACTCTTTTTGCTTCTATTTTTGTACATATGCCTGTACTTATGATCTAGAGAGCAGCTTGTAGCGACATAGTGCTATGTTTACAATGCTCTTTCAGTGGTTCATGCTTTCCTTGTGGCTAGTCTCGAATAACTAGAGTATATAACGTGTTATTGAAATGATCTACATGCATTGCACTGTTCATAGTCTGGTATACTAAGGTGGTATTTCCCTTTAGAGAATTTTTGGATTGACTTGGCACATGCTTACACATGTTTAAGACTAAAAAGTCTACTCTGCCTTGATGATCTTTGAGTTTCAGAATAGTTATATCACTTTCATGCCCGATAAAATGTTGCTTTGTCGCTCTGCATGATTATGACCGTTATTGCTCTCTAGTTGGTCGCTTCCCAGTCCTTTGCTAAACTTCCACCTGTACTAAGCGGACTGACTGCTTGTGCATCCAAAATCCTTAAAACCAGTTATGCCATATGAGTCCACTATACCTTCCTATACATGGTATTTACCTGCCATTCCTAACGAAGACTTTCGTGTACCATCTCGAAATTAATCAAAAGCATTTCTCTTTTGTGCCTATGTTTTAGCTCATGAGGAAGTAGTAGTTAATTCTTTATCTTTTTAAGTTGGACAAGTTTCACCCCTGGATTGCATGTATAATGTGCAAACCCCTAATACAAAAAGGAATTGGCATTGAGTGCGCCCGGCTCAAAAAGATAATATAACAAACAAACCCTCCTTCACGCTTTGTTCATGATAAATCAGAAAACTTTGGCAGTGATAAACAAAGGAGATTAAGAAGATGTGATCGTCCTCATGCGGGAGCCGTTCCTCGAAACTTGTCCAGCTCAAGAAGTGATTGAGTTATCTGCTAGCATTCGTTGACGAAATATGCACCTCTCAAAACGTTTTTATCTCTATTTTTAAAACCAAGAGCTCTGGTACATGTTTAGTTTTTGTTTCCGACCACGGGTTTTCAACCTTGCCAATAAAAGCCACGGTTCGTGAGTCTCA
The DNA here is from genome assembly GCA_902687465.1 of Secale cereale. Lineage (NCBI taxonomy): Eukaryota > Viridiplantae > Streptophyta > Magnoliopsida > Poales > Poaceae > Secale > Secale cereale. The sequence continues at coordinate 113,557,796 of LR738710.1, forward strand.
CCTTCTTTCTTCAAAGCACCAACTATGAGAGCATAATTGTCATTCTGAATGTAACGTGCATTGTCCCAAAGTATTACATTGTCTTCTGCATACTTGTGATATGATTTATTCTGAAATTCTTAGTTCTAGTCTCTTCTAAAAACTCTGGAGGAGTCTCTGCATTTATGTTTTGCTTCACTCATGGAGGCTAGCGAGATACCACCCTAATATGCTCAAGCTATGTGCAATGTAATCTGGTCTTGATTTTCAGTAATATATTATTCACTTTTAAGTATTTGTGACTGGTCACTTGAAAGAAGGATTGCTCCTTGCATTGTCCTCATAAGTACTGTTTCAATACTTGCTAAACTCTTTTCGTAGTACATGCTTATATACATCTAATGAAGCAAAAGAGTTTGTCAAAGTTTTCTTTGTCGCGTCCAGTTCGTTGAACTGAATTGCTTGAGGACAAGCAATATGCTAAGCTTGGGGGAGTTGATACGTCTCAAACGTATCTACTTTTCCAAACACTTTTGATATTGTTTTGACCTCATTCTTGCATGATTTGAACTAAACTAACCCGGACTGACGCTGTTTTCAGCAGAGCTGCCTGTATGGTTTTATTGTGTGCATGAAAACAGATTTTTAAGTATCTCAGAAAAATCCACGAAAAATCACAGAAAATCCACGCACCCGAAGGAACCAGGAGCCAGAAGTGGGGCCAGAGGGGGGCCAGGGGGTGCCCAGGCGCCCTGTGGGCGCGCCCCCCCTGGGCCGCGCCGGGGGTCGCCTGGGTGGGGCCCACACCCCCGGGTGCCCTACTTTGCCTCGTATTTTTACTCACGACGCAGAAACCCCAGATGAGAAGTTCTTTTCGCAGTTTTCCGTCGCGGAGCCGCCGCCACCCTCTGTTCTTCCTCGGGAGGGCTAATCTGGAGGCTGAATTGGCCTCCGGAGAGGGGAGATCGTCGCCATCGTCATCATCATCACCACTTCATCATCCCTCCATTACTTCTCCCTCCATGTGTGAGTAACTCCCCTGCTGTAGGCGAAGGGGATGGTAGGGATTGGATGAGTTAGATCATGTAATAGTTTGTCAGATCATTGGGGGCATGTTGCCTATCATCTACTATGGTGTTTATCATCTTTGCTTCAACTTGTTATTCTTAATGCTTGACACTTAGGGCCCGAGTGCCATGATCTCAGATCTGAACCATATGTGTTTGCATGAATATATTTGTGTTCGTGATCCTATCTATGAGTTGTTTGCACCTATTACGGTTCGGAACCGGCGATCCCAAAAGTGACAGCTTGGGACACCAAAGGGGATGGTCCGTAGTTTGAGGATTACATGTATCCATTGAGTTCATTGCTTTGTTCCAGTGCTCTTTGACAGGAGCACCTTAATCTCCATAAGTTCCTTTTGGCCCCCTTCGTAGCGGGATAGTAGGACAAAAGATGTTGTGCAAGTTCTTATTGCAAGCACGTACAACTACCTACGGGATACATGCCTAATGTTTGATATTTGCCTAGATGATCATTACTTTTCCGTGTGCCGTGCCCCAAGTTAGTATCTATCTCATCCATGCAGCGCCCAACCATCCATCTCCCTAGCCTACAGTGTTTTAAACCTTGCTTGTCACTAGTTGCTACTTTTGCCATTTACCTTCACTATTTACTTTTTGCTGTTTACTTTTACTATCACTATTATCACTATCATATCACTGTTACCACTTATCTTTTGTTGCAAGTAAGTATATTTCAGGTGAGGTTGAATTGACAACTCAACTGTCAAAGCTTATAAATACTCTTTGGCTCCTCGTGTATCGAATCAATAAATTGGGTTATTCTTACCCGCGAAGACTATCTCGATCCCTTACAGTTGAGGGTTATCAGTGAGCATGGTGTGCAAACATGACAAAGTGATATCTCGCTTGCCCCTTTAGTGAAGCAAAACATAAATGCAGGGGCACCTCCAAAGTTTAAGTGATGACTAGATACAATGATTTCAGAATAAACGATATCATAATCATGCAAAAGACAATGGTACTTTGGGACAATGCACATTACACTCAGAATGACAATCATGCTCTCAATAGTTGGTGCTTTAAAGAAAGAAGGTGGAGACTCTCGAACCGTGGCTTTTGTTGGCAAGGTTGAAAACCCGTGGTCGGAAACAAAAACTAAACATGTACCAGAGCTCTTGGTTTTAAAAACAGAAGTAAAAATTATTTTTTAGAGATGCATATTTCGTCAACGAATGCTAGCAGATAACTCAATTACTTCTCGAGCTGGACATGTTTCGAGGAACGGCTCCCGCACGAGGACGATCACATCCTCTTAATCTCCTTTGTTTATCACTGCCAAAGTTTTCTGATTTCTCATGAACAAAGCGTGAAGGAGGGTTTGTTTGTTGTATATTTTTTAATAAGCCGGGCGCACTCTTTGCCAGTTCCTTCTCGTATTAGGGGTTTGCACATTAGACATGCAATCCCGGGGTGAAGCTTGTCCAACTTAAAAAGATCATGAATTAACTACTACTTCCTCATGAGCTAAAACAGAGGCACAAAAGAGAAATGCTTTTAATTAATTTCGAGATGGTACACGAAAGTCTTCGTTAGGAATGGCAAGTAAATACCATGTATAGGAAGGTATGGTGGACTCATATGGCATAACTGGTTTAAAGGATTTTGGATGCACAAGCAGTCAATCCGCTTAGTGCAGGCGAAGGTTAGCAAAAGACTGGGAGCGACCAACTAAGAGAGCAATGACGGTCATAATCATGCAGAGCGACAAAGCAGCATTGAATCGGGCATGGAAGTTATATCGCTACTCAGAAATTAAAGATCATCAAGGCTTGATAGACTTTCTTTACAGTCTTAATTATGCGTGAGCATATGCCAAGTCAATCAAAATAAATTCTTGAAGGAAGATATCACTAAATCATACCACATCATAGGCAAACAAATCATGTTGGTACTTCAATAACACATTAAAAAAACCCAGTTATTTGAGACTAACCATAAGAAAACATGAACTACTAAGCACCATTATGCACATAGCATTTTTATCATAGACATATCAACCAGTGCAACAGAAGCCAACTCTCTTAACAAGATAAGCATGATAACTAAAGAGAGTTCCAGCAACCAACTAAACAAAAGCTCTTTAAACAGAAAAGCATGAAAACTAAGAGCTGAACATGACAGTAGATATTGAAAGACAACGAACACACACAGCAAAGATAGACATGAAAATTATATGTTGTGTTCTAGGTTGAAGTGGAGCGTGTTTCTCTCCCACACAAAGAAAGCTGAGTTCCAACTCGTTATGAAAAGCAAGCAAAGCTAAAGAAAACTAAAAAGGAAACTAAAAGCAAGACGCTCCAAGCATAGCACATAACACATGAAGTGATAAAAATATAGTGGAACGAAAGACGAACTGATAATTGTTGATGGAGAAGGGGATGCACGGGGGCATCCCCAAGCTTAGACGCTTGAGTCTTCTTGAATATTTCTTGGGGGTGCACGGGGGCATCCCCAAGCTTGAGCGTTTGACACTCCTGAATCTTTTTATCATCTTCCCTCGCACACTTGAAAACTCCCTTCATACATAACTCATCATAATCTGATTAGCGAGGTTAGTACCCACAATAAAATAATTTTTCCTTTCTGGAAATAAAGATAATCTTGAAGGTCTACTGTTTCTCAAGATTGCCAAAAGGTTTTTGCAAATAAAAAGCAAGCTCAAGGTTTGCAAAACGAAGAAAAGGCAAAACATGACAGAATCTGTGAAAAACAGACCAGCAGGTAGTAAATAATTTTTCCGGGGCACTTCTGCAACTCAAATTAAAAAACTCAGAACAGACGCCCGAAAGCCAATTGCATAGAGAACGCTGTCGAAAAAATTCAGACAAAAAAGATGAACTGGTGATTTTATACGAATTTTTCTGTCCAAGGACAGAATCTGTTTCCTGGACAGCACGTCACAACCTTTGAACTTTCTTGCAATCAGAGGCTAAACTTGGCACAAAGCTGAAAAGTAAAGATACAATGATGATGCTACTGTAGTAACAAACATCAAGACACAACAAAATCAAAATAAAATTTTATTCATTGTGGGCTGCCTCCCAAAAGCGCTTTCTTTTATGCCTTTAAGCTAGGCATAATGTAAAGAGATCAAGTCTTATCAAGAGTAAAAGAATAGCTAGCCCATATAACGGACTCAAAAGGTAACTTAATCTTCTTTTTAGGGAAGTGTTCCATCCCTTTCTTGAGAGGAAATTGGAATTTTATATTCCCCTCTTTCATGTCAATGATGGAACCAACGGTGCGAAGAAAAGGACGTCCCAAGATAATTGGACAAGAAGGTTCACGTTCAATATCCATAATAGTAAAATCAACGGGAACATAATTGTCATTGACAATGATAAGAACATCGTCGATCCTCCCCAAGGGTTTCTTTATGGAAGAATCAACAAGACGAACACCAAAATAACAAGAATCAAAAGGTTTCAATTTAAGCATATCATATATTCTTTTGGGCATAACGGAGGTACTAGCTCCAACATCACATAAAGCATAGCAAGAGAAGTTATTCAACTTAATTTTAATCATAGGATCCCAACCATCTTCTAGCTTTCTAGGTATGGAGGCTTCTACCCTAAGTTTCTCCTCCCTAGCTTTGATGAGAGCATTAGTGATATGCTCTATGAAGGCAAGATTAAGCGTGCTAGTGCGGGGATCTCTAGACATCTTGTGAAGGAAATCAATAACTTCAGAAAGGGTGCAATTATCAAAATTGAGGTCACTACTATCAAGTAAAGTGGTAGTTGTGTCCTTTAGGCTCACTTGTTTGGTAGTTTCTATGGTCATAGCATCACCATTAATAGGTCCAATGGGACCAGGAGTGCATTGGGTGCTAAGAGTTTGGATATCCTCAACAACTTGGATAGTAGCAACAGTGTGGTGGGTAGGAAGGTTCTTAATTCTATCTTCTTCCTCCTTTTCTCTAGCCCATCTCTCTTTAAGTTTAGCCAACATCCTAATGTTTTCGTTAATTTGCACTTGAATAGCATTCATAGGAGTGGTCTTCCTCTCCTCAAGAGGGGAAGTTCTAATTTTAAGCAACTCTACCTCATGGGCTAAATTGTCTACCTTCGAAGAGAGATCATCTAGTTTGGCTAGTTTTTCTTCTACACTCTTATTGAAGGCTTTTTGGGTAGTGATGAAATCTTTAAGCATAATCTCTAGTTCAGAAGTGGAGTTCTTGGTGCTAGGATAAGCATGGTTGTTCCCATAGGAATTAGAGGGGAACGGTCTAGGGTTGCTACCAAAATTACTCCTATAAGCATTGTTGTTGAAATTGTTTCTAGAGATAAAGTTCACATCTACTTGTTCTTGAGCAATCAAAGAATTTAAAGGAACATCACAAGGATCAACAGAAGACTGCTTGGAAAGTAGAGACATGATCAAGTCAACTTTTTCATTTAGGGAGGAAATCTCCTCGACAGAGTTTACCTTCCTACCGGTTGGAGCGCGTTCGGTGTGCCATTGGGAATAATTGGTCATCATCTCATCGAGAAGCTTCGTGGCAGCACCAAGTGTAGTTGACATAAAGGTTCCTCCCGCGGCCGAATCTAACAAGTTCCGCGAGGTAAAGTTCAAGCCTGCATAAAAAGTTTGGATAACCATCCAAGTAGTCAAACCATGAGTAGGGCAGTTCTTGACAAGAGATTTCATGCGTTCCCAAGCTTGGGCAACGTGTTCATTATCCAATTGTTTGAAATTCATTATGTTACTTCTTAGTTGGATAATTTTAGCAGGTGGATAGTACTTCCCAATAAAGGCATCCTTGCACTTGTCCCAAGAATCTATGCTATTTCTAGGCAAAGATTGAAACCAAATTTTAGCTCCTCCTCTCAAGGAGAAAGGAAAAAGCTTAAGCTTAACAATATTACCATCTATTTCTTGGTACTTTTTCATATCACAGAGTTCAACAAAATTGTTTAAGTGTAAAGCAGCATCATCTCCAGCACGGGAGAATTGATCTTTCATAACTAGGTTCAGTAAAGCAGGTTTAATTTCATAAGAAGGTGCTGAAGTGGCAGGTGTAGTAATAAGCGTGCAGATAAAGTCATCGTTGCTATGACTAGTGAAGTCACACAACTTGGTGTTCTCGGTGGAACCCATAGCAGCAAGCAAGCAAGATAACTATTTTTGTGATTTTTGATAAAGGGAACTAAAGCAAAAACTGAAAGGTAAACTAACAAGACTAAAAAGCAAAGGTAAAAGATAGCGTGCAACTCCCCTATCTTGAAGAGTGGAGTCCCCGGCAACGGCGCCAGAAAACTTTGCTTGATGGCTTCTCGCCCCTCGTTGGTTACCCCAAGTGGAAGGTTTGAGATGCAGTGTAGCGGTAGTTTTCCCTTGGCAAAGATACCAAGGATCGAATCCCCTGAGACTCCGAGGGTCAACAAGAAGGTGTCAACTGCTAGCGGCGCAACTTAGCGATCGACAGGACCTGCACACAAATACAAATAACTTTGCTCCCAACGAGTACAGAGAGGTTGTCAATCCCTCCGGCCTTGTCGTTTACAAAGGATCAAACACATGAGATAATAGTGATAGGTATGACTGCAAATAGTAAATAAGAACAGAAGGTAAATAGCGGATGTGATCAGTGATGGTAATATGGACCGGGGTCCGATGATGTTCACTAGTGATGTCTCTCTCCCAAAAGACGATAAAACAGCTAAGTGAGGTAAACGAATTACAGCTGGGCAATTGACAGGATTATGTGCGCAAACCAATGCTAACTATGCTGCAAAGAAAGGTAGAGGCTCAAAAGCATGGGCGGTACGCCAAGGCAAGTAGACCGAAATCCATCTGCATCTACTACTAATCATCCACCTTGAGATATCTATCCAGAACATCTCGCTGGTATTAAGTTGCGAGTCCCACCCATAGTGTAAACTCAAAGCAACAGACAACTGCATTAAAAGAACTTTGCGTAAAGTAAACAATCCTTGCACCCGCAAGTACAAGCACCGTTGTTTTCCCCCTTGTGGCAACAGCACATCCCCTAGACTCATGTTTTTGTCACTCAAGCTAGTCATCGAGGGGCATGAACCCACAATCAAGCATAACGTTCCCCCTTGGAGTTACTACCTACTACTTGGCCAAAGCAATAAACAGCAACGGAGAACATGCAAGAATTACTCAAGAACATAAATATAAAAGAGGTGAATCAAATATATTACTCACACACAATCTGAACATAATCTCATAATCCATCGGATTCCAGCAAACTCATCATAGCAACAGCATAAGGATTACATATGTGCCTCGATCATGTAGGGCAGCTCACGAGGTCTAATCGGTGAAGAACAAAGAGGGGAGGAGAACATCACATAGCTACTGGTCATGGACCCATGGTCCAAGGGAGACTACTCACAACTCATCCGGGAGGCGTCCATGGTGGTGGAGAAGCTCCCGGTGGTGATCCTCCCCTCCGGCAGGGTGCCGGGAAGAGTTCTCCTGGTGCTCCCGATGTTGGAAGCGCGGCGGCGGCGGAACAGAGATGAGATCGCGAAAAAGGGTTCCGTCCTCGAGGGTTTCGGGACGCCGTGTAAATATATGCCAAAGGGGGGCGTCAGAAGAGGCCAGGGGGGCCCAGGCGCCCTGGCGGCGCGGCCAGGAGGGGGCCGCCCCCTCTGGTCGCCTGGAGCCCTGGTGGCCCCCCTCTGGCCCTACTTTGGCCACATGGAAGCTTCCGGAAAGCTGATTTTTTATATATTTTTCTCGGGATTTTTCTGGCAATTTACGTAATGGGAAAACCTGAAATACAAAAACATCAGAAAACAGAAACTGGCACTGGGGTGCACTGAGTTAATAGGTTAGTCCAAATATGATCAAAAGTGTATGGAAGTGCATAAATATCATAGCAATATCACACAAAAGAGGCATGGAGCAAGCAGAAATTATAGATATGTTTTGGACGTATCAGCATATATACACACGCATGGTCTCTACTAGCCCTCTATACGCACATATATGTGCCTACATGTCTCCGCACGCACATTATCTTTAGGCCTCTCTCGCAC
>LR738710.1:113567876-113605451 GCA_902687465.1 Secale cereale
GGTGGCTATAGGGATGGCCGGTGCGGCGGCGGACCGGTCGTGAGGAGTGGTTTCACGGTGGGCGGGGAGGCGTGGCGGCGCGGGCCGGCAGCGGGTGGCGGGGGCCGGCGGTTCGGCTGGTGGTGGCTAGCGGCTCAGGGGGTGGAGTTTGATGATAAACTGCAGGCCCTTGATTTAGTATCCAACGACTGGAAAATCTAATGACAAGAGATGAAAAAGTTAGTCGACTAACGTGTAGCCTCACCACGCACGTACACATGCATGCACGCAAGACACACACGCATGCAGGCGTGCAACACTGTAATGTACACATAACGAACACACGCACGCATGCAGGCGTGCAACACTGACGCGTACACATGCACTCACGAACACACGCACGTACGCACACATGCATGCAACACTGAAACGTACCCTTGCACGCACGCAACACTCGCATGCCTGCATGCACACAGCACACGACGCAAGACACACGCTCAACCGATACGTGCATGCACCCTTTGTTAAGGACATGGATTGTTACTGGTATTAATCAATCTTATCTATGATAAGTAGAACATTGATGTTTGTAGCGGCCTTTATGAATCACAACGTATCGAACGGGCTATCAACATAAGAAGTATGACGTCACACTCAATGAACAATCCTCAGTTTATGAAATGCCCGCTTCTGACCGCCCTGGCCCACCAAAGGTTCCTCTGTTGTGCGCTGCATGCGTTGGGTCACTGACATGCAGGCCAAGTACCCAAAGAGCCCACACGTCAGTGGAAGAATGGCGCGCTGTCCTACGTCAGAGTCGAGGGTGCCACTCGCTGCATGCCCGGCTGAACACGCCTCGTTGCCGCATTCAAACACCTCCATGAAACCCGCCCGTGTGGAAGCCGAGAAACCCACTCTGGACACACGTCCGTTCATGACCGGGCCGGCATTAAACGCAACGCCGGCCGAGTTCCTCCCGTCCGCCGTCTATTTAATCTCCTATTTAAACGAGGCCAAACGCTGGCCAAGAATCGCACACCTCCGCTGCTCCCCTATCTCCTCCTTTACCATTTTGTTCACTCTTACAATGGCTTACGAAGAGTAGTTATGCCGCATCCAAGTCGGCTGGGTGGCCCGCCGAGCCCGCCGGATATGAGCTATGCAGCTCGCTGATCCACCTCCCTCCCCTCGCTCGACGGAGCCAGTTGCCGCCCCAAGCCGGCGCGCGGTTCAGCAACTCACCACTCCAGGCCAGCACAACAAGGAGCGGCGCGCGGGCGTTGTTGCTGCCGTCCACGCCGTCGCCTCGTACCGCGTCTCCTGTTTCTGTGGCCGAGACTCCCATGCCGGTGGCCGCGCCATGCAATCAGCGACAGAAGCTGGGTACGCGGACATCGACGAGTTGGTGGCCAGCGCCTCTGCGTCCGCCGCCATCATCAAGGAGAAGTAGAACATGGGAGGCCGCCGCTGCTTGGGTCCCCATGACGGCCACCACGGAGGCGACGCCGGCGTATACAGCCGTTGTCTTGCCGGATCCTTTTGTTGCAAGGACCTTCGTCGACCCTGCATATACCTCCGGGGCTCCCGGCAGTCCGGTGATCGTGCTGGGAACACAAATGGAACGGCGGGCGACCATTTAGGCCAGGTATTATATACTTGTGTTGTGTAAAACTAGCACTGCGTAGTTCATTTGAATGTAATGAAATCCGTCATGTTTGTATGAAAATCAGGTATCTTATATGATTTTCGTTGTTGTTTATATGAAATATCGCCGTGTTTGCGTGAATTTCGTCCGGTTGGTTGACTTGCTGTCATAATGTGTGCGGCTACGGTTGGATGGCGTAATTTGCGGGTGGTCGGTCTGCGGGTGGCTCGGGCGGCGTGGTGGGACAAAAAGAACACAGCTCGTGCGAGCTCGTCTCCAACGTGCGCGCTGGAGGATTCATGAGACCCCGAGCCATTCCTCGTTCATCGGTGGCAAAGGCACCAATGGACAAAAGGGTCGCCAATATTTTGGCCACCCGGGCAAGATCCAAACAGCCCCTCCCAACAGATTCAAATCCCTCGTTCATCGTGGAATTTTGCCATGTGTTGTTTCATGGACTAGCAAGATGCCCGTGCATTGCACGGAACATCAAGATACATTTTTTACAAAACACCTGTTGTGATTGACCCATGTAGGAGTAATCCCATTTTGTAAAAACTAATGATTGCTCGAGAATTTTATCGGATAAATGGTATCTCAAGAATTTTATCGGACTCCATTTTTGTATACAAGGCCAAAAACCCATATTACAGGTACCAAGGCAAAAATTAATCTCTTCTAACTCAATGTTGCAAGCCACCTTGTTTCCTTGTTTGCCGTGTAAATTAATGTGTATTCTTCTCTTTCATGCACATCAAGCCAATGCTCACACCCCCGCATGCATGCAAGGGATAATTAGTGTCCTCCTTTGCTAGTAGTACTACGAGGCAAACACCATTAATATTGCATTGATTAGTGCTAGTGGCCTTGTATATCTGCAAATTGTAATTTTGATACTAGCCTTGTATATAAAAATGGAGGGAGAAAGATTGGAGATAAGGTGCGGAGGAGTGGGGCGTGGTGGTGACTGGTGGTCGGACTGGGCGGGGGCATGGGGATGGGAGGTGCATTATGTCTAAGTTTGTATCTCTATAGTCCCTCTCACACACACCCACATAGGTGGGGGACGTGCACGAAGAGAAGAGGTGCACGCACGGCGCACGTACTCCCGTCTCTTTCCCAACCACACCCGTGTGGGTACACAGTGGAGCTCATTTCTGTACGAAAAGGTAGCCCACGTGGTAACTTGACACGTGTACTGGTTGTTCACTAGATGGAGGGAGGATCGTCTACCACGGGTGAACAAACAAATTGCGACTTGATGCGTTATGTTAAAAAAAGAGGCAACCCATGTGGGTCCTACCTTAGAGGCAAGGCTCTATACACTGGAGTACTTTTGATGTATCCCATCAACTCGCAGAATGAGGAGAAGCTTGCTTAGTACATCGTCTCCCCCGCCCACGGGCGCGGTGGCTCGCAGGATGAGGTGAAGCTTGCTTACTACGCCTTACGCCGGCTCCCTCGCCCACACGCGCGGTGGCTCGCAGGACGAGGAGAAATTTTTACTACTCCCTCCGTTTACTCCTCGTCCCTACTACCTTGGTTAGATAGATTATCATATTGTTTGGAATATATATATGTCCTTTAGTACTCCCTCCATTTACTTATACAAGGCCACTATAATAAAATACATGTCAGTCTACCTTGGTTAGAGAGAAAATTTTACTACTCCCTCCGTTTACACCTTGTCCCTACTACCTTGGTTAGAGAGTTTTCTCTTGACACTGCTTGCATCGGGTGATCTAACGCACCACGAAATCCAACATGTGATGGTACTACTAGTAGTAGTAGAATTGAGACTTATAAAACGGAAAAATGAATGTTTTTAGATGACCCTATAAACCCTGGTGGGTACGTACTTCGTAAAATCAGATTTTCCCAAAACTAAGTCGCTCAACCTTTATTTGCTTGTTTCCCTTCCTGCCTCCTTGCCTCGAACATACTATGCCAAACTCCCCTACCTACCATGCGGAAAAAGACCCGCCCTCGCCTTTTTAGTCCGGGTTTGTATCGATGGATCGCGCGAAGCAGCAAAAACCCAAGTCGTGTCTTGTACTCCTCCGTCGACGCTCGCTTTCATGTATTTTGTACTTCTTGTCGCCGACATGTGGGACATATAGCAACCGGGTCGACGTGTCAAGCACCAAATAACAGTGCAGAACAGCAGGGGGACGCACCCTAGTCGCACCGCCCCAGTACTAGTAATGAGCAATGAGACGTCAAATCACAATGCCGCACCTTCCCAGATGGACGAAAGCAACCATTATTTCACACTTCGGTTCGCGATCATCTCAAACCACGTAGTATTGCGTCTGCCTCAAGAGGGACACACGCATCGCCTTGGTACATCATGACACGTGGGACCGCATGACAGGCCATGCTCCCCCGCCGATCGCTCGGTAAAATCACCTCATTTTTACTACTATACTTCCTCCGTATCGGTTTACATGGCATGCACGTCTTTCTAGGTTGAGAATTTAACTGGCTATATATGTGATGAACAGTATATGTTTAGAAACTACATCCGCTTAATAATCCAATGATATACTTTTTGTGACATAGTAACTCAGATTTAATTAGTCAAATGGATGACCTAGAACTACGTGCACGCCCTATAAACCGAGACGTCTAAAAAAAGAGACGGAGAGGGTACTTCAGTATGTATCTTTTTAGATCAATATAGTAGGGATTCACCAAGGAGCAAAACCAAGTGGTAGGCTGCACCTGTCGTGTTGGCGTAGCGACTCAAGCAAGGTCAGTCCGCACACGAAATGACGACACACTTAACATGACCCTTTTGGCCGACATGTGGCTCATCCACTGTCTTGTTTCATGTACAGTTCGGAGCAGCGGTTGCAATTGGAGGCACCCCGGTCGTAGCGCCGCAGTAGTAGAAAATGAGTGATGAGGGGTCAAATCACAAAGCCCCACCATTAAGCTGGACGGACGAAGCAACCATCATTTCACTCTAGGGCGCAAGAGCATAAAGAAAAGAGAAAACAATGATGCGTGCGGTAGCTACCTAGGGCACCCTAGGGTAGGGGTCTCCACTACAGATCTTTTTTTCTTTTTTTGAAAGCGTCTCCACTACAAATCGGCTTCTCCCTCGTCCTCTTGAGGAAAACCGATGATGCGTGCGGCAGTAGGATTTTTAGGAGTACTACTAGGGCGTGCGAGGCCACGTCATAGTAAACGGGAGAGGGATTGAGTTCGAGTCGACGCCTTAAATATGTGTGGGCCGCTTGGTTTTAGGGGAATGAGGCAGCATTTTGGGTTCGGGGACAAGTGGAGATATAGTACGTACAAAAAATTGTGGACGCCGGTTCGACCGAAAGGCAATGATGCATGGGCCCTGCATTTTGATATACCGGGGCCGCGTGAAATTTGCTACTCTACTCAAAACTAGTAAGGTACACATGCATTGAACGCATGAGATTTCGAAACCAAATTATGAATAAATACACACTATAGCATGTAAAGCTTTGAGTCATATATGCATGATGTAGATGTTCGTTTAGTTCTTATAGTTCATCTCATTCAAAATCAATTAGTTTTATAAAAATGTTAAGATTCATGGGGTTGTGCATTGTAAAGCATAAAGTAAAAAACAAATAATGGCAATTCATTGAGAAAAAAATCAATTATGATACGGAAGATTCTAGAACAAAGGAGAAGTGCTTGTGTTTTGAGGTTTCTGCATTATGCTTAAGTTCAACCATGGAGTCTTCCAAACTGTACATGTGGAAGATCTGGTGGAATGTTGATGATATCCAACGGCCAGTAGTGCTCGGATTTGCCATCTCTGCACTGTCGGATTAGCTTCATCCATCGACCATCTTTCAAGTTATTCGCACACTATATAGTTCTTGTGCCGTAGTTGCATGTCCTGGAAAAAAGCTACTAGTGGGTTGTACTAGCTATTTAGGAATAGAAGATGTATACATGGAAGTTATAGGGAAAGAGATGACATGGAGTATCTCAATTCCTATGAGTAGGGATTGGAAAACAGATGCCATTTGGTTGACATCATAGGAACTTTTCTATTGAATCTAGAGATGACATGCATCTCAATTCCTATGAGGAGGGATTCGAAAAGAGATGTAATTTTGTTCATATCATGGGAACTTTTCTATTGAATATTGTAAGCGCATCTAGTGCCCCTTAGTGATTTTGGTGTATTGAAGACTTATAGGTTAAGGGACTAATGTGTTTATGAGTGTACACATGTCTATAAGTCTATGAGGAGTTTGATATTTACAGAGAAAGTCGGCCCCTAAAAATGAAGATCTTCGACTGAAGACTTTGGATTTCTGAAGACTTTGAAAGTGAAGAAATTGGTGTGACCTTGAAGACTTGATAATCGTTTGAGGAACATGAAGTGTGAAGACTTTTGTTTTCGTAGTTTCATTTTCTCTTTCTTGAGTCATAGGAAACACCGTACTGTTAAAGGGGGTCGAAGAAATACTAAGGAAAAAATTCCATTTGATGCTCAACTCAAAATCCTACACCTACCAATCCCTTCGAGTGAAGCCATTGGAAATCTCATACAGTTCAGTCATATTCTTCAATGACAGAGACGAAGTTCTTCTGGTCTCCGAGGAATTTGTTCTGACTGAAGAGTTAGGAATTCGCCAGTGCAGATTACCTACACAGTGAGGAACATGATAGCCCTGAGGAATTTGATACTCAAATTTCCGACCGTTGTTGTGCTATGCGCCAGCTGTCCCAAATATCTACCTACCTAACGGTCATATCATTAAAGGGCATTTATGTCTTATCATGTCGGGCTGCTCCCTAGGCTATAAATAGCCGCCCCCTACAACCACTAGCTGGTTGGCTGCTCCGAGAGAAACTGACACTTGTCATAAGAGCAACCCATCCTCCGAGGACTTTGAGCAAAATTCATCAAGTGAGGAAAAACCCAAAACCAAACCCAAAAACCTACAAACCAAAAAGTGATTGAGCATCACTGAAGAGATTGATCCTGAGTGGATCCGACGCTTGTTACCTTTGAAGACTATGCTTCTTCCAGATGGTTAGGTGTCATGGTGTAGAGCATCCAAGAGGAATTGTGGATTGCCGAGTGACCGAGTTTGTGAAGGTTCGGAAGTCACCTGAAGACTTACCACGAGTGATTGGACGAGGTCTGTGTGACCTTAGATCAAGGGGAATACGGTGAGGACTTGGTGTCTTCGACTATGTGTCCAGGACTGGGTGTCCGGGACTATGTGTCCTCAGGATTAAATACCTAGCCGCCATTACCAGATGTACAACTGAGACAGCAGTTGGAACTGGTCTAACAAATCATTGTCTTCATCAAGCCTAGTGGTTCTATTTCCTCAACTCTTTCGTTTCCTCATATGTGTGTTGTGTGCTTGTTCATATCTGTTTGAATACTTTGACTGAAGACTTTCTCAATTTCCTTAGCTCAATTTCTTCAGTCTGTTTGTCTTCATCCTATGTTTACGCTTTCTGTACTATGTGCTTGTCTTCATTTCATCATGATGATCATGCTTATGCTCTGCTATGTTTACATCTGAGTACTTATTCCGCTGCAAGTAGTTCTTCGCTAAGGAATTTCCTCACCCGCAAATTCCTCAGTAAACAATTCATAAAAATCGCCTATTCACCCCCCCTCTAGTCGATATAACGGACTTTCAATTGGTATCAGAGCAAGGTACTCCCTTGTTTTGTGCGATTTTGGTTTAACCGCCTGGAGTTTTAGTTATATCGACCGCAGGTATGATCAAGGTCTCAGCTGGGTGTCCAACCTTCGATGGGACGGACTACCCCTACTGGAAGAACAAGATGCAAATTCATCTTGAGGCAATTGATAACGATCTCTTGTATGTTGTGGAAAATGGTGTTCCCTCGGTATCACCTTCTCTGAATGTTGCTGATGTGAAGAGATTCAAGCAACTCGATTCTCAAGCGAAGAATATCATTTGTGGCCATCTGAGCAAAGGACAGTATGGAAGAGTGAGTGCTTTGGAAACTACTAAGCTTATCTAGGATAGGCTGTCCAAAATCAATGAAGGAGTCTCAACACAGCGTGACTCTCGAGTTGATGTTCTTCGCAATCTCTTCAACTACTTCAAAAGACTTGACAATGAAAATGTTCAGCAAACCTTCGATCGCCTCACTAACATCTCAAATGAACTTCAAGCACTTGGTGCCACTGACATCACCGACCATGAGGTGGTGAAGAAATTGCTGAGATCGCTTGATTCCTCATTTGATACTCTGGCATTGATGATACAAGAGCATGGTGATTACAAGTCACTTGATCCCGCTGATATTCTCGAAAGGCTAAATACTCATGAGTTCCAGCTTGCTGAAAAGAGAGATCTCTATGGTTCGAGCTATGGCAAATCACGTGCCCTGAAGGCCAAGGTCGTCTTTGAATCTGAAGGTGAAGATTCTGGTAGTAGCCTTGGTGATCCTGAAGAACTGAGCCAGGAGGTAGCACTGCTCATGAAGAAATTCCGAAGGTTCTCAAGACATGGTCGCTTTGGAAAATTCTCAAGGAGAAATTATTCCTCATCCAGTGACTACAAGAAAAGGCTATGTCACAAATGCAAGAAGCCTGGTCACTACATTCAAGATTGTCCTCAGTGGGAAAAGGAATATAAGAAGAAGAAATACAAGGATTACAGTTCTAATGATGCGAAGAAGAAGAAGAAATCGTCAAAATCTTCATCATCAAAATCCTCAAAGTCTTCACCTCACAAGAAGAGCGGCTCCAAGAAAGCTCGGGCATTCATTGGCAAGGAAATGGACTCTGAAGCTGAATCTGAGGATCATGAGGAAGAAGAGGAATCTGAGGAGTCCGAGTCTGGTGTGGCAAGTCTAGCTCTCGCTACTGCATTCGTTAGCAAGTCTATCTTCAACACTGAAGAAAATGGTTTCACCAACAAGACTGATGAAGGCAATGATGACTATGCTCCCACCTATTGCTTCATGGCAAAGGGTGCCAAGGTACTCAAATATACCTCCTCTTAATCAAGTGAGAATGAATCTGATGAAAGCCTTAAGCCCAGCTATTCTAAGCTTGCTAAGATTGTTGTGCAACAACAAAAGGCTCTTGACAAGGTTCAAAACATGCTAGATAAAAGTGATGATATGTTGGGTGAAGAAATGGAGCGATCTAAAATCTTGACTGAAAATCCATAGAGACTTCAGTCCAAGTATGATAAATTTCAAGGTCATCATAGCACTCTTTTGTTTGATCATGAGAAGCTTTCTTATGAATTTCTTCAAAGAAAGTAAGATCTTGAAAAGATAAGAGTGAGTTATGAAGATATTCAGAAGGAGCGCGATTCATTACTTGCTCAACTAATCAACGCTTCTCAGAAAGAATTCATTCCTCCATGCTTGAAATGCATTGAACATGAAACTGCTAATTCTTCACCTGAATGTTCAAATGCTTCTAATGCTACAAATTCTTCAACTGTCTCTGCTACCACTAATTCCTCATTTGAGGACATTGCTAGTATCACTGATAATGCAGGGATGAAGGAATTGTACATGACAGGTATGTACAAAAGCCTCAAAGGGCATCAGACTCTTTGTGATGTGCTTAAAAAGCAGATCCTCAACAGGTACCCTAGGAAAGAGGGTATTGCCTTTGAGAGGAAACTTAATGATGATGGTTCATATTGGAAGCCTGAGCAGTATCCCAAAACCTCATGGGTTGCTGCAAAGGGACCTCCAGTTGATCCATCCAATTTATCTAGCTTTACATGTGAATCTCCCCATTCTTCTGATGAGTCATTTGACTCCAACTATAAATTGTTCAAAAATCAGAATGGTGAAGTATTTGCTAGATATGTTGGAACTAACTGCAGGAATGGTCCCCCTATGAAGAAAATCTGGGTCCCTAAGAGGCACCTTGAAAATCTTCAAGTGAATGTCCTCATGACACCTCGTGTGAGGAATAGGAACCCAGATCCAATTCTTCATATGGATCAAAATCTTCATATGGACAAAATTCCTCACATGGATGAAGTTCCTCGAAAGGATCAAAGTCCTCATATGAATATCATGGTGCTAAAAACTCTGTTTCACAGGGAAGAGCTAAGGGCTATGAATATGAGCATTATTCTTGTAACCATTATGTTCATAAGTCCTCAAAGAATTACTCTGCTTATTCATATGCTTATCCTAACTCCTCTTATGTGAAACGAAATGGGCTGGCGTCTATGCCACCTTTCTTGTATGGAGCTCGCAGAGTGATGAACTCTTTGCCACCCCTTAAGAGGTGGGTGGTGAAGAAAAAGAACTAATCCCTTCTGCAGGGTCAGGTCTCCAAACGTGCTCAAACATCTGAAGAATTTGCTGGAGACCTGAACAGTGTCTGAAAGGATGCAGGCTAATCATGACGAAATGAACTCTCATTTCTCATGTCCTCATACTGCTTTATCTGTTTCATTGCTTGATGAAATTGATCTGATGAATTGATGTCATATTCTTCAATGATGAAGTATATGAGTTTGTAAGTTGCACTAATTCATCTCCAGGATGATCAACCCAAAGCCACTGAGTGGGTCCTCGATAGTGGATGTACAAATCACATGACTGATGACAAGAATTTATTGATGGATGCTCCCTTATCTTCATCTCATCTGAAGCATATCATCTTCACTGACAAAGGCAAAAGTCAGGTATTGGGTCTAGGTAAGGTTGCGATCTCTAGAGATCGACACATGGACAAAGTCTTGCTTGTCGAGTCCTTAGGATACAACCTCATGTCTGTCTCAATGCTCTGCGATCTTGATATGGTTGTTGCCTTTGGCAAACATCGTTGTGTTGTGATCATGGAATCTGACAACTCCATAGTCTTCGAAGGCTTTAGGAGAGGAGACTTGTATATTGTTGATTTTTCTACAGGACCTCAACCAGCTGTGTGTCTACTTGCAAAAGCTTCAGAAGGCTGGCTATGGCATCGACGACTTGGTCATGCAGGCATGAGGAATTTGCACACACTTGCGAAGAAGAAGCATGTCATTGGCATTGAGAATTTAAAATTCCTCAAGGATCACTTATGTGGTGCCTGTGAAGCTAGAAAGATGACCAAGGTCAAGCATCCAGCGAAGACTATCATGACTACTACTCGACCATTTGAATTGCTTCACATGGATCTCTTCGGTCCTAACCATTATTCTGCAGTTTCAAATGATGCTTCTGAATATGGCTTTGTTATTGTTGATGATTACTCTCGATACACATGGGTACGCATTGTTACTTACAAACATGAAGTGCAGGAAGTCTTCAAACGATTTTCCTCGAGGGCTTCAACCAACTTTGGTGTGAAGATCAAGCACATCAGAAGTGACAATGGAACTGAGTTCAAGAACTCTGGTCTCGATGACTATCTTGATGAACTTGGTATTACTCATGAGTTATCTGCTCCTTATACTCCTCAGCAAAAGGGCGTCGTGGAGCGCAAAAACAAGACTCTTGCTGAGATGGCTTGCACTATGCTTGATGAATACAAAACGCCTCGTCGTTTCTGGATTGATGCAATTGATACTGCGTGCCACATCATCAACAGAGTATATCTTGACAAATTCTTCAAGAAGACTGCCTATGAACTCCTCACTGACAAGAAACACAATGTGAGTTATTTCAAAGTCTTTGGTGCAAAATGTTGGATTAGAGATCCTCATCACAACTCAAAATTTGCACCGAAAGCACATGAAGGGTTTATGCTTGGTTACGGAAAGGACTCGCACACCTATAGAGTCTTCAACAACGTTCTTCACAAGGTTGTCGAAACTGTAGATGTGCGGTTCGATGAAACTAACGGCTCGCAAAGAGAGCACCTACCTATTGTGATAGATGAACCAGTACCTGAGGAAACTATCAAGTTCAAGGCTACTGAGGATGTCATTCCTACCGAAAAATCTGCTGAAGAATTCATTCCGGAACCTGAAGAACATCGAGCAAATTCACTTGAAGAAAATGCTGAAGAAAATGGTGCTGAAGAAAATGCTGATCAAATTCCTCGATGACAACCAGCTCATCCTCGTGTTGCAAAAGAAGTGTAGATTGAGAAAATCATCAGCGACATCAAAATACCAGGTCCTCTCACACGCTCAAGAGCTTCACATTTATCTCACTTTTGTGGGCACTTTACTTTTGTCTCTATCGCAGAGCCCACTAAGGTAGATGAAGCATTTCTGGACCTGAGTGGATTCAAGCTATGCAAGAAGAATTACATCAGTTCGAGCTCAACAACGTCTAGGAACTGGTCAAACATCCAGATCCTCGCAAGCATAATATCATTGGCACAAAGTGGATCTACCGTAACAAGCAAGATGAAAATGGCCTTGTGGTAAGGAATAAGGCACAACTTGTAGCTCAAGGCTACACACAAGTTGAAGGAATTGATTTCGATGAAACTTTTGCACCTGTTGCTAGACTTGAGGCTATTCGCATATTACTTGCTTATGCTAATCATCATGATATCATTCTATTTCAAATGGATGTGAAAAGTGCATTCCTCAATGGTAAGCTTGAGGAAGAAGTATATGTTGCTCATCCCCCAGGTTTTGAAGATCTAAAGAATCCTGACAGAGTCTTCAGACTCAATAAGGCCCTCTATGGCCCCAAGCAGGCCCCTCAGGCCTGGCATGATACTTTGAAGGAATTCCTCATGAAGAAAGGCTTCAAACCTGGTTCACTTGATCCTACTCTTTTCACTAAATCTTATGTTGGTGAATTATTTGTGTGCCAAATATATGTTGATGATATTATCTTTGGCAGTACTGACCAACGTTATAGTGATGAATTTGCCTATATGATGAGTGAAGAATATCAAATGTCTATGATGGGAGAGTTGAAATTCTTCTTAGGTCTTCAAATTCGTCAACAACGCAATGGCGTATTCATATCTCAGGAGAAACACCTCAAGGATGTACTGAGGAAATTCGGCATGCACGATTGCAAAGGCGTCAAAATTCCTATGCCCACAAATGGCCATCTGTGCACTAATGAAAATGGTATTGACTTCGATCATAAGGTATACCGCTCCATGATTGGTTCTTTATTGTACTTATATCTAGGCCAGATATAATGCTTAGTGTTTGCATGTCTGCCCGATTTCAAGCTACACCGAAGGAATCACACCATAAGGCTGTGAAACATATTCTTCGATATCTAGCTCACACCAACACTTGCATTATGGTACCCCAACGGCTCAGCTTTTGATCTCATTGGATATTCAGACTCTGACTATGCTGGTGATCATGTTGACCACAAGTCAACATCTGGAACATGTCATTTCCTTTGAAGATCTTTGGTCTGTTGGTCCTCGAAGAAACAGAACTGCGTATCACTGTCTACTGCTGAAGTTGAGTATATTGCTGCTGGCTCTTGCTGTGCTCAATTGTTATGGATGAAGCAAACTCTCAAGGACTATGGCGTCAACGTGATGAATGTGCCTCTCTTCTGTGACAATGAGAGTGCCATCAAGATTGCTCATAACCCAGTTCAACACTCGAGGACAAAGCACATTCAGATTCATCATCACTTTCTTCGTGATCATGTGTTGAAGGGCGACATTTCTATCGAGCATGTGAAAACTGAAGAACAGCTAGCCGATATCTTCACAAAGTCCTTCGATGAGAAGAGATTTAGCAAGTTGCGGTGTGAGCTAAATATCCTAGAATCTTCAAATGTTCTTTGAATTGGACACTCATCCTAACACTTATGCAACATTGATGACTTAGATGTGCAACACATGAAGAAATGTCTTTCTTCAATCAATGAAGAACAACATTCTAAGTGTGAAGAAATTAACGAATAATTTTATTCTCAGAACCCTACGACAATTGTACGCATTGTCTGAAATCATCATTCTTATACGGTGGGTCATGCCACCACCAAAGTTGAAAATCTTCAATTTGAGTTTTTCTGAAATTCCTCAGTTGTTCATATTCTTCAACTTTGCATTGTCTTCACCGTTTCCGTCTCTTTTCTTCATTGGCTATATATATATATATATATATATATATATATATATATATATATATATATATATATAATCCTTTCATTTAATTAGCCAGCCCCGCCTTTTCTATGCTCTGATTTCTGAGGCCTTATTTAGCTTGGGTACCCCTTTAAATTGAATTTCTTTTTTCAAAAATGGGGTTTACAAAATTTTTAATGACTCTGAGGTTCAACCCAATCCATGTTTTCTTTCTTTTTCCTTCCGATACTAAAAAAAGATTGAAAAGGATCAAATTTTGTCATATCACGAAGAAATCTATCCCTCCCATAGCAATAACTAGAATTAAAAAAAGGGAATGACAAAGCATCTGGGAATAAACGATTAATTTCTATCAATAAACCTGCTAAAGCACCAAACCATAGAGTACTTAGCACGGGTGCTACAGAGAGATATGTTTTTATATCCCGCATTGAAAATCCTCCTTCCTTGTTGGAATACATATATGATCATAAACTCTTGCCCAAGATTGTTATGCTATATATAAAATGAACCATATCGACGAAATTTTCCTATCCCTAAAAAAGAAAAAGATGACCCCTTCTTCCTATATATTACCAAGGAAAAGTAATCCTTCTTTTATAGGCGAAATTATATTTATATATATATATATATATATATATATATATATATATATATATATATGAGTTTATGTCCTCTACAACATTCACTTATTGCTATTTCTTCAAGCTGATTTTCCTGCTAAGTGAATGTGATCGGACCCTTCCCCCTCTATGCTAAACTCAACCCATTCCATTCACAAATTCTTCATATGCGTTCTAATTGAAACTTGTTCAAAATCTTCACTGTGTCCTTGCAGCTAAAGAATTTGCGAACGCAACATTAAAACTTATCTTATCCAAAATTTTCGGTTTTGCCACTCAAATCATTCCGCATCCCACGACAACACTTATCTATTCACCCACGATCTCACGCGATCTCCACTACACAGTACATGGGTGACACACGTCGTGCGAATGAGAAGGGTCAGGGGCACGTCCGTCCAAATTCCTTGGGCGAACGGTTATACATCTCCGCTATAAATACCCCTCCCCTTCCCTCACTTCACTTTTTACTCCGCTCGTTCTCACTCTCCCGCTCGTCGCCGGTGAGGAAGAGCTTCACTACCTCGACCTCGTCGCCGTCGTACTCGCGCCGGCCGCGGATTTCTTCATTCCTCTGCCGCCGTAGCCATCTTCCTCTACCGAGTTAGGGTGTGGAACATCTGCACGGACAAACTTCACTTCTCCACCTCACAGTTCATCGTGTTCTTCATCCAGGGTAATTAAAAGTTACTTTTACTGCCCTCTTTGATTCAAATGTTTTCTTCAAAATTCTCAGAAGGTGTTTTCTTCTTCAAATCTTCACACACTAAACACTCACATGTCATCTGTTCTTGATTCAATTTCTCCAAGCTATGTTTTTCTTCAAGATTCCTCAATTGTGTGGATTTTCAATCTATACAACTCTAGAACCTATGACAAAGAATGCTTTGTGAAATTCTTCAAGACACATCTATTCAAATTCCTCAAACTTGTTCTTTTTACAAAAACCTTCTGAGAACGCATATGACCTCTCCAAATTCCTCGCAACTATACTCTCTTCACAGGTACTCATGTCCGCTGCTGAATCACTAGGTTCTCATCAACTTAACTCATTTGCAGCGTTCCTCGAAGAAAAGTTGCATACTTCTTCAGAGAATTCAATTGTTCAAATTCCTCGTCTGAACAAAATGGTTGATGGAAAGAAGCCACAAAAGGGAGGAAAGAGGCCTGAGGTCAATACTGCTTTCGAGATACCTGAAGACATATATGCTGACTATTGCACTCCTGATGAGGCAAAATATGGAAAAGAGGACAAGAATCAGTGCAAGGTGCGCATTCAAAGAATAGAGAGGAGATGGGCAAGAGAGTGGAGGGAGTACAGATATGTGACTCCCAAATACATGAAGAAATTCGCACTCAATCCTCCCTGCCCAAGACCTCCATTGGCACATGGCCAAGTTGCTGATCCCACTAGCCTCAAGCGCGATGAGGATTATCCTGAAGAATGGGCTAAGCGCCATGCCAAGTTGGCCAAACAAGCAAAATAAGCAGTGAGGAAATTCAATGAAGACTCTGCAGCTGCTGCTGCCTCTGCTGAGGCCTCTGCTTCCAAGCCTAAGAAGGCCATGGCAAATAAGCCTGCTCACAGGCCAAGTGCTTCTTCTTTAAAGCCCTCATGGCCAGATTCTTCAAAGCCCACACGGCATATTCCTCAAACTGCTCCTGCTCCTCCTAAGTCCTCAGCTCCTCCGTCAAAGTCTTCAGATGCTCTACCAAATCATCTGCACCAGTGCATCTTGCCACATGTCAAAGGACTGCGGGCATATCTATTGCCTCAGGAGCCTCTGCAAGTTCCTCAGCTGCTCCAAGTTCCTCGGCGATACCAAGTTCCTCAGCCGGTCCCTCTCTGCTGAAGAAAAAGACCACTGCTGGATGAGGCTCTCGCCCAAATCCTCACAAGAAACAAGTTGCTTTCCAAGTGACGTCTGATGACGAAGCTAATGATGAAGAACTTGTTTAAATCATTAGAGACACGCAAGAAAGGGCTGCTAGAGCCAAAGGAAGCGAAGTGTCACTGCTTTTGGATCCAAAAGTGATCCTTGATTTCATAGACCTCTGGCACAAGGATCCCAACACTCCTATGCCTGACTTCAACCTGACTCCTGGGCAAAGTCACATGCTGACCGCCTTTATAGGCGAAGATGGAAATTTGAAAGGGACAGGCAGACGAAGAAAGCGCAGTACAAGAAGGAGCGCTTCCTGAAGAAGAATGTTTTCAACATGACAACTGAAGAGCTTGTAAAACTTCAGGGTGAAATAAAAACCCACAGTGATGAATTTGATGCATATCGCGCAGACTGGATGGGCGTCAAAGTCAGATTCGTGAATTTGACTTAAGGTTTTTCTTCAAGTGTTGCTCGTCAAACGCACATTGAAATTCCTCGGGCTGAAGCATCTGCTCAGTCTATTGAAGGACATGCCAGCACCGCTGAAGAACATCAGGCTGCTGAAGAAAATACCAGGGCTGATGACTGCATTCCAGCCGCTGAAGAAATTGCCAGGGCAACCTCTAGTGTTGCACGTGAAGAAAATGTCAGGCCAGCTGAAGCTCCAAAGGTTGTGCCTGAAGAACATGAAGAAGTCAGGGCAAATGCATCAGTTGTGCCTGAAGAAATTCAACCAGATTCCTCTGCTCCTCCTGCGCCAACACCAACTCCAATCCTTCCATCTGCATCAGATGTGAAGAAGACAAAGGTTGCAGAGCGTGCGACTGTGAAGAAAAGGAAGGCATCAGCTTCATCAGATTCTTCAGCTCCGAAGAAGATGAAGCCTTTGACAAGCTCATCTGACAATCCAATCGATGTCGTTCCCATTTCATCCATGTCATCAAAGGAACTTATTTCGCTTGATGAAGAATATGTGATTCCTAGTGAATCAGATGAAGATATTCCCTCTCCTGCTTCCTCAGAGCAGACGAATGAAGAAATTGAAGTGGATGCAATCCCTTCAACCCCAATCATCTCCTCGCCTATGCCTCAGTTCACTGCTGAAGAGGCCGGTGTTGAGGAATTGGAAGAACAAGACTCGGACGTGGATATTGGGAGTGTTAATCCTTTGATGAATGCTGAATTTGGGATAGTCAGCATCCCAACTCTCCTATGTTCACTCCGTTGTAACAAATTCCTCAGTCCCCAGCACAAACTGTTCCATTGGGCTCTGAAGAAACTCATCTCACACAATCTGTCCATGAAGACATTCCAGCCACTAGTGCTGAAGAAACTGTTGCTGCTGCTGAATCTGTGAAGACCGCCACTGAAGAGGAACCAGAAATTCATCAGCCTGAAGAACCTGAGATTGCGAATCCGGAGGTTGTGATGCAATTGACCGACACTCCTCAACCCAAGCCAAAGGATCCTTTCTCACGAAAGCAAACTTTCAAGAAGGCTGATTTCTTCGGCGAGCACGTGTTCTTCACTGACTACAATCCTTATGACTCTGCTCGCATTGGGAAGAGGCGTTTCTGGACTGCCAGTCAGGAAAACTTCTATCCCTCAATGCTATTCAACAAAGACAAGGTCTTCGATCATCGGCATATTCCTCACGTGGATATGGAACCTCTGCCATGCTTCGTGCCAGTCCTCGGTGTTCTTCACGACGCTGGACTATTGGGTTTCTGCACTGACATATGTGATTGTAATGAAGAACTCATTCTTAAGTTCTATGCGACGCTGCACATCACAGGCAACTCTGAAGATGTGAATTCATGGGTGCTGGATTGGATGACCGAAAATACTCACTACAAGGCACCAGCCATTGAATTACTTTAAGCTTTGCCTCTCAGTCCTCCCAATGAAGCAGCTCGTTGCATGTATGGAGAAACTGAACTTACAGATCACTACATGCAAGTGCTGATGAAGCCTTTGAAGCCAGGTCAAGCCCCAAGGACCAAATTCCTCGTGAAGGAATTGTTGTTTCTACCTCGGACTGTCTATCGCATTCTGACGAAGATATTGAGTCCAATCAAGGGCCATGACTCAAATGATGAAGAAGTCATTGGCATCATGAAGAATCTGCTGTTCAACATCATCCATGGTGTTCCCGTCAACTTCCATGATTTCTTCATGAGGACTATGGCAAATATTGCATTGTCCCCTTTCAACCTGAAGCCATATGCTCCGTGGATTATGAGATTCATCAGGACAAGGTCTTCAGTGAACTACAAAGCTGACACACTGAATCATTGCAGCTACTTGCCCCCAATTGAAGTCCTCCAACGGACATTTTCCTCAGCTGATGACAAGGGCAAGGCCACTACTGTTTAATGTGAGTGTTCCACATGAACGCTGGACTAGCGTGTGAATGTTTGGAATTTACATTGTGGCCTCAGTTATCTGCATGAACCACTGTAAAAAGATAAATAGTTGCTTATATGTCAGACAGCAGATTGTTGATTGTTAGTTGGTCGATAGCCTAGTGTTGAAGCGAGCTGAGCCAATGTGTCATGTTTTGCACAACTCCTTACAAGTGGGGTAGCACCAACAGTGTTTACAAGTACTTATGTATACGTCAGCGCATAGTTATCAAACGAGTAATCTATTTCATCAAAACTCACACTGCTCGTATGATAAAACTAGTGAGGACGCATCTGTTTCGGCAACAATTACGATGATTCACGGGCACACAAAAGCAGCAGCAGTTCCCATAGACGGATTCAAACAGAGTACTTGCCCCAGAGGGCTCGATAACAGGCAAGGTTCGGATAATTAGACAGAATCCAAACTACTATTAAACACTAGCTGGGGCAAGTATTTCATGCCTCGATCTAATTTGGGCTGGACACAAGACGGACCTTGCCATGAACATCATCGAGGACGTCCGGCAGCAGCTCAATCATGTGAACCTTCATGAAGACAACCTTGTGGCCTTGCCACTCATAAACTTGTTTGTGGAGGCATGCCACGTCATCTTCCTGTGTAAACTTGACAAGAACAGTATGCCTCACAAATGAAGGAGTAGCTTTGAACTTCTTGTGCTTCAGTACACCCTGGACAACCCGCCTGACAAAAATAAGGTTGGAATACAACTCTTCATTGGTATATTCAGGTCATCCGCCTAAAAACTCTGTTTTCCCAGTGCGTATATTCAGGTCATCCGCCTCATAGTGAGTGACATGTACAACCACACAATCCTTGTCTGCATCAGGGCTCTAATTGAAACAGAAACAAATTCTAAATTACTTTCCAGTATAAGAAACACAAGTTATTTAAACCACTATGTATAGCATGGCACCGAAGCTAATAAAATTTTGCATTATTCATCACCACATACTTAGATGAAAAACCATAATCGAGATCAGCAAAGAAGAAAATCACCTTGGGCAGCTCAGCGGGGGGGGGGGACACATCCTCGAAGGGGGAAAACTGCTCCTGCAGTGCCACGGGGGTTGTAACCTCAAATGTGGCGTTGACCATCTCAGTAGTGGACGTGAACGTATCTGGGGTCGGCTCGGTGGCTGCCTCCATCTTCTTGGAGCTCTCTGTCTCGTGGGGATCAGCCTCCCGCGTCTACTCCAATATCGGCAGATCTTTGCCTGGTTCTCCTTGGTCCATCATGAAACTGGCGAATACTAGGAGATCACTGAAGAAAAACACAATCGCAATGACAATGAAACAAAAAAAAGAGTGAGGATCGGTTACTGCTTTGCAAAAGATTTTTTCTCTGAACAAAAATATACCAACATCACGGATCCGTTTACCTTCCCTTCGTTGGGGGAGAAGAACAGTGACAGATGCGAGTGTTGCCTTTCTTGAAGTCGGTGAGGGAGAAGGGGATTCAACGAAGAGTGAAATGATGGTTGCTTCGTCCGTCAAACTTAGACTGCGGGGAGGTCGGGTTTTGTGATACGATGGCTCGTTATTGCCGCGCTACGACCGGGGTGACTCTCCGCCTGGATACTTCCTTCTAATTTGGTGGATGGCATTTGGGCCCGTGCTTTGCATGACCCGCATGTCGGTGAACAAAAGTACGACATTTAGTAGAGGGAGACGTTTTGATGACCTAGGAGGAGCCAGAAGCGGTATTGTATCCACTGTACTAGTAGTAATTGTTTTCTGGGTAGTTGTAGAGTATCTCCACTATACTAGTAGTAATTGTTTCTCTGGGCCCAAGACAAAACAGCCCATCCACCCTAGTAAATAGTAACAACAGGGCTGTGCGGGGGCTGTGGCCCGTCTAGCCAGGGTTTTATCTATGTTTACCACATCATGAGCCCAGTTGAGTTTTTTTCTTGTTGAAAATGGCTAGCCCAGTTTTTTTTAAGAAATACCCTAATGAGGCATACTTGCTTTATCAGCCCTGCTGCGCTGCAAATCTTTCAAGACGAGGAGAGTTTCATTCGGTTTGCCCAAAAATGAGATGTACAGTTTTTAAACACATCAAACCGGGAATTAGTTTCAATTTTTTTTTATTACAAGATTTTAAATTCCATTGATTTTTATGCGTGGACAATTATTTGGATTTTATATTTACATAAATTATTTTTCAAAATAGTTTGAATGTGAATCGATATTTCGGGATTAAAAATAGTTGACCGCACCAAAATATGCAAAACATTCGTGTACTTTTTAACCATGGCCACTATATGGGGTGTAATGCTAACAAAAAGAAGATGGGCTCCAAAAAAATTCTTAAGAATTAGCAAATGGGATGTACATTATTAGAAATAATGCACACGAGATCAGTGACTGTTGGATGTCCATCCAACGGCTGTCATGCTTCTTCAATCTCTGCTTTTCCTCCTCCAGCCGCTCAAACAAGCGCTAGCGGGACTGCCTGCTCCCTCCTCCCACGGCCAGCTATGCTACCGCGCAGGCCTCACCGCTCCACCGTACTCCGGGGACGGCAGACGAACCAGTAAACCCTCGTACTCCTCCGCGTGGGAAACAACTGTCGAGTCTTCCCTGCCTCCGTGTCGTTCCCTTCCTAGGCCTCGCCGTCGTCCACCTCCCTGGTGCTCTCGGTGCGGCCTGGTCAACGGGGTCAATGAACGACATCCATCGGAAGTGGACTGTATGTGGAGAGGCTGACAGCTGGGTCCACGGCCGCACGCAAGGAAAAGCCTCCTTATTACGCGCAAAATAATGATTTCTCCACCTGACAGCTAGGACCCACGGGAAGGGCCTCTGTATTTCGCAAACAAATGTTCCCCCCACTGACAGGTCGGGCCCACCAGCTATATCTTCGCACGCAAGGAAGTGCCTCATTTTGACGCACAAAAAAATGAATACCCCCTGCTAGCTGGGATCCACCATAGTGGGTGGCTGACTTGTGGGCCTACTAAGTTGACGGGGACAGAGGGCTTTGTCAAGTTTGTCAATATGAACGGTTCTAGCTCCAGTGACCGTACGATGTCCATCCAACGGCCATAGTGCTTCTTCAACCTCTGGTCTTCTTGCTCCAGCCGCCCAAAGCAGCGCCGGTCGTGCCGCCTGCTCCTGCCTCCCGTGGCCGGATGTGCTGCCGAGGAGGCCTCACCGCCCCCATACTACACCCACCGCTGGCCAGGCCATCCCTCCACTCAGCCACACCCCCTGTTATTCTGCGGCGACGACAGCCTCACACCGCAGCCGAACCAGTGAACCCTCGTACTCCTCTCCGCGTGGGCATCCACTGTCGCGTCTTCCCGGCTCCGCGTCGTCCCCTTACTAGGCCTTGCCGTCGTCCACCGCCTTGGTGCTCTCGGCGCGGCGTGGTCAACGTGGTCAAGGAACGGCTTCCATTGGACGTGGACTGTACGTGGAGAGGCTGACAGCTGGGTCCACGGCCGCAGCTGGGTCCACGGCCACAGCCCAGTTTTTTGTGATTTGTCAAGTAAGTCGCATTGTCACACCTGTTGGGCTGCAAATCTTTCAAGACAAGGAGAGCTTCATTCGGATGGCCAAGAAAATGGCCTATCAGTAATGAGAAATGGTTGTACATTTTTAAAACACATCAAACGGGCAATTAGTTTCAATTTATTTTTCATTTCGAGATTTTTGTCAGGACCCCGATCCTAAGTCACATAGGTCTAGCCTGTAACACATCATATCACTTTGCGGCCTCACGCACGGTATCCCCACGGGTGCCACCTTACCTGGCCCGGGACCGTTTGCGCATTTTGGCACACGTATATGATAGTGTCGCTAGCATCCGTATGATAGAGAACCCGGGCCGACATGACTTGTTACAAACCAAAAGTGGCACTAAATTACAGAGACAGGCATACATGACCCAGCAACGAACGTGTCGGTCATCCACGCATGAACCCAATTCGTAGCAAGCTACAAGGACTTAAAGGAACAATGCGTGACATTTCCCCTAAGGGACAGACACATGAACGAACAAGGACACATGCCGGCCAGCCTAAGTGTTCCGAAGCAGTAGCAAGCTACCAAGGCTCGGTGGAAGCACTAGGAGACATTTCCCTGTAAGATAGGCTACCAAAGGTAAACAACTAGGTGTCGGATCCCACACATAGCAATACACCTTACACGTACGCATAACATGCAAGTATGTGTTGTACAACATGGCAACACAACATAACTCAACAACTCATATAGATAAAGGCCCAGAAGAGCCATCATAGCATTTATTACAAACAGAGGTCACATGACCCAACATACAGAGCATACAGGCAACGGAAGCATAACATGTTTGGCTACAGACAACTACAAATGAAAATGGCTGAGGAGCCTGACTATCTACAAGACCCTCCCAAGGGTACAAGATCGTAGCTGAGGTAACAAGCGAAACGTCGAAGTCCACGCGGAACCACTAGCGAGACTGAAGTCTCTCTGCAAAACATAAATTAAGCAAACGTGAGTACAAAGGTACTTAGCAAGACTTACATCAGAACTAGCTACATATGCATCAGTATCAACAAAGGGGTGCTGGAGTTTGACTGCAGCAAGCCAGCTTTGACTCAGTGGCTATCCTAAACTACAACTGCAAGTAACTCTTTTGAGGTGGCGCACACGAGTCCACATATTCACCAATCAATACACCACTATGGATCCGCTCCCGTCTCCCTACGAGAAGGCCATCCATAGCACTCACGCTTATCTTGCGTGTTTTAGAGTATCCACTTTCACTTGTCTATGAACTGTAATAGGTAACCAGAAGTCCATTTCCGCGGACACGGCTATTCGAATAGATCATATATAACCCTGCAGGGGTGTACTTCTTCACACACGCTCTCACCACTTACCGCCGTTTACACGACATGTACTCGGCAACCTTCAAGCGGAGGCCCAACGAGGGTGTCGGCCACGACCTGACTAACCACACAAGTCTCTAGTCCAGGTTTATCGCCTATTTGGGTTCCATTCGTGGGGAGATCCGGCCGGGGTGTCGCTCACGGCCCCAAACGATGTGTACATGGTTCCCGCATCACCAAACGGGCGATCGGTACACCGTGCCACGTACCTGCCGCGTCACAGCCCACCCCGAGGGTCAGCGCTGTGCACAACCTCCAGTAAACTACAAACACCAAAAACTAGTTGCAACTCCTGGACAGAGGACAAGAGCAGTTAATAAGTCGAGAGGGTACATTGGTTTCGGGCCCAATGCATGGTAGTAACCAGTCATGGATCAACCAAAACAGAACTCAGTTCCTGAGGACGGCTGCAATGAGACAACCCACCATGTACTCCTACATGGCCTCTCATCGCTACCTTTACCAAATCGTGTTCACACACTTAGCTCACACAGCAGGACATGTTCATCACCCTTCCAATTCATCCCCGATGAATCAGACCTGACATAACTCTAAGCAATAGCAGGCATAACCAGGAAGCATGAATGAGTAGGCACAACATGGCTCAAACAACTCCTACTCATACTAATGGGTTTCAACTATTTACTGTGGCAATGACAGGTCATGCAGTGGAAAGGGGTTCAACTACCGCAACAGGTAACAGTTGAAGCGTTGTTGTCCTAATGAAGTAAAAGAGAGCAAGAGCGAGAGAGTGGGATTGTATCGGAATGCTCAATGGGGTTTGCTTGCCTGGCACTTCTGAAGATAACATTGGGTCTTCATCGGTGTCATCGAACTCATCGTCGGAACACGTCTACTGAAAGGGGACAAACACCGGCAACAGAGAAAGAAACACAACCAATGCAATGCGACAATATGATGCATGATCATGGCATGGCAATATGCTGTTGATTGAGCTAATGCAACTAGCAACCATATTAAATGAAGTTGGTTTGAACCAAAGGTTCAAATTCAAACTCCATATGTGATTATTTAATTGTCATTTAATTGATTTGACCTGATCAGCAGGTTTAACTTGCTCAAACATGCATGAAAAAGCCATAAACATATTCCTTGAATTTTTCTGATCAATTTTCATATATAAATTATTTTCATCTGAGTTATAGATTACTTTCTGTGATTTTTAGAAGTTTTAGCTATTTTCTAAAATAAATAAATCATTTCTGATTTATTTAAAATTCCAGAAAACACTTATTGCGTCAGCATGACGTCAGGATGACGTCATCGGGTCAACAGCGTCAGCCCAGGTCAAACCTGACAATGGGACCCACTGGTCAGTGACTAGGCTAATTAACAGAGACTGTTAGTGTTAATTTAATCCTAACTAAAAATGTCAGTGTAGCAAGGGCCCACAAGTCAGTGAGTGAGAGGGGTCAAACCTCGTCGGTCAAACTGGTCAACCCGCCGGCGTTAGGCCGCCGGCGACGACCCGAAGCGGCGGAGGACGTCGGAAACGCAGCTCCGGCGACCATTTGGACGGCGGCTTGGTGCTACGCATAGCTGGGGAGCTCGCGCATCTAATGGAGGCGACGGGAGGACACGGGGATGGCGGAGCTTGTCGGAACGGAGCTCGCGGCGGCGCCGGAGTTCTGGCTGCGGTGAAAACAGCGTTGCAGCGCACGGCAGGAGCAACCGGTGGCCTCAAACGACGCGCAGGGGTGCACTGAGTGCAGTGGTGAGCTCGGACACGAGCGGCGATGGCTAGAACGACGGCGGCGACATGGCCGGCGGCGAGGGGTTCTCGGCTCTGGTGGCTGACGTGGTTAGGGGTCGAAATCGACGGAGGGGAGAGAGGGGATCTACGGAGGGGCTCACAGGGGGTCGGTCGGAGGTCTCAGCAGGCTCAACGGGGGCCGGACGGCGTCGGAATCCCGACGGCGATCTCCTGTGGCCGAAGAAGAAGACGAGGTCGACGACGGCGCTCCAGGGGATTTTGGTGTCGGGCGGCTCGGCGAGGAGGAAGAGAGGGACGAGGCGGAGCTACTGGGCGCTCCGGCGAGGCGAGAGTTGGACGGTGGCCGCAGTTATGGCGAACGGCGGCAACGTCAGTGTTCGGGCGCGTGCGAGGGAGAGAGCTGGGGAAGGAGATGAGGACGAGGGAGAGTGAGAGAGGGGTCGGGGCGGCTGCGTGGCGACGCATGGAGGTGTCCAGGGCGTCGGGGACGCAGGCAGGCAGGCTGGAGGTGGCCGGGCGCGTGCCGGTGCGCGGTGGCCACACGCGCTGCCTACTGGCGCGAGGTGGAAGGAGACAGGAGCTGCGCTATGTGGGCTGGGCCAGCCTGCAATAGTGCTGGGCCCAAGGTGAGTTCTCTCTCTCCTCTTTTCTATTTCTGTTGTTGTTTTCTAATTTTGACATTTGTTTTGGCTTTATTAAAAATGTCAGAGTATTTTCAAAAATCAGGAAACCATGCATGGCTACTGTTTAGAATAAATCCAAGAGTAAACATTTTAGTTTACGATTATTTGAGCATTTAAGATAATATATAAAATTTAAATGCCCAAATGCAAATAAGATATGATTTAATTCAGTGCCCAAAATATTCCACAAAAATGTTCACTATTTTTGGTTTGGTATCAAAGCCTTGCCAAAATTATCAACATTGATGAAGGTATTTTGGGTCATTGGAAATGATTTTATTCTTGACCCTAGTTGAATTCATTTGGTGCTAGGGTTTGAACAACCCCATTTCAGGTTTCTATGAAATTTAAACATGATGCACATGAAGACCAAGCAAGACAGGCCAGGGCTGGTCTACGGCTGTGACAACTTACCCCCACTAAACAAGAATCTCGTCCCGAGATTCGAGCGTAGGGTAAGAAATCAGAGGGGACACTAACTAACACAATCTTCATGATCCAAGTGTCCTTCATACGAATTTCGATTGCTTGCATCTTGTTGATATTGACATCCTTGATTTCGAGGTCTTTGTCCAAAACGGTGACGATGAGAGAAACTCTACAAAGTTGATCTTCTGAAAGATCGAGCAACTCAAGATCAACTCATGGAGTGAGATGTTGAAACATCTCTTGAGCTGAGACACGGAGTACATCTCCAGAGGGATGGAGTGAAATAAATGATGAAGGTTCATCTAGTGGCAATAATTCCACACCTAAGAAAAGGGTGATCGAGGTCATCAGACGGGGCACCTTAGAGAAGGTGACTCGTAGAATTAACCCCTTAAATGGCAAAAAGAATTACTTTTGATATAGAGATCATTGAAACTCTCTATACCAGCCGGAGGCAAATCACATTCGATCGTTTGACGGAGTTCGAAAGAATGACATTCTCGGCCAGAATGGATGATGTGGACTACCTTGTTGAAGACAACACAAGGGATGATTTTGGTTATCATCGAAAATGGATGGGACCCATGGTAGGACCACTTTTGAAGATAATCCTGAACAGCAGTTGCTGAGAAGGGCAACCCATGGAAAATTGGTACGATGGTGGTGCAAGATGGGAACAAAAGGCAAATGCTGGGAATGATTCTGGTAACTGGGTGAATCCCAACAGTAGAGAGTAAATCTACTCTTGAGGGGTTATAGCATAAACAAGAACATTGGGTGCAATCCCAGTTAGTGTCGAGGATAACACCTAGTGCTTGTGTGTGCTCTCAAGAACTTGAGCATTTCCATAATCATCAAGGTTTTACCAATATCCGTGTCAAGGATCCTGGCAACACAACATACGACCATGATGAATAGCGATGGACGATGCAGACGCAAAGGAAGATAACACTTTCTCAGATTTCACCTTAGTGGAGTCAAGGGGCAAAATCTGGATGATCGACCGAGAGACATTTAGCACTCCGCTTCTAATGTTCTCCTTGATGTGCTAGCGCAACCCATTTATTAAAATGGTTTGGTACCTAGAACGTCAAGTAAAAGGTCGGACTTCAGGAGCAGAAAAATCCATAAGGAACAACTAGGGAGTAAATCCTACGAAATCCTTATGGGGAGGTGGCCAACTTCTTCAATCAAGATTCTGCAACAATAGGTCTTCCGGCTGGGTGTGTTGGCCACGACATCCACTTTACCGGTTATCGAGAGACCAATATTATAGTTCTTGGGAAATGCTCCAACCATCATATCTGCCTGAGATTCAGTTCTGGTTGGTGTTAGGATATTCCAGACTCATCAAGTCTAGAAAGAATGAATGTTTGCAACACAAATCGACGAGACGGCGTTGCGAGATTCTCGGGGAGTGAACTACGATAGCAAGCTCCAAAACATGAGCTAGTTCTGCTACATACCTGTGAACACGTTGAAGACAAGCATGACCACGTAGTAGTCTTATAATAAAATACTACCGAGTTGCAGGTTAGGAATCATCATTGAAGGTAACGAAGTCTTGTGCATGTCCGTCCGGGCCCTTTGGGAATAGCATTTGAACTTCTTATCCTTAACAAATCAATCAGTGGCTTGGTGTGCTAGGGATACATACGGAATGAAGATGATCAGTCTATCAGACCATAGAATACTTCGCACGTATGCATGACTGACTTGGGATGACTCCAGAGGAAGTAAAACAAGCTTTCTCAAATTCACGGTAGCAACTTACATCAAGTACTCGTGAATTAGGGGAAGCCACTTCTTACATCAAGACATCTACTTCATGAGCTAACACAAAGATGATGCTTACAAAAGTTCCCAATGTAAACGTTAATGTTCAACATGAATCATGGAGAGGATAAACATGTCGTCGATGGGCTCAACAACAATTCATCAAGGCTTCCATAAAATGGAATTCCATAGCTATGTGAACAAAGTGATAGCATTGGTCAGACTAATAGATGTAATGAGGTATGCTCGAGGGACACCCACGAGTAAGGCAAAATTACGAATACCATTGGTTCTGATTTGACTTGACGATAGCCCACACTCAAATCAAAGTTTGGACAAGACAACAGATCCAACAATTGATCACGAGGATCAATCGATGAAGATATCATCTATCTTCAACACACGCAAATATACCCCTCGAAATGAACTAAGCTGGAAAGCTTTTATCTTCCAACTCTCCAAGTTATTGTTTAGCTTAACCAACTAGCTTAGGGGGTAACCGACACAGATTCTTGGGGAATGGCTGGTTTACAGAGAAACCAGCTTGATCACGAGCTCAACGCATTGGTCAGGGAACAACCTGGTGATACTTCCGGGAAGATAACCGGAAAATCACGAACCACCGATATGTTTCTAGGATCGGGAACAATCTTGCTTTTCAGGGCAAGACGATATGATCAAATGAGCGAGGACTTAACAAAATCCTAACTCATCAATCAAGGAGTGCACCAGGATAGTGGACTAGGTAGCACGATCAACCTTAGGGTGACGATTCAATAATCGACTCGCTAAGGATGAGGTTATTGTCCATTTAACTACCAAGCAACGGAGTTGCTAGGAGTATTAATTTCACACATCACAATCCACTTGTCAGCATTCCGGTTATAATAACACGGAGGCCGAGGAATAAACGATGATGGCGAGAAGTATCACCTTATAAAAAGTTCATAGGAGGTGGTGCAATTCCTATGACATTCTTGACATAAGGACGGTAATACTCCAGGATAGAACATATTAGAAGCTGGATTAGCATTCTTCACCTGCGAAGTACAACTTCTTCGACCCCATCCTGTATATGGATAAGGTACTGGAGTTTGTTTCTCCTAGTCATTCCAGAATAGAATGGCTTGACGAACCACAAGAGTAAAAGGCATCGATGAACACGAATGCACAACTACTCCTGACTATCAACTAATAGATGAGGGTCATAATACCACTAAAAGGGACAACTCAAAGGAACATATGATTTTCTGAGTTGTGGATGCATAGATTAGTATGTCGAACCAAGTTCAAGAAATTTCTTCCGGATAATCCGTGCGGAGAGGTAGGACTAGCAGAGTCACAATATGATTGGGGTACTACTCAAGAGCACTCTGGTTGTGATCTTTGGTTCAGAAGAACTTCTGCCAAGGATGGTCCATGGTATTGGAAAAATGATATACCATGGACCTCGAAGACTATCACAAAGTTACTAATATCCTAAAGGAACGAGCAAACACTACCAACATGAAGTAGGTAGAATGAATCTTGGGTTCAAGAACCCAGAATTAGAATGCCTACTAACTAAGTGGCATCACGGGATGCTTTCGAGAATAATAGCTAGAATCATCACACTGGGAATATAAAGCATTGCTAGATTACTGGTGATCTTCTAAGACACCTAGGATCATAATAATAACTCCAACACATGTGTCGAGGTAACGGAGTACCTCCACACACCGACTAGTGTGGTTAATCTGGCCTAAAAGGATATTAAGAACGGGTAGGAATGATTTGCAAATGTATCAGATTGTTTAGAGACCTGGGATGACTCGGACAACATAATGGCTGCAAATGCTCGAAAATACTTTTGAGATTTATGCACAAAGATAGCTTAACCATTCAACATCATAATGTCAAGGTTCTGAGACCAACAGTTTATCAAACAGAAGTAGTAGGAACTTAACTGAGGGTTGAATACACCATTAACGTGATCCTGATAAATAGAATGAGAATCCTAGTTCTTAATCCCCGTAGAAGAAGAAGGTGACTCAGATCAGAAGGTCATAGGGCAAAGGAGTAAAAAGAGCCTTACGTTCCCTTCCACAAACAATTCCCTTACATAACTAAAGAGTTTCTAGACACGACTTCGACCAGTTTGGCTTACTAATCCTACAGGCAGTCAGGCTCTGATACCAAAGCTGTCAGGACCCCGATCCTAAGTCACACAGGTCTAGCATGTAACACATCATATCACTTTGCGGCCTCACACACGGTATCCCCACGGGTGCCACCTTACCTGGCCCGGGACCGTTTGCGCATTTTGGCACACGTATATGATAGTGTCGCTAGCATCCATATGACAGAGAACCCGGGCCGACATGACTAGTTACAAACCAAAAGTGGCACTAAATTACAGAGACAGGCATACATGACCCAGCAACGAACGTGTCGGTCATCAACGTATGAACCCAAGTCGTAGCAAGCTACAAGGACTTAAAGGAACAACTCGTGACATTTCCCTTAAGGGACAGACACAGGAACGAAGAAGGACACATGCCGGCCAGCTTAAGTGTTCCGGAGCAGTAGCAAGCTACCAAGGCTCAGTGGAAGCACTAGGAGACATTTCCCTGTAAGATAGGCTACCAAAGGTAAACAACTAGGTGTCGGATCCCACACATAGCAATACACCTTACACGTACGCATAACATGCAAGTATGTGTTGTACAACATGGCATCACAACATAACTCAACAACTCATATAGATAAAGGCCCAGAAGAGCCATCATAGCATTTATTACAAACAGAGGTCACATGACCCAACATACAGAGCATACAGGCAACGGAAGCATAACAAGTCTGGGTACAGACAACTACAAATGAAAAAGGCTGAGGAGCCTGACTATCTACAAGACCCTCCCAAGGATACAAGATCGTAGCTGAGGTAACAAGCTAAACGTCGAAGTCCACGCGGAACCACTAGCGAGACTGAAGTCTCTCTGCAAAACATAAATTAAGAAAACGTGAGTACAAAGGTACTCAGCAAGACTTACATCAGAACTAGCTACATATGCATCAGTATCAACAAAGGGGTTGTGGAGTTTGACTGCAGCAAGCCAGCTTTGACTCAGTGGCTATCCTAAACTACAACTGCAAGTAACTCTTTTGAGGTGGCGCACACGAGTCCACATATTCACCAATCAATACACCACTATGGATCCGCTCCCGTCTCCCTACGAGAAGGCCATCCATAGCACTCACGCTTATCTTGCGTGTTTTAGAGTATCCAATTTCACTTGTCTATGAACTGTAATAGGTAACCCAGAAGTCCATTTCCGCGGACACGGCTATTCGAATAGATCATATATAACCCTGCAGGGGTGTACTTCTTCACACACGCTCTCACCACTTACAGCCGTTTACACGACATGTACTCGGCAACCTTCAAGCGGAGGCCCACCGAGGGTGTCGGCCACGACCTGACTAACCACACAAGTCTCTAGTCCAGGTTTATCGCCTATTTGGGTTCCATCCGTGGGAAGATTCGCCCGGGGTGTTGCTCACGGCCCCAAACGATGTGTACAGGGTTCCCGCATCACCAAACGGGAGATCGGTACACCGTGCCACGTACCTGCCGCGTCACAGCCCACCCCGAGGGTCAGCGCTGCGCACGACCTCCAGTAAACTACAAACACCAGAAAATAGTTGCAACTCCAGGACAGAGGACAAGGCCAGTTAATAAGTCGAGAGGGTCCATTGGTTTCGGGCCCAATGCATGGTAGTAACTGGTCATGGATCAACCAACGCAGAACTCAGTTCCTGAGGACGGCTGCAATGAGACAACCCACCATGTACTCCTACATGGCCTCTCATCGCTACCTTTACCAAATCGTGTTCACACACTTAACTCACACAGCAGGACATGTTCATCACCCTTCCAATTCATCCCCGATGAATCAGACCTGACATAATTCTAAGCAATAGCAGGCATAACCAGGAAGCATGAATGAGTAGGCACAACATGGCTCAAACAACTCCTACTCATACTAGTGGGTTTCAACTATTTACTGTGGCAATGACAGGTCATGCAGTGGAAAGGGGTTCAACTACCGCAACAGGTAACAGTTGAAGCGTTGTTGTTCTAATGCAGTAAAAGAGAGCAAGAGCGAGAGAGTGGGATTGTATCGGAATGCTCAATGGGGTTTGCTTGCCTGGCACTTCTGAAGATAACATTGGGTCTTCATCGGTGTCATCGAACTCATCGTCGGAACACGTCTACTGAAAGGCGACAAACACCGGCAACAGAGAAAGAAACACAATCAATGCAATGCGACAATATTATGCATGATCATGGCATGGCAATATGTTGTTGATTGAGCTAATGCAACTAGCAACCATATTAAATGAAGTTGGTTTGAACCAAAGGTTCAAATTCAAACTCCATATGTGATTATTTAATTGTCATTTAATTGATTTGACCTTATCAGCAGGTTTAACTTGCTCAAACATGCATGAAAAAGCCATAAACAGATTCCTTGAATTTTTCTGATCAATTTTCATATATAAATTATTTTCATCTGAGTTATAGATTACTTTCTGTGATTTTTAGAAGTTTTAGCTATTTTCTGAAATAAATAAATCATTTCTGATTTGTTTAAAATTCCAGAAAACACTTATTGCGTCAGCATGACGTCAGGATGACGTCATCGGGTCAACAGCGTCAGCCCAGGTCAAACCTGACGCTGGGACCCACTGGTCAGTGACTAGGCTAATTAACAGAGACTGTTAGTGTTAATTTAATCCTAACTAAAAATGTCAGTGTAGCAAGGGCCCACAAGTCAGTGAGTGAGAGGGGTCAAACCTCATCGGTCAAAGTGGTCAACCCGCCGGCGACGACCCGAGGCGGCGGAGGACGTCGAAAACGCAGCTTCGGCGACCATTTGGACGGCGGCTTCGTGCTACGCGTAGCTGGGGAGCTCGCACATCTAATGGAGGCGACGGGAGGACACGGGGACGGCAGAGCTCGTCGGAACGGAGCTCGCGGCGGCGCCGGAGTTTTGGCTGCGGTGAAAACAGCGTTGCAGCGCATGGCAGGAGCAACCGGTGGCCTCAAACGACGCGCATGGGTGCACTGAGTGCAGTGGTGAGCTCGGACACGAGCGGCGATGGCTAAAACAACGGCGGCGACATGGCTGGCGGCGAGGGGTTCTCGGCTCTGGTGGCTGACGTGGTTAGGGGTCGAAATCGACGGAGGGGAGATAGGGGATCGACGGACGGGCTCACAGGGGGTCGGTCGGAGGTCTCAGCAGGCTCAACGGGGGCCGGACGGCGTCGGAATCCCGACGGCGATCTCCTGTGGCCGAGGAAGAAGACGAGGTCGATGATGGCGCTCCAGGGGCTTCTGGCGTCGGGCGGCTCGGCGAGTAGGAAGAGAGGGACGAGGCGGAGCTACTGGGCGCTCCGGCGAGGCGAGAGGTGGACGGTGGCCGCGGTTATGGCGAACGGCGGCGACGTCAGTGTTCGGGCGCGTGCGAGGGAGAGAGCAGGGGAAGGAGATGAGGACGAGGGAGAGTGAGAGAGGGGTCGGGGCGGCTGCGTGGCGACGCATGGAGGCGTCTAGCGCGTCGGGGACGCAGGCAGGCAGGCTGGAGGTGGCCGGGCGCGTGCCGGCGCGCGGTGGCCAAGCGCGCTGCCTACTGGCGCGAGGTGGAAGGCGGCAGGAGCTGCGCTGGGTGGGCTGGGCCGGCCTGCAACAGTGCTGGGCCCAAGGTGAGTTCTCTCTCTCTCTCCTCTTTTCTATTTCTGTTGCTGTTTTCTAATTTTGACATTTGTTTTGGCTTTATTAAAAATGCTAGAATATTTTCAAAAATCATGAAACCATGCATGGCTACTGTTTAGAATAAATCCAACATTAAACATTATAGTTTATGATTATTTGAGAGTTTAAGATAATATATAAAATTTAAATGCCCAAATGCAAATAAGATATGATTTAATTCAGTGCCCAAAATATTCCACAAAAATGTTCACTATTTTTCGTTTGGTCTCAAAGCCTTGTCAAAATTATCAACATTGATGAAGGTATTTTGGGTCATTGGAAATGATTTTTTTCTTGACCCTAGTTGAATTCATTTGGTGCTAGGGTTTGAACAACCCCATTTCAGGTTTCTATGAAATTTAAACATGATGCACATGAAGACCAAGCAAGACAGGCCAGGGCTGGTCTAGGGCTGTGACAATTTTAAATTGCATTGATTTTTATGCGTGGACAATTTGTTGGATTTTGTATTAATATACATTTATTTTTTAAATCAGTTTAAATGTCACTCAAAATTTCGGGATTAAAAACAGTTCGGACCGCACCGAAATATGCAAAATTTCGTATAATTTTTTAACCGTGGCCACAATATGGGCTGTAATGCTAACAAAAAGAATATGGGCTCCAAAAAAACCTTAAGAAATAGCAAATGGGCTGTAAATTATTATTAATAATGGCACATAGGTTGTATGATGTTTTCCACAGATTTGAGGCTTTGCTAAAAAAAAAGGTTGACGCAAAAGCAGTGACTATTGGATGTCCATCCAACGGCCGTCGTGCTTCTTCAATCTCTGTTCTTCCTGCTCCAGTCGCTCAAACAAGCGCCGGCGGGACTGCCTGCTCTCTCCTCCCCGCGGTCGGCTGTGCTGCCGCGCAGGCCTCACCGGCCCACCGTACTCCCATCGCTGGCCTAGCCATCCCTCTACTCACCCACACCTATTGTTTTCTCCGGCGACGGCAGACGAACCAGTAAACCCTCGTACTCCTCCGCATGGGAAACAACAGCCAAGTCTTCCCTGGCTCCGTGTCGTTCCCTTCCTAGGCCTCGCCGTCGACCACCGCCCTGGTGCTCTTGGCGCGGCCTGGTAAACGTGGTCAACGACCGACATGCATCTGAAGTGGATTGTACGTGGAGAGGCTGACAGCTGGGTCCAAGGCCGCACGCAAGGAAATGCCTCCTTATTACACGCAAAATAATGATTCCTCCACCTGACATCTGGGACCCACCGAAAGGGCCTTTGTATTTCATGAAAAAAATGTTACCGCCGCTGACAGCTCGGACGCACCAGCTATATCTTCGCACGCAAGGAAGTGCCTCCTTATTATGCACAAAAAAGTGAATACTCCCCCTGTTAGTTGGGACCCAGTATAGTGGCAGGCTGACTTGTCGGCCTACTAAGTTGACCGGGACGGAGGGCTTTGTCAACTTAGTCAATATGCACGATTCTAGCTCTAGTGACCGTACGATGTCCATCCAACGGCCATAGTGCTTCTTCAACCTCTGGTCTTCTTGCTCCAGCCACCCAAACCAGCTAGCAAACCAGCGCCGGTCGTGCCTCGTGCTCCTGCCTCTCGTGGCCGGTTGTGCTGCCGCGGAGGCCTCACCGCCCCTACTACTCCCACCGCTGGCCAGGCCATGCCTCCACTCACCCACACCCCCTGTTATTCTGCGGCGACGGCAGCCTCACACCGCAGCCGAACCAGTGAACCCTCATACTTCTCTACGCGTGGGCATCCACTGCCGCGTCTTCCCTGGCTCCGCGTCGTCCCCTTCCTAGGCCTCGTCGTCGTCCACCGCCCTGGTGCTCTCGGTGCGGCGTGGTCAACGTGGTCATGGAATGGCTTCCATCGGACGTGGACTGTACGTGGAGAGGCTGACAGCTGGGTCCACGGCCGCAGCAAGGAAGTGCCTCCTTATTACGTGCAAAATAATCATTCCTCCACCTGACAATGGGGACCCACCGGACAGGCCACCGTATTTCGCAAAAAAAATGTTGCCCCCTGACTGCTGGGACCCACCAGCTACATCTTCGCACGCAAGGAAGTGCGCCCGGAAAAAAATGATTCGCCCCCTGACTACTGGGACCCACCAGCTACATCTTCGCATGCAAGGAAGTGCCTGACAGTTAGGACCCACCTGGTCGAAGCGTACGTAGCATTGTCATTCTGGTCGCGAACGTGTACGTACATACTGGTCGATGTAGAGGCGCGCACGTGTCGTTGCAGAGGCGCCCATGTAGCATGTACACGTACGTACAGCGGCCAGCGTGCAAGAAAGTAAATACGGCCATGTACGTACATACGGGCGGGGTCTCGAATGCCTTCTCGCGCGTACATATGGCCAGGGCTCGTGTACATGGCTGGGTCGGAACGAAGAAACATCGTCGTCGTCGTGTTCATGGGGAGCCAACCGGCTGGGTCGGAATGGAATGCGTCGTCGTGTTCGTCGGGAGGGCTTGGACAGAACAGCCGATGGAAATGAGGCCTGGCGTACCGCAGAACGGAGGAAACGG
Organism: Secale cereale; assembly: GCA_902687465.1. Lineage (NCBI taxonomy): Eukaryota > Viridiplantae > Streptophyta > Magnoliopsida > Poales > Poaceae > Secale > Secale cereale. The sequence continues at coordinate 113,604,242 of LR738710.1, forward strand.
CCTTGTGTTCGACCGGCCACGGTCGAAACGGGATCATGTTCATCGGGAGGGGCCTGGCGTACCGCAAAATGGAGGAAACGGACCTCCTACGGTCGAAACGGGGGTCCTATTGATCGGGAGGGGTGTGGCGTACCGCAAAACGGAGGAGACGGACTTGTGTTGGAGCGCTACGGTCGAAACAGGGGTCCTGTTGATCGGGAGGGGTGTGGCGTACCGCAAAACGGAGGAAACGGACTTGTTTTGGAGCGCTAAGGTCGAAACGGGGGTCCTGTTCATCGGGAGGGGTGTGGCATACCACAAAACGGGACTCCGCGGGATACTGTTTGTGACGCCCGAGTCTGACGTCCCAGAAGATTCCAGAAGATTCCAGAAGATTCCAGATGTTCAGGGTTGCCCGTGTGGTTCTTTTGTGCTTGTGTTATTTATTTTTGCATTGCATCATGTCATCATGCCATCATGTCATATTTTTTTTTTGCATCTCAACTTAAATAATTCGTGTGGACCTTCGGTCCATCTAAATCGAGGGAAGATGACTTCTCTTTATAACATATAAAAGCCTCTCACTATTTAGGGAGCTATATTTAAAATATTCCCTTTGTTGGAATTCACCGTAACACACTTGCATAATTTCTCCATGCCTTTTTCACCTCTAGTTTCTACATCTAAACCCCCTATGTTCTTTTATCAATTTTTCGAGGCTCCTCTAAAATCTAGACTCCTTTTAAACTCCTTTAAGACAAACTATTTATTTTAGTTTGCACTTCCCTTTTGTTGGAACTATTTTTGTGAGGTTGGAATTATTCCGTAAAGCCTTACAAAAATGTTCATCATTTAATTCTTTCTTTCTTTGCCTCTTTACTTTTATTTTTGTCTCTCCCTATTTGTTTTATTTCTGCTAATAAATAAAATGAGAGAGCCTCCCAGCCAGCCTCTGGGCCTCCTCCTCCCCCTCTTCCCAGCGTCCCAGTCCTGGCCCATCTCCCTCCAGCCGTTCGGCCCGTCCCAGAGGCCCAGGCCTCCTGGCCCACTCCGGCCGACCGAAACCCTAGCCCGTCCCCGCATCGCGCTCGCTCTTTCCCTCACAGCGCCGCCGCCGCACCCTCTCGTTCCCTCGCCCCCTCATCCCCTCTCCCTCTCGATCCCCTCGCAGGCCCCGCTCCCCTTCCTTCGCTCACCTCACCCTCGAGCCCCCGCGCCCGATTCCTCGAGG
>LR738710.1:113613590-113646346 GCA_902687465.1 Secale cereale
TTCCAGCAGCCCCGAGCGCCACGCCCGTCGTCCTCCTCGTGCAGCGCTGCTCCTCCCTGCTTCGCCTCCTTCCGGCCCGGATCAGGAGGGATCCGGCCGTGGTCCTCCTTGTGTTGCTGCGTTTTGTTTGTTTTGTGCCTGCTGTAGTATTTTGGACAGGAGACCCGTGTACCCCTTCGAGTCGTCGACGACCTTCTAGTTCGACTACACGGCGACAAAAGAAGTGTACATCTGCGTGAACCGACAAGTACCACTACATGTACGAGTACCTCGTCGCCCGGAGCACTCGAGAACGACAAGTACCCCGACAACACGTGAACCACTACCGTCGCCCGGAAACGAGGAACTCGCCAAGTACCACGACACGATGAACGAGAACCACTACTTCCCTCTACGACATGTACAACTACACTCGACGCCTGAACGACTACCGTCGCCGAGTACCACTACTTCCTCTACCGTCGCCCGAGTACAACTACTGCCACGTGAACGACTACTTCCCTCTACGGAACGGCTACTTCCTCTCCGACGTGAACGACTCCTTCCTCTACGTCTCGAACCGCCCCGAAACGCACGCTTCAAAGGTATAACGAGACGACCCCGTTATGTGACCCGTGTGATGTATGCTTGTTGTGTTGTATGAAATGCTCCTCGTGTGTGCTTCGTGTCCGTTGTGCCCTCTTTTGTCGTGTTCCTCGGTTGCCTCGTCACCGACTCGTGGGAACCCGGCAACGGGATCACCCCATCATCTCGTTTGACTCGCTTCGTCACCTTTTGCACCGGTCTCTTAACGAGATACCGGAACCGATATGATGTGTTGCATCATTTTCGGATCATGCCGTGGCACCCTTTTTCCACCACGGTGACAAACAATTCATGTCTTCCTCTTAAGTCAACCCTTTTAATAAACTTGCATAAAACTTGATCATGTCATCCGCATCATGTTAACAACATTAATATGTGTGAATTATTGTTTGCTTAATTATTAAACATGCTCATGGGGATTTTCCGGATATGTTGTTGTTATTCTCCGGCCTCATTTAAATTGCCTAGTTAGTGTAGTTTCTTTATGTTTCACCTCTTGCCATGCTAAAACCAATTAATCTTGTCTTGTTAATAATCGAGAGTCAACTAAATATTAATATGTGGTGTTTCGTCAATATGCAACTCGTTGCATATTGATCTCCACTTAACTTGTAGTTTTTGTTTGTGCACTTGCCATGCCATGCATATTTAAACCGGACATGCATCATTCTTGCTTGTGCATCGTATGCCATGTTTATGCTTGTATGTTTACCGTGTTGTTTTCTTCTTTCCGGTTGCTTCTCTTGTTAGCTTTGGTTTCGTTCCGGAGTTGTGAGGATCCGCTCGTCTGTGTTGCTCCGCCTTCTTCTTGGATCCGTTCTTCTCCCTTGTGGAATCCCAGGCAAGATGACCGAACCCGGATACCATTACTATTTTTGCCTCTTGCTAGAAGTCTCGATCTGTAGTTTTGCCTCGATGCCCATGTTCTTCTTGTCAGCCTCCTACTTGTAACCATTGCCATGTTTAACCACCCTACCTACGCAAACCGTTGCTTGGCTATACGTAGGCTTGCTCAGCCCCTCTTATAGCATTGATAGTTGCAGGTGAAGATCGAAGATGCTTGCTTCATGTTGAAGTTTGGTTGGGTTATATCACACTATATAAATGCTTAAAAATGAAATCATCTATATACTGGCAGGGTGGAAGGCTAAGCCTTTTGCTTGGTGTTTTGTTCCACTCATGCCGTTAGGAACCGTATAAACCGGTGTTATGTTCCTTGATTATGCGTTCCTAACACGGTTGGGGTGTATGGGACCCCCTTGATAAACCGCTAAGTGCTAAGTCTTTTCCAGCAAGTCCCAACTTTTGGTACTATTTGCCCATAATAACAACTTAATTAATTAATTAAATTTGCATAGAGGGTCGCTCCCTCGAGGATCCTTTATTTCTACATAGCAGGGGGGGCCAGTGCCGATGGTGTTGGTCCCAAACGGGGAGTCTGCGGGAACCACCACGGGGAAACTCGAGGTTTGGGTCCTGTAGAATCGCCCATCCGGTCGTGTCCTGAGACCTAGATACGCGCGGCTACTATCAGGGTGTCGACACGCCGGGAGGATTTGCTGGATTAGCCTTACCTTAGTTCGGTTTAACTTGAGCACGGGATTCCGAGAATACTCGGGTCTTCCCAACTATGGAGTTGCGACTTCGCGGATCGTGGGCTTGTAATGGGTCAAGTTGGAACACCCCTGCAGGGTTTGAACTTTCGAAAGCCGTGCCCGCGGTTATGTGGCAGATGGGAGCTTGTTAATTCCGGTTGTAGATAACTTGACACAATGTTTCTAATACACTACCAGCGTGTGTACCGTGACTGTCAATTTCCGAATAGGGATTCGGGAGTTGAACACGGTGGGGTTATGTTTGACCGGCTTTAGTTAGGATCACTTCGTGATCATCTTTCGACCGATGCACTTCTCTTCTCGCTCTCTTTTACGTAAGTTAGTGCTAGTTGCTGCTGCAGACTCTTGTTTGTTCCTTCACCTCTCGTTCTTTCTTCAGCCTTGTCCTCACCCAAGGCTTAAATAGTCTTGTTACCCGGGAACGGGATTGCTGAGTCCTCTGTGGCTCACAGTTACTTCACCACACCAGTTGCAGGTTCAGCCGAGTTTGATGCAGGAGTTGGATCAGTACTTCACCCGGGAGCCCGATGAAGATCGTGGCTGTTTGCTTGAGACGTTTCGATGTTCAGTAGTGGTTTCTACTAGGATTCGATCTTGGCCTGTGGCTTTATGTTGTTTTGGTATCTTTCTTTTAGTCCTTCACCCGTAGTCGGGTTGTGATGTTCTGTATGATGATTGCTTATGTAATGTTTTGTGTGAAGTGGCGAGTGTAAGCCAACTATCTCCTTTTGCATTTTAATCCCTCTTCTACATGAGTCGTGCAAAGATACCAAACTTGAGATCATTCTAGGATGGACTTATACCTTTAAGTCGTGCCTCGACACGTAGGAGGTATAGTTCCATCCTGGGCATTACACTGTTCATCACCACCGTCGACCCCCTCCAGCCTCCACGGGATACTGTTCATCCATCGTCGACCTCCTCCAGCCTCTAGCTGCGACTGTTCAGCCTCCATCGCGCGCTACTCCACCGACTACTCTTCAAACAGCCCTCTCCACGGGCTCCTGTTCAACCACCCCTCCACGGGCTACTATTCATCCAGCCCTCCACCGTCTACTGTTCGTGCAACCCTCCACGGGGTGGTCCCGTTCATGCAGCCCTCCACAGGGTCCTGTTCATGCAGCCCGAACCGACTCGATCGAACGGGGTCCTGTTCATGCAGAGGCAACACCACGGGGTCCTGTTCAGCCACCCCCACCGGGAACTGTTCATCCAACCCCCCCAGCAATGCTCACTATTCATGCAGAGGCAACATCGGTCGGCTTCAGTTAGCAGCAGTAGCGAAGGAATCGCTCGATCGGGTTCAGTTAACAGCCATCAATCGATCGCTCGGGTTCAGTAACACGTAGCCTGCAGTGCAATCGCTCGGGTTCAGTTAGAGCCCAACGCCTCACACCCATGCGCGTGCGTGTACGAGATAAACGCGCATCGCTCGGCCCCGACCACCCACCGTAACCGGGAACACCCTGATATTTTCCTCGCCCTCGCTTCTACCACGGTTTTTTACGTCATGGACGGCCCAAAGAATGTCATGCAGCTGCGTCTCTGGCCCACCCAGGACGAAAAGCCCATTTTCTGTCATGATTTTTTGTCATAGAAGTAGTACCCCACCACATCTATGATGATACCGTGTTTTGTCACAATTATTGTCATAGAAGTGTCATAAGTATGACAGAAAAAAGTTTCGTTCGGCCCAAAATGTCACGGATGTGTCTTTTTTTTGTAGTGCATACACAAGTTTCTGATAATGCGGATATCTCTGCTTGGAGGGAGTCAAGACTTCAGAAATGTAATAGACTGGGCGTTGGACTTTGTAGGCTTTGCCTTCTTCTTCCCGCTCAACTCTGAGTACTGTGCTGACAACTTGTCCAGTTGCTGCGATGTACAATAATAGAGGCTCTTTGCTGACTGGGGCAGCAAGCACCGGCTGGGTGGAAAGCAGGGCTTTGAGTTCCTCGAATGCTGCTTCAGCTTCAAAATTCCACTCGAACTTTTCAGACTTCTTCATCAGTCTGTAGAGAGGCAACACCTTCTCACCGAGACGAGAGATGAATCGACTCAACGCGGCCAAACAACTAGTAAGCTTTTGAACGCCGTGTATACGCACGGGGCGTTTCATTCGGAGGATAGCGCTGACCTTTTCTGGGTTAGCGTTGATCCCTCGCTCAGAAACGAGAAAACCGAGTAACTTGCCGCCTAGGACTACGAATGTGCACTTCGACGGATTGAGCTTGATATCATAACTTCTCAGATTTGCGAATGTTTCAGCGAGGTCAGTAAGCAGGTCGGAACCTTTACGCGGCTTGACCACGATGTCATCCATGTATGCTTCCATGTTCCAACTGATTTGCTTCAGTAGAAACTTTTGGATCCTGCGCATGAAAGTCGCGCCTGCATTCTTGAGACCAAAAGGCATGGTAACATAACAAAAACACCCGAATGGGGTGATGAAGGCTGTCTTTATTTCACCGGGCCCATATAGTCAGATCTGATGGTATCCGGAATATGCATCCAGAAAAGACAAATGCTCACACCCTGCAGTCGAGTCGATGATTTGATCGATGCGAGGGAGAGGGAAATGATCTTTCAGGCAGGCCCGATTGATATGTTTGAAATCTATGCACATGCGGAGTGACTTGTCCTTCTTGGGGACCATAACTACATTGGCGAGCCACTCGGAGTGGTAAATCTCGCGGATGAACTCAGCTGCCAGAAGCCGAGCCACCTCTTCGCCAATTGCTTTCCTCTTCTCCGTGGCAGGCCGCCGGAGATGTTCCTTCATAGGTTTCACTTCGGGTCGACCCACAAACGGTGCTCAGCCGGTCCCCTGGGTATACCTGGCATGTCGGATGGTTTCCATGCAAAGATGTCCTAGTTCTCACGGAGGAACTGGATGAGCGCTTCTTCCTATTTGTTGTCAAGTGTGGTTGACATGCGAGTCAGAGCGGCATTGGGGTAGGTTGGATGAATATGCACAGGCTTCGTCTCTCCTACCGACTGGAATGCTGACTCGGAAGCAGGCTTCTTAGCACGCAACAAATAACTCAGATCCACATTATTCTGGTATTCTTCCATCTCTACTGGTGCCATCTGCTCATCAGCAATTTTTGAGCCTTTCTGGAAGCATTCTTCTGCTTTCTGCCGATCCCCAGTGATAGTGATCACGCTGTTGGGTCCTAGCATCTTCAATTTGAGGTATACATAACATGGTCGAGCCATGAAATGGGCATAGGCGGGCCTGCCCAGAATTGCATGGTAAGCACTGTGGAATTCCACCACCTCAAATGTCAACTTTTCTTTGCGGTAGTGAGTCGAGTCTCCGAAGACCACATCAAGGGTGATCTGACCAAGTGAGTCGGCCTTCTTCCTGGGGATGACTCCGTGAAATCTCATGTTGCTCTCACTCAGCTTGGACATCGGAATGCCCATTCCCCGGAGGGTTTCAGTGTATAGGATATTCACACCACTCCCATCATCCATCAGAACTTTAGTCAACCGTGTACCTTCGACAAATGGGTCGACCACCAACGCTTGCCGCCCAAGGGTAGCAATGTGCGTGGGGTGGTCGGACTTGTTGAATGTAATGGGAGTCTTAGACCACTTTAAGTACGTCGTTGTTGCCGGAGCAACCATGTTGACTTCTCTGTTGATAACTTTCAGTCGACTCTTGCTTTCAACATCAGTGAAAATCATCAAGGTGGAGTTGATCTGGGGGTAACCTCCGTCCCCTTATTTGTCCTCGGTCTCCTTGGATTCTTTCTCCTTCTCAGTAGGTTGGTCCTTCTGGATGTTCTGTATCAGGAGCCGACATTGTCGAGTGGTATGTTTGGGGTAAATCAAATTCCCCTCTTCATCCTTCTTCGTGTGAATAGAACATGGTAAATCAAGCATGTCATTCCCTGCTTGGTCTTTCACTTTCTTGGGGATCCAAGGACCTTTAGGTTTCCCTTTACCTTTCCCCTGGGTAACAACCGCAGCCTCTCCTGGAACTGCAGGCTCTGATTTACGCTTCGGCTTCTGATTGGAATTCTAATCATCTTCGCTGACTGGTTTCTTGCCACTATGGAGTCGATCTGCTTCTTCTCCGTTTGCATATCGACCGGCTATCTCCATCATCCGAGTCAAAGACATATCTCCTGTCTGACCAAACTTCACGTTGAGCTCTCTGTACCGTACGCCCTCTTTGAAGGTGCAGACTGCCTCATGCTCCGACACGTTCTTCACCGTATGATGCAGAGTGGTCCACCTCTGGATGTAATCCCTCAAAGTCTCATTCGGTTTCTGGACACAGTGTTATAACTCTGCCAGTCCAGCGGGCCGCTTGCACGTGCCCTCGAAAGTCCTGACGAACACTCGGGCCAACTCCTCCTAGCTGAAAATGCTCCCAGGGGCCAACTGATTCAGCCAAGCTCTGGCCGAAACCCCCAACATCAGGGGGAGGTGCTTCATAGCCACATCGTCATTGCCACCACCAATCTGCACAGCCACTCGGTAATCTTCTAGCCAAGTATCTGGCTTCGACTCACCGCTGAACTTGCTCACTCCCGCTGCCAATCTGAAGTTGGGGGGAATCTCGGCAGCCCTGATGGCATTGTTGAAGCACTCGGCCCCAGAAACAGACGCTCTGCTGCCACTCGGACGATCTCTGTCTTGTCCTTCTCGGTGCGCCCGGTTCCTGTCGACCAGGCCTTGCACAAGAATCGATCTTGCATCAAAGCCAGGTCTTCGGGGATCTGCAGGGATCCTTCGCTCGTTGCCATGCAGACGCCTGTCGTCATGTCGCCGGGGCGAGTACGATCCGCTTCCCGGAGGAGGCGTAGGCACTCGGCGGCGATCATTGTGGCCAAGTCGACGGTCGTACTGATCATAGTTCCGACCCGGGTGTTGCTCTTGACGGGTTCCACGACCCTCATGCCACGGAGGCGATCTTGGCCTATGGGCTGACCAGACGGTGTCTGCCGCCACCGATCTATTGTGAATCATGTTGCGCGATTGGGAAACGGCTGCATTCTGCTCTCCAACCATTCGAAGCAGTGCCTGAATCTGCTGCGGGCCTCTTCCAGGCTCCGACTAGGACGGCTGGATCAATTCTATGATGCGGGCCTCATCCGCGAGGTTCTGAATCGGAGTACGGAATACCTGAGGTTCGCACGGGAACAACTGCCGTGGCCGTTGACTGGATTCAGGAATCAATTGACGGGCTCGATCGTCGAGCGAACGCTGGAGGTTCTCCAGCCACGGGCGCTCGGCCATAGTGGCAAGGTGCGTGGCTTCCAGAGCTCGGGCTTCTGGAGTTTCTCCCAAGTCAGGGGTATAGAGCGCATCTTCATTACGACGGCAAAGCTCTTCCCTTTGCTCGGCAGTGAGAGGTTCGGGTATGTACCCGTCGTAGTCATACGACTGACCATCGTCGCTGCCGCCATTTCCGCCGCGAGTGTACCCTGGTGGACTGCACCGTGAGTCGACCCTGAGGACCTCTGCTGTGGGATCACTGCTCCCGCACTCGGAAAGCGTGTCTATGAAACTAGTTGGCCGGCCCGTAGTGGTACTCGTCGGGCTCGATGGCCGCGACTTGGGGGTGGCCGATTGGCGGGCCATCGCGTGCTTCACCCACCGCTGGATCCGCGACCGGCTGGATCGCTTGTGGCGGTGACCAGCGGGGACAACAGACGACGAAGGAGCCGACCGATACTTAGTCGACGGCTACCGGACAAGGGCGCCGCAAGCACTAGCGCGGAAGTGCGTTGCTCCGCATACGGGTAGTGCCTCGACGTCGAGGGGGGCCTCCTGGAGCCAGGCGGAGTCATCAGCGATGAAGAGGAGCGCGCTGAGTCGGATCTCGTGGCCCAACGCCAGACCGCCACCGGAAACCATGACGATGGAGATCGGGGAAAAACTTGCAACCTCACCGGAAGTCGCAAAGACTCCTGCCCCACGGTGGGTGCCAACTGTCGTGGTACTAAGTCTGACAGTATGAATAGGGGGTACATAGGAGGAGGCAAGATCCTAGCTACTATGAGGTTGTACACAAGGTGTTTACGCATTCGGGCCCTTCTTGGAGGAAGTAACATCCCTACGTCTCGGTGCCCGGAGGCGGTCGACTGGAATATGTATGTATGTATGTGTTACAGGGGGTGTGAACCCTTGTACCAGAGGAAGGGGGTGGCTTATATAGAGTGCGCCAGGACCCCAGCCGCCCCACGTTGCAGAGGGTTCAATGTACATAAAGGCAGGACGTTACTGATAATGCATGTAATAAAGGATAATAAAGGCTATCATTACTGAGGAGTGAATGCCCGACCGTTGCTGGTCTAATGAGACCTTTGACATACAGGGGTCGAGTGGTTTCTTGTACGGTCGAGTGGCTTCATCCTTTCGAGTGGAGTTGAGTTATCCGAGTGAGGTATGATGTCGAGTGAATTGCTCTCTTGGGCCATATCAGCAGGCAGCTTCTGTCATCTTTGGAATGTCTTTGAGCGTATGGGGCAGTGACCTTGGGTAGGGTACCTAGGTCAGGCATGTGACCCTACCCTAGGTCTGTGGTATCATCACTAACCACTTTGAGGAGCGTGAACATGAGAAGAGCCGCAAGTCCATTAATGTTGTCATTGGTGATACTGATATGAAGGAATCTGGGTACGGTATTCTTCCTACCATCCTTTCAGTATTTCAATCTCCTGATTGGCTAATTGACATCGGTGCCAATGTACATGTTTGTGCTAACGCCTCCATGTTTTCTTCTTACCAAGTCACAGGGACTTCTCTGGTGCTGATGGGGAACGGGTCTCATGACATCGTTCGAGGTGTTGGTACGGTCGATCTGAAGTTTACTACGGGGAAGATCATGCGTCTCAAGAACGTTCATCATGCGCCCTCCATCAATAAGAATCTCGTCAGCGGTTCCCGTTTGTGTCGAGACGGTTTTAAGTTGGTTTTCGAGTCCAATAAAGTTGTAATTTCTAAGTATGGACAATTTGTTGGAAAAGGCTATGAGTGTGGAGGCTTGTTCCGCCTGTCTTTGTCAGATATTTGCACTAAAGTTATTAATAATGTTTTCCACAATAATGAGTCTAATATTTGGCATTCACGACTTTGTCATATTAACTTTGGTTGCATGACGCGGCTAGCCAATATGAGTTTAATTCCAAAATTCACTAATGTCAAGGGCTCCAAGTGCCAACTGTGTGTGCAAGCTAAGCAACCTCGCAAGTCCCATAAGACTGTAGAGGCTAGAGACTTGGTGCCACTAGAGCTTATACATTCTGATCTATGTGAGATGAATGGCGTGTTGACAAAAGGTGGAAAGAAATACTTCATGACGTTGATTGATGACACCACTAGATTTTGTCATGTGTATCTTCTGAAATCAAAAGATGAGGCTTTAAATTTCTTCAAAATCTATAAAGCTGAAGCAGAGAACCAACTTGATCGGAAAATTAATCGGCTTAGGTCTGATCATGGTGGAGAATATTTTTTTCAAATGAGTTTGATTTTGTTTTGTGCGGAACATGGTATAATCCATGAGAGGACGCCTCCCTACTCACCTCAGTCAAATGGGGTGGCCGAAAGAAAGAACCGAGCTCTAACTGATTTGGTTAATGCCATGTTAGACACATCGGGTCTCTCCAAGGTATGGTGGGGGGGGCGCTAATGACTGCATGTCATGTCCTAAACCGAGTTCCCACAAAGCATAAAACCATGAATCCTTTTGAGGAATGGGAAAGGAAACGATTGAAACTCTCCTACCTACGTACTTGGGGTTGTTTGGCGAAAGTCAATATACCAATTTCCAAGAAGCGCAAGCTTGGACCAAAAAATGTGGATTGTGTTCTTCTAAGCTATGCTTTTCATAGAATTGGCTATAGATTTTTGATAATAAAATCTGAGGTATCCGACATGCATGTTGGTACAATTATGGAGTCGAATGATGCGACTTTCTTTTAGGACATATTTCCTATGAAGGGTATGTCGAGTTCATCAAATCAGGAGATACCTACTCCTTCTAGTGAGGAATTTGCTGTAATTCCTAAACCCACTATTGCGATGGAACATGTTGAGAATGTCAATGAAACTCCTGTAAGGAGTAAGAGACAGAGGACTGCAAAGTCCTTTGGTGATGATTTCATTGTGTATCTCGTGGATGACACACCCAAGACTATTTCAGAAGCCTATGCATCTTCTGATGCTGATTACTGGAAGGAAGCTGTCCGCAGCGAGATGGATTCCATCTTAGCTAATGAAACCTGGGAAATCACTTATCGTCCTTATGGGTGCAAACATGTAGGATGTAAGTGGGTGTTCAAGAAAAACTTAGACCTGATGGTACGATTGCAAAGTACAAGGCACGGCTTGCGGCTAAGGGTTATATCCAAAAAGAAGGTGAAGACTATTTTGATACTTACTCACTTGTGGCTATATTGACCACTATTCGGGTGCTACTATCACTGGCTGCCTCACACGGTCTTCTCGTTCATCAAATGGACGTTAAGACGGCTTTCCTCAATGGAGAGTTGAAGGAGGAAATTTACATGGATCAGCCCGATGGTTTTGTAGTACCTGGTCAGGAAGGAAAGGTGTGCAAGTTATTAAAGTCTTTATATGGCCTTAAACAAGCTCCTAAGGAGTGGCATGAGAAATCGAAAGAACATTAACTGCTGCAGGCTTTGTAGTAAATGATGGTGACAAGTGTGTGTACTATCGCCATGGTGGGGGTGAAGGAGTTATTCTTTGTCTGTATGTCGATGACATACTGATCTTTGGAACCAAACTTGATTTAATCAAGGAGGTTAAGGATTTCTTATCTCGTTATTTTGAGATGAAGGGTCTAGGAGTGGCTGATGTTATCTTAAACATCAAGCTATTGAGAGATGAGAATGGTGGGATTACACTACTTCAGTCTCACTATATGGAAAAGGTCTTGAGTCGTTTTGGGTATGGCGACTGCCGGCCTTATCCGACTCCATACGATGATAGTGTGTTGCTTTGAAAGAATCGACGGATTGCTAGAGATCAATTGAGATACTCTCAGATTATTGGCTCACTTATGTATTTGGCGAGTGCCATGAGGCCTGACATCTCTTTTGCTGTGAGCAAGCTGAGTCGGTTTATGTCAAAACCTAGAGATGATCATTGGTGTGCACTTGAGAGAGTTATGCACTACTTGATAGGCACTGCGAGCTATGGGATTCACTACACCGGGTATCCAAGGGTACTGGAGGGTTATAGTGACTCAAACTGGATATCTGATGCTGATGAGATTAAGGCCACAAGTGGTTATGTTTTCACATTTGGTGGTGGCGCTGTTTCCTGGAAGTCTTGCAAGCAAACCATTTTAACGAGGTCAACTATGGAAGCGGAACTCACATCATTAGACACTGCCACTATTGAAGTAGAGTGGCTTCATGAACTCTTGATGGACTTACCTATGGTTGAAAAGCCAATACCCCCTATCCTAATGAACTGTGATAATCAAACTGTGATCGTTAAGATAAATAGTTCTAAGGATAATATGAAGTCCTCAAGGCATGCGAAGAGGAGATTGAAATATGTCATAAAGTTGAAGAACTCCGGAGTTATTATGTTGGATTATATCCAAACATCAAAAAACTTGGCAGATCCCTTCGCAAAGGGTTTATCACGTAATGTGATAGATAATGCATCGATGGAGATGGGTTTGAGACCCACCGCATGAGTTGTCCACAATGGTAACCCACTCTATGTGATCGGAGATCCCGTGACGTAGAAGTGAGAGACAAGTTGTTGGTCAGCTGGGAGGAGAGTATCCCTATATTAATTATCCCACTCCGTGAAGATGCAATACTCTCCTAATCTGCATGGCAGGTTGCTACTTATCTTAATGAATTACAAGTGTCTTATTCGGGTAAGCAGAGATGTTGCCCTGCAGAGCATCTCCTGTGGAACACACCTATATGAATTCGACTGTTAACGTCGTAGTCTGTGAGAATTGGGTGTTCTCTAATAAATTCATGAAAAGCCCTGGAGTATGACGTATATGCTCCACCCGCCGGGAAGCCTTGCGGCAGCCCAGTATCGGTCAAGAATTTGTGTGAAACTAGTCTCGCAGAAAACTTGTACTTCAAGGCATAGTCCACTATTCAAGTTGTGATCTAGTGTAGCATAAATATCTGAGTGGAAGTTCAGCTTTACAGTCTCCACTGAGCACCGGTATATAAACAATGTTTTGAAACTAAATGATGAGATGTGCCAATGAGACTTTGTGGGGTGTTGTTGGAATTTTGCTAGTAGGCCTTTGGCCCAAAGCCCAACTAAAATTCTAAAATTCTCTTGGCCCATTCATGCACACATGTGAGTGGTGTGAGTGGCACTAAAGTTTAGTCCCACCACGGAAGTTGAGAGAGAGTTGCACCTCTTTATAAGGTTAGCTCTTCTACCACTTGTATGAGCATGAGAAGATGAGACCTACACGCGCGCTCCTCCTCCTCGCTCGCCTCACCACGCCACGCCTCGTCATGACGCGCCACGGGTTGCGGGAATGAGCCGAGCCAACGACAGAGCTATGCACGTGATACGTCTCCAACGTATCTACTTTTCCAAACACTTTTGCCCTTGTTTTGGACTCTAACTTGCATGATTTGAATGGAACTAACCCGGACCGACGTTGTTTTCAGCAGAATTGCCATGGTGTTGTTTTTGTGCAGAAATAAAAAGTTCTCGGAATGACCTGAAAATTTACGGAGAATTATTTTGGAAAATATAAAAAATACATGCGGGAAGATCCAGACCAGGGGGGCCACACCTTGTCCACGAGGGTGGGGGGCGCGCCCCCTCCCCCAGGGCGCGCCCCCTGCCTCGTGGGCCCCCTGACGCTCCACCGACGTATCTACAGACCCTATATATTCACTTTCGGGGAGAAAAAAACAAAGAGAAAGAATTATCGCGTTTTACGATACGGAGCCACCGCCAAGCCCTAATCTCTCTCGGGAGGGCTGATCTGGAGTCCGTTTGGGGCTCCGGAGAGTGGAGATTGTTGCCATCGTCATCATCAACCTTCCTCCATCACCAATTCCATGATGCTCACCGTCGTGCGTGAGTAATTCCATCGTAGGCTTGCTGGATGGTGATGGGTTGGATGAGATATCATGTAATCGAGTTAGTTTTGTTAGGGTTTGATCCGAAGTATCCACTATGTTCTGAGATTGATGTTGCTATGACTTTGCTAGGCTTAATGCTTGTCACTAGGGCCTGAGTGCCATGATTTCAGATCTGAACCTATTATGTTTTCATGAATATATGTGTGTTCCTGATCCTATCTTGCAAGTCTATAGTCACCTACTATGTGTTATGATCCGGCAACCCCGAAGTGACAATAATCGGGACCACTCCCGGTGATGACCTTTGTTTGAGGAGTTCATGTATTCACTATGTGTTAATGCTTTGGTCCGGTACTCTATTAAAATGAGGCATTAATATCCCTTAGTTTCCAATAGGAACCCGCTGCCACGGGAGGGTAGGACAAAAGATGTCATGTAAGTTCTTTTCCATTAGCACGTATGACAATATTCGGAATACATGCCTACATTACATCGATGAACTGGAGCTAGTTCTGTGTCACCCTAGGTTATAACTTCTACATGATGAATTGCATCCGACATAATTCCCCATCACCGATCCAATGCCTACGAGCTTTTCACATATTGCTTGTTGCTTATTTACTTTTCCGCTGCTACTATTACAAAAACTACAAAAACACTATCGTTACTTTTATTGCTGCTACCTCTATCTCCATATTACTTTGCTACTAAACTACCTTGCTGCAGATACTAAGTTTCCAGGTGTTGTTGAATTGACAACTCAGCTGCTAATACTTAAGAGTATTCTTTGGCTCCCCTTGTGTCGAATCAACAAATTTGGGTTTGAATACTTTACCCTCGAAAAATGTTGCTATCCCCTACACTTGTGGGTTATCAAGAATATTTTCTGGCGCCGTTGCCGGGGAGCATAGCTCTATTCTTTAAGTCACTTGGGATTTATATCTGTTGACCACTATGAAGAATTTGAAGGATTCGAAAACCAAGATCTTACCCTCAACTACGAGGGGAGGTAAGGAACTGCCATCTAGCTCTGTACTTGATTCACCATCTGTTATGGGTAAATTTGCGACACCTACTCCTACTATTGAATCTAATATGTCGTATGTTATTGATGATGCCACTTCTGCTATGTATGATAAAACTACTTCTATGCCTGATAATACTGTGTCACTAGGTGAATTTCTAGATGAACAAATTGCTAAGGTTAGGGAAAATGCAAATATTGAAACTGGTGATATTTATGAAAGTGATGATGAAGCTTCTCCCCCTAGATATGAATTGCCTGTTGTTCCTGAGGGTTATGTTATGGATGAAGAAACTGCTAGAGACTTTCTTGCCTGCAATGATAGATATGATCTTAAGAAATATTAGCTAAACTGGAAGAAAAGTCCTTGAATGCTAGAATGAAACATGACCCTGCTTTCGCTACTTCACCTATCTGTGTTACTGATAAGGATTATGAATTCTCTGTTGATCCTGAGTTAATTACTTTGGTTGAATCTGATCCTTTCCATGGCTATGAATCTGAAACTGTTGTGGCACATCTTACTAAGTTGAATGATATAGCCACCCAGTTTACCAACAATGAAAATATTTGTTATTACTATATCCTTAAGCTATTTCCGTTCTCGTTAAAGGGTGATGCTAAGACATGGTTTAATTCTCTTGATCCTGGTTGTGTGCCTAGTCCCCGGGATATGATGTACTACTTCTCTGCTGAATATTTTCCTGCTCATAAGAAACAAGCTGCCTTACGGGAAATTTATAACTTTGTGCAAATTGAAAAAGAGAGTCTCCCACAAGCTTGGGGGAGGCTTCTCCAATTAATTAATGCTTTGCCTAATCATCCTCTTGAGAGGAATGATATACTTGATGTCTTTTATAATGGACTAACCGATGCTTCCAGAGACCATCTGGATAGTTGTGTTGGTTGTGTTTTCAGGGAAAGAACAGTTGATCAAGCTGAATTACTATTGAATAATATGCTGGCCAATGAAAATAAATGAGCACTTCCTAAACCAGCAGCTAAGCCAACTCCGAAGAAAAGAGGTGTTCTATTTCTCAGTCCTGAAGATATGCAAGAGGCAAAGAAATCCATGAAAGAAAAGGTATTAAAGCTGAAGATGTTAAGAATTTACCACCTATTGAAGAAATACATGGTCTTGATAACCCGACACAGGTAGTAAAGGTAAATTATCTTTATAGATTTGACGAATGTGATATTCCTCGTTATAAGTCTGCTAGCCAATGCTTAGATGAGTTTGACAATTTTATTGTGAAACAAGAAAACTTCAATCCTTATGGTGGTAGACAATTGCAACATAATGCTTATATGATTGAACGCTTGAGTGATTATCTGTCTAGAGTTAAAGGTGAATTGAAACTTATTAGTAAACATGCTTCTATGGTTACCACTCAAGTAGAACAAGTACTTAAGGCTCAGAATGATTTGCTCAATGAACTAAATAGTAAGAATAATGACTATGCTGTTAGAGTTGCTACTAGAGGTGGAAAAATGACTTAGGAACCTTTGTATCCTGAAGGCCACCCTAAGAGAATTGAGCAAGATTCTCAGAGAGCTAATTTAGATGCACCTAGTTCTTCTAAGAAGAAGAAAAAGAAAAATGATAGAACTTTGCATGCATCTAGTGAACCTGTAGGTGACACACCTGAGAATCCCAATGATATATCTGTTTCTGATGCTGAGACACAATCTGGTAATGAACATGAACCTAGTAATAATGTTAATGATGATGTTCATGATGATGCTCAACCTAGAAATGATAATGATGTAGAGATTGAACCTGCTATTGATCTTGATAACCCACAATCAAAGAATCAACGTTATGATAAGAGAGACTTTGTTGCTAGGAAGCACGGTAGGGAAAGAGGACCATGGGTTCAGAAACCCATGCCCTTTGCTCCGAAACCATCCAAGAAAAAGGATGATGAGGATTTTGAGCGCTTTGCTGAAATGATTAGGCCTATCTTTTTGCGTATGCGTTCGACTGATGTGCTTAAAACAAATCCTTATGCTAAGTATATGAAGGATATTATTACCAATAAAAGAAAGATACATGAAGTAGAAATTTCCACCATGCTTGCCAATTACACTTTTAAAGGTGGAATACCTAAGAAACTAGGAGATCCAGGAGTACCCACTATACCTTGCTCAATTAAGAGAAACTATGTTAAAACTGCTTTATGTGATCTTGGAGCCGGTGTTAGTGTTATGCCTCTCTCTTTATATCATAGACTTGACTTGAGTAAGTTGACACCTACTGAAATATCTTTGCAAATGGCTGATAAATCAACTGCTATACCTGTCGGTATTTGTGAGGATGTTCCTGTTGTGGTTGCAAATGTTACTATTCTAACGGACTTTGTTATACTTGATATTCCCGAGGACGATAGTATGTCTATTATCCTTCGTAGACCCTTTTTGAATGCTGCAGGGGCTGTTATTGATTGCAATAAAGGCAATGTCACTTTTCATGTCAATGGTAATGAGCATACGGTACACTTTCCGAGGAAACAGCCTCAGGTCCACAATATCAATTATATTGGAAAAATTTCAACTATTACTATTGGAGGTTTTGAATTTCCTCTTCTTGCTATTAAGAAGACATATGAGATTCTTATTGTTGGGGACATACATATCCCCATTGAGGTAACCTAGTGTTATTCGAAAATTCTCTGGTTTCATGTTATTCGGAAAGAGTTTATTAACAAGACCTGATCAACCTTGTTAATGGATTCCTTTTGATAAACATGAGATAGGTGAATCTAGATAGCACAACCTTCTATACCCTCCTTTTACTTTCTGTTAATTAGAATAAATAAAGAAAAAATTAGTATTTTCTGTCTGTTTCCAGACTTCTCCGTGCAATAAAAAAATACCCCGAAAATAAAAGTTCTCCAAATGCCCTGAAAATTTAATATGATTTTTTTGGAATATTTGAGAATATATGGCACATAACACACAGCGAGGGGAGCCAGCACCTGGCCACGAGGGTCCAGGGCGCGCCCCTGCCTCGTGGGCCTCACGTGGCCCCCCCTCCACTTATTCCTGCACCCATACTCTTCTTCTTGCTCCCAAACAAATCACCAACCAGCTCAAGCACGAGTTCTAGCTCATCTTGCTGCCATTTTTGATCTCCTTGCTCAATGCACCATTCACCAAACTGTTTGGGGAGATTGTTCCTTGGTATGTGACTCCTCCATTGGTCCAATTAGTTTTTGTTCTAGTACTTTATTTATTGCAAATTTTTGCTGCTGTGGTGACCTTGTTCTTGAGCTTGCATGTCAAATTTCTTTGGCCCCAAGTAGTTCTAATGCATGATATAATCTCTAGGCACTTATAGGAGTTGTTGCTATCAATTTTGTTAGTTTGGTTAACTTTTATTTTGAGTTACTAAAAATTTCAGAAATTTTAAGAGGAGGAAAATGATAAAGAGATTGTTGAGGGGTTCCTCCAGTAAAAGTTCAGAGCAGAAGAAGAAGGAAGAAAATAAGAAGCCCAAATATAATCTCCCTCGCATGGCAGAAGTTCGGCCGTGTGAATGGCCTTGTAATGATTTCATGATGGCCGCCGAGATTTACGATGACTTTTATTGGTTGGCAAATAATGCAGGCCTCACTGACTTCCTCCACGACCAGCGTGAACAGTGTCTCTTACTCACTAATATTTTCATGTAAAATTTTCATTTCCATGCTAAGAAAACACCTCCTACAGTGGAGTTTCGTTTATATGATGAGGTTAAGGAAATATCATTCTTTGAGTTTTGTGAAATATGCAAGATACCCTTTGAAGGTAGACTTGATGAACCACGTCGTGAAGACGTTGAAGGGTTTATTGACATGATAGTTGTAGGGGAAACTAGACAGGTCTTAGGGGCAAGAATTACTAGTATACATTTCCCTGTTCTGCGCTACTTTGCTTTATTTGCTAGTAGATGTTTAATTGGTCGCGGGAACAGTGGGAATCTGAGTGCCCCTGATATTGTCATTTTACGCCATGCTTTGTTCCAAGACACAACTTTTAGCTTGGGTGTCGTCGTTGCTATACGACTGAGTCTGAACCGCTCAAAGGGCCCCGTCTTTGGAGGCATCTTTGCTTCTCGCCTTGCTGAACATTTTAGAATACCTATTAGGCATCATGAGAAGGAAGAAAAATTGCTTGCCCCTGTTTATCTAGATTACAAGAGCATGATAGCACATGATTTTATTGTTAAAGACAAAGATAGGTTGCTTAATTATAAATTAAGGTTTGATGAAAAATACTGTGAGATTGTTACCTTGCCTGCACCATCTCTGTTTGATCTATCTACAGGCGTATATCTTGTTACGTCAGATGCTTTCTACAAGCACCAGAGCCAGGCACAAGCTTCAGAGCCAGAGCCGGAGCCACCAGTCGACCCTTATCGTCAGTCTGTTTATGGGCGGGACCTGGATGAGCTTGCCAACCAGTGGCACCCAGAGGACACATCTCAGTACACTAGAGGGAGTACCTTCGATCCATGGCCATAGACCAACTTAGGCCAAAAGCCTAAGCTTGGGGGAGTATGTGTTTCTCACCGACTTTACATTCATGTTCACACACTTATTCTAGTTGTCGGTGCTCACACTCTTTCATTGTACCATCCATGTTTAGTTTCAATTCTTTTTCGTGTGCTAGAAAAAAAAACCTTAAGAAAAACAAAAAAAATATTAGTTGTAGCTTTTAGCTAGTTTACTTTCCATGCTTGTAGTAGTAGTAATTAAAAGAAAACCCAAAAAGATTTCCCGTTCTTTTTTTGCTTGTTGGGAGCTTTCTCGTGTAAATAGTTTATTTTCTTTTCTTTTCTTTGGGGGTTAAGAGTAGAAGACCATGTTGAAAATGCTTAGTGGCTCTCATATGCTTTATTTTTTATTTAACTTTGAGCCATATTACCTTGTCTTCCCTCTTGTATTAAATTCTCGCAGATTCCAGCTTAGTCCAATGCACGTGCACTATTATTATTATTCACACCGTTCGGTCGTGCGAGTGAAAGGCAATAAGGATGATATATGATGAACTAATTGAGATGAGAAAAGCTGGTATGAACTCGACCTCTCTTGTCTTTGTAAATATGATAGTTCATCGTTCCTGATTCATCTTGTTATGAATGAAACATGCTTGCAATGACAATTAGAGATCATAGTTGCTTATGCCATGCTTAATTAGCTGAGTGTTTATAATGGTCTATCTTGTGTGCCAACATGATATTAAAATGGTTGTTATGTGGTATGATAGGGTGGTATCCTCCTTTGAACGATTCAAGTGGTCTGACTTGGCACATGTTCATGCATGTAGTTGAAACAAATCAACATAGCCTCCACGATATTTATGTTCATGGTGATTTATATCCTACTCATGCTTGCATTCATTGTTCATAAATTTTAATGCATGTTCATGACCGTTGTCGCTCTCTAGCTGGTCGCTTCCCAGTCTCTTTCTAGCCTTCACATGTACTAAGCGGGAATACTGCTTGTGCATCCACTTCCATAACCCCAAAGTTATTCCACATGAGTCCACCATACCTTCCTATATGCGGTATTTACCTGCCGTTCCAAGTAAATTTGTATGTGTCAAACTCTAAACCTTCAAATGAAATTATGTTTTGTATGCTCGAACAGCTCATGTATCAACTAGGGTTGTCTATATCTTCCATGCTAGGTGGGTTATTCTCACGATGAGTGGACTCCGCTCATCATTTATGAGAAAATGGCTGGTAATCGGGATGCCCAGTCCCATGCTCAAATCATAATAACTAAACAAAACTCCCCCAGGGTTGTTGCTTGTTTGGACGGTACCCCGTGGATTCGGATGGCCGTGGACTGTGCTTGTTGGTGGTTGGGGAGTATAAACTTTACCATTCTGTTTGGAAAACCGCCTATAATGTGCGTAGTATGGGAGATATCGAGATTCTTGGTTGTTATGTTGACAATGAAAGTATACCTCTCAAAATGTTATTCATCTCTATTTAAAAATCGAGCTCTGGCACCTCTACAAATCCTTGCTTCCCTCTGCGAAGGGCCTATCTATTTACTTTTATGTTGAGTCATCATCCTCTTGTAAAAGAGCACCAGTAGGAGAGCACCTCTGTCATTTGCATGTATTACTATTAATTTGCATTGAGTATGATCATGATTGGATCTTTTTTACCATGAATTACAATGTCTAGTCAGTCCTTGATCCTTAAAGGTGCTCTGCATTTATGTTTTGCGGTCTCAGAAAGGGCTAGCGAGATACCATCTTGTTATATCATATCATGATTGTTTTGAGAAAGTGTTGTCATCCGAGGTTTATTATTATTGCTCGCTAATTGATTATGCCATTGATGTGAGTAGACATGAGACCTGAAAGTTATTGTGAATGTGGTTAGTTCATGATCATTTCTAAACACCTGAATGCTGGCTTACATATTTACAACAACAAGAGCAAACAGAGTTTGTCAAAGTTTTTCTTTATCACTTTAAGTTTATCAACTGAATTGCTTGAGGACAAGCAAAGGTTTAAGCTTGGGGGAGTTGATACGTCTCCAACGTATCTACTTTTCCAAACACTTTTTCCCTTGATTTGGACTCTAACTTGCATGATTTGAATGGAACTAACCCGGACTGACGATGTTTTCGGCAGAATTGCCATGGTGTTGTTTTTGTGCAGAAATAAAAAGTTCTCGGAATGACCTGAAATTTTACGGAGAATTATTTGGAAAATATAAAAGATACCTGTGGGAGGATCCAGACCAGGGGGGCCCACACCCTGTCCACGAGGGTGGGAGGCACGCCCCCTCCCCCAGGGTGCGCCCCCTGCCTTGTGGGCCCCCTGACGCTCCACCGACGTATCTCCAGACCCCATATATTCACTTTCGGGGAGAAAAAAATCAGAGAGAAAGAATTATTGCGTTTTACGATACGAAGCCGCCGCCAAGCCCTAATCTCTCTCGGGAGGGCTGATCTAGAGTCCGTTCGGGGCTCCGGAGAGTGGAGATCATCGCCATCGTCATCATCAACCTTCCTCCATCATCAATTCCATGATGCTCACCGCCGTGCGTGAGTAATTCCATCATAGACTTGCTGAACGGTGATGGGTTGGATGAGATCTATCATGTAATTGAGTTAGTTTTGTTAGGGTTTGATCCCTAGTATCCACTATGTTCTGAGATTGATGTTGCTATGACTTTTCTATGCTTAATGCTTGTCACTAGGGCTCAAGTGCCATGATTTCAGATCTAAACCTATTATGTTTTCATGAATATATGTGTGTTCTTGATCCTATCTTGAAAGTCTATAGTCACCTACTATGTGTTATGATCCGGCAACCCCGAAGTGACAATAATCGGGACCACTCTCGGTGATGACCTTAGTTTGAGGAGTTCATGTATTCACTATGTGTTAATGCTTTGGTCTGGTACTCTATTAAAAGGAGGCCTTAATATCCCTTAGTTTCCAATAGGACCCCGCTGCCATGGGAGGGTAGGACAAAAGTTGGCATGCAAGTTCTTTTCCATAAGCATGTATGACTATATTCGGAATACATGCCTACATTACATTGATTAACTGGAGCTAGTTCTATGTCACCCTAGGTTATAACTTCTACATGATGAATTGCATCTGACATAATTCCCAATCACTGATCCAATGCCTACGCGCTTTTCACATATTGCTTGTTGCTTATTTACTTTTCCGCTGCTACTATTTCAAAAACTACAAAAACATTATTGTTACTTTTATTGCTGCTACCGCTATCTCCATATTACTTTGCTACTAAACTACCTTGCTGCAGATACTAAGTTCCCAGGTGTGGTTGAATTGACAACTCAGCTGCTAATACTTAATAGTATTATTTGGCTCCCCTTGTATCGAATCAACAAATTTGCGTTGAATACTTTACCCTCGAAAACGGTTGCGATCCCCTACACTTGTGGGTTATCAGCATGTTGTCTATATTTTTGCTGCTCATGAATAATTAATAAGTCATAATTAACGGATGCGTTTATTGCTCAGCCGTTTCCGATCCTTTTGGATCGTGGGGCTGTTACTTGGACGTGGGGTTTCTCCACGGCCTACCCGGCCCGCATTATATAGTCAGGCAGACGTCTACCCTAGCCGCTGCCACAACATATGGTTTCGCACCACCGTTCTAGATCATTGCACCGCCACACAAGTCTTCTCCATCCCTCCTTCCGGCGTGCACCGCGAGAAGGGACAACAGGCCTCTGGAACCCCGCCTCTTGTGATCCTGTACGGGAGAGGGACGATCAGGGTTTTGGGGAGCGCACTCGCGCGACTGCTGGCAGCGACGACTTCGCCAATGACGACTTCTTCCCCGACCTCGGCAACCTCATCCTCAACTTCCCCAACCTCGGCAACCTCATCCTCAATGACATGGGCGACAACATCGGTGCCGGCGGTGCTACTCTCGCTGCACTGTACGTGTTTCTATCATTCTTGTTTGAGATCGTGGTAGAATTCATTTTTGTAGTATGTGCCCTAGATGTGATTTGTTTATCTACTATGCTAGTTCGCATGATTAGTTTAATATCTGCTATTGTTGTCATGATTTATCTTCTGTTTATTCAGATTAAATCTTGTAGTACTTTGCTCTTATTTCCAACAGGATGATGGGTGTCTCACGGAATATATGGAGGATATGAAAGGTATCACAAACTCGTTCTTTAAACAACTTTATTCTGGTGATGACTCCGTTGACCAGTCCCATATTATTTCGTTGGTCAAACCCCTTATCTCTGATGATATGAATGATGAGCTTTGCAAACCGTTTTCGGAACAAGAGATTAGTGATGCACCTTTTCAAATGGGACCGTTAAAAGCTCCGGGCCCGGATGGTTTCCCTGTAAGGTTTTTCTAACGGAATTGGGGTTTGATCAAAGGGGATATTGTTAAGGTTGTCCAACAGTTTTTTAATTTTGGAATTATGCCAGAGGGGATTAATAACACAACTATTGTTGCCATCCCAAAAGTTAAAAATCCTCAGTCTATTACAGAGTTCAGGCCGATCAGTTTGTGCAATGTTATCCATAAGATTATTTCCAAGTGCCTTGTAAACAGACCGCGACCGCTCCTTGATGGTATGATATCGCCTACTCAAAGTGCATTTATTCTGGAAAGGTTAATTTCTAACAATGCTCTCGTAGCTTTTGAATGTACGCATTCGTTGAGTACGCTAAAAGATTTCAGAGGGGAATTTCGTGCATATAAGTTAGACTTGGCGAAAGCATTTGATCGGGTGGACTGGCGTTTCTTACAATGTATGATGGAGGCTTTTGGGTTTTGCACCGACGTAGATAAATTGGATTATGGCATGTGTTACATCGGTGAAATTTGCGGTGTGCTTCAATGGACAGTTGTTGGAGACGTTTTCACCAACTCAGGGGCTCAGGCAGGGAGATCCTTTATCCACGTATTTGTTCCTATTTGTTGTCGAGGCACTTTCTTTACTGCTTAATGATGCTTCTGCCAGGGGAGTTCTTCAGGAGTTTCATTTGAATAGACAAGCTCCAGGTATTTCTCACTTGTTGTTTGCGGACGATAGTATGTTATTTTTCAAAGGCTCCATTGATCAAGCAGTTGTCATTAAAAATATTCTGACGGAGTACGAGAAAGGGATTGGGCAGTTATTAAGTCCTGATAAGTGTTCCATGATGTTTGGGAAAAAGTGTAGTTTGGAGAATCAAGTGGCTATAATGGTAATCTTAAAAATTGCGGTCAATGGATTCGAAGATAAATATCTTGGACTTCCGGTTCCTAAGGGAAGAATCAAAGCTGGTAAGTTTCAATCTACTAAAGAAAATGTTTTGAAAAGGCTCTCTGGCTGGATAGAGAAATACGCTTCTTGTGGGGTGAAAGAAGACTTAATAAAATCAGTTATTCAAGCTCTACATGTGTATGCTATGGGTATTTTTAAGTTCCCGGCTTCCCTTTGTGAGGATTTAACCCAGATTATCAGGAATTTTTGGTGGGGAGACGAGGAAGATCGAAGGAAAACACATTGGTTAGCATGGGACAAATTAACAAGGCCTAAAGGTAAGGGAGGTATGGGATTCCGGGATCTTAGATTATTTAATCAAGCCCTCTTAGCCAAACAAGCATGGATATTATTGGTTTATCAGGATTCGTTGTGTGCTAAGCTGATGAAGGCAAAGTATTACCCTCAGGGACATTTTCTTGATACAATGTTTCCTCAGTCTGCATCACTGATTTGGTAAGGTATTATGCATGGTCTGGAATTACTTAAGAATGGTGTCATTTGGCGGGTGGGTGATGGATCTAGCATTAATATTTGGAGGGATAATTGGTTATCCAGGAGCACTGGCCTAAAAATCTCAGCTAAAAGGCATAATACTATATTGAAGTGGGTCTCTGATTTGTTCTTGAGCGGGAGAAAGGTATGGGATGAAATTTTGATTAAGTACCTTTTCTATCCCCATGATGCAGAGGAGATTCTTAAGATTCGTATTCATGCTTACGAGGATGGAGATTTTATTGTGTGGCACTATGAGAAGAACGGTATATTTTCCGTTAAAAGTGCATACAATTTAGCGCTTAAGTCGAAGGATAGTCAAGATAAATTGGGTCAATCTAGTGGTGATCCATGTGGAGAAAGAAGGCTCTGGAATTTAATTTGGAAGGCTAATATACCTCGGAAGATAAGGATTTTTGCTTGGCGGGCCGCAACCGATAGCTTGGCGGTCCAGACCAATAGAGTTAAGCACCATCAGATTACTTCAGGTATGTTCTCTATTTGTGGAGTAGAAGATGAAAGCACTTTTCATGCCCTCGTTTCTTGTTCTAAGGTTCATGCTCTGCGACTGGCCTTGAGAGAATCGTGGAATGTTCCTGATGAAGAGTGTTTTAAATTCTCGGGACCAGATTGGCTATTGATTTTGTTGGATCATTTGAGCTTGCAACATCGAGAGCAAGTTTTGTTTCTTTTTTGGCGAGCATGGCACCTGAGAAATGATTTAATTTTTGGAAAAGGGCAGGAATCCATTGCTGCTTCTGCATTTTTTGTGGTAAACTATTGGTCTTCTTTTACGTCCTGTCATGACATTGTTGAGGTTTCTCCTAGTAACAAAGGTAAAGGAAAAATGGGAGGTGCTACACCAGTTTTTGCAACATCACAAGAGCAGGTGGGATGGAAAACTCCACCAGATGATTATATCAAGATCAATGTCGATGCCAGCTATGTGGAGAGTATTAGTGCGGCTAGTGTTGGGGTGGTTGTTAGGAACTCATCTGGTGAAGTTATTATTTCTTCGTGGGACTTTCTGGGTCAGTGTTATAGTGTGAATGAAGCTGAACTGCGTGCTTGCCTGGCAGGCTTTATATAGGTATTACTCTTCACCAGTCCATTAATTTGGAGACTGGTTGTGCTTTTGTCCGTTCTTTCCTTGCAAATGAGAATCTTGATAGGTCCTCGCTCGTTGATCTGAAGAAAGAATCCTTGAGTATATCAAAGATGCTCAAGAATTTTAAAATTGCAAAAATTAATCAGCAGGCCAATAAGGTGGCTCACGAAATTGCAAAGTTTAGCTTTATAAGTAAATATGATGGGATTCTTCTTAATAGTGTTCCGCCCTGTGTGGCGAATTTTGTAATGAATGATTGTAATAACATTATTAATTAATTAATATATGGAGGTTTTCCAACAAAAAATAGTCAAAGACGGTCTTGAAAAAGGCCTTAGGCCCTATATAGATGGAAGGAGGGAGTACTCAGTTAATATGGAGAGGGGGTTATATTAAAAGAATGCAAATGGCAGATGGGGTTATATTAAAAGAATGCAAATGGCTGAAATTATTTTGGTATGTGAAATATATATTCTTGGCGTGCTTCACTCTCTCTCAAAAATAATTATCATATACTGTATCCAAAGAATGATCGCAAGTTCGATTCATGTTTTTTTTGAAACGTGGTCTCTTAGGACTCCATACATTAAAACAAGTCAAAGAAAGTTGCCCAGTTGATTAACCAAATCCCGGGCAAAAATAGTTACAACATGCCCACACAGCTGACCTGGCACACACAACCCACATCCACACCGCCGAGGAAAGGACACCATCGAGGTTGCCTGCAATGCCATCGTCATCACCTCTCCCCGAGCAAGCGACTCCAACTTCGTTGTTGGCGACCTGTCAAAACCCCTCCGAACGAATGGTACACGGGAACCATGTCGGCCAAGACCAAACAATCGGCTGCACGCGTCGAGGACGAGGCAACTCCCAATTTGATCACGAGCCTAGCATGAGAAAGGAGTCCGCCATGCACCGACAGAGTCCGGTCTACCCATCGCCTGTAATCATTACCGCAGTGTCCCCCCAAAACGCCGCAACTCTGACTTCAAGCTTAGAAACATGCCGGACAGTCGATGACGAAGGCGAGCCATGACCCTGCTCATTTATCAACCATCATCGCCGCCACACAAGTCGCAACACAACATCCGCACCACCAGTTGGGCACCTGTCAACCGCGATGTCCTGCACATCCAGCCTCAAGGAAAAGCAGGGGGGTCACGGTCTTCAAGGCGGCGCCCCCAAGAGGGAAAGTGGATTGGAGATGACGCCGCCGCCCAATCCTACATCACGTCTTGGCTTTCACACGAAGAGCTCGATCCTTTTGTGTTGAAACAATATAAATTGCTATGAAAAAACATCCCGCAACCAAAAATATTGCAGAAAAATATTGGTTGCACATTTCTTTAAAATAATGCCAGAAATATGAATTGATGGAACACATGAACTAGAATAAAATGAGAAACACAAATTAAATAAAAAGAGATAGTGACAAATGACATAAAATAAGATAGTCCTTGAGAAAATAAATAAATTTCATAAGTATTTGTTGTAAGGGTTATTGCTACGTAATATTTGGACCTTGGCATTTTCAACAACAAAAGCGCCTCCTATTTAGCGCATCAGGAGCCGGTTATAGGCCAGTGGGCAAACCGGCGCCCCTTTGGGAGAGATTGAACCCGTGACCTTCAGTTTAACTGCACCACGCTCTAACCAACCTGGCTTGACCACACGTTGTGATAATCCATTTCCTTTTCTTCTTTTATACTTTCCGCATCTGGGTTTCTATCTTTTTCCGTTGTGAAATTTTTCTGAACCGGTTTTTGTTTTTCTTTTTTCTGTCTTTTCTTTCATCTTTTTTCCTTTTCTATACTTTTTAAAATGCATTTTTTACTAAGATTTTATGACCTTCTTTTCAATCGATTTTTTCTTTTAAAACCAATGAACTTTTTAAAATTTGATGGTTTTTTAAAAAAAATAATTCAAATTCGATGATTTTTTTTTTGCAAACTGATGAACTCTTTTTAAAATTTGGTGATCTTTTTTTGAAAGTTGAGAAACTTTAAAAAAATTGATGATTTTTTTTTCAAATTCACGAACTTCTTTGAAATTTGAATGAACTTTTTTCATAAGAAATAAACATTTTCTAAATTGTTTTCAAATAACTAAAAAATCTAAGCGATATAGTAAATGACTAAGTAATAAATAACGCGACTATTCTAAAACAATTTGTGTTGGTATTAGTCACTAGGGTTCAGAAGTTGTTGGGGTTATCTAAGCGGTTCCAGAGAAGAAGCGGCGCGAGTTTGATTCTCTATACCGCCACTTTTTTCGCGCTATAATTCAGTGCATTGTGCTTCGTGTTCATGGGCCGGCCCACTTGGCGCCGCAATGGGTGCCGGTTGGCTTCTGCGGCGCTGAACGCGCCAAATAGGAGCACCCAAAAATAAGAACCACACACACCCCATCCTTGAAAAGGCCGTGCTATAAAGTTGACAGTGGAGCCACTTCCATAGCCAAATTTATTTGCGTTTTTGTTGTTTACTTTGAAGTAAACATGATGTATTCGGCTGCGGAGTACTTCTACGTCGAGTTCATGGATTCATCCACGTCAGATGAGGATGAATATGAGTATGAATCGGCGGTGATGCATGTAGTTATTGAATATGCGCAATGTGCGGATGAGCTTGTTCTCAATTTCAAGGGATCAATCAAGGGGCCGTGCTATAAAGTTGACAACGGAGCCACTTCGATTCAACACTCCATGCCCCTTGACTATGGATTTGGCCGATCACTTGTCGGGCGTGGTGTCTGGCATGGACAACAATGTGCAGAGGCGGAGGGTACCTGGGCGGCGGCCGGATCAAGGGTGGCAGGGAGGCGTAGGCAAGTTTGTTGGGTCACGGGTGTTTGATGGACGACGTTGAAGGGCACATATTGTCTGAACAACGTGGTTCAAACGTTTAGAGCATCTCCAACAGCCGCGCCAAATTAGCGCCGCGCCACAAAATTGCCCGTTTTAGCGCTCGTGCAACCAATATAGTTGCTCCAGCGGGCGCGCAAAACAGCGCGCGCGGCATATGTAGTTCAGCGCGCAGGCCGAAACTCAATCGCGCGCCGCTTATTTGCTGCACCCGCTCCCGCGCGCTAAACTCTCGCGCGTTCGCTCGCAACTCCCACACCCCATCCAACCGCGCCGCCGCCGCCGACCGCACCACCCGACGACCGTTCCGGCGCTTCCCCGGTCTATCCCCGCCTCTCCGCCCCCCTCTAGCCGCGCCCGCGCGCTCGCTGCCGCTCGACGCCCGCAAGGTGTTCGACAAAACGCCTAGAATTTATGTATTGCTCAAAAGCCATGAATTTCGTGCATGTTGATTGTAGTTTTTATAGCATAGTATTGAACATTGTAGATGAGTTCGTCGTATGATTCTTCCGAAGAAGAATTTGATATGGAAGAGGAGGAGGATCTTGCAATGATCCTATCTATGCATATCCATAAAAAGGTAAGAAAAATCCTGATTTCCACAATGCTCAGGCGGCGGCTAGAAAAGATGTGGAGAGAGCTTTTGGGTTTTTGCAAGCCCAATTTGCTATTGTGAGAGGACCGGCTAGATTTTGGGATCAGAAAATGCTTTCGTACATTATGCACGCTTGTGTGATCATGCATAACATGATCATCGAGAATGAGCGTGGCCAAGATGTAGACTACTCTGAGTATGAGCTCTTGGGACATCCCGTGCGAGTGCGACGGAGGGCTAAAAGGGTGGCCCGTTTTGTTGCCTTCTATCATGTCATTCAACGTCATGTTGGGGATATACATAACGGGTAGGCCCACAAAGGGTCGAAATATCATAAAGCATGGGGTCCACACAGCGTGTGGGTCCAGATAAATTTCATACAAAAAATGTACTATCCACTCGGATGACAGTCGACCACTCGATCGTACAACTCACTCGGATATGCAAAGATCAACAGTCGACAAGGCACTCGAAGCATCATCTTAGTAATAGGCTGACATTATGGCATCAATGCTCACTTTGTAACATAGGAGGTGAGGGGGTGGTGCACTCTATATAAGCCACCCATTAGTCTCAGGACTTAGCTCAGGCATGAGGATCCATTCCTCCCTCTCTCACACAATGTAATCTCCGGATACATACTCGGATAAACAAAGCCTCTCCGGAGCACGAGACGTAGGGCTGTTATCTCCACAGTGAGAGCCACGAACTCGTTAAAACCATCATGCCACCCATATGCATCTCGATAGATCATGCTCCTTTACCCTATCCCTTATTATTGTCGGAATCGTTCCCACGACAATTGGCGCCCACCGTGGGGTATGGCATGTATCAAGCCATGATGCAAATGGTTTGTTATTCTTCTGTATTCAATTTTCTTTGATATATCACATGTTGTTCATCTCCACAGCGAGCTTCTGAAGCATCACAAAAGAGGGTAAAGATACATCTTTTACTCGACACTGGGCATGCATGCTCGATCATGGATCGAGAGTAAGAAGAAGAGAGGGCACCAGGCGTGGAGGAAGACCACCTCATTTTCCCGACGCCCGAACGCGGCATGCTGCAGCGACGCCCTTCGGAACGACCTCCTCTTCTTCTGAGGAAGTCTCGATCAATGATCCGACTCCTGCATGAATGTTCGGTAAGGTCTGCGTCCTCTGCAACCACTCCATCGACTCCATCATCGTCGGCCCGCTCCTTCCTCCGATCGTCCGCTTGGCCATGGTCTCTGCGACCAACTGCCCGGCTTCCCGCACGGCAGAGCGCCGCATGGACGGTGCGCCTCACACGGTGCATCTGTCGGAGGTCGGTCACGCTACCCGCACAAGGCGAGTCCTCCTATAGGCGTCGCGGCCCCGTCGTGGCTTCCGCGATGGTGGCGCTGTCCCGACGCGGCGCGGGTGTCACGGCTGGCCGCACCCCCCATGCGCGGCGACTCCTCCCGCCGGCGTCTGCTACCCTGCTGGCTGCTGCAACGTCCGCAGTCGGGGCACGATCCCACGATATGGCAATAAACCGGCAGGGAGATAAATGGCCCGTGGAAGAAGGAAACTTCCTTCACATGCACGAACGGTAACGGATATTCCTTAATTACCGTTCACTAACGCCTCCTGCATGCGCGTACATTTCCTGGACGTGGGCAACTCCATCAATGCATCCTAACATTTTATTCGTCCTTCTTGTGGCCCCGGCCGACGGTCCGGCTCCTGGAGCAGCGAGACGCATCAATCGACGGCGTGGGATTCCTACGCCGAGTCAGTTGATCGACGGCTCGCGTCGCGGAGATGCGTCCGACTGAATGCTGCTCTGCAGTGACTCCTCGTGGTGGAAGTGGAGGCCAGCCGTACACCCGCACGCTCGGCAGATCGTCTCTCCTGCACAGATACTCGGTCGCAGACTGACGACGGCTCTCATGGTGGAGCGTGGGCTCGACGGAGTAAATTTCAAGAAACCACCAGTTTGAAGGCTAGTTTCGCAAAAAACACTACGTTACATTTTTTGACAGAAAGCACCGCGTCTTGTGTAATCTTGTTGCAAATAACACTGATTGACGGATTAGAGCGCTTTAAGTATGTTTATGATAGGTGGGTCCAGATTTTGCCGATGTGGCGTAACGGCGCGTCAAGACGGCGTTAGATGGTGAATTTGTCTGGATTTACAGACAAGTCCCTGTAATTTTAAAGTAACACCCTTTAGTGAAAATAAAAAAAGCAATCAAGTCCCTAGAGCATACCCAAGCACTCGAGCACAGAACATCGAGGCGACCATGGGTCTCGTCGCTGGCGAGGGGCACACCATCGGCTCTAGGAGGCGGGAGCGGCGGTCTTCGGGCTCTGGGAGGCGGCGGCGGCGGTCTTCGGGCTCTGGGAGGCGGCGGCGGCGGTCGCTGGGGTCTGTGAGGCGGCGACGACGGTCGTCGGGTTCTAGGAGGCGACGGCGAGCGAGTTAAGTGATGCAGGGCCATAGGTGGCCGCGCCGGCGAGGCGGGAGCGCGCCATTGAGAGCTGGGAGGCGACGGCGAGAGATTGGCGCTTGTCCATGGTGGCGGCGTTGACGACGCTCATCCATGGCGGCAACGTCCTTGGCGCTCGTTCATGGAGGCGGCGGCGGCCATGATCGATCCAGGCGGCAGGGAGGAGTAGAGCGAGGGTTGGGCTCATCACCGGCGCCAGCGGTCACGGAGCAGTCCGGCCATGGGTGGTGCGCCGCCTGATTCCACCGTGAGAAAGGGGATCGGGGAGGAATTTCTTGTGAGAGAAGAA
This sequence comes from Secale cereale, assembly GCA_902687465.1. Lineage (NCBI taxonomy): Eukaryota > Viridiplantae > Streptophyta > Magnoliopsida > Poales > Poaceae > Secale > Secale cereale. Next base: position 113,645,485 of record LR738710.1, read on the forward strand.
GATAATGGAAGAATCCGGCTGATCAGTGGGCCCCATGTCTACTCTGACGCCGTCTCGACGAGCCGTTACGCCACGTCGGCAAAATCTGGACCCACTTGTCATAAACATATTTAAAGCACTCTAATCCATCAATCAGTGTTATTTGCAACAAGATTACACAAGACGCGGTGCTTTTTGTCAAAAAAATGTAACGCAGTATTTTTTGCGAACCTAACCTTCAAACTGATGGTTTCTTGCAATTTACTCGGCTCGACGAGGCACGACAACCAGCAGCGCTATTCCTCCCATCGACATCAGCACTTGGCCGCGGGCTGAGCGTCCGTGAAATCCGCCGGCGGCCCGGCTCCCCCAAGCCACAAAGCATGACAGCCGGCAGCGCTGCTGCTCCCTCTGGTGGGGACTAACGGACGCCGTGCAGCTGCTGCACCCTTCCACTTTCCCTCCTTGGCACTCGACAGGGATGAAACCAAAAGAAACGTCATCCAAAACTACTCGAACGAAAAGATCAAGGACATTCGGCTACCCGTCACCCGGACGTCCCGCGCATCATCATTCCACGGGACGCGTTCATTTCACTCGGACGTCCCGCGCATCATCACTTCGCGGGACGCGTCCATTTCACCCGGAGTCCAGCGCATCGTCATTCCGCGGAACGCGTCTACTTCACTCGGACGCCCCGCACATCGTCATTCCGCGGGACGCGTCAACTTCACCCGGAGTCCAGCGCATCGTCACTCCGTGGAACACGTCTACTTCACTCGTACGCCCCGCGCATCATCACTCCGCGGGACGCGTCCATTTCACCCGGACGCCCCGCGCATCATCACTCCGCGAGACGCGTCCATTTCACCCGTAGTCCGGC
>LR738710.1:113648905-113665203 GCA_902687465.1 Secale cereale
CGGCTGCCCCGCGCGTCGCCATTCGGTTCGTCACCTCGTCGCTATTCGGCCGCCCCGCGCGTCGCCACTCCGTGGAGCACGTCTTCACTTCGACCGTCCTGCGCGTCGTCATTCGACCAGACACGTCTTCACCACTCGGCCGCTCTGCGCGTCGCCACTCCGTCGGACACGTCCTCACCACTCGACCGCCCCGCGAGTCGCCATTCGGTTGTGCACATCTCCTCCATTCCGCCGCTCTGCGCGTCGCCACTCGGTTGTGCAGGTCTTCACCACTCGGCCGCCATGCGTGTCGTCACTCGGTTGTGCACATCCTAACCACTCGGTCGTTCCGCGTCTCGCCACTCTGTGCGACACGTCTTCACTTTGGCCGCCCCCCGCATCGCCATTCGATTGTGCACGTCATCTCCATTCGGTCGCCCCGCGCGTCGCCGCTCGATTGTGCACGTCCTCACCACTCGTCTTCCCCGCGCGTCGTCACTCGGTTGTACACGCCCTCACCACTCGGCCGCCCCGCACGTCGCCACTTGGTTGTGCACGCCTTCACCACTCGGCCTGTAATGCCCCGGATGTAATACTTTCCTTTTTTGGCAATATATATCTTTGGCTTCATCGATTCCATTCCGGGTTCTTCGTCTTTTCGGGTTTTCGTTGTTTTGTCGTGTGCGTGTGTGCATTCATCCATGTCATGTTGTCATGTGCATTGCATTTGTGTTGTCATTTGCATCCGGTCCCACTCGTTCCTTCCCGTGGTCCGTTTCGAGTTCCGACGCTCTCACACGTGCCCGTGGCATCCCCGAGTCCTTCTTTTGTGTTTGGCCGTGTAACGTTTCCGGTTTGGCATGAGACTTGTCGTGCGATGTTGTTTTGGTACGCGTAACCCGCCTGTCAAGTTTTGTCGCGTTTAGAGTTCGTTTGATGCTCCAACAGTTATCCTCGTGGGCTAAAAGTACCTCCTCCTTGAGGCCCAAGAAACCCCTCCAACAGCCCACTAACCCAGCTCAAACCCTTCCCTTCATCTAGGCCGTTCAATTGTGATCTCGTGGCCGAAAACCTCTCCTCATTTGGACTACCCTAGCTCCTTGTGCCTATATAAACGTCACCCCCCCTCCAATTTTGCGTCCTAAACCCTAGTGTTTCCACCTCTGCCACGCAGTGCTTCCACTGTTGCCGCGCCGTGCTTCCACCGTTGCCCAGCCGTGCTTCCACCGCCGTGCTTCCACCGCCGTGCTTCCACCCGCCGCGTGGGCCCGCGGGGTCCAGCGCCGGCCCGCCGCCGCGCAGATCCGGGCCAGATCTCGCCCAGCCGCCGCGCCCTTCTTCCCCACCTCCGGCTCGGCGCCGCCGCCTCCAGGAGCACACCGCCGGAGCCCCTTCTCGCCGCCGCCCCGGCTCCTCGTCACCGACCGCCGCCGCCTGCCGCACCTTCCCCGCCGGCCACCGGCCTCCCTCGCCGTCGGGCCTCCCCTTCACCAGCTCGCCAACCCGGCCTCCCCTCTCGCCGCGCCGCCCCGGGCCGCCGACCCTCGCCGCCGGCCGGGCCCCCAGCGCCGCCGCCCGACGGGACAGGAGCAGCCAGCCGCCGCCGCTCGAAGGTCGGGCTCGAGGGAGCCGCGCCTCGATCCGATCTGGCTGGGGTGAAACCCTAGCGGATCCAGACCGCGACCCGCTTCGGACCCGCTTCCGTGCCCGGATCCGCGCCCGTTTGACCCGGCGCCCGTCCCGTTTGACCAGAGGTTGTCTCTCATTTTTTTCCTCTAAGTGTTAGATTTTTCAGTGCCTGATGCATATTTGTGATGAAGATATCTTTTACTGTGCATGTCCGTTTTGTGCAAATGATATGTCAAAATGATCGTGGTGACATGTACTATGTTTTGTTCCATTGTGTCATGCATGTTTGAGATCATCTAGATGTCTTAATCTTCATGGGAAGAGTGCTACTTGTTATAAACTGCTGCTATTAGTTGTTTTCATGCCATGTTTGAAATGTGATAACTTGGTGCATGTTTATCCAAATGAAGCAAATGATATGTCCACATGTTCATCATGAGATGCTCTACATGTTGATTGCTTTAGCTTGCATGATAGAATTCATCTTGCCATGTTTATCTCCTTTGCAAAAGTGCTTGTGGCTGTTATGTTGTTAAACTTGTTACGAGATGCCTAGTTGAGGTGCTCGTTGCTATTGATGTGGTTGTCCCCATGTTGCATGCTTATATGTTTTGGACTCCCCATCATGTGTACTTTGTTGTGGTGCAAACCACATGCCATGTTATGCTTTGAGGTGACTTAAACTTGCTCACAAACATGCCATGATATTACTACTGTTTTAACACTCAGTGAAATTTCACTAAGTCTGGAATCTGTAATTTCCAGATGCCATGTTTGCTTGTTGTTCTAGGCAAATCCATGATAGATTTGGGGTGACTATTGATGATTCCTTGTTGTATATGTTGCTGGCTATCCATTCATGCTCTCACATGCTCATTTGGGTGGCTGTAGCATATTTAATTCTTGCTCCCAAGTTGCTATAAAATACTGCTGTCAGGTTTTTGTTGTCATGTTCAAAATGTTATAGCTTGTTGCTATTGATCCATGCCTCCTATGGAGATGCTCCAATAGAATTGTTTGCTGTAGGATATGTCTACTTTATGTCCATGCTTCTTGTCATGATGTTTGAGTGTTGTAGAGTATATATTTCTTGCTCCGAAGTTGCTATGTGGCTGTTAATTTCAGCTTTGCATGTTTAGTGTTTCGTGTGTATCTTTTAGCCCGTTGCTCCGTTTTGAGCAAGTCCTATATGAAACTTGTGTGGTTTTGCATGTAGATTCATAATATCCTCTTGTTAACATGTTTTGAAGTTTCTTGCTTGATGCATATTGTCATGTTCCTTGTGCTGTATCTCTGTGTTTCCTATGTTGTCTTTTTGTGCATCCTTAGTGCATCTGCAGTGCTTCCTTAGTGTATCAGTCATGCATCCTGTGGTTTGCGCTTTGCATCTTGTTGATTTCGTGCCTCGTGTGTTTTGTGTTGAGTAGAGCCGGAAGCCGAGTACGACTACGAGAACGAGGTTACTACCGAGGTTGAGAACGAGGAGCCCGCTTACGATCCCATCGACGACCCGACAGGCAAGATGACCTGACCACGATAACATTACTATATTTGCCTATTGCTAGAAGTCTCGCTCTATAGCTTTTGCCTCGATGCCCATGTTTTCCTGTCAGCCTCCTATTGTAACCATGAATCTGTCTAACCACCCTACCTATGCAAACCCTTGATTGGCTAAGTAAGCTTCGCTCAGCCCCTCTTATAGCATTGTTAGTTGCAGGAGAAGATTTGACGATTCTTGCTTCATGTTGAAGCTTGTTGGTATATCACACTATATTAACCCTTAATTAAATCATCTATATATTGGTAATGGGTGGAAGGCTAAGCCTCTTGCTTGGTGATTTGTTCCACTCATGCCGCCCTAGGAACCGTATAAACCGGTGTTATGTTCCTTGATTTTGCGTTCCTCGCACGGTTGGGGTTATGGGACCCCCTCGATAAACCGCTTAGCGCTAAGTCTTTTCCAGCAAGTCCCAACATTGGTACTATTTGCCTAATAACTAAAAACTTGCATAGGGCTTTGCAAACCTGAGTTCTTAATCAACAACCCGGGCCAGTGCTCCTCATGAGTGTTGGTCCAAACTGGGGGTTATGCGGGGCCACCACGAGGAAACTCGAGGATTGGTTTACCTGTAGGATCGCCCATCCGGTCGTGGTCTGAGACTAGATACGCGCGGCTATTGTCAGGGTGTCGGCACGCCGGGAGGATTTGCTGGATTAGCCTTACCTTAGTCGGAGTATCTTGAGCACGGGATTCCGAGGATACTCGGGCCTTCCCACCTTGGAGTTGCGACTCCGCGGATCGTGGGCTTGTCATGGACCAAGTTGGAACACCCCTGCAGGGTTATGAACTTTCGAAAGCTGTGCCCGCGGTTATGTGGCAGATGGGAATTTGTTAATATCCGGTTGTAGAAAACTTGACACCATGTTCAGAATACACTACCAGCGTGAGTACCGTGACGGTCATTTTCCGAAAGGGGTTCGGGAAGTGAACACGGTGGGGTTATGTTTGACATGCTTTAGTTAGGATCACTTCGTGATCACCTTTTCGTCCGAGGCACTTCTCTTCTCGCTCTCTTTTACGTAAGCTAGTGCTAGTGCTGCTACAACCTCTTGTTCTTTCTTCAGCCTTGTTCCACACCCAAGGCTTGGATAGTTGTGTTACCCGGGAACGGGATTGCTGAGTCCTCTGTGGCTCACAGATTCTACACCACACCAGATGCAGGTACCCATGCGATCTATTCAAGTGACGGCACCGAGCTGTATTGGGAGTACGACGAGGACCGTAGCCGTTACTATGTGCACTATCCCGACGATCAGTAGAGGTTTCTACTAGGGGCGATTCAGACCTGTGGTTTTATGTATGTTTGGTATCTTTCATTTGGATCTTCACCCGTAGACGGGTTGTGATCTTATTTGAATGATGTTTCGCTATGTAATGAATTGTGTGACGCGGCGAGTGTAAGCCAACTATCTTTTTCCCTTTCATCCCTATTTTTACATGAGATGTGCAAAGATACCGAACTTGCGATCATTCCAGAATGGGCTTATACCTTTAAGTCGTGCCTCGACACGTAGGAGGTATAGTCCCATCCTAGGCATTACAAGTTGGTATTCAGAGCCTTCTCCGACCTAGAATCCCCCACTGATTGATCGAATCGTTGACAGTTGAGTCTAGGCACACACTTAAAATGTTTTGAGTCCTATATTTATATCGGAGAGTAGGATTTCTTTTGCTCCTCATCTCTTTTCACTCTGGTGAGGACTCCTGACGATTACTCTTGCCTCTTCTACTCTCAAAAATTGCACCAAATTTTTTTTAGGAATCTCGCGAGTATTGTTTGGATTGTTTCGATGTCTTTGTGATGAGATCATTGTGTTCTCGATGCCTCCTGTCATTAGGGGTTGTGGCAGTGTCCCGGGGAGTTGAGCTCCGAGGTGTTGTCATCACAAACATAACGCGGCAGTTCTAGAATACTTAAGACGGCCGACATCGAAAACTCCCCTATGCGGTTAGTGGCAAGATAACCCCGACATCACCCAGTACTGGGGAGGTAGTTCGGGAGTATTGCCATAGCTTGTATAGTGGATGCGTTTCGAAGGTCCGAGGTAGACGGTTTCCGAAAATAACTGGTTATGTGTTGAAGGATGGGTACAGCTGGATGTAGGATTAGAGTTGAGTGCGCGATGCTTCCCCTGTATCCCCAACACCTGATTGCATAACTGGAAACTTTCGGAAATTAATAGGTGGGTTCATCTAGTAGCTCGTAGGCATTCTTCCAACGAATGCAGGTTATGGAGTTCGGGGTTCTACATTGAGTGAAGTGGTTTTATGGCCGTTGTTCCGATCGGGAGTTGCATCTTAAAGGGTCCTTGGCTATGCTGATCCGGGGATTGCAAAACCCTTTCGTAACACGTTCCATAAGCTTTCAGCATGAAAATGTCGAACGAAGCTCCTATCTTGTATTTGTTCCATCTGCACCTTGTTGTTTTTTCTTATTTACCTTTTGTCTTCCAAGTGGCTTCTCGTGAAGATTGTTGTTATCATTAAACTGAGAATTTCATTCGTTCCTCTTGTTCGAATGATTCTTGTGAAGACTATGTTGCATTTCTAGCCGTTGTTTCAGCTTATATCTTCTTTCAATCAAATGGCTAATGGTGGTAATCTCTTTCAGGATGGCTCTTAAAAAGGTTCCCAACGCTAACCCAGAGGGTGAAGGGGTTCCTGATCGTCCTCCTTCCCCTCCTCCGCCGTCTGAGGCCTGGAGAGCAATTATGCAAACTACGAACCAGAACACCCAGATGCTTATGCAGATGATGCAGCAAATGCAAGCAAATCAAGCAAATCAGGGTGCTCATGGGAACCAAGGCAATTTGTTCAACCAACAGCACTTTGCTACGCTCAACCAGTTCTTAGCAAATCAACCAAAGGCTTTCAGTTACTGCGTGGACCCTCTCGATGCTGAAGACTGGATAACGGATATCAAGAAGCATTTTGAGTGCAGCAACGTAAGGCCCGAGGACTATGTGAAGTTTGCAGCCTTCCAACTCAAGGACCAAGCAGCTGATTGGTGGCAGCAGTACAAAGACTCCAGGGCAGGGCGTGAAATCTCCTAGGATGACTTCTGCAAGGACTTTCGCTCTCACCACATTCCAACAAGTGTCATCGAGGGTATGCGTGAGCAATTCCACAACCTGAAGCAAGGCTCTATGACTGTCTACCGATATAATGTCAAGTTCCAAAACCTTGCCCGCTATGCCAAGCAAGACATCCCAGATGCCAATAGCAAGATCTATCAGTTCCATGGTGGTCTGAAGGATGAACTCCAACTTGCTCTCACCTTGTTCGAGCCTGATGAGTTTGACAAATTCTATAACATGGCACTTAAGCAAGACGCAGCCCAGCTCAAGATGGAAGCTTCCAAAAAGAGGATCAGAGACGCTATTCACTCCTCCTCATCTTCTCAAGTGGTCGCGAAGCAACAGAAGTTTTGGCTTCCACCTCCTCCAGTGTTCCGACCTCCCTACAACAACAACAACAACAACAACAACAACAAGAGGAATTCTGGTGGCCGCTATCCCACCCACACAACCAAGGCAATCAGTCCAAGTCGCAGTACCAAGCTTCCAAGTCAAGTATTCCTCCTCGTCGTCCACTTTCTGAGGTCACTTGCTACAAATGTGGTCAGAAGAGTCATTATTCCAACAAGTGCACCAACCAAAGGCGCCTTCCGCCTCCTCCACCTGTCAGCATAGCTATTGTCAAGCATAATCCAAAGTCAGCAAGAGTGAATCTGATGAATGCAGCTCAAGTAGAGAATTCTTCAGATGTGATACTTGGTAACCTTCCAGTGAACTCTTTTCCTGCAAAAGTGTTGTTTGATTCGGGTGCTTCATGTTCTTTCATGTCATATCCATTTGCATCCAAGCACAACGTTGTCACCAAAAGTTTGCCAAGGGAATTATCAGTTGTTTCTCCGGGTAAACTGATGCATTCTCGTGTGTATGCTCCGGATGTATCTATTCGCATGGGTGATTACCGCTTTCTGGCTAAACCGGTTGTTCTCGGCAACTCCGACATTGACCTCATTCTCGGGATGGATTGGCTTTCTCAGCATGATGCTCACATTGATTGTGCAAATAAGGAAGTCAAGATTACTCATCCTAATGAAGATGTGATTATCTTCGCCTCTCGGGATAACACAATCAGGCTTTTCTATATCAATGACAAGGGCGAGATTAATGCCATCTCTCAAATTCCGCTGGTAAACGAATACGAAGACATTTTTCCTGAAGAACTTCCAGGCATGCCTTCACATCGTCAAGTTGAATTCGTCATTGAACTCGAGCCTGGTACTGAGCCAGCATGCCGGCGTCCGTACAAGCTCTCTGCTAAAGAGTTGAAGGAGTTGAAGAAACAGCTTGATGAACAATAGCGTATGGGCCTGATCAGGCCTAGTACGTCTCCTTGGGGCTGTGGTGTCTTATTTGTCAATAAGAAGGATGGCACGGAGCACCTTTGCGTCGATTATCGGCCATTGAACAAGAAGACAATAAAAACAAGTATCCGCTCCCCAACATCAATGAATTGTTTGAGGAGCTCAAAGGAGCTAAAGTGTTCTCAAAGCTCGATCTCCGAATGGGTTATCACCAAATTCGCATTCGCGAAGAAGATATTCACAAGACTGCCTTCAGAACGAGCTACGGCTCCTATGAGTATACAGTCATGTCTTTTGGCCTCGCTAATGCTCCACCTACCTTCTCGAGAATGATGCACTACATTTTCAACCCCTACACCAACGAGCTTGTGCTTGTGTATCTGGATGACATCTTGGTATTCTCCAAGAACAAAGAGGATCACGAAAAGCACCTCCGTCTGGTTCTCAACAGACTCCGTGAACATAAGTTATATGCCAAGTTTTCCAAGTGCGAATTTTGGCTCGATAAGGTCTTATATCTGGGCCATATCATCTCCGCTGACGGTATTGCGGTCAACCCCGAGAAAGTTGAAGCAATTGTCAACTGGGAACCTCCTCAGAACGTCAAGAAACTCCGAAGCTTCCTTGGTCTTGCTAGCTATTGCAGAAGATTCGTTGAGAACTTCTCCAAGATTGCCAAGCCTCTCTCCAACTTGCTGCAGAAGAATGTCAAGTACAACTGGTCTCCAGAATGTGATGTGGCATTCAAAACTCTCAAAGAAAAGCTCATCTATGCTCCAGTTCTTGCCCCTCCAGATGAGTCCAAGCCCTACGAAGTATTACGTGATGTTTCTCTTCAAGGACTTGGTGGTGTGCTAATGCAGGACAAGAAGATTGTGGCATACACTTCTCGTCAACTGAAGCCAAGTGAGAAGAACTACCCCACACATGATCTCGAACTAGCAGTTGTGGTACATGCCTTGATTACGTGGAGACACCTTCTGTTGGGCAGAAAAGTCGACATCTTCACCGATCACAAGAGCTTGAAGTACATCTTCACACAGCCGAACCTGAACCTTCGCCAGACTCGTTGGGTTGAAATGATCCAAGAGTATGATCCAAGCATCGAATACACACCTGGCAAGGCCAATGTGATTGCAGATGCTTTGAGCAGAAAGGCATATTGCAACATTCTCCTTATCAAGCCGTTCCAGCCTGAGCTTTGTGAAGCATTCAGGAAGCTCAACCTCCAAGTTGTTCCGCAAGGCTTTCTTGCAAATCTTCAAGTTGCTCCTACCTTGGAAGATCAGATCCGTGAGGCCCAACTCAGTGATGCTATGGTGCAGAAAATGAAACATGGTATTGCAAAGGGTACCCCCAAATACAAGTGCTATCGCGTTGATGAGAGAGATACCTTGTTCTTTGAGGACAGACTTGTGGTTCCCAAAGGTGATTACAGGAAGCTCATAATGGACGAAGCACATGATTCCCTCCTTTCGATTCATCCTGGAAGTTCCAAGATGTACCAAGACCTCAAGCAATCTTACTGGTGGACTCGCATGAAAAGGGAGAATGCCCAATTCGTGAATGAATGTGATGTCTGCAGAAGAGTGAAGGCAGAGCATCAACGTCCAGCTGGTCTTCTCCAACCTCTTCCTATTCTCGAGTGGAAATTCGACCACATTGAAATGGATTTCGTCACTGGCTTTCCTAAGTCCAAGAAAGGGAATGATTCTATCTTTGTGGTGATTGACAAGCTTACCAAAGTCGCTCACTTCATTCCAGTCAAAGAATCCATCAATGCAGCTCAACTGGCAGAGTTGTACACTTCCAGAATTGTGTCCTTACACGGCATTCCTCAAGTTATCTCCTCAGACCATGGAAGTTTGTTCACTTCCAAGTTCTGGGACTCCTTTCAGTCTGCCATGGGCACTAAGATCCGTTTCAGCACTGCATTTCACCCTCAGACTAGTGGTCAAGTCGAGAGAGTGAATCAGATTCTAGAAGACATGCTCAGAGCCTGTGTCATATCTTTTGGCGTGAAATGGGAAGATTGCCTTCCATTTGTCGAGTTCTCTTACAACAACAGTTTCCAAGCAAGTGCTGGCAAAGCTCCGTTTGAAATCCTCCATGGCAGAAAGTGTCGTACCCCTCTCAACTGGTCCGAGACTGGTGAACGTCAACTTCTTGGCAATGACTTGATCTCAAAAGCCGAAGAAATGTGCAAAGCCATATGTGAGAATCTCAAGGCCGCTCAGTCGCGTCAGAAGAGCTACTATGACGACAAGCATCGTGATTTGGCCTTCAACATTGGGGATCATGTCTATCTCCGTGTTTCTCCTATGAAAGGCACCCAAAGATTTGGTATCAAGGGAAAGCTTGCTCCTAGATACGTGGGCCCTTTCAAGATCCTTGGCAAAAGAGGCGATCTAGCCTATCAACTTGAGCTCCCTTCCAACTTCGCTAATGTTCATGGTGTGTTTCACGTGTCTCAACTCCGCAAGTGCTTCAAGACACCTGAACGCACCATTCCATTTGAGGAGATTGATCTTCAACAAGACTTGTCTTACCGAGAGCATCCCGTTACTATTCTCGAAGAAACCGAGCGCAAGACCCGCAACAAGTCAATCAAGTTCTTGAAAGTCAAGTGGTCACACCATACCGACCGAGAAGCTACGTGGGAACGAGAAGATCACCTTCGTTTCGAGTACCCTTCCTTCTTCCAGTCCTAGATCTCGGGACGAGATCTTTTCGTAGTAGAGGAGAGTTTGTAATGCCCCGGATGTAATACTTTCCGTTTTTGGCAATATATATCTTTGGCTTCATCGATTCCATTCCGGGTTCTTCGTCTTTTCGGGTTTTCGTCCTTTTGTCGTGTGCGTGTGTGCATTCATCCATGTCATGTTGTCATGTGCATTGCATTTGTGTTGTCATTTGCATCCGGTCCCACTCGTTCCTTCCCGTGGTCCGTTTCGAGTTCCGACGCTCTCACATGTGCCCGTGGCATCCCCGAGTCCTTCTTTTGTGTTTGGCCGTGTAACGTTTCCGGTTTGGCGTGAGACTTGTCGTGCGATGTTGTTTTGGTACGCGTAACCCGCCTGTCAAGTTTTGTCGCGTTTGGAGTTCGTTTGATGCTCCAACAGTTATCCTCGTGGGCTAAAAGTACCTCCTCCTTGAGGCCCAAGAAACCCCTCCAACAGCCCACCAACCCAGCTCAAACCCTTCCCTTCATCTAGGCCGTTCAATTGTGATCTCGTGGCCGAAAACCTCTCCTCATTTGGACTACCCTAGCTCCTTGTGCCTATATAAACGTCCACCCCCTCCAATTTTACGTCCTAAACCCTAGTATTTCCACCTCTGCCGCGCAGTGCTTCCACCGTTGCCGCGCCGTGCATCCACCGTTGCCCAGCCGCGCTTCCACCGCCGTGCTTCCACCCGCCGCGTGGGCCCGCGGGGTCCAGCGCCGGCCCGCCGCCGTGCAGATCTGGGCCAGATCTCGCCCAGCCGCCGCGCCCTTCTTCCCCGCCTCCGGCTCGGTGCCGCCGCCGCCAGGAGCCCGCCGCCGGAGCCCCTCCTCGCCGCCGCCCCGGCTCCTCGTCACCGACCGCCGCCGCCTGACGCACCTTCCCCGCCGGCCACCGGCCTCCCTCGCCGCCGGGCCTCCCCTTCACCAGCTCGCCGCCCCGGCCTCCCCTCTCGCCGCGCCGCCCCGGGCCGCCGACCCTCGCCGCCGGCCGGGCCCCCAGCGCCGCCGCCCGACGGGACCGGAGCAGCCAGCCGCCGCCGCTCGAAGGTCGGGCTCGAGGGAGCCGCGCCTCGATCCGATCTGGCTGGGGTGAAACCCTAGCGGATCCAGACCGCGACCCGCTTCGGACCTGCTTCCGCCCCGGATCCGCGCCCGTTTGACCCGGCGCCCGACCCGTTTGACCGGAGGTTGTCTCTCGTTTTTTTCCTCTAAGTGTTAGATTTTTCAGTGCCTGATGCATATTTGTGATGAGGATATCTTTTATTGTGCATGTCCGTTTTGTGCAAATGATATGTCAAAATGATCGTGGTGACATGTACTATGTTTTGTTCCATTGTGTCATGCATGTTTGAGATCATCTAGATGTCTTAATCTTCATGGGAAGAGTGCTACTTGTTATAAACTGCTGCTATTAGTTGTTTTCATGCCATGTTTGAAATGTGATAACTTGGTGCATGTTTATCCAAATGAAGCAAATGATATGTCCACATGTTCATCATGAGATGCTCTACATGTTGATTGCTTTAGCTTGCATGATAGAATTCATCTTGACATGTTTATCTCCTTTGCAAAAGTGCTTGTGGCTGTTATGTTGTTAAACTTGTTACGAGATGCCTAGTTGAGGTGCTCATTGCTATTGATGTGGTTGTCCCCATGTTGCATGCTTATATGTTTTGGACTCTCCATCATGTGTACTTTGTTGTGGTGCAAACCACTTGCCATGCTATGCTTTGAGGTGACTTAAACTTGCTCACAAACATGCCATGATATTACTACTGTTTTAACACTCAGTGAAATTTCACTAAGTCTGGAATCTGTAATTTCCAGATGCCATGTTTGCTTGTTGTTCTAGGCAAATCCATGATAGATTTGGGGTGACTATTGATGATTCCTTGTTGTATATGTTGTTGGCTATTCATTCATGCTCTCACATTCTCATTTGGGTGGCTGTAGCATATTTAATTCTTGCTCCCAAGTTGCTATAAAATACTGCTGTCAGGTTTTTGTTGTCATGTTCAAAATGTTATAGCTTGTTGCTATTGATCCATGCCTCCTATGGAGATGCTCCAATGGAATTGTTTGCTGTAGGATATGTCTACTTTATGTCCATGCTTCTTGTCATGATATTTGAGTGCTGTAGAGTATATATTTCTTGCTCCGAAGTTGCTATGTGGTTGTTAATTTCAGCTTTGCATGTTTAGTGTTTTGTGTGTATCTTTTAGCCCGTTGCTCCGTTTTGAGCAAGTCCTATATGAAACTTGTGTGGTTTTGCATGTAGATTCATAATATCCTCTTGTTAACATGTTTTGAAGTTTCTTGCTTGATGCATATTGTCATGTTCCTTGTGTTGTATTGATGGCTTCTCGCCCCTCGTTGGTTACCCCAAGTGGAAGGTTTGAGATGCAGTGTAGCGGAAGTTTTCCCTTGGCAAAGATACCAAGGATCGATTTCCCCTGAGACTCCAAGGTTCAACAAGAAGGTGTCAACTGCTAACGGCGCCAGATATTAGCAATCAACGTGGACCTGCACACAGATACAAATAACTTTGCTCCCAACGAGTACAGAGAGGTTGTCAATCCCTCCGGCCTTGTCGTTTACAAAGGATCAAACGCAAGTGATAATAGTGATAGGTATTGCTGCAAATAGTAAGTAAAAGTGGAAAGTAAATAGCGGATGTGATCAATGATGGTAATATGGACCGGGATCCCATGATGTTCACTAGTGATGTCTCTCTCCCAAAAGACGATAAAACAGCTATGTGAGGTAAACGAATTACAGCTGGGCAATTGACAGAATTATGTGCGCAAACAATGCTAACTATGTTGCAAGAAAGGTAGAGGTTCAAAGCATGGGCGGTACGCCAAGGCAAGTAGACCGAAATCCATCTGCATCTACTACTAATCATCCACCTTGAGATATCTATCCAGAACATCTCGCTGGTATTAAGTTGCGAGTCCCACCCATAGTGTAAACTCAAAGCAACAGACAACTGCATTAAAAGAACTTTGCGTAAAGTAAACAATCCTTGCACCCGCGGGCACAAGCACCGTTGTTTTCCCCCTTGTGGCAACAGCACATCCCCTAGACTCATGTTTCTGTCACTCAAGCTAGTCATCGAGGGGCATGAACCCACAATCGAGCATAACGTTCCCTCTTGGAGTCACTACCTACTACTTGGCCAAAGCAATAAATAGCAACGGAGAACATGCAAGAATTACTTAAGAACATAAATATAAAAGAGGTAAATCAAATATATTACTCAAACACAATCTGAACATAATCTCACAATCCATCGGATCCCAGCAAACTCATCATAGCAACAGCATAAGGATTACATATGTGCCTTGATCATGTAGGGCAGCTCACGAGGTCTAATTAGTGAAGCACAAGAAGGGGAGGAGAACATCACATAGCTACTGGTCTTGGACCCATGGTCCAAGGGAGACTACTCACAACTCATCCGGGGGGCGTCCATGGTGGTGGAGAGGCTCCCGGTGGTGATCCTCCCCTCCGGCAGGGTGTCGGGAAGAGTTCTCCTGGTGCTCCCGATCTTGGAAGCGCGGTGGCGGCGGAACAGAGATGAGATCGCGAAAAAGGGTTCCGTCCTCGAGGGTTTCGGGACGCGATATAAATATATGCCAAAGGAGGGCATCAGCGGAGGCCTGGGGGGCCCAGGCGCCCCCCGGCGCGGCCAGGAGGGGGGCCGCGCCACCAGGGCACCTGGAGCCCTGGTGGCCCCCTCCGGCCCTACTTCGGCCGTGTGGAAGCTTCCGGAACGCTGATTTTTTATATAATTTTTCCGGGATTTTTCTGGCAGTTTTCGTGACGGGAAAACCTGAAATGCAAAAACAGCAGAAAACAGAAACTGGCACTGGGGTGCACTGAGTTAATAGGTTAGTCCAAATATTATCAAAAGTGTATGGAAGTGTATAAATAACATAGCAATATCAAACAAAAGAGGCATGGAGCAAGCAGAAATTATAGATACATTTTGGACGTATCATGTATCTCTGCGTTTCCTATGTTGTCTTTCTGTGCATCCTTAGTGCATCTGCAGTGCTTCCTTAGTGTATCAGTCATGCATCATGCGGTTTGCGCTTTGCATCTTGTTGATTTCGTGCCTCGTGTGTTTTGTGTTGAGTAGAGCCGGAAGCCGAGTACGAGTACGAGAACGAGGTTACTACCGAGGTTGAGAACGAGGAGCCCTCTTACGATCCCATCGACGACCCGACAGGCAAGATGACCTGACCCCGATAACACTACTATCCTATTGCTAGAAGTCTCGCTCTATAGCTTTTGCGTCGATGCCCATGTTTTCTTGTCAGCCTCCTATTGTAACCATGAATCTGTCTAACCACCCTACCTATGCAAACCCTTGATTGGCTAAGTAAGCTTCGCTCAGCCCCTCTTATAGCATTGTTAGTTGCAGGAGAAGATTTGAAGATTCTTGCTTCATGTTGAAGCTTGTTGGGATATCACACTATATTAACCCTTAATGAAATCATCTATATATTGGTAATGGGTGGAAGGCTAAGCCTCTTGCTTGGTGATTTGTTTCACTCATGCCGCCCTAGGAACCGTATAAACCGGTGTTATGTTCCTTGATTTTGCGTTCCTCACACGGTTGGGGTTATGGGACCCCCTCGATAAACCGCTTAGCGCTAAGTCTTTTCCAGCAAGTGCCAACATTGGTACTATTTGCCTAATAACTAAAAACTTGCATAGGGCTTTGCAAACCCGAGTTCTTAATCAACAACCCGGGCCAGTGCTCCTCATGAGTGTTGGTCCAAACTGGGAGTTATGCGGGGCCACCACGAGGAAACTCGAGGATTGGTTTTACCTGTAGGACCGCCCATCCGGTCGTGGCCTGAGACTAGATACGCGCGGCTATTGTCAGGGTGTCGGCACGCCGGGAGGATTTGCTGGATTAGCCTTACCTTAGTCAGAGTATCTTGAGCACGGGATTCCGAGGATACTCGGGCCTTCCCACCTTGGAGTTGCGACTCCGCGGATCGTGGGCTTGTCATGGGCCAAGTTGGAACACCCCTGCAGGGTTATGAACTTTTGAAAGCCGTGCCTGCGGTTATGTGGCAGATGGGAATTTGTTAATATCCGGTTGTAGAAAACTTGACACCATGTTCAGAATACACTACCAGCGTGAGTACCGTGACGGTCATTTTCCGAATGGGGTTCGGGAAGTGAACACGGTGGGGTTATGTTTGACATGCTTTAGTTAGGATCACTTCGTGATCACCTTTTCGTCCGAGGCACTTCTCTTCTCGCTCTCTTTTACGTAAGCTAGTGCTAGTGCTGCTGCAACCTCTTGTTCTTTCTTCAGCCTTGTTCCACACCCAAGGCTTGGATAGTTGTGTTACCCGGGAACGGGATTGCTGAGTCCTCTGTGGCTCACAGATTCTACACCACACCAGATGCAGGAACCCAGGCGATCTATTCAAGTGACGGCACCGAGCTGTACTGGGAGTAGGACGAGGACCGTAGCCGTTACTATGTGTACTATCCCGACGATCAGTAGAGGTTTCTACTAGGGGCGATTCAGACCTGTGGTTTTATGTATGTTTGGTATCTTTCATTTGGATCTTCACCCGTAGACGGGTTGTGATGTTATTTGAATGATGTTTGGCTATGTAATGAATTGTGTGACGTGGCGAGTGTAAGCCAACTATCTTTCTCCCTTTCATCCCTATTTTTACATGAGATGTGCAAAGATACCGAACTTGCGATCATTCCAGAATGGGCTTATACCTTTAAGTCGTGCCTCGACACGTAGGAGGTATAGTCCCATCCTGGGCATTACACGGCCGCCACGCGCGTCGCCACTCGGTTGTGCACGTCTTCACCACTCGGTCGCCTCGCACGTCGCCACTCGGTTGTGTACGTCTTCACCACTCGCCGCCCCGCGCGTCGCCACTTGGTTGTGCACGCCTTCAACACTCGGCCGCCCCGCGCATCGCCACTCGGTTGTGCACGTCTTCACCACTCGGCTGCCTCACGCGTCGCCACTTGGTTGT
>LR738710.1:113665552-113755781 GCA_902687465.1 Secale cereale
TCGTCTGCCCCGCGCGTCGTCACTCGGTTGTACACGCCCTCACCACTCGGCCGCCCCACGCGTCGCCACTTGGTTGTGCACGCCTTCACCACTCGGCCGCCCCACGCGTCGCCACACGGTTGTGCACATCTTCACCACTTGGCCGCCTCGCACGTCGCCACTCGGTTGTGTACGTCTTCACCACTCGTCAGCCCCACGCGTCGTCACTCGGTTGTACATGCCCTCGCCCCTCGGCCGCCCTGCGCGTCACCATCAGTTGAACGTGTCTTTGCCACTACATCCAGATCAGTCCGACTGATTCAGCTCCGAACTGAGCTTATTTACCATGCCAAGTGCGTGGAGATCCATCGGATTGACTCAATTTCAGACTAAAATATATTTACCGTGCCGACTGCATGGAGGTTTGCTAGAAACTTAAACCCTCGGCCAGACTCATCCATTCCGACAGAGACTCGGGGGCTACACCCAGTGGGTGCACTCAGCGTGCCCCCACTGGAAGAGAAGCCCACGAAGAAACATTTTTCTCGATCAAGACCAATACCAGATCCTCAAGTACTACTCGACATCCGAGTCGGAGAGGAACAAGTTCGATCAGTACCAACTAAGAAGATTTTTAGTTCTCTCAGACCCCCGCCGACTGCCCGCAGTCGACGGCGGTCTCGGGGACTACACCCACTGGGTGCACTCAGCGTGCCCCCACTGGAGTAATCTCCACTCGGTATGGACTGACCGTTCCGAGTGACGAACAAAAGAAAAAGTTCTAAGGCTCCGGTCGACTACAGGAAAAATTCCTATAAGGTGAGTTTAACGCTCCTTCGTGGACCTGTTTTGAGCCTTCTTCTAGGACTCAAAGCATGAAACTCAAGAGTTTGGGTGTACTTATATTGACGTTCCTCCGAGATAAGAATGGCATCTCTCCGAGAGAGCAGTCCATGCGTCAATCTTGTTACCCAGATTTAATGACACACCCGTACTCTGATCACGAGTTAACCTCTTCCGAGGGATGAACGAATGTCACCAAGTTGCTCCTCGTAGGCACTTACCCCAGATCAGTCGGGAATCGCAGTGCCGGAATCCATTGCGATTTTGTTCAAACCTTGGTTGTCTGAAAGCACGATGACGTGTACCGAGTATTTCCGTAATCACTCGGGCCAAATTGTGTCTTTCACAAACTCGTTCTGCAAAATCGCAATCGATTCGGGGGCTAATGTTGGGGATATACATAACAGGTAGGCCCACAAAGGGTCAAAATATCATAAAGCATGGGGTCCACACAGCGTGTGGGTCCAGATAAATTTCATACAAGAAATGTACTATCCACTCGGATGACAGTCGACCACTCAATCGTACAACTCACTCGGATATGCAAAGATCAACAATCGACAAGGCACTCGAAGCATCATCTTAGTAATAGGCTGACATTATGGCATCAATGCCCACTTTGTAACATAGGAGGTGAGGGGGTGACGCACTCTATATAAGCCACCCCCCCCACCACCACCACTAGACTAGACAGGCTCTCATTTTCTTCCCCTCTCTCTCTTTCTCGCCATTAGTCTCAGGACTTAGCTCAGGCATGAGGATCCGTTCCTCCCTCTCTCACACAATGTAATCTCCGGATACATACTCAGATAAACAAAGCCTCTCCGGAGCACGAGACGTAGGGCTGTTATCTCCACCGTGAGAGGCCCGAACTCGTTAAAACCACCGTGTCACCCATATGCATCTCGATAGATCATGCTGCTTTACCCTATCCCTTATTATTGTCGGAGTCGTTCCCACGACACGTCCCACATCGCATAATGATCTTCAGAAGGATCTCATTGAGGAGTGGTGGGCATGGAATGGACGATAAAGAGCATCATGATTTGTGCGTTCGATATTGTATTGTTGAACTATTTGTTGTGTTTATTGCACTATTTGTTGTATTGAATGATAAACTATTTGTTTGAGTTGTAATAACGAAATTGAAATATTTATTTTGATTTATTTTTGTTTGTGTTTGATCTTTTTTGCTTCTGTTTTGGAATGCATATGTTGTTTGTGCGAGAGTCGCGCGCGCTGCATTTTGCGCACTGCTGGAGCTGCGCGCGCGCTGCTTTTTAGCGCGACTGTTGGAGCCAGCGCTGCGCGCCGCGCCAAACCAGGCGATGGGCGCGCGACAAAGCAGTTTTTAGCGCGCGGCGCGTTCGGCGCCTGTTGGAGATGCTCTTATGGGCGGTTTGATGCACAACATTAGAGATGCCCTAAAATCCTCCCAGATCGAGTTCATATGGTGGATGGTGGCGGTGATGTACGCGGTAGCCGGATTGTGATGTTTGTCGATGTTTGGTCGTCTCTTTGGTGTCGTGCGGCTCGGTTGGTGGGCTCTCTGGTCCAGTGTCGTTGATCCGCTTCTATCATGAGATTGTCTTCAGATTGCAGTGGTTGACTTCTTCCCTGGGGCTTGGTTAGGTGGAGGGTCGTAGCTAGAACTCTAAGCGAAAACCTTGATTTGATGGGGTTGAAGGATAACGACTATGATGCTTCTTGAAGCTGTCATTGAAGAGTTCCTTTTCTCCACTAGGTTGCGGCTTGTTGGTTCTAGGCTCATCGTGAAGGCAGTGGCGTAGCTAGCCCGATGTGCCAGGGTGATCCGGTAATAAAAACATTTACATAAATTTTGTTTATTTCCAAAGAAATATTTTTTTTACTACACAATACACAAGCTATGAAGGAATTTCAGGGTGGTCCAGACCACCCTGTCCGCCCCCTAGCTACGTCACTGCGTGAAGGTTGTTTGTGTGGCCGGACTTTTTCCCAAGGTCGGCGGGGCTGGTGTGGGTGGCTTTAAAAGAAAGTCTTGGTTCGGTGTGGTCGAAGGATACCGGCGATGATGCCTTTTTTTAAGGCATCTCCAAAGAGCTCCTCCACACACATGTTTGACACCCTGCTACGTAACTGCTCACGGCGGTGCACTATGATTTGTGCGGCACGAGCACGTGCGTTACTGTTGGCAACTGTACCCCGTCGAAATATCTCCATCTACCGTGTTAAACATTGTCCTCGATTGCTAGCTGTGCCCACACACGTCTTCTTCTCCACGGGACCATGGCGATGGCAGCCTCACCGGTCACCAATCATGCAAGTACGAGCGAAGAAAGATCACCAAAACGATACGTACATGCCCATCTGCGACCTGCGTGTCGCTCACACTGCCGGCTGGAAAATCTGGGAGAAGATAAGGAGGATCGAGCGAGCGAGCTAGCAGCTAGGAGTAGTAGTAGAGGCAATGCCATTGCGGTGCTTGGCTATCCGGGACTTGGTAGTCGCTCCATGACACGGACGTTGTCTTTGTCACTGTAGTGAGTGACACAAACACCGGCAGAAAAATCGATAAAGGCAGAGGCCGACCTAGCCACCTTCCCAGCGTAACAGAGGAAATGGCCGGCGAGGTGGCGCGCAAGGAGCTCCGGGCGCGCGTGGGGGCGATGCCGTGGGCGGTGCGGCTCCAGCTTCGCGCGCTCGATGTCGCCGTCGACGCCACGCAGCGCCGGGACGGCACCGTCAACCGCTTCCTCTTCTCGCTGCTCGTGGACCGCCAGGCGCCCGCCAACCCCGCGCGCCCGGACGCCGGGGGCGTCCGCTCCGTGGACGTCACCGTCGACGCGTCCACCGGCGTGTGCGCGCGCGTCTACTTCGCGGCGGGGGCGGAGGCGGAAGCGTCGCCGCGCCCCGTGATCGTCTACTTCCACGGCGGCGGCTTCACGGTGTTCTCCGCGGCCACCCGGCCGTACGACGCGCTCTGCCGCACCATGTGCCGCGAGACGGGCGCCGTCGTCGTGTCCGTGACCTACCGCCTCGCGCCCGAGCACCGCTACCCCGCGGCCTACGACGACGGGGAGGCCGCCCTCCGGTACCTCGCCGCCACCGGCCTGCCCGCCGAGGTCCCCGTCCGCGTCGACCTCTCCCGCTGCTTCCTCGCCGGCGACAGCGCCGGCGCCAACATCGCGCACCACGTGGCCCGGCGCTGGACAGCGGAACCAGCGACAACGCCTCCAACCATCCGCCTCGTCGGCCTCCTGCTCCTGTCCTCCTACTTCGGCGGAGAGGACCGGACCGAGTCGGAGCAAGCACTGGAGGGCGTGGCCCCGATCGTCAACCTCCGCCGGTCCGACTTCTGGTGGAAGGCGTTCTTGCCGGAGGGCGCCGACCGGAACCACCCGGCGGCGCACGTGACGGGCGAGGCCGGCCCGGAGCCGGAGCTGCCGGAGGCGTTCCCGCCGGCGATGGTGGTCGTCGGCGGGCTCGACCCGCTCCAGGACTGGGGGAGGCGGTACGCCGCTATGCTTCGCCGGAAGGGCAAGGAGGTGCGCGTGGTGGAGTTCACGGAGGCTGTGCACGCCTTCTACTTCTTTCCGGCGCTGCCCGAGACCGGCAAGCTCGTCGCGGAGATCAGGGCGTTCGTGGAGAGCATCCCGCCGAACCCGACCGCGTAGGGAACTGGAGAGGATGATTACGACCAGTCGTCGTGGATGTCGTACGTGCCTGTCCCTGCTAATGTACTACGAGTAGTACTGTACTATCTTGTTGGATGATAGCCTATTTCACTGTCGAAGTCGCTGCGGGCGGCCGTCTCTGTTAAATTATAACACTGTGGTGTATAAGTTCGAGTTGCCATCTCCATATTTTCTTTGTGCAACATGTACCATGGATGAGGGGGACATGGCAGTGATGGCACCCCAAAGTTAAATGTTTGAGAGAATAATTCATATTGCAATTTGAGAGAGGTTCATTTTACAACCTCAAACTACCACCTAAGCCTAAAACACAACTCACAACACTCAATTTTCAAAACCAGACAAAAAAAAGTGGGTTTTGACTGGTTTTTGACCCTACAACAGCTTAGTAAGCACCAATTCATACGCTATGTCACCATCTCATGAATCTGAAATTTGCTTCCACTTTTTTATCGACTGAGCAAAACTTCTTGAATCCTTAACATATACTCCCTCCGTTCCCAAATATTTGTCTTTCTAGACATTTGAAATGGTTACAATATACGGATGTATGTAGACATATTTTAGAGTGTAGATTCACTCATTTTGTTTTCTATGTAGTCACTTATTGAAATGTCTAGAAAGACAAATATTTAGGAACGGAGGGAGTAGAATATAAAGCCGTGATTGGATCGTCGTTTCCAGCCAAAACCGCTTGTAAATAAAAACATACGGTCCTTGGTGAAGTGATTGGTGGGTCGTTCTCAACTCGTAAAATATACGCAGGTTTTCCCGATTGCACGCTTAACTTGCCGGTTTTTCGTTACAGACCTCGTCCCGTCTGTTATATACGCCTATATTTTACATGTTGTTTCCAGTGACGAATAAATTATACTTGTATCTTTAATATGGTTGTGAAACAATCCAGGACTCCCATGCGCGGCCTAAGGGCTGTGTGGATTTCTGATAATTTTAGCATTTTATCTGGAAATTTTTTTTCTTGCCCAAAATGGCTTTGAATTTTATTTTTTTCACTAATTTTGTTCTACTTGGCAAAACTTGTTGATACTTTCCCAGAATGAATATAATGGTTGTGTGAGTTTTTGAGGATTATTTCAATTTTTTTGGTAACATTTTGTTTTAGTCAAAATTTGACCAAAAAATGGCTCTGAATTTGAATTTTTGCTCTAATGTGTCTTCTACTTGGCAGAACATGTTCAAAGTTTCCTAGAATTAATATACGGGCGTGCTAGCGTCGGCCAGAGATCTGCCGCATCGGCTGCCGTTAGATTTACAGAACCTTTTGCAACTGAGCTAGTATTTCATAAATATTTGCAATAAAAGTTGTGTTGCGGAAAAAAACATCTTCACTTTTTTGCAGGAGGCCTTTTGCAAAAGGGATGATGTTGCAAAAAAAAAAATTTCAATGAACGGTGATGTCGCAACACCACCATCGTCGTTTGCAACTCCTTTGTTGTTGCATAAACTCATCTGTGCATGGACGCTCGTTGACGCATCGTTGTTGTCCGGGTAGCAGCACGCGCGGACGTTGGGTGGAGGTTATGTGCACGACGGCGGCGGAAATTTGGTGATGGAGGTCGGCCATGGTGGTGGTTGTTTTTGGATCCATACCTAGTTGAGTCGAGGAGGCCATCACCGACCGAGAGCTGGTTGCTGTCACCACCGCAGGGGGTCTGCGCCCGGTCAACCTGGTAAGCATGGGATGACTATGCGAATGGATCCAGCAGTTGTTGCCTTCGCCAATCCTAACCACTACAGGATCTAGCTCATTGGCCGATTTGCAACAAATGCCTGGTTGCGGTCTTGCATTCTGGAACATGGGTGGAGTTGCAAGAATATATTGTGACGGGAGGTTGATTTTCGGTCGTCCGATGAAAAATAAATCTGATGGACACGAAGGCGGCGGATGCTCACCTAAAATTGATTGACCGAAGGCACACGTTTCTCTTTAAAACATGGGTTGACTCGATTTTAAAAAAAAAAATCATTTTTTTTGGAAACTTTGGTTTCCGGCACAAAATTGACACAAATTGATTCCACCAACTCCTCTCTATCTCTTTTAACAATGCCGCCGACGGCGCCGTCCCCGGAGGTCCTAACTCGGCCTTGTCATGATCGACGCTCCTCACGGGCACCCGTCACGTCGCCCTACTCTTGGGCCTCAGTGGAATCAACTGAGACACCTGAACTTTTCAGGTACCTATGCTTAATAATCGGGTACTTTATCTCTTGGGTGTGTCTACTCCATCCGTATGGTGAAAAGTGTGCATCTAGAGATTTTAGGTCCTTCCCAGTGCTTCACCGTGGACAGGTGCTAAGCATGCCACATAAGCAAAAAAATGAAATGACACAACATTTAAGGAGAAGAGAGAGTACTTTGATGACCACAGGAAGAACCATTGCCAAGCGCGAGAACCTAGATAAACAACTTAAATGAAACAATTTGACCAATGCATGAAAGACTTTAGGTGCTAACTCATTAAATAAAGTGTGCTTAGCAACAACAAGTTAAGCACCTATGCATTGGAGAGTTGAGTTGCTAAGGTATTTAATGCACTTAGCACATCATCTAAAGCATCTTTGCATTGGAAGAGGTCTTAGGACAAAATATGAAGTGAAGTAAACAATGCATTGGAAAGATGCAAGTCACCATCCCTCTCCTTTTTAATTACTCAACCCCCAATGAGCTAAGTGCATGTAGAAATTAAGAAGACCATGTGTGGATTGTTATTGGTCTTGATTACCTGTGGTGAAAGAGAAGTACTTTAAAGTACATTGTGAATATAGAAGTACACTCTTTTGGGGACAAATTTTCAAGCCAAACGTACACTTTTTACCGGACGGAGGGAGTAGGTCTCAGTCGACTGAGACATATAGCATACTGAAAGAAAAAGATAAAACTGAAAATAATTTTTTATACGAATCTCAATATAAAATCGACTGACTGAGACTGGGCAAAAATGTTATCTCTTTCTTATTTGTCGCCCTATCTTTTCAAACAAGAACTGTTTGAACTTAAAAAAAAATTTGTTGGATGCACCGCGATCGACTCAATCTCGCGTGTGGAGAAGCACCTACAAACAATACCGAAAGTGAGATTTCCCTCGCATCCGACACGATGGAGCTCTCGCCGGCGAGCCTGCATACGAGCTGAGTCGACTACAGAGCGGACTAATGGTCGGACGTGTCGGTTTCCATGAAGTTCTTAACGTCCTTGACGAGCTTCCCGCCGTCGGGGAGCTTCGGGAACATGTAGAAGCCATGGATGGCGTCCGGAAACTCCAGCACCCGCACCGCCTTCCCCTTCCGCCGCAGCATGGCGGGGTACCGCCGCTGCCAGTCCTGCAGCGGGTCGTACCCACCGATCACCACCATCGCCGGCGGGAACGCCTCCGGCAGCTCGGGCTCCGGGCCCGCCTCGCCAGTCACGTGCGCCGCCGGGTGGTTCCGATCGGCCCCCTCCGGTAGGAACGCCTTCCAGGACCAATCCGAGCGGCGCATGTTCACCACCGGCCCCACGCCCTCCAGCCTCAGCTCTGCTTCGGTGCGCTCCTCGCCGCCGAAGTACGGCTGCAGCAGGATGATGCCGGCGAGGCGGACGGGGTTATTAGAGGAAGCGGCGGAGGAGGAGGTCCACCGGTGGGCCACGTGGTGGGCGATGTTGCCGCCGGCGCTGTCCCCGAAGAGGAAGCAGCGGGAGAGGTCGACCGGGACGCCGATGTCGGCAGGGAGGCCGGTGGTGCCAAGGTAGCCCAGCACGTCCGCGCAGTCATCATAGGCGGCGGGGTAACGGTGCTCGGGCGCGCGCCGGTAGTTGACGGAGACGACCACGGCGCCCAGCCCGCGGCAGAAGCGGCGGCACATGGCGTCCAGGGGCGCGGACGCCGCGGAGAGCAGCGCGAAGCCGCCGCCGTGGAAGTACACGAGGACGGGGAGCGGCGCCGCGTCGGCTTCACCCGCGGGGGAAGGGGAGAAGACGCGCGCCCAGAGGTTTCTGTCGGCGTCGACGACGACGTCGACGGAGCGGACGCCGAGCGCGTCCGGGCGCGGCCTCGCCGGGGCCTGCCGGTCGACGAGCGAGAAGAGGGAGCGGTTCACGGTGCCGTCGCGGCGCTGCGAGAGGTCGCAGGCGGCCCCGAGAGCGAGCACCTGGAGCCGCACCGTCCACGGCAGCACCGGAGGCGCCGCCCGCGCGCTCTCGGCTCCCGCCATCAATTTCTTGGCTCTTCTACTTGCCCGCCTTCGTCTCGCTGCCCTTTCTCCGTTGTACGCGCCAGAGAATAATGCAAATGCTGAAACAATGGAAGAAGATTTTGGCACCTACTCCGACGAGTATTTCCGGACGGAGGAAAAGTATTCCATGATGACTTGATGAGTGACTGCAACCCGCATCCGATCTGATCACGACGATGGTTTGAAGATGATCATCGTGTGAAGCAGAGCGTCTGCAGTGACGTGTCGCTGCGGGCAACTGCGTACTCCACACCACCCGCCTCATTTGGGCTCCACAGTATGAATGATCGAAACGGGCGCGTCCAGCCGGCCGGCGTCACCGCGTCGCCGCTGACACGCCGCCGGTGGAAGTCGACCGCTTGGAGAACCAGGGACGATGATTAACGACCACTCCTGAACCGGACATGCGTTGCACGTTGCAGGTTGCACAAGCTTTGTCGTATTGTTCCTGTCTCTCTCAGTCTCTAAAAAAAGGGGGTTCAAAGACTGGAAAAGTCTGAAAAATGTTCAGGTATTCGCTTCTTGAATTTTATATACATCCGTTGACTCTTCTTGAATAAACAATCTGAGAAACCCAAAACTGGAAAAGTTCACCGATTTTCTTTTAAAAAAGACTTTGATTTTTTTGGTGAATTTAAAAAAAGTTCACGAATTTTGATTTTTTTTGTGAATTTAAAAAACGTTCATGAGCTTGATATATTTCATGAATTCAAAAAAGTTCAAGAATTTCAAAATAAATGTCGGGTTTGAAAAAAAGTTCGAGGGTTTGAAATAAAGGTTACAATCTTGGGAAAAAATTACAAATTTGAAAAAATAATCATGAATTGGCATAAAAAAGTTCACAAATTTTAAAAATTCCACGGGTTTTGAAATTTTTCGTAAATTTGAAAACATTCATGTGTTTGAAAAAGTTGACGGTTCTAAAAAATGTTCATGGTTTTGAAAAAATGTTCGCAAATTTGAAAAAGGTTTGAGAATCTTAGAAAAGTTCACACATCTGAAAAAAATGAAAAAATAAAAGTGAAAAAAACAAACAAAACCGGTCCAAAAAAGAAAAACATGTAGGAAGTTTCTAGAAGCTTCACAAACCCGGGTGGAAGCTTCCCAAAACCAGTTGGTGTAAAAAGCCATTTGTGAAAAAAAAGACAACCAATGTTACATTTGACGACCCATTGCACTCGGAGAGGTGTGCGCCATTTGCAATTAAGCCTACAAGTGCCGCAGAGGATGCCATATAGGTATTGGGGTTGGTTCGCTCTGTTGATGGCTAAATTGTTGATCGTTTGACTGGTCAGTGATCCACTTCTTAAAAAAAAGTGGATCTGAAAAATTA
Organism: Secale cereale; assembly: GCA_902687465.1. NCBI lineage: Eukaryota > Viridiplantae > Streptophyta > Magnoliopsida > Poales > Poaceae > Secale > Secale cereale. The sequence continues at coordinate 113,675,618 of LR738710.1, forward strand.
TTAAAAAACACGAAGTTCGGGAAAAGACTTGGATTTGAAAAAAAAACATGGGTTTGTAAAAAAATATCACCATAAGAAAAACAAAATCTAATTTAGGAAAAAAAATCACAGTTCTACAAAAAATTCAATGATTTAGAAAAATAAATAGTTATTTGAATACATTCATAAATATGAAAAACATTTGTGGATTTGAATATGTTCGTGCATTTGAAAGTTCATGGACTTAGAAAAAAGTTCACAGATTTGAATATGTTCATGAGTTTTGAAAAAGGTTGGCGAGTGTGGAAAAAGTTTGCTAACCCAAAACATGCTCGCAGATTCAAAAATGTTCATGAATTCAATAAACAGAATTCGGAATAATTTTCGGATTTAAAAAAACCATAAATTTGAAAAAATCCCATGACTTTGAGAAAAGTTCAAGAATTTGAAATAGTTTGTAAATTCAAAAAAAGTTCAACAATTTCAAAAATGTTCAAGGTATTCCGAAAAGAAGTTATGCAGCCCCTTTATGCACTTGGGCATAAAAAGCTCCCTGCATGTGGTGTGTGTGTCCATGTTGCTGCGGTGGTATAGTCCAGCTACAAAAAGGGGATGCAGTGAGGCCCTGTTTGTTTCAGCTTTGATCTGATTCGAATCATCCGGGGATTCACTTTCGTAGCAAAGCAGATTCACAGTTATATAAGACCCTGTTTGTTTCAGCTTTGAGTGGATTCAAATCACATGTAGATTCGCTTCAGTGGTAAACGAACAGCTTCGCCACCGAAATACACTTTGAGATGCTTCAGCAAATTGCACTTAAAATGTTCTGAATCCAGATTCAGCTTCACCGGAGAATCTGATTCGAAATAGCAGTTTCTTTCAGATTCCAGATCCGGCTTCACCAACAAAGCTGGCTTCAATGGCAAAGCTGATTCACAATAGTTGTTTGTTTCAGATTCCAGATTCAGCATCAGTGTCAAAGCTGAATCTGTTTTTTGAAATTCAAACAAACATGGCGTGTGTTTGTTAGCGTTGTGTTCTCACATTGAACATATAAACCCTGGTGGACTGCTAGGCACAACCGAGGGCTCGGGCGCATCGCACCACGCAAGGGGAAAAAACCACCGCAAAACAGCGAGGGCGCAGCGCACCACGCGAGGGAAAAAACCACCGCAGCGGGCAGCGAGAGGAAAAAGCAGCGGGCACCAGGCAGCGGCCCGCGTCTCCCCCGCTCCCCCCGGGCCACCCAATCCCCTCCCCTCTCACGAACCCTAGCCGCCTCGCTCGCTTCCTCCTCCTCCTCCTCCTCCTCCATCCTCCCGCATCGGTTGCCCATGGGCTCCCAATCCCCTCCCCTCTCCGGCGCTCTTGGTGCAGCAGTGGAGGCGCTGCTCCTCCTCATGGGCGTGGATGCATCCGCCCATGTGCCTCCTCTACGCGCAACCCCGATTCCGCCTGCTCGGCCTCTGTGTACCGCCGTCGTCATCGCGCCTGTAGATTGACACTTCCCCGCGTTCTCGATTCGGCCAGACCGGGCGCGGGTCTCTGCCAAGAGAGCAGGGGCGGCTGCTGCAGCAGAGGAACCCACCCGAGCGTACTACCTGCGGAGGAGGAGAGGTCGAGGATGGCTCCTAGTTCGTGGAGGAAATGCTGGACACAGGTGAGCTCTTTCAACAACACATCCTCCCTTCTTCCTTCCGACTGCATCCCCACATGAGTTCGTCCTTCTGTTTAGTTCATTCTAATTAATCTTTATTCTGCAGCTATGGTTTGGGTGCCCATGTATCTTTTAATTTGATCCCAACAAATTCTAATCTTTATGTGCAGATTATAGGCCTGAGCTTATCCCTCTAATTCATGGCGTCCTTTTTTTTGTTCTTATGCAGATAGTGTTAGCAAGGAGGAAGTTGTCCGGGCGAAGAGGCGGCGTGGCGGTAGCAACAAAGGGCATAAGGGTATTCCATGACGATGTGTAGACGAGAATACCCGAGGATATGTGCTGCTGGATCTGACAAGGGGGTCGCAATCCACCTCCTTGCATGATGGCTAACCTCCAACTGGTTTTTCTTTTCCCGTAGGATATGCACTCGATCCAGTCCATGTCATGTCTTGGCCTCTTTTGATGTATGCATTACCATAATCTTTCTGCATGTCCTGTTCAATCCATTGGTTTGTAGCGGATGCCGTGCTGTGATTCAGATTTGTTGCGTTTTCTCGGCTGCATCAGTTGGTCTATGGGTCATTCTTAGATCCCTTTGTTCTGCAGGAGGCCATGCTACTTTGGTGTGCAGGAGAGTTCTTGCAGTCTAACATGTTAGAAGGTTGATGGAACTGGCCAGCAAACTGCTAGGTAACTTCTTAAGGCCGACCATTGCTGGACCCCTTCACTACTATTGGAAATTGGTGCTTCACATATCACACCCTTCTATATTAAAATTTTCAGGTCTCGTGTTTTATATTTCTATATATCTGTTGTGCTTGTGTGTTTGCATTTTCTTACTGTTTTAGCCATTATACAATTTGCAGACGACGAGGAAGAGCAAGTTTTGAGGTCTCGCTGCATCCACTAGGTCCTTTCTCCATGGCCGTCGTCTTCCCAAGTCCAGGTCAACCTTTTATCTGTCGATTTCTTCTCCTCGACTTCTCCTCTTTTCTAGGCCAGGAACCATCTTCACTTTGCATGCTTTTCCTCCATGTAAGGACCTTAGGTTGCTGCTGCTGCATATACAAATCATTGATTTGTTATCCATAGTGCTTCTACTTCAGATTTGATGTCAGCCTCCTCCTCGCGGCCGAGGACGACGCCTCCGGAGTGAGCCGAGGGTGGGGCTGCGCCGCCCGGCTCCTGAAGCTTCTTGCGCCGGCTCGGGCGGCAGAGGAAGGAGTGCTGCAGGGGAGGGAAAAGGCGGCAGCCGCGGGGGCTTGAAGCTCCGCCGCCGCCGGAGAGAGGAGGGGGAGGAGGGCCATGGCGTGGGGGTGGGGATGAATACCTGCGCCGCCGCCGGCTCCTGAAGCTTCTTGCGTCTCGCGCGGGGAAGAAAGGGGCAGGTCGGGAGCGAGCCTGTCTCCAAAAAAAAACTGTTAGATCTCAAAAAAAAAATGTTGCCCCACCCACCTCTTTGCCGACTGCCAGCAGATGGCAAAGAATTCTTTGCCGACTGCCAGCAGTCGGCAAAGAGGATAACCGTTAGCCCTCCCACCCCGTTACACTGTGGGCCCCATCTTACCTCTTTGCCGTCTGCTGGCAGATGGCAAAGAAATCTTTGCCGTCTGCCAGCAGACGGCAAAGAAGTGGCCGGTTTGACCTAGCCAGTACAGTACCCCCATGGGCCCCACTTTGGTCTTTGCCGTCTGACCTCTTTGCCATCTGCCAGCAGATGGCAAAGACCCTCTTTGCCATCAGCTGGTTCTTTGCCGTCTGCTTTGACAAGACAGACGGCAAACAACCTCTTTGCCATCTGCTTTGACAAGACAGACGGCAAACAACCTCTTTGCCATCAGCTGGCAGACGGCAAAGAGCTGGCAGATGGCAAAGACCCAGATTCCAGTATGCATATCTATTGGTAAAAAAATCTTCCTCTGTCTACTGCATGTTCTCTGCTCATTGCAACTATGTCAAGAACAATTTAAGAAGTTTAAAAGAAAAACATGGCTTAAAAAAACATAAGTTCCCAAAAAATCAGGAATTTCAAACAAAATTCACAAATATTTTTAAAAGATTTCATAAACTTTATATAATCTATGTAACCCCAGATGCTATTACTCATGGGAACCACATCCATCTACTGATCTCATGCATGATTTTCTATCTTTCCTACTTTCTTCTGCTTCAATCATCAGTATGCTAATCTGCACGCCACAGCCACTATGAATAGTTGCTTCAACAAGTTTGGTTCACCAAGCATAATGCCTATTCCTTTCTTTCTAATAGCATTGTAAATATTCTATCTACCAATCTGCCCCTAAATATATTTATGTTCACTCTCACAATACATGCCTTACTCTCGCCCCTTGCGCCATCGGCGCAACGGGTCATCTAGTAGACACAAAAGCAAAGCTAGTTTTCTCCATGGTGACATAAAAGCAAAGCTAGTTTTCTCCACGGGGTGTGTGTGCGTGTGAGTTTCTTTTATAGTGTGTACTTGCGAATCGCGTGAGTCGTGAATACAAGAAAAGCTTCGGCGTTTGTCGCCGCAGGCGTCCGTCGCTGAATAACAAGTTTGTGTCGAGTTTGTCTCTTCCATCCGATGATCGAGTCACCGGAGGCATAGCTCGGCGTTCGTTGCCGGAGTTTGTTTAGTGTATTTCGCCGGAGGCATCACCGACAATTGACATCAGAGCCTTGTCGATCTGTGATGTGCATGGGACGAGCGCCGCGATGCGGCATAGAGGCCGCAGAGGTCCTGCATGGTGGCGTAGAGGGCGCGGAGGCGTGGCACGGCACGGTGGCTTGGCGCAGCGTGGTGCAGCGTCCACATGGCGGCGTGGCGGCATGGAGGTGCTGCGCGGCGCGACAGCCATGGAACGACGATCGTGAAAATGCAGCTGCGCATAGAGGCGCACGGTGACGTCAGACGGAGGCGTTCAAGACGTCATCGACAACGAGCCGGGTCATCTGTAGGTCCTGGCATGGGGGGAGGGGTTAGGAGTAAGGCATGCCACGATGTTGATTAGCGTGTGCGCGTGTTGGTTGAGTCTGGACGCCAATGCGTGGCCGCGTCTGTGGCCGTGGGGAGTGAGCCCAGTGTACGTGTGCGTGTGTGCGCGGGGTGAGCGCGGCCGGAGTGAGATGTGTGTGATGCATGGCATATACTCTCTTCGTCCGGAAAAGCTTATCCCTCAAAATGATGTATCTAACACCAAGTTAGTGATAGGTGCATCCATTTAAGAAACAAACTTTGGACAAGTTTCTTCGGACGGAGAAAGTATGTATTAAGGTCTGGGGAGGGAATGTTGAGGGCGCGACTGGAGATGCTTTTAGGGACTACATACGTTGGCTAGTGTACCAAGTGTGAGCATTGTTTGTATGCAAGGAGAGCTGGATAAGGACTCGGTGCATCTATATAGTGGCTTGGTTACAGGTGGTTGCCGTGGCATTTGGATCATGGAGATAGATTAGTTAGTTAGTTAGTGCATGTAGGTTGGGTGTGAGTCTTTTGTACTATTTGGCTATTTAAGATGAATAAGTGAATGGGAAAAGAAGCAGTCGTGAGGGCATCTTCAAAGCCGACCTTTAAACCACCGCACCCGTCTAGACCGTGCTGTTCAGACCATGAAAATCATCCAACTCGATCGTGTATTGGTCAACGACGAGGTTCGGATGTGTTTTTTTTTTCGCAAACCGTAGGCAAGCGTGGGTTGGTTTGCGAGAGTTAGGACTGCTGTCACGTCTGCTTCTGACCGTCCTGACCCATCAATCCCTCCTCCTCCCCCGCCAGCTCGCGCTTCCGGCCCGTCGCTCAGCTTCCCGTATTCATGCCACTGGAGAGCGCTCCGCTCCACATTGAAGGCGGCTCAGGGCGGACGTGACCTATCATTGCCTCCGTCATATTGAAGCGGCGTGCCGGCCGAGAGCGACTCCCGCTGCACGTCCGACTGAACACGCCTCGTCGCCGCATTCAAATGCCTTCATTAAACCAATGTGGAAGGCAAGAAACCTACTCTGGCCATCCGTTAACGAGCGGGCCGACCAAGGTTCTCCCGCCCGCCACCTATTTAAACGAGGTCAGACGTCGGATAAGAATCGCATCACTCCGTCGCTCATCATCTCCTCTCACCATTTTCTCCACTCTTTCAACGGCATCCGACAAACAGGAAGAGCAGTTCTCCGGCATAAAAGCTGGTTGGGTGATCCGCCGAGCCGGCCAGATACGAGCGAGGAAGCTTGCTGCTCCATCTCCCTCCCCTAGCCCAGCAAAGCCAGTTGCCGCCCCAAGCCAGCATGGCAACACGGGCATCGACACTGCCGTCGATGACGACGTGTCGTCCCGCGCCTCCCGTGTCAGCTATTGTGCCTACCGTGCCTACGGTCGCGCCTCCATGCAAGCAGAGACAGAAGCCAGGTGCGCGGAGATCGATGAGTCAGTGGGCAGGTCATTCGCGTCCGCCGCCATCATCAAGGAGAAGTAGAACACGGGAGGCCGCCGCCGCTTGGGTCCCATGAAGGCCACCGCCAAGGAGACACCAGCGTACACATCCGATCTTGTCCGGTTCTTCTTTAGCGCAGACCATCCTCGACCCCGCATGGTCTCCACAAAACCGGAGGTGCCCCTTCCCCTCCCGCTGAAGCATCAGCCGGGGTTCCACTCCGATGAGCGATAGGGAAGCGAGCCATCCTTTGCGCTGAAGTATATACCCCTCCCCCGGGCTCCCGGCAGTCCAGTGATTGGGCTGCCGGACATGAGAAAGACAAATGGATCCGCGGGCAACCATTTAGATTATGTATTAATTATACCTCCAGAGCTGGACTACCACCGCTTAGTTGATGTAAATGTAATAAAATCCATCATGTTTATATGAAAATCCGATATTTTATGCGAAATTCGTCATGTTTATGATATCCGACCGTGTGCATGAAATTCGTCCGGTTTGTTCGAGTTGTTGTCAAAATGTATGCGGCTACCGTTGGATGACATACTCTCATATCCATGTGTGTGGACTGTTCCCCGTGTCTACGGACGGATGGGAGGAAAATTTGCGGGTCGTCGTTAGAGATTCCCTGAGAGTTGTAGCAGTCATGAGGGCTCAAGAGGAAAATGTAGCGTTGTGTTCTTATAGGGAGATAAAACCAAAGCTAGTTTTCTCCGCGGTGAGGTGTGTGTGCGTGTGAGTTTATATCATTATGTGTACTTGTGAATGATGTGAGCCGTGAATACAAGAAAAGCTTCGGCGTTTGTCTCCGAATAACGAGTTCATGTCTAATTTGTCTCTTTCATCCTATGTTCAAGTCGCCGGAGGCACAACTCGATGTTCGTCGTCAGAGGCGGTTGTATGCCGTCGGAGGCAGCTTCGACACTCTTCTGAGGAAAGATGGCCTGACTTCTTCCCTCGCGTCGCCCCTGCCAGGGCGACTCGGGGGCCCCAAACCCTAGCGCCGCCGCCTCCCCCCTTTCCCCTCCCCTCCTCCCTCTCCGCCGCCTGAGGCCGTCGCTGGGCATTGCCTCTGCTGCGAGGGGTCGTGTTCCCCGGGGCGGCGGCCCTGGCCGGAGAGGCGTCACCGGCCCTGCGATAGGCGGTGGCGCGGGCATGGGCCGGTGACCCTGGCTGTGCGGACGGCGGGTGAACCGGAGGACGGGAGCCCTGGCGCAGCGGCAGCTGTGGCTGTCGGTGTCGCCAGATCTGGCCGCCCCTGCCCCCTTGTCTCGAGTGCTCTGCCCCGGCCGGATCCGTCCTGCTTCTTTGCGGGCCGCCGGATCTTGTGTCGTTGGGGTGATGGCGGCGGGGATTCGAAGACCGGGAGAAATTCCTGGCCGGCCTCGCCGATCTTGGCGGCGGCGACGCTAGAGGCGCCGTTCCCCTCCTTGGAAGCGCCGTTCAGGTCAGATCTGCCGCCCCTTTCCCTCTAGTCTCCCGGGTGAAAACCTCAACTTTGTTGGGCGGTGGCGGTGCCATTGGCGTCGCGTTCCTTCCTGAAGGCGCCGCTTTAGGGAGCTAGGTGGGCAGTGGGCGTCTCGACGATGTGGTGGGAGTGCAGCGACGGCGGTAGCTGGTCTCCTAAGTCTGCGGCAAGATAATTCCAGATCTCTCATGGCAGAGGAGGGGCGCCATGCTACTGCTTCTTCGTCCGTTCCGGCATCTCTCTCTCATGTGTGTCCAGTCCATGGGTTTTGGTGGTGGTCTGCTCCAGGAGAACATTCCATGGCTAGTCGGGTGCGCTTGGTTCCTTTTCCGACGCAGCCTGCCGGTGCCCTTCCTCCCAGGTTCTAGGGTGAACTGCTACACGGTCAACGGATCGGCGCCTTCGAGCCAGGCGAGGACACAGGGGACTTCTTTGACAGTGGAGCTGGGAGGACTTGGCATGTCGGGGCCGTTAGTGTTTTGGCGACGGCGTTCCCTTCCTCACCGTCTGAAGTGTTGCTCCTGTGCTGACATTCTCCTACTTCCCTGGTGATCTGTACGCAATTGAGGACCTACACATCTCCGAGCTGTGTGTCTCCTTGTTTGATCACATTCAGCTTGGTGTTGTGAGGCTTGTGAGCTGCTTCCCAGCGCCTTTGTATCTTGTCGTTTTTATGCTTTCCTGTGTTGGTGCGAGTTTGTAATCCTGGCCGGTCGATGGCTTTGTTAATTCAAAACCGGGCGCTTCTTGAGCCTTCGTTCTAAAAAAAAGGAAAGATGGCCTCGCCATAGTCTGCTATCTTTTTATTTTTAATTTTCACCTGGGGGGAGAAGAGATCCTCCCCACCTGAATTGTATTCATTTGTTGCCAATAGGCTTTGCAGCCTAATACAAGACAGGGTTCAACTGAACCAGAAGTACAGGGGGCACAGAAGGGAGAAATAAAGCAAAAACAACACACAAACAACACATGGCGAGGGGGGTTACAACACAACAAGAGGGCACCACGGGCGCTCAAACTGCAGCGGCGAGCCGAGACTAAACCAAGACACTGCACCATCGACGCAATCGAAAAGCACCGGACAACCAAGACTGCACAACGCCGCGACACCACCTGTGTCATGGTGTACATTCGAACGGTCACGCCGGGCCGAGACGACGCCACGGCACCTGTGTACCACCAGCGTAGTCGGAGGGCATCACCAAGCATAGAACTCCACATAGCACACCCAAAACATCACAACAAGGGGGCACCACAGGCGCTCGAACTACAGCGGTGAGTAAGACTAAACCGTGACACTGCACCGTCGATGTAATCGAAAAGCACCGGAGCAACCAAGACTGCACAACGCCGCGACACCACCTGTGTCATGGGGCACATTCGAACAGTCATGACAGGCCGAGACGACGCCACGGCACCTGTGTGCCACCGGCGTAGTAGAAGGGCATCACCAAGCATAGAACACAACTAAGCACACCCAAAACATCACAAGACCCGGGGATGAAGACAACGCCATCAAGATGGAAACGACGGGGAGCGTAGCCGCTGTCTCGGCCAGCAGCAGGCCGACCAAGGATTTCTCCCCATCCCCGAACACATCCTCCACGCAACAAGTCATAGAGCAGCCGCCAATAACGCGGGATAGCGCTGAAGATGGACGGCCCCAGATCCAGATGAATCCGACCGACGGAGCATCGCTGGCAGGCACCCTTGACGTCGAGGGCACCAGTGAGAACCACCGGTGTGGCGCCCCCAGCGGGAAAAGCCACGAACAGTGGCAGCCCATCAGGGGAACTGGGAGGTGGAGGGCTCCAGAGCACAGGAGCCACGACGCCACCTTCGTTGGCAAGTACGCGTAGAAGCACGACGACAATGAGCAGTGGAGGCGAGAGACGTGGTAGTTTGGAACTGCCAGAAAGCGGGAGGTGGAGCGTTCGACAGACAGGCAGCCGATGACGGCGAGCGGTTGAGGGCGGGGAGGCGGCGGAAGCCGGCGCAAGGCATGGAGCAGGTGGGCGGCGCGCAACGCCTAGCCCAGCAGAACGGCGGGATGGAGCCGCCGCCAAGGCAGCCACGCGAGCCGCCCCGAGGGTGCCGGAAGCCCCATTCGCGGCGCGCCGGCCAAATCTGGAAGGAGGGCGCCGGGCGACGCCAGGGGAGCGGGCCAGAGGAAGCACGAGGCAGATCCGGCGCCCCCGGCGCGGATGAGGGGAGGGGGCAGCGGGATCGACAGATCTGGCGCAGGAGCAGGACCCCCCAAGACGCCAAGCGCTGGAAGCATGGGTCAACCGAGACGCCCCGCCACCACCTTCCTGGGAGCAGGCACGTGCTTCGCCGGCCGCTCCTCCGGCGGTGGCGAGGTGCGGGGTGGGGGTGGGAGGGGCTGCGGTGATGTGGGCTAGGGTCCCCCCGCCGCCGCCAGGAAGGGCGACGCGGGGGTGCGGTGGTTATCAATTTTCATGAAGAACAAAAGAAAAACTTCTCTTTTTTTTCGTTTGGAATGATGAGAAGGAATAGTGTTCGTCTGCTATCTTCTTATTCATGAAATCATAGTAGAGCCTGATTGTCGGGACAGTCTCAGTGGTGGGATCCTGTAGCAGCCGTGTATGCGAAAATCGTGGATTCAGTGACATCAATAGGGAACATGGAGTTCAGGCATTATCGACGTAAGGCTAATGGCGTAACTCTTAGTTTTATTCAAATGATAACAGCCATACGTGTGACACTTATCAAGACGCCCACACACACTTGATGCCGTTCAATTCATTTGCACGAATTTCAAAGTAGTTGCCATATGGGTGGAGAGCCACATAAGCACCCAACGTCGTGTGGACATTATCATTTAGTGCCACACGTGTGGGCGCTCCTCGCCCGAACGGCACACAGGACGCTCGCCCGAGTGTTTGAGTGAAACTGCTCTTCGCCCACACGACGCTCACATGCTGATAGATGGTAATTACTAGTGTGCATATGTCGCAACTAGTTAATCACACAAGGTAACTATGTTTGATCATACATGGCAAGTATGATTTGACTATATGTGGCAACTAGTTAATCAAACATGATAACTATGGTTTGATCACACGTGGCAACTACCGTTAATTAGACATGGCAACTATAGTTAACCTGAACGAAACCCTAAAAAATAACCCAGAGAAGTTGCCATGCTTTACAACTAAAGTTGCCACTCCTGGGTAACTAAAATTGCCATTCCGGAGTAACTAAAGTTGCCATCAAAAAATGTCAGGGCGCAATTGCTTCGTGCCACACGTGCCGGGAGGGGGTGAGTAGTTGTTGGTGGTTCAACGTGTGGCACGAAGTAGCTGCGCCCGAACGTGTGGGGTGGTTCTAATGTTCTCCCACACACGATCGTGTGGGCTGCCTGCTGGGCATGCAACACAGGGTCATGTGGTCGAGTATCCATTGTGCCACACATGTGGTAGTTATCGATGTCCTAATTTTATTAATCATATTTTTGGTATTACCGGAAAAGGCTTTGGCCCCGCTTTATATATAAAGTAAATCACGAGAGCACAATATCGTACAAATGTTCACCGCACACATATGTACACAAGGAGTCGCACATGAGGGTTCTGCTAAGGGCACAGCTCAACAAGCCATAAGGAAAAATAAACACACAAAGGCGATGACACGGACCTTAAAAAGGCTAATCCGGCTCGCGGGATGGTGGAGGGAGCGGCCGTGCCAAGAGGAGGGCCATCGAGCGAAGGTCGACGATGATGTTATTGATGACGCCTCAGTCCTGAGAGCGGCCAAGTGACCGCCAAAGCAGTAGGTATTCACACATTTAAACACAGTGAAGAAATTCCCAGAGCTGTTTATTTGCTAGGCTCGTGGACGATGTAATTTCTGTTAATTATCATTTTTTGAAGAAATTATTTCCAACAGTTTTATTTGAAAGGCTCGTCAAAGGTGACGACATAATGTAGACTTCCCTTCAAGGGAATCCCTTGTGATAAGCACACACACTTTTCGCACCTCCCAAACTCTTGGTCCAAAACCTACATTACTGGTTTGTTTAGATGCCTATACACTAATGGGTTGGCATTACTAGTTGGGGAGATGAAGCATATGTGGCAACATTACATGGTTTCAACCTCAACGATCCAATATACGTAAGTCTATATATCTTGGACTCATATGCCATGGAGCAAAATTGTTTCATGTTTTGTGCTTCCGGTTAGGCCCATTTGGCGAGCATGGACATGAGGCCTGCACCGAGCAGCATGGAGACGTTGATGCCGAGTTGCAGCCTTCCCTTGCTCTGCACCTTGGGGTTCATGAAGTCCTCGGCGAGGAGGTCGACGAGGGCCATGTAGACGAGGATCCCCGCCGCCACGGAGTTGAGGCTGCCCTCCACCACCAGCGTCGTGGGGCTGTTCTCGTTGTACACCCGCGATATGCCGAAGCCGATGGCGATGCCCACCGGCGTTGTCAGGCAGAAGAAGAGGATCATGGTCACGATGGACCTAGCTCTGAACTTTGCCTGCATCATCGTCAGAAAATAATCAGGACAAAATCCGGACATACCAGGTTATTGATAGAATGGTGCTAATTATTAATCGCGGTCTTGTAGAGGATATTATTTTCTGGTTAAAATGAGTGGGGTCAAAACTAGCAGGAGATTCCTTGGATTTCTTAAAGTGGGTCAAATTTTTGTTCTCAAACATCTGATGACATATGCAGTTACTGATTCATTTGCTTTGTTCTGCAGGCCACCCGAAGTGCTCTGCTCTACTTTCTTCTCTCTCATGACTACCAGACATATATTATCTAGATATGCGTGTATATATGGTTCTCTAGCTAGAACTTTACACGGAAGAGCATCGTAGAGTTCTCCCCTTTCTGAAGCACAAGTTCTAGCCAGTGTTTGTTTAAATGGGCCTTTCCACTTTTGATGGAGACCATACATGCAAAGTTTCAGTTATGCATATACAGCCATCCGTTAAAAAGTTCATACATGGAAAGGCTCCTATTGTTCTAATTTGTTTAGAAATAGGCAAGCTAGCACCTTTGCTGCTTTGAATGACATGCACTCCACGAGTCACTGGTCAAATATGCTTGATTTTGATCAAGATATATAATTTGGGATTACCCACAGAAATTTTGTCTATATGTATTGCTCTCTGTTCGTATTATAATTACATTAATTTTGGAAGAACTCTATAGGAGCACTCGGCAACTTCGACCTGATCTTCAGTATAGGCGTTGTGTCCGTGTCTGTGTGATAGTGTGAGTGTGCACGGGTGTGTTCACGTTGTAAGAGCATCTCTAGTAGAACCCTCAAACCCCCAAACCCTTTAAAATAACCGCTTTTTTACAGGTTTCGTCCGAAAAACCACATAGACTAGAACCCTTAAACCCTTAAACCTGTAAAAAAATTTAGAGGTCCAACCCTCAAACTCGATTTCAGCCTGTAGAAGTGAGGGTTGGGAGGAGTTTCCTCCCAACCCGCACTTCACTTCCGATCCAGCGCGCCAAGCCCGCTCCCGCTCTCAACCGCCGCGCCATGGACTTCCCCGCCGCCGCCTCGCCTCCGCCGGCCGCCGCGCCGGCCGCCGCCCCCGCCCCGGCCGCCCCCGCCCCCGCCCCGGCCACCGCGCCCGCCCCCGCCCCGGCCCCAGCCCCCGCGCCTCCGCCGCGCCCGCACCATTCCTCCTCCTCGACGCGCGCGTAATCCGAGGTGAGTTCTTCACCCGCTTCTGCCTTCGCCTCACCATTTTGTAGTCCGCTCGGTTTGGTTTCCGGTCGGCCCGAAGTAAGTAAATCTTGTAGTAGTTGCTGGGTTGGCCGACGGGAATGTTCGGAGATGTTAGGCAGATCAATCTGGCCCAGGAGCTCGGTGGATTTCTGGTTCAGGGCCAAAAGAGAATCATCCCAAATCCCGCTTGCGCAGATCCGTTGAGTTTCCAGGATTTTTCTCTGAAATCCACCGGAATTTGTCTGCCGGAGACTGAATTTCGGATGAATCTCTTGTTCGGTTTTCAAGGCGGAAGTTCTTTTCCAAGTATTTTTGGGTGGGCTGCAAGCTGATGGTTGATCCCAGCAGATAAGATTCAGGCAGGAATGGGGATGCGACATAACATTTTTATTGAAATGTTCCCAGGTATTTTTGGGGAAGGGGTTGGGGGCGTTGGAGGAGGATAAATGTAATTTTTTCTTCTGATAAAAGAAAGATGAGAAATGAGCTCTTAATTCTTAAAAATGTTATCGGCAGAACATGTGCTGATGGTGGAGCCAATCGTATTTTTGACGAGATGTCTCAAATGACAAATGACCTGGACAGAATTAGGTAGCACTACTTTCTTTCCTCCTTTTGTATTAAAGGCTTAACTGATGTGAAACATTTTCATGCAATTCCAGTCATGGTTTAAATTATTTGGTGATAGATGTGAATCACAAATGTTGAGGAGTTGAATGATTGCCAACACCTACAGTAGCTGCATTTCAATATTTTTTATTTTTTATTTCTCACTTGAAATGAGAGGCACATGGCACTTTCAAGCTGGAGGTAGAGTTTGTCCAAATGGCTCTGTAGCAGCCGGTTGTAGTTCTTTGGGTTTGGATTGCGAAGACTCCACCACCGATGGAGGTGCTTGATGGACGTGGAAGTGGTCTAGGAAATGGCGTCAAGTGTAATTTTTTGGTGATGGTGCCGAGTAGATGGGGAAGATGATGATTGTGTGATGTAAAAACTATTAAACCATGCATCAATGATCTTTATTTCCGTGTTTGTTTGGAGGTTTATTATGTTTTTCTAGTGAAAATTATGCAATGCCAAATGACAGTTTTAAGGGTTGGGGTTGGGGCAAAGAGTAGAACCCTCAAACCCAACCCTTATAACGGAATATTCCGTTATACGGGTTGGGTTTGAGGGTTCTACTCTTTGCCCCTGTTTTTCAACCCTTAAAAGTGTCAAAATTGGGCAATTCTCAACCCTCAAAACTGGTTTTACATTTAAGAATTTGAGGGTTCTACTAGAGATGCTCTAATCGGTGTTTATTTGAAGGAATTGTGACAAAGCCCGTAACTATACATACAAACTACGTGCATGTGCACGGCAATGACTATAGTACTCCCTCCGTTCCGATGTTTTAGTTCAAATTTGAACTAAAACCACGACGAGTAAATCGGAACTGAGGGAGTATGTGCAACTCAGAGGAGTACGGGTGTGTATACCTGAACTATGCAGCCACCAAGGCCCATTCCCTCGAACATCTGGTGGAAGCTCAAGGCGACGACGAGAGGTTTGATTGTTTCCGGGTCCTGAGACGCGCCGAGGGAGATGCCGATGATCACCGAGTGCACCACAATACCCAGCTCAAGAACCTACAAAATACAGCATCGTTAATTATTTTTGTCACAAAAAGATTAAAAACAGGATACAAAGAATCTGTTAATTTCTCTAACCAACCTGAGAGATTACGCGATGCCGGATCGTGTCCTTTTCGTCCTCGGCGCCGCCAACGGCCGCAACGAGCGCCGACGACCCGTGGGCGTGGCCGTGGGTCGCGTGCGTGTGCAAGTGAACGTGCCCGTCGTGCTCCCCGCCGTCGTGGTGGCGGCGCGCTTCCTCGCTGGCGGCGGCAGAAGCGGCCTGCTTCTCCTCGTCCACCACGGCGGCGCTGCTGCCGTGGGCTCGGTCCTTGTTCAAGTGGGCTCGCGTGAAGTACCCCGTGGCCACGGTGTCGACGACGAGCGTGCCGATGGCGCCGACCATGGCTCCCAGCCCGGCGAACGGGAAGTCCTTCCACGGCCCGGCGGCAGGCAGGCAGTCGGACGTGAGGTTCTCGAACGCGTCGGGCAGGATGTGGATGAACCCGGTGGCGAGGATGACCCCCGCCGCGAACGCCTTGACCAGGAAGAAGACGTCACCGTCGGGCCGGAGCGCGGGCACATGTCGCCCCAGCACGGGCAGGGAGCAGCCCAGCGCCCCGCAGATCAGGATGGAGAAGAAGGCCGCGATCTTGAGCGGCCTCGCCCGCGCGCGGTCGTGCGCCGCAGACTCCGGCGACCCGCAGTCGTCCTCGCCCCGCACGGCCGAGACCAGGAGCAGCCCCACGACGGCGGCGAGCAGGACAGCGGCGCTCGTCTTCATGTCTAGGCCGTCGTGATGCACGCACGCGGCGAGTGGGCGACGGCGCGAGGGAGAAGAGAGCAGGAGAGACGGAAGAGCTTCGGAGCTAGCTACGGTGGTTGCAGACTTGCAGGGGGTTTACATAGATGGGGGGAGTGAGGAACAGCTCTGCTCTGCTGCAGCCAGGAATCGCCATTGATTAGGGTTTATAGCAGTCAATTACACAGGCGATCGGTTGAGGTGAAAACGGCTGTCTCTGTCACCAGGTGACGACATGCATGATACTCCGCGTTGCAGGCGAGCCCGATTTGACCGTTGGATGATGTGCTAATTGGGGAAGTAGATTGTTTTGCTGATTTACTTGGGCGTTTATTATCGGGGAAATTACTCACGATGACGACACTCTACCGTCCAATGAGGTAATTTCGGTACACCGTGCAAGCGGTCCGTATTTGTCTTGGACTATGGTGGTTATTTGATGGCGGACGCGGCGGGCTCGACCTTGTTATATGAGTGTGGGCCGGGCCGGTTTTGTAGGGCTTTCTAGTCGTTCTGATGAAACAACCCAGCCCACTAGAACCGTAGAAGCGACCCTCTAAAATGGCCCATTATGGAGTTTCTACCTCGCTGCGGCAACATATTTCAACAGCTACTCGACTAGTTCGTCCTACAAAGATTTATCAATCCGTGGGAGGGTTTTCCCTCTAGCTAGGGTTTTTCTCCTCTCGGGGCGATCTCGGTCGCCGCCGTTGAGAACCTGATTTTCCCTGTCTCCTGCTGATCTCCTGCCTTCTCACGTTCGGGGGCGCTCTTGCGCTCGCCGGCTTGAGGCGGGCAAGGGGAGCAGGGGGTCGTAGGGTTGTCTGCAAGGCCCGAGCTATTTCTGATCGGGTTAGGGTTCAACAAATCATGGCGTCGGGCGGTGCTTCAGGATCTCGTCAGCGTGGATCGATGGAGACAGATGACGTAACAGCCCTGATGGAGGAGCTAGGTCTTCGGGAGGAAGATCTGGATGACGTGATATTTGATGAGAAAGAGGCTCCGGATGAGGCGGCGCGCTGGATAGCTTTGGCTAGGGTTCACTCGCCCAAGACATACAGCCAGTTTTGGTTCTTCAGGAACATGAGAGCTGCTTGGGATCTTGCCCAAGAGGTCCAATTCAAGCCCCTAGATGATAATCTCTATACAGTGCAATTCTCCTGTTTGGGGGATTGGGAAAGAGTAACTAGGGATGGCCCGTGGCACTTCCGAGGAGATGCTGTCATCCTCAAACCGTATGATGGATTGTCAAAACCGTCTACGGTGCAGCTTGATACTATAGAGATTTGGGTGCAGATTCATGACGTACCTCCACTGTATGCTCATCTTGTCCCTGCTTTAGCGGCAAAGGTTGGTGAAGTCATCTATGCTGAACCCCAATCACAGGATTTTGCTGGCAATTTTCACAGAGTTTGGGTCTGGATTAATGTTGATAAGCCTTTGAAGAACGCTGTCTCTATGATAAGAGAAGGGAAGCGCCAGATATACAGGATTAAGTATGAAAAACTTCCGGACTGGTGTGCGGTCTGTGGCAAGTTGGGACATCAGTTCAAAGAGCATGGCAATGGCATACATCCTCCTTCTGCTTTGATCTTTAAGGACCTCAGAGCCTCGTGGGTTATGAGGACAGGACAAGGTCCAGGAGGGGGCCGAGGGAGAAGAGGAGGCCGGTGGGGAAGCCGAGGTGGCCGTGGTGCCAACCACCGATCGGATAGTGAGGATGGTTATGATGGGAAGGACAACTTGAGCTCTGAATCTGATGCAATCATGGACGATGCGACCAACAACAGAAAGAGGGCACAACACATGAAGCAATCGGTGGATAACATCCCAAACAAATCGGGTCCTGGAACAATGTTAGCCCTAACTTCTTCTTCGTCTATACCAGAAAGCCCGAGTAGCAAGCAAGACCAGAAGAGAGCCAAGAAGGATATAAGTTCAGCGGATGAGGATGTGGGAAAAGGTGTCGGTCATGGCAATATCGTCACTTCTTTGGCGGGCTCCTTCGAGGAGCGCCGCCGAGCCCAATGAATGCGTTGTGTTGGAACTGCCGTGGCGCGGGTAAACCTGCGGCAGTTCAAGAGCTTCGCGAATTCGCGAGGAAGTTTACCCCTACCCTGCTTTGTATCGTTGAGATACAGATAGATGGTCAAAGGGTAGAAGCTATGGCTAATTCGATAGGCTATGATAATTCTTATGCGGTTGATAGTCAGGGTAGAAGTGGTGGAATTGGCTTATTTTGGAACAATGCAATAAAGGTTGAGATCCTTGGTTATTCTTGTTATCATCTGGATGTTTCAGTTTCAGAACAGGGAGAGGACCCATGGAGGATGACGTGTGTCTACGGGGAGGCGCAGACCCATCTCAGACACCAAACATGGACGGTACTCAAGAATATCAGTACTTTACATACCCTTCCATGGTTGTGTATATGCGATTTTAATGAAGTGTTACGTCCAAGTGAGCATGAAGGTGTGGGTGAACGTAGTAATGCACAAATCCAGGCTTTCAGAGAGACGGTTGACGTTTGCATGTTGCTTGATTTGGGCTACAAGGGTTGTTTCTGGACGTTTGAGAAGAAAGTGGCTGGTGGTTCTTTTACTCGATGCCGACTGGACAGGGCACTGGTAACTTCAGACTGGTTGGCAAGATTCCCTCTAGCATCAGTATCACACGAGGTAACGGCGTCATCAGACCATATGGCTTTGCTTCTGGATTTTGGACGTGCTAAAGGAGAAAGAGTAAAGAAGGAGTTCAGATATGAAACCATGTGGGAGACTCATGAGGGCTTGAAAGATATGCTGATCCAAAGCTAGGAAACCGGAGCTCCCTGCAACTCGGTTGAGGATATACGTCTCAAGATTGAGAACCTGGCTAGAGGACTGGACAGATGGAGTAATGACACGTTTGGGAGTGTGAGGAAGGAAATCAAAAGTTTAAAGAAAATGCTAGAAGAACTTCAGTCTGATCCTTTACGGACGGGGCCGTCCCATGTTGAACTCAAGATAAATGAACGTCTCATTGAAATGTATCACCGTGAAGAGATAATGTGGCGCCAGAGGTCGAGGATAGTTTGGCTGTCGGAAGGCGACAAGAATACTAAGTTCTTTCATCTAAGGGCAAGTTTGAGAAGGAAGAAAAACATGATAAAGGCCCTACATAATTCCTTGGGAGCAATTGTAGTAGATCCAGACGAGCTCAAAGCCATGGTAAACGATTTTTATCAAAAACTATATACTTCGGAGGAAGTCCAAGGGATAGATGCGGTTCTTAATCACGTGCCGAGGCGAGTGTCTGAGGAGATGAACATTATGTTGAATGCAGAGTACACCAAGGAAGAAGTAAAAATAGCTTTGTTCCAGATGTTTCCGACGAAGGCACCGGGGCCTGATGGCTTCCCGGCACATTTTTATCAACGCCATTGGGATATTTGTGGGGATGATGTAACAAGGGTGGTGCTGAAAATAGTCCATGGAGAAGAGAGTCCTGAAGGTATAAATGATACAGTTCTTGTCCTAATACCAAAGGTAATCAACCCCACCATGCTTTCCCAGTTTAGGCCTATAAGCTTATGCAATGTAATGTATAAAATTGCCTCTAAAGTGGTGGCCAACAGACTGAAGCTAGTTTTACCGGACATAATATCTCCTGAGCAGTCTGCCTTTGTTCCCGGTAGGCTTATCACTGATAACATTATATGTGCATATGAGTGCTTGCATTTCATGAAGAGATCAAAAGCGAAGGCTAACAGTTATTGTGCTCTAAAACTGGACATGATGAAGGCCTATGACAGATTGGAGTGGTCTTATTTAAGGGCTATTATGATCAAGCTTGGTTTTTCTCATCAGTGGATTAATACTGTTATGGAGATGGTTTCTTCAGTGTCTTTCTCTGTTCTTTTCAATGGTGAGAAACTTGATTCTTTCAGACCAACCAGAGGTATCCGACAGGGAGACCCAATATCCCCTTACTTATTCTTGATAGCAGCAAAGGGCCTTTTGTGCCTCCTGAAATCCAGTACACAGTCATCAATTGCAGGTATTAAGGTGGCCCCAACTGCACCAACCATAAACCACCTTTTGTTTGCAGATGACAGCCTGTTGCTTTTTAAGGCTAATGTTGAGGGGTCAGTTGCAGTGTCAAACTTGTTGGATACATATTGCAAGGCGTCTGGGCAACGCATCAATCATGACAAATCATCCATCTTTTTTAGCCGAGGGTGTCCAGGCTCTATGAGGGAAGCAATCAAGAACTCTTTGCAGGTTCACAATGAGTCCTTGAGTGAGCGTTATTTGGGCATGCCAACGGACGTGGGACACTCCAAGAATGGAACTTTCAAGTACTTGAGAGACCGTGTATGGGAGAAGGTTAAAGGATGGATGGAGAAACTACTTTCGGCTGCTGGCAAGGAAATTCTGATTAAGGCAGTTGCGCAAGCAATTCCGGTATACTCTATGTCATGCTTCCGTTTGCCTAGAGGATTATGTGACAGTATATCAGCTATAATTAGGCAATTCTGGTGGGGGAGTAAGCAAGGTAAAATAAAGCCACACTGGGTTGCCTGGGACACTATGATACAACCAAAACAGTTGGGTGGTCTTGGTTTTCGAGATCTGGAGATGTTTAACCTAGCCTTACTCGCGAGGCAAGCTTGGAGGATTATGAATGATGAAAGATCTCTCAGTGCTCAGGTTTTGAAAGCTGTCTACTTCCCAAACAGCTCGTTACTGGAAGCAGAACTGGGTCCCCGTCCATCTCAGATATGGAGGGCTATATTGGATGGTAAGGAAATACTAGCTCAAGGCATCATCAGGAGAATTGGGGATGGGGAGAATACAGACATATGGCTACATAATTGGATCCCCCTAGATAATTTCAAAAGGCCCATTACTTCATTAGTGCCGAACCCACCAAGGCTAGTTTCTGAACTCATAGATACCACAACAGCACAATGGAAAGAGGAGCTGGTGCGCTCTGTGTTCATCCCAGTTGATGCAAACGAGATCCTGAAGATACCAGTGTGTTTGCGCAGGCAGCCTGACTTCTGGGCTTGGCATGATGAACCAACGGGATGTTTCACCGTTCGGTCGGCATACCGGATGATATTGCGAACAAAGACGAGCAGAGAGGGATGGTGGAACGAGGCCGAGGGTTCATCCACGGGGCAGAATACCGGGTTCTGGAGCACTTTCTGGCATATCAAGGTACCCTCAAAACTGCGTATGTTTCTCTGGAGACTTGCCAGACATTCTATGCCCAGCGAAGAAGTGCTTCACCATCGGCATATGGCCGAAACAGATAATTGCTGCTTGTGTGGAGCTAGGGATACATGGAGACACGCACTTCTCTCTTGTGCTCTTTCTAGAAGCGTATGGGCCCTAGCACCAGAGGAGCTGGTCGAGAAGATTATACGACAGCAAGAGGTAGACGCGAAAGACTGGTTATTTGCTCTACATGAAATATTAGATGAGCATGAGTTTGCCCGTGCTGTGGTTACACTATGGGCAATTTGGGCTGCACGTAGAAAGGCAATTCATGAGGATATATTTCAATCTCCAAATACTACAGCAGGTTTCATAAACAAATTTTTGTCAGAATTGGAGGCAGCAAACAAGAGAGAAACGAAAGGGATGCCATGAAGAGTTACTAGAAGTGCAACATGGGTACCACCAATCCAGGGGCGAGTCAAGATCAATGTTGATGGAGCAGTGGCTGTGAGAAGGAAACATGGTTCAGTGGGAGCAATATGTAGAGATCAACATGGTAACTTTTTGGGAGCTTCAGCCATTGTTTTCGAGCACATAACAGATCCTGAAACGCTTGAAGCTTTAGCTATAAGAGAAGCTCTCTCCTTGGCGGATGATCTACATGAACGAGATATACAGGTTGCCTCCGATTGCAAAGTAGTGGTCGACGAGCTACAACACGGCAAGCTAGCAAAGTATGGAGCAGTTCTTCGGGAGATATCGGAGCACTCTACGAGTTTTTTATCTTGTATTATAGGTCATGAATTTAGGAGCTCAAATTATGAAGCTCACAATCTAGCGAAACATACTCTCTCCCTCGCGGTTGGACGCCATGTGTGGTTAGGCCAACTGGGAGATCTTCATTTCGTCCCTGTAAACATTGTGACGGGCTAATAAAGTTTCGCGAGATTGTCTAAAAAAAAACATATTTCAACACCATCTCAACAATTTTCCTCAAAAAAAATCTCAACAATTTTTCTCTCCTACTACTTTGTCCTTATAACATTTAAATATGCATGTAATCAAACATTTTTCTTACTGTTTGAACAAAATGGTATCCATATCTCTTGTTGTAAGTTGCACTCGCCGACGAAGAAGATGCTCGTTGCAGCATTGGTACCAGCCTTGAACCGGCTACGGCTAGCCTTGTAGCATTGCACGTCCTTGTTGTAATATTTATTGACATGCCTTGCAGCATCGCAATTTCAGCATTGCTGCGTCGCCCATCCAGCTTGTATCAATTTTGCAACGTCGTGCGTCCAAACTTGCAACAGCATCAACATTACGCTTTTGCAGCTGCAAAAGGTCCTGCCTTGCCTTGCATCATCATGATTTTTTTTACTTTGTAGCGGTGGTGGCATTGCATTGCGGTGTTGCGATTGCCTTGCAGTATCGTGATTCTTTCTTACAACATCTGCAAGGGTTGTTCACATCTCGGTCCCTATCGTGCTCTTTTGCTAGCTCCGTGCTTAACGTCTCCGGATCCTGACTTACTCAAACTCTTGAAACATATAATGCAGGATGTAATTTTTATTTTATTATTTCTTCTGCTCATTATACTACCATGATTGAAAATGAATAGATCGAAAGTTTATCTCGCAAAAAAATGGAGTTATGGTCGAGTCTCTTTCGGGTTGTTTGCTAGTCTCTCCAGCACAAAATCCAGGCTACAATAATGGAAGGATCACACATCCGCGTCCACATTGCTCGTCCAAAGCATGCGTAGGCATTATTGTGCCGGTGTTTTCATATCACGTGCTTGTGTTTCTAACCACGAAGAAGCGGAAGCCCAAGAGAGTCCATATTATAACTCGCTTTGCTCCGGAATTGTAGTGATGTACCTACCTCACATAGTGTAGGATCGAAAGTATGTCTAGAGGGGGGGGGGGGTGATTAGACTACTTGTAAATATAAAAATTCTGCCTTTTGATCATGAACAGTTTTTGGCAGATTCACAATTATGATCAAGACAAGCATCACCCTACACATGCAATTCTAGAGTATAAGTAGCGGAAAGTAAATTGCACATGTAGTAAAGGGAGGTGGAGAAGAGCAAACGCAATTTGGAGACGCAATGATTTTTCCCGTGGTTCCGATAGGTAGTGCTATCGTACATCCACGTTGATGGAGACTTCAACCCACGGAGGGTAACGGCTGCGCGAGTCCACGGAGGGCTCCACCCACGAAGGGTCCACGAAGAAGCAACCTTGTCTATTCCATCATGGCCTACGCCCACGGAGGGCTAGCCTTACTCGGGGTAGATCTTCACGAAGTAGGCGATCTCCTTGCCCTTACAAACTTCTTGGTTCAACTCCACATCTCGATGACGGAGGCTCCCAAGCGACACCTAACCAATCTAGGAGGCACCACCCTCCAAAAGGTAATAGATGTTGTAGATGATGATGAACTCCTTGCTCTTGTGCTTCAAATGATAATCTCCCCAACACTCAACTCTCCTCACTGATTTGGCTGTGGTGGAAGAAAGGATTGAGTGGAAAGTAACTTGCACATGTAGTAAAGAGAGGTGGAGAAGAGCAAACGCAATTTTGGAGACGCGGTGATTTTTCCCGTGGTTCCGATAGGTGGTGCTATCGTACATCCACGTTGATGGAGACTTCAACCCACGGAGGGTAACGGCTGCGCGAGTCCACGGAGGGCTCCACCCACGAAGGGTCCACGAAGAAGCAACCTTGTCTATTCCATCATGGCCTACGCCCACGGAGGGCTAGCCTTACTCGGGGTAGATCTTCACAAAGTAGGCGATCTCCTTGCCCTTACAAACTTCTTGGTTCAACTCCACATCTCGATGACGGAGGCTCCCAAGTGACACCTAACCAATCTAGGAGGCACCACCCTCCAAAAGGTAATAGATGTTGTAGATGATGATGAACTCCTTGCTCTTGTGCTTCAAATGATAATCTCCCCAACACTCAACTCTCCTCACTGATTTGGCTGTGGTGGAAGAAAGGATTGAGTGGAAAGCAACTTGGGAAGGTTAGAAATCAAGTTTCATATGGTAGGAATGGAGCAACTTGATCTCAACACAAGGGTAGGTAGTTCTCTTCTCAGAAAGTGTAAGGTAGGAGTGGTAGTTCTTTCTGATGGCTCTCTCCACGAATGAAGAGGGGGTGGAGGGGTATATATAGCCTCCACACAAAATCCAACCGTTACACACATAATTGAGCAATCTCGGTGAGACCGAAGTTGACAACTCGGTCAGACTGAAAGTTCAAATATAGTGAACGTTGGGGTTTTCGGTGGGACCGAAAATACCATCTCGGTTTGTCCGATTTGAGTAAAGATAGGAACTTGCCAGTTTCGGTGAGACCAAAATCATCAACTCGGTTATTCCGATTTGAGGACAAACGGTTACAGAAGCTTGGCAGCCCGTATTTCGGTGAGACCGATCTCAAACTCGGATTGACCGATTTTTCTAGGGTTTGGCTTATGGCTGAGGTGGTTCATCTCGGTGGGACTGAGTTTGGAAAAACGGTTGGTCCGAGATTACTTATGAGTGTGTTTAGTAGTGAAAGTTGCTGATAGTTAAAGGAGATATATCACTAAGCACTTGAGCAACCAGATCATCAACACAACCTCATCCCCTTTTAATAGTATTGGCTTTTCCTATGGACTCAATGTGATCTTGGATCACTAAACCAAAAATGGAGTCTTGAGCTTTTGCCAATGCTTGCCTTAGCATTTTGAGGGGTCCACTTTTTCAGACATTGCCATACCCATATCACTGAACTTCTCTGAAATGATTCTCAAGTAACTATTAGTTCAATGATATATATGTTGTTATTAATTGCCAAAACCACCCGGGGATTAGTTGCACTTTCAATCTCCCCCTTTTTGGTAATTGATGACAACATATAGATCAAAGCTTCGACAAAGGATATAATCAATGAATAATATCGTCGCTTTGAGAAGTATGTGATAAACAAGAGCTCCCCCTAAATTTGTGCATTATTTAAAATTTGCGTTTGAATGCAAATGCACAATCGATTAGGTTCATGGGTCACTCTTCCATGTCACATACATCTTGGTGGAGCGCACAAAATGATAAGAATGAATAACATGCACCCAATCACCAAGACATGAGTAAATAGCCATACAAGATAGGAATAGCATATGATAAGCATTAAGCACACATTAAAGCATAGTATGACCAAGCACTCATAAAAGTAGCATCAAACGTAGTATCAAGCACACTGAAAGTTTCAAGAACCAAAAGGACCAAATGAAACGGCAAAAGAACGAAAGAGCACTCTCTCTCTCGAAGCCCTATGATCTATACAATTTCTCCCCCTTTGGCAACAAGTTACCAAAAAGTTTGAAAAAGCATAGAGCTAGACGTCACTGTGGGCTCTGCTGGCGGCTCCTGTCTGGGTAGATGTCGGAGTAGATAAGACGGCATCGGCGAAGACTTCAGTTGATGTCTGCGCTGGAGGAGTGGATACTGGAGCTGTGGCTGGAGTGACTGCTGGAGCTGTAGGAGGTGCTGAAGTGGTAGTCCTGGAGTCAGTCACTGGAATAGTAGCTGATCGGGATCCTCTGGGAACCGGAGCAGTCTGGCGATGAGAGTCCTGGACTAGGTCATCCTGCATGAGCTCTGCCCTGTCCTGCCTTGCTTCCTCCATGTCTGCCTCAAGCTTGTTGACGGTCACCTGAAGTTCAGTCAGCTTCACGTCCAGAGCGTGGATCTTGTCGTCAACAATCCTCTCTAGGCTCTCCTGAGATTGTTCAATGCTGGCCAGGCGTTGTTCAATCCTCTGAGTAGCTTCAAGAATCTGCTCTCCGAAGCTCTTTGGTTTCGACTAAACTCAGATAAATAAACCACAGGCAGATCGAATCCTAGTAAGAGACTCCACTACTGATCGTCCGGGTAGCGCACGTAGTACCGACTACGCTCCTCGTCGTACTCCCAATCCAGCTCGGTGCCATCACCTGGATAGCTCACAGCTGGACCTGCATCTGGTGTGTGAAGTAACTGTGAGCCACAGAGGACTCAGCAATCCCGTTCCCGGGTAACAGAACTATTTAAGCCTTTAGGTGAGGGAAAGGCTGAAGAAAAAAACAAGTCTGCAGCAGCAACTAGCATCTAGCTTACGCAAGTGAGAGCGAGAAGAGAAGGCATCGGCGAGAAGTGATCACGAAGTGATCCTAGCTACAAGCTCACAAGCATAACCCCTCCGTGTTCAACTCCCGAATCCCTATTTGGAAATTGATAGTCACGGAACACACGCTGGTAGTGTATTAGTAACATTCTGTCAAGTTATCTACAACCGGAATTAACAAGCTCCCATCTGCCACATAACCGCGGGCACGGCTTTCGAAAGTTCAAACCCTGCAGGGGTGTTCCAA
This sequence comes from Secale cereale, assembly GCA_902687465.1. Lineage (NCBI taxonomy): Eukaryota > Viridiplantae > Streptophyta > Magnoliopsida > Poales > Poaceae > Secale > Secale cereale. The sequence goes on from LR738710.1 coordinate 113,701,902, forward strand.
CTTGACCCATTACAAGCCCACGATCCGCGGAGTCGCAACTCCAAAGTGGGAAGACCCGAGTATCCTCGGAATCCCGTGCTCAAGATATACCGAGCTAAGGTAAGGCTAATCCAGCAAATCCTCCCGGCGTGCCGACACCCTGATAGTAGCCGCGCGTATCTCGTCTCAAGCCACGACCGGATGAGCACAGCGTACAGTGGCTGAAATACCCAAGTTGCCAAGGGGGGCCCCGCACACGACTCTAGTTTGGACCAACACTCAAATCGAGCACTGGCCCAGGGGGGTTGAATTAATTAAGCCTCGGGTTAATTACTCCCTCGGAAAGTTTTAGTTGTGTTAGGCGAATAGTACCAATGTTGGGATTTGCTGGAAAAGACTTAGCACTTAGCGGTTTATCGAGGGGGTCCCATACACCCCAACCGTGTTAGGAACGCATAATCAAGGAACATAAAACCGGCTTATACGGATCCTAACGACAGGAGTGGAACAAAACACCAAGCAAAAGGCTTAGCCTTCCACCCTTGCCAATATATAGGTGATTTCATTTTAAGCATTTATATAGGGTGATATAACCCAACCAAACTTCAACATGAAGCAAGCATCTTCGATCTTCACCTGCAACTAGCAACGCTATAAGAAGGGCTGAGCGAAGCGTACTTAGCCAAGCAACGGTTTGCATAGGTAGGATGGTTAAACATGGCAATTGGTTACAAGTAGGAGGCTGACAAGAAGAACATGGGCATCGAGGCAAAACTATAGATCGAGACTACTAGCAATAGGCAAAGATAGTAATGTTATCGGGGTTCGGTCATCTTGCCTGAAGAGAAGTCGTTCGGATCGTAAGAAGGGTCCTCGTGCTCAACCTCGTTGGAAACCTCGTGCTCAACTTCGTACCCGGTCTCAGCTTCCGGCTCTAAACAAAACAATCACACCAAGCACCAATCAACACGATGCAATGCGCACTCGAAAAACATGAATGCATGATGGATGCACTAAGGATGCACACGGAGCACGTAAAACATCACTCAAGCAAAACACCTCAAAACAAGATAACAACCTGATATTATTAATCTACACGGAAAAACAATCAAGTTTGATATAAGATTCGCTGAAATCGGAGTTACGGGCTAAAAGTTATGCCCGAAACAAGATTTGAGCGAAAGCTGAAAATTACAGCAACATAGCATCTTTGGAGCTCAAAATAATTAAGCTACAGCACCCAAAAAGCATGGCAAAGGACTTGAACACAAACTAGACATATAGTACAGCAACTAGGTCCAAAGTGCAACCCCAACGGAGTCACGGATCAATAGCAATGATCTTGGACATATTGAACTTTGCAATAAAATTCTGGCAGCAGAATTTTATTGAAACTTTAGAGCAAAAGATAAACATGCTACAGCCACTCAAATGGACATGTGAGGACATGGATGGAAAGACAACAATATATACTACAGGGAACAATCAAAATCCACCCCAAAACTAACATGCTTTGTCCTAGAACATCACACGAACATGGCATCGGAACGTTACAGATTTCAGACTTAGTGAAAAATCACTAAGTCCTAAAACAGCAACATCATCATAGCAACTAAAAGATCATGTTTAAGACACCTCAAAACTAAACATGGCAAAGAGTAAGCACCTCATCCAAATGCATATGAAGGTGATCCCGAAACACACAAGCACGCATCATAGAGGTGAACACAACGATTACAACGAGCTCAACAAGATGGCATTTCATAACAAGTGAAAACACAACATATGAACATGGCACTTTGCAATGATGATAACAAGGCAACAATAAATCTACCATGCAACCTATCACAAGCAATACGTAGTTCGTGACGAGACGAACACGTGGACACGTCATTTGCATCGTTTGGACAAACGAGCTAAAAGTTATCACATGGCAAAGGTGGCATGAAAATAACACATAACAGCAGTTTATAACATGATGCACTCTTGCAACAGCAAAACAAGTGTCTAGATGACATCTAACATGCATGACAACAACAGGTAAAACGTAGAGGACATCTCCACGAACATCTGGACATGCTACACGCGCAAAACGGAGCAACAGGCACAAAGTTACAGCAGGTCAAAGATTGCATTTCAGATAGACAGATCTGGGACTTAGAAGGATTTAGGGTTCAACCTCTAGCAGATCTGAGGAAAAAAACACGGAGACGGGCCGGATCTGGCCCGGCTGGCGGAGGCAGAGGCGGCGGCCCGGTGAGGCAGAGGCGGCCCGGTGAAGGAACTGGCGCGGCGGAGGCCCGGTGCGGGACCTCGGCCCAGGCGGAGGCCGGCCTGGCTGGGCGAGGGGGAGCGGCGGCCCACCGGAGGCGCGGCCCGGGCGCGCTGGAAGGCGGTGGGAGGCGAGCGGCGCTGGGCCTCAGGGCGGAGCAGGAGGCCTGGGGAGCGGCCCGGCCTGGCGCGCTGGCAGAGCTGTGCGGGAGGCCCCGGCCTGGCGGTGAAGGCCCGCGGCTGGACCGCGGTCGGCTGGCGCGGTACGGGCCTTGGCCCAGGAGGCGAAGCGCAGCGTCGAAGGAGGAAGCGACGGGGCCGGCTCGATCGGGCCCTTGCGCTTCGGCGGCGATGTGGTCCTTGCCAGGAGGACCGAAGGAATCTGGCGCGGTGGGAAGGCCCGACCGGATCGGCGAGAAGGCTGGGCCGGTGCGCTGGCTCGAGGCGAAGGAAGCCGGCACGCTGGCTGCGTCGACGAGCGTTGACTCCGCTCGATCGATCCCAGATCGGATCTGGCGCAGGTTCGAAGGATCCCCTCGGGATCCGGGCAGGAATTTGGATCTGAAGAAAGAAGAAAAAAAATAAAAAGGAAGGGGATCTAGAGGAGGAAGAAGAAGGGGATAGGGATGCCCAAAATAGACTAGGGGGGTCTATATGTAGCAGGGATTTAGGGTTAGGGAGAGTTTAGGGGCGCTAGGAGCCCTCCGATCGCGATCCGACGGATCCGATCGCGGGGATAGTTTTAAAGGGCCTAGACGGAGATAAAAGAATGCAGCAGGGGGTGTTTCCGGGACACGAAGTGAAGGCACATCGGACCCACACGGACAACGGATGGAAAATTCAACGGAGTCCAAACGAGACGAGATTTGAGAGGCGGGTTGCACACAACAAAACAACAACACACACAACAACCTCGCGGCACACCGGTAACGTAAAACGCCCGAACAACAAAGTAGGCCTACGGGACGTCACGGACACGCGAGGGAGCTCCGGAACGCGAAACGGACAACAGGAAGAAACACGACGAACCGGATGCAACCCACAACACAAATGCAATGCGATGCACATGTCTACATGATATGAATGAATGCCACACACACACACAACAAAACGATGAAAGCCCGAAAGACAAAGAACCCGAAATGGAAATAGATGAAACCGGAGATATATTATATACCCAAAAGGGAAAGTATTACATCCGGGGCATTACAAACTCTCCTCTACTACAAAAAGATCTCGTCCCGAGATCTAGGACTGGAAAAAGGAAGGGTACTCGGAACGAAGATGATCTTCTCGTTCCCAGGTAGCTTCTCGGTCTGTGTGATGTGACCACTTGACTTTCAGAAACTTGATGGACTTGTTGCGAGTCTTGCGTTCAGTTTCTTCGAGAATTGCAACTGGATGCTCTCGGTAGGAAAGGTCTTGTTGAAGATCAATCTCCTCAAACGGAATCATGCGCTCAGGTGCCTTGAAGCATTTGCGAAGTTGAGACACATGGAAGACATCATGAACATTTGCAAAGTTGGAAGGGAGCTCGAGCTGATAGGCTAGATCGCCTCTTTTGCCAAGAATCTTGAAAGGCCCGACGTATCTAGGAGCAAGCTTTCCTTTGATACCGAATCTTTGGGTTCCTTTCATCGGAGAAACTCGGAGATAGACGTGATCACCGATGTCGAAAGCCAAATCACGATACTTTCCGTCATAGTAGCTCTTCTGACGCGATTAAGCGGCCTTGAGATTCTCACGTATGACTTTGCACATTTCTTCGGCTTCAGAGATCAAGTCATTGCCAAGAAGTTGGCGTTCGCCTGTTTCAGACCAGTTGAGAGGGGTACGGCACTTTCTGCCATAGAGAATTTCAAACGGTGCTTTGCCTGCACTTGCTTGAAAGCTGTTGTTGTAAAAGAACTCGGCAAATGGAAGGCAGTCTTCCCATTTCATGCCGAAGGAGATGACACAGGCTCTGAGCATATCTTCTAGGATCTGATTCACACGCTCGACTTGACCACTAGTCTGAGGGTGAAAAGCAGTGCTGAACCTGATCTTCGTGCCCATGGCGGACTGAAAAGAGTCCCAGAACCTTCATGTGAACAAGCTGCCACGGTCTGAGGATATCACTTGAGGAATGCCATGTAGGGACACAATTCTGGAAGTGTAGAGCTCTGCAAGTTGAGCTGCATTGATTGATTCTTTGACTGGAAGAAAGTGAGCGACTTTGGTAAGCTTGTCAATCACCACAAAGATAGCATCATTGCCTCGCTTGGATTTAGGAAAGCCAGTGACGAAGTCCATTTCAATGTGGTCGAACTTCCACTCGGGAATAGGAAGAGGTTGGAGAAGACCGGCTCGACGTTGATGTTCTGCTTTCACTCTTCTGCATACATCACATTCATTCACGAATTGGGCAATCTCCCTTTTGATGCGTGTCCACCAGTAAGATTGTTTGAGATCTTGATACATCTTGGAACTGCCAGGATGAATGGAAAGGAGAGAGTCATGAGCTTCTTCCATTATGAGCTTCCTGAGATCACCTTTGGGAACAACGAGTCTGTCCTCGAAGAACAAGGTATCTCTCTCATCAACACGGAAGCACTTATATTTTGGAGTGCCCTTTGCAATCCCATGTTTCACCTTCTTCACCATGGTATCACTGAGCTGGGCCTCACGGACTTGATCTTCCAAGGTAGGAGCAATTTGGAGATTTGCAAGAAAACCCTGCGGAACAACTTGAAGGTTGAGTTTCCTGAAAGCTTCACAAAGCTCAGGCTGGTATGGCTTGATAAGAAGGCTGTTGCAATATGCCTTTCTGCTCAAAGCATTTGCAATCACATTCGCCTTGCCTGGAGTGTATTCAATGCTGGGGTTGTACTCTTGGATCATCTCGACCCAACGAGTCTGGCGGAGGTTCAGGTGCGGCTGTGTGAAGATGTACTTCAAACTCTTGTGATCAGTGAAGATGTCGACCTTTCTGCCCAACAACAGACGTCTCCACGTAATCAGAGCATGTACCACAGCTGCTAGCTCGAGATCATGTGTGGGATAGTTCTTCTCACTGGGCTTGAGCTACCGAGAAGTATATGCCACAATTTTCTTATCTTGCATAAGCACACCACCAAGGCCTTGAAGAGAAGCGTCACAGAACACTTCATAGGGCTTGGTTTCATCTGGAGGAGTCAGAACTGGAGCTGAGACAAGCTTCTCTTTGAGGGTTTTGAATGCCACTTCACATTCGGGAGACCAAAAGTATTTGACATTCTTCTGAAGCAGGTTGGAAAGAGGCTTGGCAATCTTGGAGAAGTTCTCCACAAACCTTCTGCAATAGCTGGCAAGACCCAGAAAACTGCGGAGCTGCTTGACGTTCTGAGGAGCTTCCCAGTTGACAATTGCTTCAACTTTCTCGGGATTAACCGCAATACCGTCAGCTGAGATAATGTGGCCCAGGTACAAAACCTTATCGAGCCAAAACTCACACTTTGAGAACTTGGCATAGAATTTATGCTCTCGGAGTCGATCAAGAACCAGACGCAAGTGCTTTTCGTGATCTTCTTCATTCTTGGAAAACACCAGAATATCATCCAGATACACAAGCACGAATTCGCCAGTATAGGGGTTGAAGATGTAATGCATCATCCTTGAAAAGGTAGGAGGAGCATTGGCGAGACCGAAGGACATGACGGTATACTCATATGAACCGTAGCTCGTTCTGAAAGCCGTCTTGGGAATGTCTTCCTCGCGAATGCGAATTTGATGATAGCCCATTCGGAGGTCAAGCTTAGAGAACACTTTAGCTCCTTTGAGCTGCTCAAAGAGTTCGTTGATGTTGGGGAGCGGATACTTGTTCTTAATCGTCTTCTTGTTCAATGGCCGGTAGTCAACACAGAGACGCTCCGTGCCATCTTTCTTCTTGACAAATAAGACACCACAGCCCCACGGAGATGTACTCGGTCTGATGAGACCCATACTCTCCTGCTTATCAAGCTGCTTCTTCAATTCCTTCAATTCATCCGGAGAGAGCTTGTATGGACGCCGGCAAGCAGGCTCGGTGCCCGGCTCGAGTTCAATGACAAACTCCACCTGACGGTGTGGAGGCATGCCTGGAAGATCTTCTGGAAAGACGTCTTGATATTCGTTCACCACAGGAATTTGCTCTATGGCATTAATTTCACCCTTATCATTAAGAGAGAAAAGCCGAATAGTATTATCCCTGGAGGCGAAGATAATCACATAATCATCAGAATGAGTCAATTTGACTTCCTTTTGAGCGCAATCAATGTGAGCATCATGCTGAGAAAGCCAATCCATTCCGAGGATGAGGTCAATATCAGAATGACCAAGAACCACCAGATTAGCTAGAAATCGATAATCACCCATGCGGATAGAAACATTTGGAACAAAGTTGTTGGAGTTCATGAGCAAACCCGGAGAAAGCACAGACATCGGACTCGGCAAAGCTTGCAATGGCATATCATGTGACAATGCAAAAGGTCTTGACATGAAAGAATGTGAAGCACCTGAATCGAACAAAACTTTAGCTGGAAAAGAGTTCACTGAGAGGTTACCCAAAATGACATCAGAAGAAGCCTCCGCTTGTGCTGCATTCATCAGATTGACCCTAGCAGACTTTGGATCATGCTTGACAATCGCTGTACTGACAGGCGGAGGAGGAGGAAGGCGCTTCGGATTCGGACATCTGTTGGCATAATGACCCTTCTGGCCACATCTGTTGCACACCACTTCAGAGAGAGGACGGAAATGAGAGCCACTTGACTTGGAGCCTTGAGACTGAAACTGCTTCTTCGACTGGTTGCTTGGGTTGGGTGGGTGGGAGAAACCACGACCACTAGAGTTCTTGTTGTTGGAGTTGTTGAAGTTGTTGGAGTTGTTGTATGGAGCTCGAATCACTGGAGGAGGAGGAAGCCAGAATTTCTGTTGTTTCGCAGCCAACTGAGACGATGAGGAAGAGTGAACAGCATCTCGAATTCTCTTCTTAGAAGCCTCCATCTTAAGCTGAGCTGCTTCTTGTTTCAAAGCCATGTTATAGAACTTATCAAATTCGTCTGGCTCGAACAAAGTGAGAGCAAGCTGAAGTTCATCTTTGAGACCTCCACGGAACTGATAGATTTTACTCTTTGCATCAGGAATGTCTTGCTTTGCATAGCGAGCGAGGTTTTGGAACTTGACATTATACTGATAGATTGTCATGGAGCCCTGCTTGAGGTTGCGGAATTGCTCACGCATACCCTCGATAACACTTGTAGGAATGTGATGCGAGCGGAAATCCTTGCAGAAATTCTTCCAAGAGATCACTTGACCCGGCCTTGAGTCTTTGTACTGCTGCCACCAGTCAGCTGCTTGATCTTTCAGTTGGAAGGCTGCAAACTTCACATAGTCATCTTCTTTCACGTTACTGCACTCAAAATGCTTCTTTATGTCGGTCAACCAATCCTCAGCATCAAGAGGGTCGACACAGTAACTGAAAGCTTTAGGATTGTTGGCCAAGAACTGATTGAGGGTAGCATGGTGCTGCTGGAAGAAGTTGCCTTGGTTCACTGGAACACCCTGATTAGCTTGATTAGCTTGCATCATCTGCATCATCTGCATCATCAACTGAGTGTTCTGAGCAGTAGTCTGCATAATTGCTCTCCAAGCCTCAGGCGGAGGAGGAGGGGAAGGAGGACGTTCTGGAACCTCTTCACCCTCTGGGTTGGCGTTCGGAACCCTTTTCGGAGCCATCCTGTAAGAGATGACCACGAATCAGCAATTGATTGACAAAAGGAATAAGCTGAATCAATGGAATGAATTGCAACAAGTCTTCACAATAATCATTCGAACAATAAGAACGAATGAAATCATCCGAACAAGAGGAACGAATGATATTCTTAGTTAAATGATAACATCAGTCTTCACGAGAAGCCACATAGGGATCAAAATGAAAATAAGAAAAACAACAAGGTACGGACAGGAACAAACACAAGAGAGGAGTTTCGTTCTAACATCTTTGTGCTGAAAGCATATGAACGCGTTACGAAAAGGTTTTGCAATCCCCGGATCAGCATAGCCAAGGACCCTTTAAGATGCAACTCCTGATAGTAACATCGGTCATATAACCCCTTCACTCAATGTCGAACCCCGAACTCACTAACCTGCATTCGTTGGAAGAATGCCTACGATCTACTGGATAAAACCCACCTATAGATTTCCGAAAGATTCCAGTTATGCAATCAGGTGTTGGGGATACACGGGAAGCACCGCGCAATCAACTCTAACCTACATCCAGGTGTATCCATCCTTCAACACATAACCAGTCTTTCTCGGAAACTGTGTACCTCGGACCTTCGAAAAGCATCCACTATAACAAGCTATGGCAATACTCCCGAACTACCTCCTCAGTACTGGGTGATGTCGGGGTTATCTTGCCACTGGCCGTATAGGGGAGATTTTCGATGTCGGCCGTCTTAAGTATTTAGTACTGCTGCGATATGCTTGTTACAATGATACCCCGAAGCTCAACTCCTCGGTAACAGGAGGCATCGGGAACAATATCCTTGTCACAAGAACATCGAAACAATCCCAGAATACGACCGGGATTCCTAAAAAAATTTGTGCAAATTTTGAAGATAGGAGAGACAAGAGTAGACGTCAGGAGTCCTCACCAGAGAGAAAGGGGATGAGAAGCAAAGAAATCCTGCTCTCCGATATAATATAGGACTCAAAAAGTTTTTAGTGTGTGCCTAGACTCAACCGTCAACGGTTCGATCAAATAGTGGGGGCTCCTAGGTCGGAGAAGGCTCTGATACCAACTTGTAATGCCCAGGATGGAGTTATACCTCCTACGTGTCGAGGCACGACTTAAAGGCATAAGTCCATCCTAGAATGATCTCAAGTTTGGTAATCTTTGCACAACTCATGTAAAAGAGGGGATAGTAAACTGAAAATAGTTGGCTTACACTCGCCACGTCACAGAATTACAGTACAAGTCTCAAACATCATACATTAAGAACACTACAACCCTCTAAGGGCAAAAGCCAAATGTCAAAGTACCAAACTCAGATAAATAAACCACAGGCAGATCGAATCCTAGTAAGAGACTCCACTACTGATCGTCCGGGTAGCGCACGTAGTACCGACTACGCTCCTCGTCGTACTCCCAATCCAGCTCGGTGCCATCACCTGGATAGCTCACAGCTGGACCTGCATCTGGTGTGTGAAGTAACTGTGAGCCACAGAGGACTCAGCAATCCCGTTCCCGGGTAACAGAACTATTTAAGCCTTTAGGTGAGGGAAAGGATGAAGAAAAAAACAAGTCTGCAGCAGCAACTAGCATCTAGCTTACGCAAGTGAGAGCGAGAAGAGAAGGCATCAGCGAGAAGTGATCACGAAGTGATCCTAGCTACAAGCTCACAAGCATAACCCCTCCGTGTTCAACTCCCGAATCCCTATTCGGAAATTGACAGTCACGGAACACACGCTGGTAGTGTATTAGTAACATTGTGTCAAGTTATCTACAACCGGAATTAACAAGCTCCCATCTGCCACATAACCGCGGGCACGGCTTTCGAAAGTTCAAACCCTGCAGGGGTGTTCCAACTTGACCCATTACAAGCCCACGATCCGCGGAGTCGCAACTCCAAAGTGGGAAGACCCGAGTATCCTCGGAATCCCGTGCTCAAGATATACCGAGCTAAGGTAAGGCTAATCCAGCAAATCCTCCCGGCGTGCCGACACCCTGATAGTAGCCGCGCGTATCTCGTCTCAGGCCACGACCGGATGAGCACAGCGTACAGTGGCCGAAATACCCAAATTGCCAAGGGGGGCCCCGCACACGACTCTAGTTTGGACCAACACTCAAATCGAGCACTGGCCCAGGGGGGTTGAATTAATTAAGCCTCGGGTTAATTACTCCCTCGGAAAGTTTTAGTTGTGTTAGGCGAATAGTACCAATGTTGGGATTTGTTGGAAAAGACTTAGCACTTAGCGGTTTATCGAGGGGGTCCCATACACCCCAACCGTGTTAGGAACGCATAATCAAGGAACATAAAACCGGATTATACGGATCCTAACGACAGGAGTGGAACAAAACACCAAGCAAAAGGCTTAGCCTTCCACCCTTGCCAATATATAGGTGATTTCATTTTAAGCATTTATATAGGGTGATATAACCCAACCAAACTTCAACATGAAGCAAGCATCTTCGATCTTCACCTGCAACTAGCAACGCTATAAGAAGGGCTGAGCGAAGCGTACTTAGCCAAGCAACGGTTTGCATAGGTAGGATGGTTAAACATGGCAATTGGTTACAAGTAGGAGGCTGACAAGAAGAACATGGGCATCGAGGCAAAACTATAGATCGAGACTACTAGCAATAGGCAAAGATAGTAATGTTATCGGGGTTCGGTCATCTTGCCTGAAGAGAAGTCGTTCGGATCGTAAGAAGGGTCCTCGTGCTCAACCTCGTTGGAAACCTCGTGCTAAACTTCATACCCGGTCTCAGCTTCCGGCTCTAAACAAAACAATCACACCAAGCACCAATCAACACGATGCAATGCGCACTCGAAAAACATGAATGCATGATGGATGCACTAAGGATGCACACGGAGCACGTAAAACATCACTCAAGCAAAACACCTCAAAACAAGATAACAACCTGATATTATTAATCTACACGGAAAAACAATCAAGTTTGATATAAGATTCGCTGAAATCGGAGTTACGGGCTAAAAGTTATGCCCGAAACAAGATTTGAGCGAAAGCTGAAAATTACAGCAACATAGCATCTTTGGAGCTCAAAATAATTAAGCTACAACACCCAAAAAGCATGGCAAAGGACTTGAACACAAACTAGACATATAGTATAGCAACTAGGTCCAAAGTGCAACCCCAACGGAGTCACGGATCAATAGCAATGATCTTGGACATATTGAACTTTGCAATAAAATTCTGGCAGCAGAATTTTATTGAAACTTTAGAGCAAAAGATAAACATGCTACAGCCACTCAAATGGACATGTGAGGACATGGATAGAAAGACAACAATATATACTACAGGGAACAATCAAAATCCACCCCAAAACTAACATGCTTTGTCCTAGAACATCACACGAACATGGCATCGGAACGTTACAGATTTCAGACTTAGTGAAAAATCACTTAGTCCTAAAACAGCAACATCATCATAGCAACTAAAAGAGCATGTTTAAGACACCTCGAAACTAAACATGGCAAAGAGTAAGAACCTCATCCAAATGCATATGAAGGTGATCCCGAAACACACAAGCACGCATCATAGAGGTGAACACAACGATTGCAACGAGCTCAACAAGATGGCATTTCATAACAAGTGAAAACACAACATATGAACATGGCACTTTGCAATGATGATAACAAGGCAATAATAAATCTACCATGCAACCTATCACAAGCAACACGTAGTTCGTGACGAGACGAACACGTGGACATGTCATTTGCATCGTTTGGACAAACGAGCTAAAAGTTATCACATGGCAAAGGTGGCATGAAAATAACACATAACAGCAGTTTATAACATGATGCACTCTTGCAACAGCAAAACAAGTGTCTAGATGACATCTAACATGCATGACAACAACAGGTAAAACGTAGAGGACATCTCCACGAACATCTGGACATGCTACACGCGCAAAACGGAGCAACAGGCACAAAGTTACAGCAGGTCAAAGATTGCATTTCAGATAGACAGATCTGGGACTTAGAAGGATTTAGGGTTCAACCTCTAGCAGATCTGAGGAAAAAAACACGGAGACGGGCCAGATCTGGCCCGGCTGGCGGAGGCAGAGGCGGCGGCCCGGTGAGGCAGAGGCGGCCCGGTGAAGGAACTGGCGCGGCGGAGGCCCGGTGCGGGACCTCGGCCCAGGCGGAGGCCGGCCTGGCTGGGCGAGGGGGAGCGGCGGCCCACCGGAGGCGCGGCCCGGGCGCGCTGGAAGGCGGTGGGAGGCGAGTGGCGCTGGGCCTCAGGGCGGAGCAGGAGGCCTGGGGAGCGGCCCGGCCTGGCGCGCTGGTGGAGCTGTGCGGGAGGCCCCGGCCTGGCGGCGAAGGCCCGCGGCTGGACCGCGGTCGGCTGGCGCGGTACGGGCCTTGGCCCAGGCGGCGAAGCGCAGCGTCGAAGGAGGAAGCGACGGGGCCGGCTCGATCGGGCCCTTGCGCTTCGGCGGCGATGTGGTCCTTGCCAGGAGGACCGAAGGAATCTGGCGCAGTGGGAAGGCCCGACCGGATCGGCGAGAAGGCTGGGCCGGTGCGCTGGCTCGAGGCGAAGGAAGCCGGCGCGCTGGCTGCGTCGACGAGCGTTGACTCCGCTCGATCGATCCCAGATCGGATCTGGCGCAGGTTCGAAGGATCCCCTCGGGATCCGGGCAGGAATTTGGATCTGAAGAAAGAAGAAAAAAATAAAAAGGAAGGGGATCTAGAGGAGGAAGAAGAAGGGGATAGGGATGCCCAAAATAGACTAGGGGGGTCTATATGTAGCAGGGATTTAGGGTTAGGGAGAGTTTAGGGGCGCTAGGAGCCCTCCGATCGCGATCCGACGGATCCGATCGCGGGGATAGTTTTAAAGGGCCTAGACGGAGATAAAAGAATGCAGCAGGGGGTGTTTCCGGGACACGAAGTGAAGGCACATCGGACCCACACGGACAACGGATGGAAAAGTCAACGGAGTCCAAACGAGACGAGATTTGAGAGGCGGGTTGCACACAACAAAACAACAACACACACAACAACCTCGCGGCACACCGGTAACGTAAAACGCCGGAACAACAAAGTAGGCCTACGGGACGTCACGGACACGCGAGGGAGCTCCGAAACGCGAAACGGACAACGGGAAGAAACACGACGAACCGGATGCAACCCACAACACAAATGCAATGCGATGCACATGTCTACATGATATGAATGAATGCCACACACACACACAACAAAACGACGAAAGCCCGAAAGACAAAGAACCCGAAATGGAAATAGATGAAACCGGAGATATATTATATACCCAAAAGGGAAAGTATTACATCCGGGGCATTACATGCCCTTGGTGCTCTTTGGCAACAACTTTTCTCTTAGGCTTGGAGGATACTTCTTCCTCAGCTACAAAATCAGAATCCTCATCATCTGAGTTCCTCTCCTTTATGGTTCTGGTGGCTGCAGGAGGCAAGCCACTAGGTGTACTCCTCTCACCATCATCAACTGGACTACTAGCCTCAGGACTAGTATCTGCCTCAGGAATCTCTACAAAAGGTGACTCTGACCTGTTCTGGCTGTCACTGGCATCTGACATGGCTGACAACCTGTGAATAGATAAGGTATAGACAGAGTAGAAGAGTTATCACAAACTGCAGAAGTTTTTGCAAACAAAATGAGTTCAAATCTTAGTTTTAAGTTTTCACAGAATGCATTTCGGTCAAACCGATTTTCAGTTTCGGTGAATCCAAAGTGTATACAGAGGCTTACCACACCACTTTCGGTCAGACCGAAGTGGGTTTCGGTCCTGCCGAAACACTAGGGTTTCACTAAGACTCTACTTCGGTCACACCGATTTGCACGACTCGGTTAGACCGAAAGGTGCAGTGCAATGGCCAGAGGCCAAATCGGTCATTCCGAGTTTTCAAAATCGGTTTCACCGAGATGTATTCCGTGGAAACCTAACCCTAAGAATTTTACTCGAAACTAGAACCGATCTGATGTTAAGGAAGATTTCAAACGTGGCCAGATATAGGGCAAACCAATCGTGCATTGAATCAGATGGGGAGCACGAGAGGGATCGAGACTCACCCTAACTTGGTGGAGTCCCTCTACGGCGGCAACGGCGCGGAGGAGAAAACCGTTGACGGCGGCGGAGACCTGCGGCGAGGGCGCACAGGCGACGACGGCGACGATCCGGAGATCACGACAATGGCAGCAGGGGACGTGGGAGCGAAACCGTTTGAAGGATTAATCAACGCGCGCTGCCCTCAGTATTTATATCCCCTTGCTGTCGGTGGGACCGAGTTGAAAAACTCGGTGACACCGAGATGGATAACTGCTATGCAGTTACGCATATCGGTCACGCCGAGATTTAGAACTCAGTTTCACCGAGATGAAACCTAGACCAGTCTAAGTGTTTCGGTTTGACCGAATGGGAGAAGTTGGTCTGTCCGAAAATTACTTAGAAGGTTTTGGAAGTTAGCCCTAGACGGATCGGTGGCTCCGAGTGCTCCTCACTCGGAGGGTCCGAAAATGACTTGTTCAAAGTTGTGATATAAGCATGAATAGAATTTGAGACAACAAAGCATAGATAGCTAGGGAAGGTACTTAGGCATTCTTGTCCATCCATTTGGCCAGAAAAAAAATCAAAACAACCAAAACAACAAATGGATGTCCTCGAATGGATAAAATCATCCATTCAACATTCTCACACAATAAGATAGCAAATGAAATATGTGTCAAACATGCACAACCAAAACTCTAGCTACTAGCACACAATTTGTCGATGACTAGGTCATCTTTATATGAGTATTTTGACTTAGGAGCCAAATGAGAACATTTGATCATAGGTCATACTCATCGTTTAAGCACAAGTGGGTTTACCACTTTTACATAAAGCATTGATGTGTTCACATCATTTGGAGATGCTTTAACTCAATTTTTAGAGTAAAGCTCCCCCTAGATGTGAAAACCCCTTTTAAAGGGTCAAACTAACCTTGGGTTGTCGTAGAAGACTTCATGTATATGTTGAAGATGTGGATGCTCAATGTTGATGTAGATCATAAAGAGTTGGGAGCTATCCTTTGGATTAGGGTAATTTCAATACCTACATGGGTTAGTCCCACAAGGAACAAACAAGGATATCCATAGACATAGATTGAAGTTCACAATAGATGATGTCCATGAAAGCAATGATTACCTTGTCCCTTGACTTACCAACAAGAGGGTTTGTGACTCCATGAACTAGTGCATGATGTGGAAGTTGATTGCACAAGTTGCCAAAATGAATGTGAGTGAAGTATGTTGGCGGAGTCACCCTCAAGAACCTTCTAGTTCTTCTTCTTTGGGATCCACATCATCTTGATGGGAATCCTTGGGGTTGTAGTTGAGCTTGACGAAGTAGAACTTGACGTGTCCTTGGGAACCCACTTGACCATGGCTTGAGGTGCTTCAATGAATGCATCAATCTCCTCTTGAAGCTTGTCCTTGGCTTTTAGCTTGTGGTCTTGTGGTGGAAGGTCATCTTGAGCTTGTTCCACATTGGAAGAAGTAGGATCATACTTCTCCTTTTGAGAAACAAACTGTGGAGTAGGGTATTGACCTTCTTCCCACTCAACACCTTCGGCGTTGAACTTTCGCTCAAAACCAATCCCTTGATTCTTCCGGTGCCTTCCTTGTTTGCGAACAATTTCCTCAAAGTTCTTGCTTCCGGCAAGACTTTTGTAGACACCTTTCTCTATGATTTCCTTCAATAAGCTATTCTCTTGCTCAAGTGTAACTTAGCTTGAAACATTGTTAGTGGAATCAAGAGAACTACTAGAAGTAACAACATTAGATTTAACATGGTTATTGTTACTATTAGAGGAAGAATTTTTCTTATGCTTGTCATGCTTAGTCTTAATAGGTGGCAAGAAATTAGACAAGAGAAGTCGTTTGGCAAGATATGAAGAACTCTTCTTTCGAAGATCGTCATTGATTGCTTTTAGAAACTCATGTTCTTGCTCTAGAGTGAGCTTCTCGAAGCGTAGCTTCTCATGAGATCTTAGGAGCTCTCTATGATCTTCTTGAGTTGTTTCATGAGCTAACTTAAGAGTTTTTAGTTCTTTAGTTAGACGCTCAATCTCCTTCATAGCATTGTCATTCGACTCTTCTCGACTATAAAGACTACTAGCATTTTCATCGTTACTAGGCTCACTAGATTTATCATGCAAGAGCTCATCTTTACCAAGTAAGTCATCCTCATCACTATTGAAGTCAATGAATTCAGGGTGTGTTACCTTGGGGCCTTTAGCCATGAAGCATCTTCCAATTCCCTCATTTGGTGAATCAAATAAGTCGTAGGAGTTGGAGTTGGAGGATATGAGTGCAAGACCGGCAACACCTTCATCTTGACTGTAGTCGGAGTCGGAGTGATAGCTTCCATCGGATTGATTGTCGGAGTCGGAGCCGGAGACCCATTCACCTACATGAGCTTGATGTCTTCTTCTTGTGTAGCTCCTTGATGACTTGTCTTTCCTCTCCGAATCCTTGCTTCTCCGAGAGGGTCTTCGTTCATAACGATCATCTCTACTCCTTCTCTCTTTCCGAGGTGACTCATCTCTTGATCTTCTTCTTGGAGATTCTTCTCTTCTCTTGTGGGGAGCCGTACACTCATTTGAGAAGTGTCCGGGTCTTCCACAATTGTAGCAGTTTCGATCACGACTAGAAGATCTCTTTTCATCATATGATCTAGACTTTGAGCTTCTCTCTTTGCCTCTATTCTTGTAGAATTTGTTGAAGTTCTTAACCATTAGGCTTATCTCTTCATTGGAAACTAACTTGTCACTTGAGGTTGTGGGAGCATCACTTGTAGCTTTGTAAGCACCACTTGACTTGTTGTGAAGCTCTTCCTTATCCTTAAGCGTCATCTCATGAGCAACAATTCTTCCAATGACTTCAGTTGGCTTGAGAGTCTTGTAGTTTGGCATCATTTGGATCAAAGTGCACACGGTGTCATACTTTCCATCCAAAGCTCTGAGAATCTTCTTAATGATGAATCGGTCGGTCATTTCTTCGCTTCCTAAGCCGGCAATCTCATTTGTGATGAGAGCAAGCCTAGAGTACATTTCAGCGACTCCTTCACCATCCTTCATCTTGAACTTGTCAAGTTGACCTTGAAGAATATCTAGCTTTGATTCCTTCATAGACTCGGTACCTTCGTGCATTTCAACCAAAGTATCCCAAATCTCTTTAGCATTCTCAAGACGGCTGATTTTGTTGAACTCCTCGGGACACAAAGCATTGAAGAGAATGTCACAAGCTTGAGCATTGTTTTGCAACATCCGCAACTCTTCCGGTGTAGCTTCGCGATCTGGAACTTTTCCTTCCTCGAAGAATTCACCTTGCATACCAACACAAATAATGCCCCATGCGGCTGGGTTATGACCAAGAATATGCATTTTCATTTTATGTTTCCAACTAGCAAAATTTGTACCATCAAAGTAAGGACCTCTACGATAATTACCCTCACTAGACGCCATACTCTCCTAGGTTGTGAAACCAAGCTTATGGAGTCCAATGCAATGGAAACCAAAACAATGGAGACCAAAGCTCTGATACCACTTGTAGGATCGAAAGTATGTCTAGAGGGGGGGTGATTAGACTACTTGTAAATATAAAAATTCTGCCTTTTGATCATGAACAGTTTTTGGCAGATTCACAATTATGATCAAGACAAGCATCACCCTACACATGTAATTCTAGAGTATAAGCAGCGGAAAGTAAATTGCACATGTAGTAAAGGGAGGTGGAGAAGAGCAAACGCAATTTGGAGACGCAATGATTTTTCCCGTGGTTCCGATAGGTAGTGCTATCGTACATCCACGTTGATGGAGACTTCAACCCACGGAGGGTAACGGCTGCGCGAGTCCACGGAGGGCTCCACCCACGAAGGGTCCACGAAGAAGCAACCTTGTCTATTCCATCATGGCCTACGCCCACGGAGGGCTAGCCTTACTCGGGGTAGATCTTCACGAAGTAGGCGATCTCCTTGCCCTTACAAACTTCTTGGTTCAACTCCACATCTCGATGACGGAGGCTCCCAAGCGACACCTAACCAATCTAGGAGGCACCACCCTCCAAAAGGTAATAGATGTTGTAGATGATGATGAACTCCTTGCTCTTGTGCTTCAAATGATAATCTCCCCAACACTCAACTCTCCTCACTGATTTGGCTGTGGTGGAAGAAAGGATTGAGTGGAAAGCAACTTGGGAAGGTTAGAAATCAAGTTTCATATGGTAGGAATGGAGCAACTTGATCTCAACACAAGGGTAGGTAGTTCTCTTCTCAGAAAGTGTAAGGTAGGAGTGGTAGTTCTTTCTGATGGCTCTCTCCACGAATGAAGAGGGGGTGGAGGGGTATATATATCCTCCACACAAAATCCAACCGTTACACACATAATTGAGCAATCTCGGTGAGACCGAAGTTGACAACTCGGTCAGACCGAAAGTTCAAATATAGTGAACGTTGGGGTTTTCGGTGGGACCGAAAATACCATCTCGGTTTGTCCGATTTGAGTAAAGATAGGAACTTGCCAGTTTCGGTGAGACCGAAAGCATCAACTCGGTTATTCCGATTTGAGGACAAACGGTTACAGAAGCTTGGCAGCCCGCATTTCGGTGAGACCGATCTCAAACTCGGATTGACCGATTTTTCTAGGGTTTGGCTTATGGATGAGGTGGTTCATCTCGGTGGGACTGAGTTTGGAAAAACGGTTGGTCCAAGATTACTTATGAGTGTGTTTAGTAGTGAAAGTTGCTGATAGTTAAAGGAGATATATCACTAAGCACTTGAGCAACCAGATCATCAACACAACCTCATCCCCTTTTAATAGTATTGGCTTTTCCTATGGACTCAATGTGATCTTGGATCACTAAACCAAAAATGGAGTCTTGAGCTTTTGCCAATGCTTGCCTTAGCATTTTGAGGGGTCCACTTCTTCAGACATTGCCATACCCATATCACTGAACTTCTCTGAAATGATTCTCAAGTAACTATTAGTTCAACAATATATATGTTGTTATTAATTGCCAAAACCACCCGGGGATTAGTTGCACTTTCACATAGTCACATGAGTGGCTGTTCTACACCCACACACATTGCAGCCCACGATAAAAAACTTCACAAAACATTTTAAAAAAAATTCTGAAACTTTGTGGATGTGATTTTGAGCAAATGTTTTAGGCGCATGCAAATTTTGGTAGTGAAATAACGTCCGAGGAAATCTATACAAAAATAGCAAGTTTGTGCTGAAAACATGTGAACATGGGTGCACAACATCATTTGTATTCCGTTTTGTATGGAAATTTGATGTTTTTTGGTGACCAAACTTTGCAAGCTCCTAAAACATTAGCTCATAATCACATTCTCCAAGTTTCAGATTTTTTTACTATTTTTTTTGAATTTACTGTTCATTGCGTGGGTGCACCGAAGGTGGGTGCAGCCACTACTTTCCCTAGTCACATAGGTCTAGTTGAGGGCGAGGTAGCCACACCTCCTATTGGAGAGCATACGAGCCTCCACTGCCGGGACGTTCAAGAACCCTATCTGTTAGTGGCCATGCACAATGTCCCATCCCTGGTTGGCATGGGGCAGTGTCTCTGCATCCCAGGGCAGTCCTCGACTATGTCGTGTTGGAATGTTGGTTGGCTCCAGCGGCGCCTGAGCATCCAAGAACGACATGTACGGGTGTCGTGGCTGGCAGCCTTAGGCGCCTCGATATCCAGGGGAAGCGTAGGTCGGGAGGCCAAATTCGCAGGCTCCTCCTCATCCTTGCATAGAGGGTCGAATCTAGTCTTCTGCCTCTTCGAGGCGGGGGAGGAGATGGTGCACATGAGCGGTCGTAACCCGGCGAAGAAATATACTTCATCTCTAGCCACCGCCGCTTTCGCTCCGTGATCTCCACGAGAGGCCGCGTAAGCGGTAGCTAGGGTTCATCGCCGTTGATCAGTTTCCTTAAAGGTTCCAGGAACTTGGCATTACCAAGGTGAATCTAGAAACTGATGTTGCACTTTTGGTCCAGGCGATCAAGTCATCAACTTATGATCTGTCCCCCAAATGGAGTGCTCTTTAGAGAAATTAAGTCTTTTGTTTCGTCGAACTTTATTTTCTTTCGCATTGATCATTGCCCACGGGCATGTAATAAGGTAGCGGATGCTATTACGCTGTATGGGTCGAAGATGGTGCATGCACCCCAGCCATATGGTTAGGTGATGTTCCTATCTCCGCCTAAGTTCATGTTGCCAGCGACTTAGGCCAACTCCACCGCGCGACCTCATTTTGTCCGGGTGCGTCTGTTTGAGGTAGAACGGATGAATAGCGCGGCCCAGCGCACGGCCCCAAATGGACAAATGTCCGGATTCCGTCCGTTTTCGACCCATCCCCGGCCTAAACTTGCGCCTAGTTTGGGGCGAAACAAACATCGCGTGGACGGGCTCGGCGCACGCCCTTGCCCCCCCCCCCGTGGCCCGCTTGTCGGGGACAGTAGCCGCCCTACTCTTCCAAAGCCTCCACCCCCTCTCCCGCCCTTGCCCCGCCGCCGGCGCCGCCGCTATTCTCCGGCTGCCTCCTCACCGCACAGCCCCCCGACCGTCCATACCAACCCTCGTCTCGACATGGCCACCATCACGCCCGCGCTTTCGCCATAGTTTTGGCCGTTGATCAGAGGAGGTTTGGCCATCACCGTCGTAGCCGGCGGCAGTGGGGATACGATCGCCAGCGACCACGGCAGCTTCAGACGAGTGCTCCAGAGCGGCCAGTAGCCGGCCGCCAACCACCCCTGCTGCATCGAGTTGATCATTGCGGCCTCTTTGCCACCACGACCGCAAGGTGTTCGACACTTTGCCCACTTCATTTGTTCCACCACTTCATTTGTTCATCGAACGATTCGTCGTCGGATGATGAAGATCTTGTGGCGGCTGCACTGGTAGATCACGACCACATCCAACGGTAGCTTCCTCGGTACAGGGGGTCACTCCCTGGCCGTGCTCCCAACCTGAACCTCAACAGGGGGAGAGGCCACGCCCTGCTTTATGCCGATTACTTTGCGAACACCCCGCTCTTCAGGTCGGATAAATTCCGTCGCCGTTTTTGTATGGCAAGGCATCTGTTCAATCGTATCCGAGAGGGGGTGGTTGCTCATGACCCATACTTCGAGTGCAAGACGGATGCCCTTGGCAAGCTTGGATTCTCCTCTTACCAGAAATGCACCGCGGCCATCCGCATGCTTGCATATAGAATTCCAGGCAATCTGGTGGATGAGTATGTGCGGATGAGTGAGACAACATGTCTGATGTCAATGTACAAGGTCTGCCAGGCTGTGATCGAGGTGTTTGGCCCTGAGTACTTAAGGCAGCCAACTGAAGGAAATATGCCCTAGAGGCAATAATAAAGTTATTATTTCCTTATATCATGATAAATGTTTATTATTCATGCTAGAATTGTATTAACTGGAAACTTAGTACATGTGTGAATACATAGACAAAACAGAGTGTCCCTAGTATGCCTCTACTAGACTAGCTCATTGATCAAAGATGGTTATGTTTCCTAGCCATAGACATGAGTTGTCATTTGATCAACGAGATCACATCATTAGGAGAATGATGTGATGGGCAAGACCCATCCGTTAGCATATCACTATGATCGTTTAGTTTTACTGCTATTGCTTTCTTCATGACTTATACATGTTCCTATGACTATGAGATTATGCAACTCCCGAATACCGGAGGAACACCTTGTGTGCTATCAAACATCACAACGTAACTGGGTGATTATAAAGATGCTCTACAGGTGTCTCCGAAGGTGTTCGTGGTGTTGGCATAGATCAAGAACAGGATTTGTCACTCCGAGTGTCGGAGAGGTATCTCTGGGCCCTCTCGATAATACACATCATAATAAGCCTTGCAAGCAAATGACTAATGAGTTAGTCACAAGATGATGTATTACGGAACGAGTAAAGAGACTTGCCGGTAACGATATTAACTAGGTATGATGATACTGACGATCAAATCTTGGGCAAGTAACATACCGATGACAAAGGGAACAACGTATGTTGTTATGCGGTTTGACCTATAAAGATCTTCGTAGAATATGTAGGAGCCAATATGAGCATCCAGGTTCCGCTATTAGTTATTGACCGGAGATGAGTCTCGGTCATGTCTACATAGTTCTCGAACCCGTAGGGTCCGCACGCTTAACGTTTGATGACGATCGGTATTATGAGTTTATGTGTTTTGATGTACCGAAGGTAGTTCGGAGTCCCAGATGAGATCGGGGACATGACGAGGAGTCTCGAAATGGTCGAGACATAAAGATCGATATATTGGACGACTATATTCGAACATCGGAAAGGTTCCGAGTGATTCGGGTATTTTTCGGAGTACCGGAGAGTTACGGGAATTCGCCGGAGAGTATATGGGCCTTATTAGGCTTTAGGGGAAAGAGGGAGAGAGAGTAGGCTGCGCCCCCCAAGGCTTAGTCTGAATTGGACTAGGGGGAGGGGCTGCGCCACCTCCTTCCTTCTCTTCTCTTTTCCCTTTCCTTCTCTCCTACTCCTACTACTTGGAAGGGATCCTAGTTCTACTAGGAAAGGTGGAATCCTACTCCCGGTGGGAGTAGGACTCCCCTAGGGCGCGCCATAGAGATGGCCGTCCCTCCCCCTCCTCCACTCCTTTTTATACGGGGGTAGAGGCACCCCATAGACACATAAGTTGATCAGTTGATCTCTCCCAACAGTGTGCGGTGCCCCCCTCCACAGAAACACACCTCGGTCATATCGTTGCAGCGCTTAGGCGAAGCCCTACGATGGTAACTTCATCATCTCCATCACCACGCCGTCGTGCTGATGAAACTATCTCACGAGGCTCTACTGGATCAAGAGCTCGTGTGATGTCATCAAGCTGAACGTGTGCTGAACGCGGTGGCTCCGTACGTTCGGTGTTTGATCGGTTGGATCGCGAAGAAGTTCGACTACATCAACCGCGTCAGTAGACGCTTCCGCTTCCGGTCTACGAGGGTACGTAGACACACTCTCCCCGCTCGTTGCTATGCTTCTAGTAGATAGATCTTGTGTGATTGTAGGAATTTTTTTGAAATACTACGTTCCCCAACAGTGGCATCATGAGCCAGGTCTATGCGTAGATGACATCACAAGTAGAACACAAGTGAGTTGTGGACGATACTAGTCAGACTGCTTACCAACATGTCATACTTTGATTTGGCGGTATTGTTGGATGAAGCGGCCCGGACCGACATTACGCGTACGCTTACGCGAGACTGGTTCTACCGACGTGCTTCGCACATAGGTGGCTGGCGGGTGTCAATTTCTCCAACTTTAGTTGAATCAAGTGTGGCTACGCCTGGTCCTTGTGAAGGTTAAAACAACACATACTTGATGAAATATCGTTGTGGTTTTGTATGCGTAGGTAAGAACGGTTCTTGCTAAGCTCGTAGCAGCCACGTAAAACTTGTAACAACAAAGTAGAAGACGTCTAACTTGTTTTTGCAGGGCATGTTGTGATGTGATATGGTCAAGACGTAATGAGTTATACGTTATTGTATGAGATGATCATGTTTTGTAAAGTTATCGGCAACTGGCAGGAGCCATATGGTTGTTGCTTTATTGTATGAAATGCAATCGCCATGTAATTGCTTTACTTTATCACTAAGCGGTAGCGATAGTAATGGAAGCAATAGTTGGCGAGATAACAAGGATGCTACGATGGAGATCAAGGTGTCGCGCCGGTGACGATGGTGATCATGATGGTGCCTTGGAGATGGAGATCAAAGGCACAAGATGATGATGGCCATATCATATCACTTATATTGATTGCATGTGATGTTTATCTTTTATGCATCTTATTTTGCTTATATCGACGGTAGCATTATAAGATGACCTCTCACTAAATTTCAAGGTATAAGTGTTCTCCCTGAGTATGCACCATTGCGAAAGTTCGTCGTGCCGAGACACCACGTGATGATCGGGTGTGATAAGCTCTACGTTCAAATACAACGGGTGTAAGACAGTTTTGCACATGCAGAATACTCGGGTTAAACTTGACGAGCCTAGCATATGCAGATATTGCCTCGGAACACTGGAGACCGAAAGGTCGAGCGTGAATCATATAGTAGATATGATCAACATAAGATGTTCACCATTGAAAACTACTCCATCTCACGTGATGATCGGACATGGTTTAGTTGATTTGGACCACGTGATCATTTAGATGACTAGAGGGATGTCTATCTAAGTGGGAGTTCTTTAGTAATATGATTAAATTGAACTTTAATTTATCATGAACTTAGTCCTGATAGTATTTGCAAATTATGTTGTAGATCAATAGCTCGCCTTATAGCTCCCGTATGTTTTTGATATGTTCCTAGAGAAAACTAAGTTGAAAGATGTTAGTAGCAATGATGCGGACTAGGTCCGTGATCTGAGGATTATCCTCATTGTTGCACAGAAGTATTATGTCCTTGATGCACCGCTAGGTGACAGACCTATTGCAGGAGCAGATGCAAATGTTATGAACGTTTTGACAAAAGCTCGGTATGATGACTACTTGATAGTTTAGTGCACCAGGCTTTACGGCTTATAACCGGGACTTCAAAAATGTTTTGAACGCCACGGAGCATATGAGATGTTCCAAGAGTTGAAATTAGTATTTCATACTCATGCCCATGTCTAGAGGTATAAGACCTCTGACGGTACTTTGCCAACAAGATGGAGGAGAATAGCTCAACCAGTGAGCATTTGCTCAGATTGTCTGGGTACTACAATTGCTTGTATCAAGTGAAGGAAATATGCCCTAGAGGCAATAATAAAGTTGTTATTTATATTTTCTTATATCATGATAAATGTTTATTATTCATGCTAGAATTGTATTAACCGAAAACTTAGTACATGTGTGAATACATAGACAAAACAGAGTGTCCCTAGTATGCCTCTACTAGACTAGCTCATTGATCAAAGATGGTTATGTTTCCTAACCATAGACATGAGTTGTCATTTGATCAACGGGATCACATCATTAGGAGAATGATGTGATGGACAAGACCCATCTGTTAGCATAGCACTATGATCGTTTAGTTTTACTGCTATTGCTTTCTTCATGACTTATACATGTTCCTATGACTATGAGATTATGCAACTCCCGAATACCGTAGGATCACCTTGTTTGCTATCAAACGTCACAACGTAACTGGGTGATCATAAAGATGCTCTACAGGTGTCTCCGAAAGTATTCGTGGTGTTGGCATAGATCAAGATTAGGATTTGTCACTCCGAGTGTCGGAGAGGTATCTCTGGGCCCTCTCGGTAACACACATCATAATAAGCCTTGCAAGCAAAAGACTAATGAGTTAGTCACGAGATGATGTGTTACGGAACGAGTAAAGAGACTTGCCGGTAACGAGATTGAACTAGGTATAGAGATAACGACGATCGAATCTCGGGCAAGTAACATACCGATGACAAAAGGAACAACGTATGTTGTTATGCGGTTTGACTGATAAAGATCTTCGTAGAATACGTGGGAGCCAATATGAGCATCCAGGTTCCGCTATTGGTTATTGACCAGAGACGTGTCTCGGTCATGTCTACATAGTTCTCGAACCCGTAGGGTCCGCACGCTTAAGGTTTCGATGACAGTTTTATTATGAGTTTATGAGTTTTGATGTACCGAAGGAGTTCGGAGTCCCGGATGAGATCGGGGACATGACGAGGAGTCTCGAAATGGTCGAGACGTAAAAATCGATATATTGGACGACTATATTCGGACATCGGAAAGGTTCCGAGTGATTCGGGTATTTTCGGAGTACCGGGGAGTTACGTGAATAGAGGAGAGAGGCCAAAAGGAAGGAGGCGCGTGGCCCCCTTCTGGTCCGAATTGGACAAGGGGTGCAGCCCCTTTTTGCTTCTCCCTCTCCCCCTCTTTCCTTCTCTCCTACTCCGAAAAGGAAAAGGGAATCCTACTAGGACTTGGGAGTCCTAGTAGGACTCCCCACACTTGGCGCGCCCCTTCTAGGGCCGGCCTCTCCCTCCCTCCTTTATATACGTGGGCAGGGGGGCACCTCTAGACACAACAGTTGATCTCATGATCTCTTAGCCGTGTGCGGTGCCCCCCTCCACCACAGTTCTCCTCGATAATATTGTAGCGGTGCTTAGGCGAAGCCCTGCGATGGTAGAACATCAAGATCGTCACCACGCCGTCGCGCTGACGGAACTCTTCCTCCACACTCGGCTGGATCGGAGTTCGAGGGACGTCATCGAGCTGAACGTGTGCTAGAACTCGGAGGTGCCGTAGTTTCGGTGCTTGATCGGTCGGGCCGTGAAGACGTACGACTACATCAACCGCGTTGTTCTAACGCTTCCGCTTCCGGTCTACGAGGGTACGTAGACACACTCTTCCCTCTCGTTGCTATGCATCTGGCAGATAGATCTTGCGTGATCGTAGGAAAATTTTAAAATACTACGTTCCCCAACAGTGGCATCATGAGCCAGGTCTATACGTAGATGATATGCACGAGTAAAACACAATGAGTTGTGGGCGATACTAGTCATACTGCTTACCAGCATGTCATACTTTGCTTCGGCGGTATTGTGAGATGAAGCGGCCCGGACCGACATTACGCGTACGCTTACGCGAGACTGGTTTCACCGTTACGAGCACTCGTTGCTTAAAGGTGACTGGCGGGTGTCTGTCTCTCTCACTTTAGCTGAATCAAGTGTGGCTACGCCCGGTCCTTG
Source organism: Secale cereale (assembly GCA_902687465.1). Taxonomy (NCBI): domain Eukaryota; kingdom Viridiplantae; phylum Streptophyta; class Magnoliopsida; order Poales; family Poaceae; genus Secale; species Secale cereale. Next base: position 113,728,639 of record LR738710.1, read on the forward strand.
TGAAGGTTAAAACAGCACATACTTGACGAAACATCGTTGTGGTTTTGTATGCGTAGGTAAGAACGGTTCTTGCTAAGCCCATAGCAGCCACGTAAAACTTGCAACAACAAAGTAGAGGACGTCTAACTTGTTTTTGCAGGGCATGTTGTGATGTGATATGGTCAAGACATGATGAGTTATACGGTTTTGTATGAGATGATCATGTTTTGTAATGTTACCGGCAACTGGCAGGAGCCATATGGTTGTCGCTTTATTGTATGAAATGCAATCGCCATGTAATTGCTTTACTTTATCACTAAGCGGTAGCGATAGTCGTAGAAGCAATAGTTGGCGAGACGACAACGATGCTACGATAGAGATCAAGGTGTCGCGCCGGTGACGAAGGTGATCATGAAGGTGCTTTGGAGATGGAGATCAAAAGCACAAGATGATGATGGCCATACCATGTCACATATTTTGATTGCATGTGATGTTTATCTTATTATGCTTCTTATTTTGCTTAGAACGACGGTAGCATTATAAGATGATCCCTTACTAAATTTCAAGGTATAAGTGTTCTCCCTGAGTATGCACCGTTGCGAAAGTTCGTCGTGCCGAGACACCACGTGATGATCGGGTGTGATAAGCTCTACGTTCAAATACAACGGGTGTAAGCCAGTTTTGCACACGCAGAATACTCGGGTTAAACTTGACGAGCCTAGCATATGCAGATATGGCCTCGGAACACTGGAGACCGAAAGGTCGAGCGTGAATCATATAGTAGATATGATCAACATAAGATGTTCACCATTGAAACTACTCCATCTCACGTGATGATCGGACATGGTTTAGTTGATTTGGATCACGTGATCATTTAGATGACTAGAGGGATGTCTATCTAAGTGGGAGTTCTTAAGTAATATGATTAAATTGAACTTTAATTTATCATGAACTTAGTCCTCGTAGTATTAGCATATCTATGTTGTAGATCAATAGCTCGCGATGTTACTCCCCGTTTATTTTTTATATGTTCCTAGAGAAAACCAAGTTGAAAGATGTTAGTAGCAATGATGCGGAATTGTTCCGTGATCTGAGGATTATCCTCATTGCTGCACAGAGAATTATGTCCTTGATGCACCGCTAGGTGACATACCTATTGCAGGAGCAGATGTAGACGTTATGAACGTTTTGACAAAAGCTCGGTATGATGACTACTTGATAGTTTAAGTGCACCATGCTTTACGGCTTAGAACCGGGACTTCAAAAACGTTTTGAACGCCACGGAGCATATAAGATGTTCCAAGAGTTGAAATTAGTATTTCATACTCATGCCCGTGTCGAGAGGTATAAGACTTTTGACAGTACTTTGCCTACAAGATGGAGGAGAATAGCTCAACCAGTGAGCATGTGCTCAGATTGTCTGGGTACTACAATTACTTGAATCAAGTGGGAGTTAATCTTCCAGATAAGATAGTAATTGACAAAGTTCTCTAGTCACTATCACCAAGTTAGTAGAACTTCGTGATGAACTATAATATGCAAGGGATGACGAAGGTAGAAATCAAGAAAGAACATCAAGTGTTGATGGTTAATAAGACCACTTGTTTCAAGTAAAGGGCAAAGGGATAGAAGGGGAACTTCAAGAAGAATGACAAGCAAGTTGTCACTCCCATGAAGAAACCCAAAGCTAAACTCAAGCCTGAAACTAAGTGCTTCTACTGCAAAGGAAATGGTCACCGGAAGTGGAACTACCCTAGATACTTGGCGGATAAGAAGGATGGCAAAGTGAACAAAGGTATATTTGATATACAGATTATTGATGTGTATTTTACTAGTGTTCATAGCAACCCCTCGGTATTTGATACTGGTTCAGTTGCTAAAGAGTAGTAACTCGAAATGGGAGTTGCATAATGAACAGAAACTAGTTAAAGGATGAAGTGACGATGTGTATTGGAAGCAGTTCCAAGATTGATATGATCATCATCGCACACTCCCTATACTTTCAGGATTAGTGTTGAACCTAAATAAGTGTTATTTGGTGTTTGTGTTGAGCATGAATATGATTTGATCATGTTTATTGCAATACGGTTATTCATGTAAGTTAGAGAATAATTGTTGTTCTGTTTACATGAATAAAACCTTCTATGGTCATACACCCAATGAAAATGGTTTGTTGGATCTCGATCGTGTGATACACATATTCATAATATTGAAGCCAAAAGATGCAAGGTTAATAATGATAGTGCAACTTATTTGTGGCACTGCCGTTTAGGTCATATTGGTGTAAAGCGCATGAAGAAACTCCATAGTGATGGACTTTTGGAATCACTTGATTATGAATCACTTGGTGCTTGCGAACCATGCCTCATGGACAAGATGACTAAAACTCCGTTCTCCGGAACTGTGGAGCGAGCAACAGAGTTGTTGGAAATCATACATACTGATGTATGCGGACCAATGAGTGTTGAAGCTCACGGCGGGTATCGTTATTTTCTGACCTTCACTGATGATTTGAGCAGATATGGGTATATCTACTTAATGAAGCACAAGTCTGAAACATTTGAAAAGTTCAAAGAATTTCAGAGTGAAGTAGAGAATCATCGTAACAAGAAAATAAAGTTTCTACGATCTAATCGTGGAGGAGAATATTTGAGTTACGAGTTTGGTCTTCATTTGAAACAATGTGGAATAGTTTCACAACTCACGCCACCCGGAACACCACAGCGTAATGGTGTGTCCGAACGTCATAACCGTACTTTATTAGATATGGTGCGATCGATGATGTCTCTTACCGATCTACAACTATCGCTTTTGGGGTTATGCATTAGAGACAGCTACATACACGTTAAATAGGGCACCATCTAAATCCGTGGAGATGACATCGTATGAACTGTGGTTTGACGAGAAACCTAAGCTGTCATTTCTCTAAGTTTGGGACTGCGATGCTTATGTGAAAAAGTTTCAACATGATAAGCTCGAACCCAAATCGGAGAAGTAAATCTTCATAGGATACCCAAAAGAAACTGTTGGGTACACCTTCTATCACAGATCCGAAGGCAAGGTCTTTGTTGCTAAGAGTGGATCCTTTCTAGAGAAGGAGTTTCTCTCGAAAGAAGTGAGTGGGAGGAAAGTAGAACTTGATGCGGTAATTGTACCTTCTCCCGAATTGGAAAGTGGAACATCACAGAAACTAGTTCCAGTGATTCCTACACCAATTAATGAGGAAGCTAATGATGATGATCGTGAAACTTCAGATCAAGTTTCTGCTGAACTTCGTAGATCAACCAGAGTTCGTTCAGCACCAGAGTGGTACAGCAACCCGGTTCTGGAAGTCATGTTACTGGACCATGATGAACCTACGAACTATGAGGAAGCGATGATGAGCCCAGATTTCGCGAAATGGCTTGAGGCCATGAAATCTGAGATGGGATCCATGTATGAGAACAAAGTATGGACTTTGGTTGACTTGCCCGATGGTCGGCAAGCCATTGAAAATAAATGGATCTTTAAGAGGAAGACTGACGCCGATGGTAATGTTACTGTCTACAAAGCTCGACTTGTTGCGAAAGGTTTTCGACAAGTTCAAGGTGTTGACTACGATGAGATTTTCTCACCCGTAGCGATGCTTAAGTCTGTCCGAATCATGTTAGCAATTGCCACATTTTATGAAATCTGGCAAATGGATAACGAAACTGCGTTCTTTAATGGATTTATTAAAGAAGAGTTGTATATGATGCAACCAGAATGTTTTGTCAATCCTAAAGGTGCTAGCAAATTGTGCAAGCTCCAGCGATCCATCTATGGACTGGTGCAAGCATCTCGGAGTTGGAATATACGCTTTGATAAGTTGATCAAAGCATATAGATTTATACAGACTTGCGGTGAAGCCTGTATTTACAAGAAGTGAGTGGGAGCACTGCAACCTTTCTGATAAGTATATGTGAATGACATATTGTCGATCGGAAATGATGTAGAATTTTCTGGAAAGCATAAAGGAGTGTTTGAAAGGAGTTTTTCAAAGAAAGACCTTGGTGAAGCTGCTTACATATTGGGCATCAAGATCTATAGAGATAGATCAAGACGCTTGATAAGACTTTCGATGAGTACATACCTTGATAAGATTTTGAAGTAGTTCAAAATGGATCAGTCAAAGAAAAAGTTCTTGCCTGACTTGTAAGGTGTGAAGTTGAGTAAGACTCAAAGCCAGACCACGGCAGAAAAATATAGAGAGAATGAAAGTCATTCCCTATGCCTCAGCCATAGGTTCTATAAAGTATGCCATGCTGTGTACAAAACACGTTGTGTACCTTGCCATGACTTTGACAGGGAGGTACAATAGTGATCCAGGAGTAGATCACTGTACAGCGGTCAAAATTATCCTTAGTAATTGGATGACTAAGGAAATGTTTCTCGATTATGGAGGTGATAAAGAGTTTGTCGTAAAGGGTTACGCCGATGCAAGCTTTGACACTAAATCCAGATGACTCTAAGTATCAATCTGGATGCATATTGAAAGTGGGAGCAATTAGCTAGAGTAGCTCCATGCAGAGCATTGTAGACATAGAAATTTGCGAAATACATACGGATCTGAATGTGACAGACCCGTTGACTAAACTTCTCTCACAAGCAAAACATGATCACACCTTATTACTCTTGGGTATTAATCACATAGCGATGTGAACTAGATTATTGACTCTAGTAAACCCTTTGGGTGTTGGTCACATAGTGATGTGAACTATGGGTGTTATTCACATAACGATGTGAACTATCGGTATTAAATCACATGGCGATGTGAGCTAGATTATTGACTCTAGTGCAAGTGGGAGACTGAAGGAAATATGCCCTAGAGGCAATAATAAAGTTGTTATTTATATTTCCTTATATCATGATAAATGTTTATTATTCATGCTAGAATTGTATTAACCGGAAACTTAGTACATGTGTGAATACATAGACAAAACAGAGTGTCCCTAGTATGCCTCTACTAGACTAGCTCACTGATCAAAGATGGTTATGTTTCCTAACCATAGACATGAGTTGTCATTTGATCAACGGGATCACATCATTAGGAGAATGATGTGATGGACAAGACCCATCCGTTAGCATAGCACTATGATCGTTTAGTTTTACTGCTATTGCTTTCTTCATGACTTATACATGTTCCTATGACTATGAGATTATGCAACTCCCGAATACCGTCGGATCACCTTGTGTGCTATCAAACGTCACAACGTAACTGGGTGATCATAAAGATGCTCTACAGGTGTCTCCGAAAGTATTCGTGGTGTTGGCATAGATCAAGATTAGGATTTGTCACTCCGAGTGTCGGAGAGGTATCTCTGGGCCCTCTCGTTAACACACATCATAATAAGCCTTGCAAGCAAAAGACTAATGAGTTAGTCACGAGATGATGTGTTACGGAACGAGTAAAGAGACTTGCCGGTAACGAGATTGAACTAGGTATAGAGATACCGACGATCGAATCTCGGGCAAGTAACATACCGATGACAAAAGGAACAACGTATGTTGTTATGCGGTTTGACCGATAAAGATCTTCGTAGAATATGTGGGAGCCAATATGAGCATCCAGGTTCCGCTATTGGTTATTGACCAGAGACGTGTCTCGGTCATGTCTACATAGTTCTCGAACCCGTAGGGTCCGCACGCTTAAGGTTTCGATGACAGTTTTATTATGAGTTTATGAGTTTTGATGTACCGAAGGAGTTCGGAGTCCCGGATGAGATCGGGGACATGACGAGGAGTCTCGAAATGGTCGAGACGTAAAAATCGATATATTGGACGACTATATTCGGACATCGGAAAGGTTCCGAGTGATTCGGGTATTTTCGGAGTACCTGGGAGTTACGGGAATAGAGGAGAGAGGCCAAAAGGAAGGAGGCGCGTGGCCCCCTTCTGGTCCGAATTGGACAAGGGGTGCAGCCCCTTTTTCCTTCTCCCTCTCCCCCTCTTTCCTTCTCTCCTACTCCGAAAAGGAAAAGGGAATCCTACTAGGACTTGGGAGTCCTAGTAGGACTCCCCACACTTGGCGCGCCCCTTCTAGGGCCGGCCTCTCCCTCCCTCCTTTATATACGTGGGCAGGGGGGCACCTCTAGACACAACAGTTGATCTCATGATCTCTTAGCCGTGTGCGGTGCCCCCCTCCACCACAGTTCTCCTCGATAATATTGTAGCGGTGCTTAGGCGAAGCCCTGCGACGGTAGAACATCAAGATCGTCACCACGCCGTCGTGCTAACGGAACTCTTCCTCGACACTCGGCTGGATCGGAGTTCGAGGGACGTCATCGAGCTGAACGTGTGCTAGAACTCGGAGGTGCCGTAGTTTCGGTGCTTGATCGGTCGGGCCGTGAATACGTACGACTACATCAACCGCGTTGTTCTAACGCTTCCGCTTCCGGTCTACGAGGGTACGTAGACACACTCTTCCCTCTCGTTGCTATGCATCTGGTAGATAGATCTTGCGTGATCGTAGGAAAATTTTAAAATACTACGTTCCCCAACATCAAGTGGGAGTTAATCTTCCAGATAAGATAGTAATTGACAAAGTTCTCTAGACACTATCACCAAGTTAGTAGAACTTCGTGATGAACTATAATATGCAAGGGATGACGAAAGTAATTCCCGAGCTCATCGCGATGCTGAAATCGGCGAAGGTAGAAATCAAGAAAGAGCATCAAGTGTTGATGGTTAACAAGACCACTTGTTTCAAGTAAAGGGCAAAGGGATAGAAGGGGAACTTCAAGAAGAATGACAAGCAAGTTGTCTCTCCCGTGAAGAAACCCAAAGCTAAACTCAAGCCTGAAACTAAGTGCTTCTACTGCAAAGGAAATGGTCACTAGAAGTGGAACTGCCCTAGATACTTGGTGGATAAGAAGGATGGCAAAGTGAACAAAGGTATATTTGATATACAGATTATTGATGTGTACTTTACTAGTGTTCATAGCAACCCCTGGGTATTTGATACCGGTTCAGTTGCTAAAATTAGTAACTTGAAACGGGAGTTGCAGAATGAACAGAGACTAGTTAAAGGTGAAGTGACGATGTGTGTTGGAAGTGGTTCCAAGATTGATATGATCATCATCGCACACTCCCTATACTTTCGGAATTAGTATAGAACCTAAATAAATGTTATTTGGCATTTCCGTTAAGCATGAATATGATTTGATCATATTTGTTGCAATACGGTTATTCATTTAAAGTCATAGAATAATTGTTATTCTGTTTACATGAATAAAGCCTTCGATGGTCATACACCCAATGAAAATAGTTTGTTGGATCTCGATCGTAGTGATACACATATTCATAATATTGAAGCCAAAAGATGGAAGGTTAATAATGATAGTGCAACTTATTTGTGGTACTGCCGTTTAGATCATATTGGTGTAAAGCGCATGAAGAAACTCCATAGTGATGGACTTTTGGAATCACTTGATTATGAATCACTTGGTGCTTGCGAACCATGCCTCATGGGTAAGATGACTAAAATTCCGTTCTTCGGAACAATGGAGCGAGCAATAGATTTGCCGGAAATCATACATACCGATGTATGTGGATTGATGAGTGTTGAAGCTCACGACGTGTATCATTATTTTCTGACCTTCACTGATGATTTGAGCAGATATAGGTATATCAACTTGATGAAGCACAAGTCAGAAACATTTGAAAAGTTCAAAGAATTTCAGAGTAAAGTAGAGAATCATCGTAACAAGAAAATAAAAATTTCCACGATCTGATCGTGGAGGCGAATATTTGAAGCTACGAGTTTGGCCTTCATTTAGAACAATGTGAAATAGTTTCACAACTCATGCCACCCGGAAAACCACAGCGTAATGGTGTGTCCGAACGTCGTAACCATACTTTATTAGATATGGTACGATCTATGATGTCTCTTACCGATTTACCACTATCGTTTTGGGTTATGCATTAGAGACAACTGCATTCACGTTAAATAAAGGCACCATCTAAATCCGTTGAGACGACGCCTTATGAACTGTGGTTTGGCAAGAAACCAAAGTTGTTAATTCTTAAAGTTCGGGGCTGCGATGCTTATGTGAAAAAGCTTCAACCTGATAAGCTCGAACCCAAGTCGGAGAAATGTGTCTTCATATGATACCCAAAGAGACTGTTGGGTACACCTTCTATCACAGATCCGAAGGCAAGATATTTGTTGCTAAGAATGGATTCTTTCTAGAGAAGGAGTTTCTCTCGAAAGAAGTGAGTGGGAGGAAAGTGGAACTTGATGAGGTAATTGTACCTTCTCCCGAATTGGAAAGTAGTACATCACAAAAACTAGTTCCAGTGATTCCTACACAAATTAGTGAGGAAGCTAATGATGATGATCATGAAACTTCAGATCAAGTTACTGCTGAACTTCATAGATCAACCAGAGTACGTTCCGCGCCAGAGTGGTACAGCAACCCAGTTCTGGAAGTCATGTTACAAGACCATGATGAATCTATGAACTATGAGGAAGCAATGATGAGTCCAGATTCCGCAAAATGGCTTGAGGCCATGAAATCTGAGATGGGATACATGTATGAGAACAAAGTGTGGACTTTGGTTGACTTGCCTGATGATCGGCAAGCCATTAAAAATAAATGGATCTTTAAGAGGAAGACTGACGCCGATGATAATGTTATTATCTACAAAGCTCGACTTGTTGCAAAAGGTTTTCGACAAGTTCAAGGTGTTGACTACGATGAGATTTTCTCACTCGTGGCGATGCTTAAGTCTGTCCGAATCATGTTAGCAATTGCCGCATTTTATGAAATCTGGCAAATGGATAACAAAACTGCATTCTTTAATGGATTTATTAAAGAAGAGTTGTATATGATGCATCCAGAAGGTTTTGTTAATCCTAAAGGTGCTAAATAAGCAAGCTCCAGCGATCCATCTATGGACTGGTGCAAGCATCTCCGAGTTGGAATATACGCTTCGATAAGTTGATCAAAGCATATAGTTTTATACAGACTTGTGGTGAAGCCTGTATTTACAAGAAAGTGAGTGGGAGCACTACATCCTTTTTGATAAGTATTTGTGAATGACATATTGTCGATCAGAAATGATGTAAAATTTTCTGGAAAGCATAAAGGAGTGTTTGAAAGGAGTTTTTCAAAGAAAAACCTCGGTAAAGCTGCTTACATATTAAGCATCAAGATCTATAGATCAAGACGCTTGATAAGTTTTTTCAATGAGTACATACCTTGACAAGATTTTGAAGTAGTCCAGAATGGAATAGTCAAAGAAAGAGTTCTTTCCTGTGTTGCAAGGTATGAAGTTGAGTAAGACTCAAAGCCCGACCACGGCAGAAGATAGAGAAAGAATGAAAGTCATTCCCTATGCCTCAGTCATAGGTTCTATAAAGTATGCCATGTTGTGTACCAAACCTGTTGTGTACCTTGCCATGAGATTGACAAGGAGGTACAATAGTGATCCAGGAGTAGATCACTGGACAATGGTGAAAATTATCCTTAGAGGACTAAGGAAATATTTCTTGGTTATGGAGGTGATAAAGAGTTCGTCGTAAAGAGTTACATCGATGCAAGCTTTAACACCGATCAGGATGACTCTGAGTCTCGATCTAGATACATATTGAAAGTGGGAGCAATTAGCTAAAGTAGCTCCGTGCAGATCATTGTAGACATAGAAATTTGCAAAAATACATACGGATTTGAATGTAACAGACCCGCTGACTAAACTTCTCTCACGAATCAAAACATGATCACACCTTAGTACTCTTTGGGTGTTAATCACTTGGCGATGTGAACTAGACTGTTGACTCTAGTAAACCCTTTGGGTATTGGTCGCATGGCGATGAGAACTATGGGTGTTAGTCACATGGTGATGTGAACTATTGGTGTTAATCACATGGTGATGTGATCTAGATTATTGACTCTAGTGCAAGTGGGAGACTGAAGGAAATATGCCCTAGAGGCAATAATAAAGTTATTATTTCCTTATATCATGATAAATGTTTATTATTCATGCTAGAATTGTATTAACTGGAAACTTAGTACATGTGTGAATACATAGACAAAACAGAGTGTCCCTAGTATGCCTCTACTAGACTAGCTCATTGATCAAAGATGGTTATGTTTCCTAGACATGAGTTGTCATTTGATCAACAGGATCACATCATTAGGAGAATGATGTGATGGACAAGACCCATCCGTTAGCATAGCACTATGATCGTTTAGTTTTACCGCTATTGCTTTCTTCATGACTTATACATGTTCCTATGACTATGACATTATGCAACTCCCGAATACCGGAGGAACACCTTGTGTGCTATCAAACGTCACAACGTAACTGGGTGATTATAAAGATGCTCTACAGGTGTCTCCGAAGGTGTTCGTGGTGTTGGCATAGATCAAGAATAGGATTTGTCACTCCGAGTGTCGGAGAGGTATCTCTGGGCCCTCTCGGTAATACACATCATAATAAGCCTTGCAAGCAAATGACTAATGAGTTAGTCACGAGATGATCTATTACGGAACGAGTAAAGAGACTTGCCGGTAACGAGATTAACTAGGTATGGTGATACCGACGATCAAATCTCGGGCAAGTAACATACCGATGACAAAGGGAACAACGTATGTTGTTATGCGGTTTGACCGATAAAGATCTTCGTAGAATATGTAGGAGCCAATATGAGCATCCAGGTTCCGCTATTGGTTATTGACCGGAGATGAGTCTCGGTCATGTCTACATAGTTCTCGAACCCGTAGGGTCCGCACGCTTAACATTTGATGACGATCAGTATTATGAGTTTATGTGTTCTGATGTACCGAAGGTAGTTCGGAGTCCCGGATGAGATCGGGGACATGACGAGGAGTCTCGAAATGGTCGAGACGTAAAGATCGATATATCGGACGACTATATTCGGACATCAGAAAGGTTCCGAGTGATTCGGGTATTTTTCGGAGTACTGGAGAGTTACGGGAATTTGCTGGGGAGTATATGGGCCTCATTGGGCTTTAGGGGAAAGAGAGAGAGGAGGCTGCGCCCCCCAAGGCTTAGTCTGAATTGGACTAGGGGGAGGTGTTGCGCCACCTCCTTCCTTCTCTTCTCTTTTCCCTTTCCTTCTCTCCTACTCCTACTACTTGGAAGGGATCCTAGTTCTACTAATAAAGGTGGTACACCCGGTGGGAGTAGGACTCCCCTAGGGCGCGCCATAGAGATGGTCGGCCCTCCCCCTCCTCCACTCCTTTATATACGGGGGTAGAGGCACCCCATAGACACACAAGTTGATCAGTTGATCTCTCACAACAGTGTGCGGTGCCCCCCTCCACAGAAACACACCTCGGTCATATCGTTGCAGCACTTAGGCGAAGCCCTACGACGGTAACTTCATCATCTCCGTCACCATGCCGTCGTGCTAACTAAACTCTCTCGCGAGGTTCTACTGGATCAAGAGCTCGTGGGACGTCATCAAGTTGAACGTGTGCTGAACGCGGAGGCTCCGTACGTTTGGTGCTTGATCGGTTGGATCGCGAAGAAGTTCGACTACATCAACCGCGTCACTAGACGCTTCCGCTTTCGGTCTACGATGGTACCTAGACACACTCTCCCCGCTCGTTGCTATGCTTCTAGTAGATAGATCTTGTGTGATCGTAGGATTTTTTTGAAATACTACGTTCCCCAACACCAACTACCGCTGACACAGAGAGACTGTTGGCGACCAACGCAGCTAGAGGCTTTCCAGGCATGCTTGGCAGCATAGATTGTATGCATTGGGAGTGGAGAAAGAGATCTGCCCAAATGCAAGAGAGTGTTAGAAAGGATGTGGAACGTGCTTTTGGTGTGCTTCAATCCCGATGGGGTATCGTTCGAAACCCTGCGTTGTCATGGGATGAAGGGAAGCTTTGGGAGGTGATGACTGCTTGTGTGATCATGCACAACATGATCGTCGAGGACGAGCGTGCTGACAATATCTTCGACCAAGGATTTGATTATCAAGGTGAAAATGTTGAGCCCCTGCACCAAGAACCGGCCACGTTTGAACAGTTTGTCCAATTCCACCGTGAGCTGCCTGATTGGCAAACTCATTTGGATCTTCAAAATGACTTGGTTGAGCACGTCTGGGATCACATTGGCAACCAATAGATGTATTTGTTCATTTTATGTTCATTGAAGACAATTTCGATTTGGTTGTAAAACTATTTTATTAGAGACAATTTTGAGTGGGTTGTAAAACAATTTTTACTTGCAAACTATTAATATTTGGACGTGCAAACTTGTTTGATATGAAAATATGGGCATTTTTTGGCCCTGGCAGACAGGATGGGGCCAACTGATGCGGCCGCGCGCTGGGCACACGGCCACCGCATCCCAGGACAGGCCCGGACACGACACCATCGTCCTACCCAAACGAACAGAATCCGGGCAAAGCGGACGTCCGTTTGGGGCCGTGCGGTGGAGTTGACCTTAGCTTGGCACGTTGAGTAATGGAATGCATGGTTCCAGGTAAAAAAAAAGTCTTTTTCTCGATCAGTTGATGGATTTTTTCTCTCTCACACTGATTTATTTGGCCTGATTTTATTTTTCTTTGATTTTTTTAATCTAAGATCAGTTTGGATCTCCCGCTATCGGGCGGGAGTTGGCTACTGCGCGTCGCCTACGCAAGTGCAGCCCTGGCCCGGCTTGAGCCATGGCCGCTCATGGCACCACATGCTAGCATGATTAAGCCATGGTCATTGATTCATCTGCATGGCTCCACGTGCTACCATGATTGCACGTAGGTGGCTCGTGTTAGTCTGGTTGCACCTAGATGTTGCTGTTAGAGTTGTGTCGAATATTATTGTACAAGGTAGGTTACAGTTGGACTTGGTTTTGGATTGTGTCTAGATAGGGTAGGAGTTGTGTCCTAATAGGACACATGTATCCTAGGCCTCTCATATATAGTGGAGGTAGACACACGATGTAACCTATGCCAACATAATAGCACAGGCGGGCGTGCAGGGGGAGCCGTCGGCGTGTGCCGGCGCCCGGGCGGCCGGGGTGCGGTATTGTGATGGTGTCACGGGAAGGAGCGCCCGTAGTCAGGCCTCGGGGATGTAGCCATGATGGTGAACCTCGTTAACAGATCTCGGTGTCATGTTTGTGTGATTGCTTGGTCCTCGGTAGATCAACGGTGCGCCTCAGATTTATTCTAACAAGTGGTATCAGAGCGGTTCAATTGATCTAGAGGTACGGAACAGTCATGATACAAATTAATTCGTCGGATTGGATCATGATTATCAGCGCAATCGATGAGCTGCTGGCGGCGTGTATCGGTGAGATCGGTTGCCATGAGAAACAGCCGTGAGAAGCAGCTGGATCGGCGATGTGTTGAGATCAGAATTGATTCAGTCCATGAAATTGATGGCATGCAGCAGCGGAAGTCCTGGACGACGGCAGGCGCGATTGAAGGCGGTAGCAGCCAGCTCGCGCTGCAATCAGATCGTTAAGTGCGTGCAGTGGCGGCGGGCAAAGCAAAACCTAGGCAGCTCATGGGAAGCCAGCATGTGCTCAGGTGCGCAGCCGTGATCCAGTGTGACTCCGTGCATGGGTGTCCACGCGGATGGCCTGGCAGGTGGCTTGAGGCACTGGAGCCAGGAGTGCGCGCACGCGGCGGTTTGGGGTCGGTCATCTAGAGGACGTAGCTGTACATGAGATTTGTTTGATAAAAAAGGGGCTACGTGACGGATTGATGCTATCCATCAAGGAAGAGATGAAAAGCTAATTGATTTACAGTCTACAGGAGCACGAGGTGAAATATTGGAGTCTCCATTGATCTTCACAGTGAAGTGCACACGGGAAGGCTTACGTGGTCCAGTTTCATTGATCTTCGAGGATGGCAGCGGAGGGTTCGTGGTGTGCGTAGCAAGGACAATGACGTGCGTATAAAGCTCGGAGTAGTTTGGAGCGCGCCATGACAGGGATCGTGCAAATACAGGGCATCAAGCAATGCACAGATGTGCAGATGGAGACGATGCAGGGTGGAGCATGGTTGCAGTTGGATATTTCGGCTGGGTCGGACTGGACTGTCTGACGGATCGACGGGATGTCGGTCAAAGCAGAAGACGGGGGTGATTTCGGCGATGACGACACATGAGCGTGATGCTGATGGTGGCCGACTTCTGGTGCGTGGAAAAACGTGGTGCAGGCTTGAGGGCTTGTGCGGCTTCGACAAGACTAAGGTGCGGGGTTGATTCAAGATGGTGTGCACAAGAGAGCTTGAAGTCGACGGGGTGCGGGGGTAGCATGGCGCAGCTACATGGAGTCATGTTGAAGGTGGAGCTGGAGTCTGGTGGACGACTTCACTCTGTGCTGATGGAGGGGCTATGGCGTAAATGCATGGAGAGTCGAAGCCTATTTCAGCGGGATAGCGAGAGACACGTGGATCGGACTGGGTACCAGTGGTCTGATGGAGGCGTGATACTCGGCGTCGGTTGGTGATGATCGGTGGTTCTCTGTAGTGGGGGTTGAGTGGTGTTGGTTCGCGACCCGGGAGACTCGACCAGGACAGCAGAGGCTCAACGCGGTGATAGCGGCGAGGTGTGCAATAAGCATGGGACACAACGACAAGCCAAGGCACTGGTAGTCAGACATGTGGCCAGACAAATTGTGCAGGGGGTGCTGAAGCAGTGTTGACGAGTACCGGATTCAAGTTGGTGACTGGGTCTATCGGTGCCGAAAGATGGACAGGATTTGACCACGGAGAATCTGAGAAAGTGGCAGAGAGTCTGAAATTGTCAAAAGCTAAGAGAGTGCATGGCCGTATATTCGGTGGTGTTCGGTGCATATGGCAAAGTGCGGATGACAAATACAGAAGGAGGCAGAGTGCTATAGTTTTGGGACATGCCAGAGACTATCCGGAAAAGGATGAGACAACTGCGAATTTGACTCATGGTGACACGGGGTGACGGTGAAATTCCTTCAAGTTTCAGACAGACAGTCAAGGAGAGCGATGACATTGAGTTTGGGTAACTCTTATATGTGGCGTCCAATATGTGAGTTGTTCATTTTCACGCAGACAGTGCTCGGTGTGTGATGGCATTGAGCGGATACTCCAGAAATTGGGAGCATAAGGTAGAGTAATGAGGAACTTAATTTTGCTCGAGTGATGACTATGAAGAAGATGAGAAGGGACTATAGTTGCAGGTGGAGTCACATGGAGTCTGGGAGTAGCAGCGATGCTCATGACGTATCTCAAGTCCAATGTACATGGACGTTCGATGCATGGATGAATCCAAGGTGGTGGAGAATATTCATCAAGGTCGAGTTTGTTAGAATTGTAACGAATATTATTGTACAAGGTAGGTTACAGTTGGACTTGGTTTTGGACTGTGTCTAGACAGGGTGGGAGTTGTGTCCTAATAGGACACATGTATCCTAGGCCTCTCATATATAGTGGAGGTAGACACACGATGTAACCTATGCCAACATAATAGCACAGGTGTGCAGGGGGAGCCGGCGGCGTGTGCCGGCGCCCGGGCGGCCGGGGTGCGGTATTGTCACGGTGTCACGGGGAGGAGCGCCCGTAGTCAGGCCTCGGCGATGTAGCCATGATGGTGAACCTCGTTAACAAATCTCGGTGTCGTGTTTGTGTGATTGCTTGATCCTCGGTAGATCAACGGTGCGCCTCGGATTTATTCTAACAGTTGCGCGTGTGCCCGGTGGCCTGGCTGCACGTCACGTCCGGCTGAGCGGACAATTCGACTTCACGGTAATCGGATTGATCACCCGAGTGCACGCTGATTTATTTCAGTGGACATCTTCTAAGTACAACGCGTCTCCCATTGATCGTGCAATGGGTCGCCGATGCGTGCGACGTCCAGCAGGGCGCGGTCAAATTCCGCCGCCTCGAGGCCACCCTAGCGGTTGTTCCTATCCGCACGCTGTCGTTGCGTCTCTCATTCGGACTGTAGCACCGCGGCGTGAGGTCCAATGCCGCTTCGAGGTTATCCTATGGTTGCACTGACTCACGCTTTGTCGCTGCCTCGCTTCTTCGTGTCGTAGTGTCGCGGGCGCGTGGTCCACGTTGCTCTTCCCTGCCATCGTCTTGATCCACATGCTGCTGCTGCTCCTTGACCTAGGGTAGGGTCACGGGCCTGACCCATATACCCAACCCAAGGTCACTACCCTAGAAGCTTAAGAGACAACTCGAAGACAACAGAAACAGTCGACTGATACGGCCCAAGAGGACATTTCACTCGACTGCACATCTCCACTCAGACGACTCAACTCCACTCAGAAGATGAGGACACTCGGCCGTAAAAAGACACTCGACCCCCGAAGGTCAAAGGCCCCGTTAGGCCAGCAACAATCATGCATTCATTCTGCAGTAATGAATGCCTTTATCACCCTTTATTGTAGGCGTTATCAGTAACGTCTTGCCTTTATGTACACTGAACCCTTCGTAACGTGGGGATGGATGGGGTCCAGGCGCACTCTATATAAGCCACCCCTCCTCCAGTACAAGGGTTCGCACCCCCTGTAACTCATACACACCTATACATTCCAATCGACCGCCTCCGGGTACCGAGACGTGGGGCGTTTACCTCCTCCGAGAAGGGCCCGAACTCATAAACATCTTGTGTACAATCTCACCGTAGCTAGGACCTTGCCTCCTCCTACGTACCCCCTACTCATACTGTCAAACTTAGAACCACGACAGTTGGCGCCCACCATGGGGCAGGTGTCTTAGCGACTTCCGGTGAGGTTGCAAGCCTTTTTCTCCATCCTCCATCATCATGGTTTCCGGCGGAGGTTTGGCGCTGAGCCGCGAGATCCGACTCGGCGCGCTCGTCTTCATCACCGACGACTCCGCTTGGCTCCAGGAGGCCCCCCTCGACGTCGAGGCGCTACCCGTCCGCGGGGCCGCGCACTTCCGTGCCAGCGCCTATGCCGTCCTTCTCTGGCAGCCGTCGACTCAGTATCGACTGGCTCCTTCATCGTATGTCGTCCCCGCTGGGCGCCACTTCAAGCGATCCGGTCGGTCGCGGCTCCAGCGGTGGGTGAAGCACGCGGTGGCTCGCCAAACAGCCACCCCTCAAGTTGCGGCCATCGAGTCCAACGAATACCACTACGGGCCGGTCGATCCGTCGACTGAGTCCGTAGACTCGCTTTCCGAGTGCGGGAGCAGCGACCCCGCGGCTGAAGTCCTCATGGTCGACTCACGGCGCAGTCCACCGGGGTACCCTCACGGTGGAAACGGCGGCAGCGGCGACGGTCAGTCGTACGACCACGATGGGTACATTCCCCAGCCCCTCACCGCCAAGCAAAGGGACGAGCTCTGCCGCCGCAATGAAGATGCACTTTACACCCCTATGGTGGGGGACTCCCCAAAGGCTGGGGCTCTGGAAGCCACGCGCCTAGCCACCGTGGCTGAGCACGCGCGACTGGAAAATATCCAGCGTGCACTCGACGATCGGGCCCGCCGACTGATTCCCGAATCTAGTCGACGGCCGCGGCAACCATTCCCGCACGAACCTCAGGTATTCCGAACGCCGATCCAGAACCTCGAAGCTGCAGCCCGCATCGTAGACTCTATCCAGTCGTCCCAGTCGGAGGCTGGGAGAGGCTTGCAGCAGATTCGGGCGTTGCTCCGGACAACAGGAGAGCAAAATGTGGTCGTCTCTCAGTCGCGTAACAGGATTCACAGCAGATCAGTGGCGGCAAACACTGTCTGGTCGGCTCACAGCCCAAGGTCGCCTCCGAGGTGCGAGGGCCGTGGACCCCGCCAAGACCGGCATCTGGGTCGGAATGACGAACAGTACGACCGTTGACCCGGTCACAACGATCGTCGTCGAGTGCCTACGCCTCGTCCGGGAAGCGGATCGTACTCGCCCAGGCGACACGACGGCAGGCGTCTGCGTGACGATGAGCGGAGGATTCCCCCAGATCCCAGAAGGCCCGGCTCTGACGCAAGATCGATTCTTGTGCAAGGCCTGGTCGACAGGAACCATGCATATAGACAAGAACAAGGCAGAGATCACCCGAGTGGATGCCGAGCGTCTGTCTCTGGGCCCAAGTGTTTTAGCAATGCCATCAGGGTTGCTGAGATTCCCCCCAACTTCAGATTGGCGGAGGGAGTGAGTAAGTTCACCGGTGAGTCAAAGCCGGACACTTGGCTTGAGGATTACCGTGTAGCTGTGCAGATCGGTGGCGGCAATGATGATGTGGCTATGAACCATCTCCCCCTGATGTTAGGTGGCTCGGCCTAGGCGTGGCTAAATCAATTGGCCCCTGGGAGCATTTACAGTTGGGAAGAGATGGTCCGATTGTTTGTCAGGACCTTCGAAGGCACCTGCAAATGACCCACAGGGCTGGCTGAGTTACAACATTGCGTTCAGAAGCCGAATGAAACCCTGAGAGATTACATCCAAAGGTGGACCACCTTGCATCACACGGTGGAAAACATGTCCGAGCATCAAGCAGTCAGCGCCTTCAAGGAGGGCGTGCGGTACAGAAAGCTGAACCTGAAGTTCGGTCAGACAGGAGATATGTCCCTGACTCGGATGATGGAAATAGCCAATCGGTATGCTAGCTGTTGGGGAAAGTAGCATAATTCAAAAAATTTCTACGCCTTCACCAAGATCCAACTATGGAGACATCTAGCAACGAGCAAGTAAGAGTGCATCTACATACCGTTATGGAGATTGCGAGCGGAAGCTTTCAACGAAGCGTGGATGAAGCAGTCGTACTCTTCACGTTCTTCGTCACCGATGATCTAGCGCCGAATGGACGGCACCTCCGCGTTCAACACACGTACGGTGCAGCAACGTCACCTCCTTCTTGATCCAGCAAGGGGGGAGGAGAAGTCGTCAGAGATCCGGCAACACGACGGCGTGATGACGGATGCAGTGGAGATCGCAGCAGGGCTTCGCCGGGCGCCCTGCGTTGGAGTATGGAGGTGTGACGGGAGGGGGAGAGGCTCCAGGGCTTGGGTGCGGCTGCCCTCTCCCCCCCCCCCACATATATATAGGGGGCCAGGGGGGGCGCCAGCCCCCTGCAGATCCAATCTGCAAGGGGGGGCGGCGGCCAGGGGGGAATCCTTGCCCCCCAAGGCAAGTGGTGGCCCCTCTCCCCTTAGGGTTTGAACCCTAGGCGCATGGGGAGGTGGGCCCCCTAGTGGTGCGCCAGCCCAGAGGGCTGGACACTTCCCCTCGCGGCCTAGGGGCCCCACCTGGATGGGTGGCCCCACCCGGTGGACACCCGGGGCCCCTCCGGTGGTCCCGGGACGCTCCCGGTGACCCCCGGAGATCACCCGTTGGCCGAAACTAGACTTCCTATATATCAATCTTTACCTCCGGACCATTCCGGAACTCCTCGTGACGTCCGGGATCTCATCCGGGACTCCGAACAACTTTCGGGTTTCCACGTGCATTTATCTCTACGACCCTAGCGTTACCGAACCTTAAGTGTGTAGACCCTACGGGTTCGGGAGACACGTAGACATGACCGAGACGACTCTCCGGTCAATAACCAACAGCGGGATCTGGATACCCATGTTGGTTCCCACGTGTTCCTCGATGATCTTCATCGGATGAACCACCGTGTCAAGGATTCACTTAATCCCGTACGTTATTCCCTTTGTCCATCGGTACGGTACTTGCCCGAGATTCGATCGTCGGTATTCCCGATACCTTGTTCAATCTCGTTATGGCAAGTCTCTTTACTTGATCCGTAATCCATCATCCCGTGACTAAACACTTAGTCACTTTGAGCTCATTAGGATGATGTCTTACCGAGTGGGCCCAGAGGTACCTCTCCGTCATACGGAGTGACAACATCCCAGTCTCGGTTCGTACCAACTCAACAGACACTTTCGGAGATACCCGATGCGTACCTTTATAGTCACCCAGTTACGTTGTGACGGTTGGCACACCCAAAGTACTCCTACGGTATCCGGGAGTTGTACAACCTCATGGTCTAAGGAATAAATACTTGACACCGAAAAGCTTATGCATTACGAACTATACGATCTCGTGTTATGCTCAAGTTTGGGTCTTGTCCATCACATCATTCTCCTAATGATGTGATCCCGTTATCACCGACATCCCATGTCCATGGTCAGGAAACCGTGACCATCTGTTGATCAACGAGCTGGTAACTAGAGGCCTACCAGGGACTCATTGTGGTCTATGTATTCACACATGTATCGCTGTTTCCGTACAATACAATTCAAGCATGAATAACAGACAATTATCATGAACAAGGAGATATAATAATAATGCTTTTATTATTGCCTCTAGGGCATATCTCCAACAGTCTCCCACTTGCACTAGAGTCAATAATCTAGTTACATTGTGATGAATCGAACACCCATAGAGTTCTGGTGTTGATCATGTTTTGCTCGTGAAAGAGGTTTAGTCAACGGGTCTGCGACATTCAGATCCGTATGCACTTTACAAATATCTATATCTCCATCCTGAACATAATTCCAGATGGAGTTGAAACGGCGCTTGATGTGTTTGGTCTTCTTGTGAAACCTGGGCTCCTTGGTAATGGCAATAGCACCAGTGTTGTCACAGAAGAGAGTCATCGGGCTTGACGCGCTTGGAATGACTCCTAGGTCGGTGATGAACTCCTTCATCCAGACTCCTTCCTGCGCTGCTTCAGAAGCAGCTATGTACTCCGCTTCACATGTAGATGCTGCCACCACGCTTTGCTTGCAACTGCACCAGCTGACTGCCCCTCCATTCAAAATATACACGTATCCGGTTTGTGACTTAGAGTCATCCAGATCTGTGTCGAAGCTAGCATCGACGTAACCCTTTACGACGAGCTCTTCGTCACCTCCATAAACGAGAAACATATCCTTAGTCCTTTTCAGGTACTTCAGGATGTTCTTGACCGCTGTCCAGTGTTCCGTACCGGGATCACTTTGGTACCTCCCTACCAAACTTATGGCAAGGTTCACATCAGGTCTGGTACAAAACATGGCATACATGATAGAACCTATGGCCGAGGCATAGGGAATGACACTCATCTTTTCTCTATCTTCTGCCGTGGTCGGCGACTGAGCCTTGCTCAATCTCATAACTTGCAAAACAGGCAAGAATCCTTTCTTTGACTGATCCATATTGAACTTCTTCAGTATTTTGTCAAGGTATGTACTTTGTGAAAGACCAATGAGGCGTCTCGATCTATCTCTATAGATTTTGATGCCTAATATGTAAGCAGCTTCTCCAAGGTCCTTCATTGAAAAACTTTTATTCAAGTAGGCCTTTACATTTTCCAAGAATTCTATATCATTTCCCATCAGCAATATGTCATCCACATATAATATGAGAAATGCCACAGAGCTCCCACTCACTTTCTTGTAAATACAGGCTTCTCCATAAGTCTGTATAAAGCCAAACGCTTTGATCACTTCATCAAAGCGAATATTCCAACTCCGAGATGCTTGCACCAGCCCGTAAATCGAGCGCTGGAGCTTGCATACCTTGTTAGCATTCTCTGGATCGACAAAACCTTCCGGTTGCATCATATACAACTCTTCCTTGAGGAAGCCGTTAAGGAATGCTGTTTTGACGTCCATTTGCCATATCTCATAATCATAGAATGCGGCAATAGCTAACATGATTCTGACTGACTTCAGCATCGCTACGGGAGAGAAAGTCTCGTCGTAGTCAATCCCTTGAACTTGTCGATAACCCTTAGCGACAAGCCGAGCCTTATAGATGGTCACATTACCATCCGCGTCTGTCTTCTTCTTAAATATCCATTTGTTTTCTATGGCGTGCCTGTCATCAGGCAAGTCCACCAAAGTCCATACTTTGTTCTCATACATGGATTCTATCTCGGATTTCATGGCTCCAAGCCATTTATTGGAATCTGGGCCCGCCATCGCTTCTTCATAGTTCGAAGGTTCACCGTTGTCTAACAACATGATTTTTAGGACAGGGTTGCCGTACCACTCTGGTGCGGAACGTGCCCTTGTGGACCTTCGAAGTTCAGTAGTAACTTGATCTGTTTCTTCATGATCATCATCATTAGCTTCCTCCCTTGTCGGTGCAGGCACCTCAGGAACAGTTTCCTGCGCTGCGCTACTTTTCGGTGCAGGAGGGGTGACTGTCACCTCATCAAGTTCTACTTTCCTCCCACTCACTTCTTTCGAGAGAAACTCTTTCTCCAGAAAGCATCCATTCTTGGCAACAAAGACTTTGCCTTCGGATCTGTGGTAGAAGGTGTACCCAATTGTTTCCTTTGGGTATCCTATGAAGACGCATTTCTCCGATTTGGGTTCGAGCTTTTCAGGTTGAAGTTTCTTGACATAAGCATCGCAACCCCAAACTTTCAGAAACGACAGCTTTGGTTTCTTGCCAAACCAAAGTTCATACGGAGTCGTCTCAATGGATTTCGACGGAGCCCTATTTAAAGTGAATGCGGCAGTCTCTAAAGCATAACCCCAAAAAGATAGCGGTAAATCGGTGAGGGACATCATAGATCGCACCATGTCCAACAAAGTACGATTTCGACGTTCGGACACACCGTTACGTTGAGGTGTTCCGGGCGGTGTCAATTGTGAAACAATTCCACATCTCCTAAGGTGTGTGCCAAATTCATGACTTAAATATTCACCCCCACGATCCGATCGCAAGAACGTTATTTTTCTGTCACGTTGATTCTCAACCTCATTCTGAAATTCCTTGAACTTTTCAAAGGTCTCAGACTTGTGTTTCATCAAATAGATATACCCATACCTACTCAAGTCCTCTGTGAGGGTGAGAACATAACGATAGCCTCCGCGAGCCTCAACACTCATTGGACCGCACACATCGGTATGTATGATTTCCAACAAGTTGGTTGCTCGTTCCATTGTTCCGGAGAACGGAGTCTTGGTCATCTTGCCCAAGAGGCATGGTTCGCACGTGTCAAATGATTCATAATCAAGAGACTCTAGAAGTCCATCCGAATGGAGCTTCTTCATACGTTTGACACCAATATGACCAAGGCGGCAATGCCACAAATATGTGGGACTATCATTATCAACTTTACATCTTTTGGCATCTACACTATGAATATGTGTATCACTACGTTCGAGATCCATCAGAAATAAACCATTGACCAGCGGGGCATGACCATAAAACATATCTCTCAAATAAATAGAACAACCATTATTCTCCGATTTGAAAGAGTAGCCATCTCGCATAAGACGAGATCCAGAAGCAATGTTCATGCTCAAAGCTGGTACTAAATAACAATTATTGAGGTTTAAAACTAATCCCGAGGGTAGATGTAGAGGTAGCGTGCCGACGGCGATCACATCGACCTTGGAACCATTCCCGACGCGCATCGTCACCTCATCCTTTGCCAGTCTCCGTTTATTCCGCAGCTCCTGTTTTGAGGTACAAATGTGAGCAACTGCACCGGTATCGAATACCCAGGAGCTACTACGAGTGCTGGTAAGGTACACATCAATAACATGTATATCATATATACCTTTGACGTTGCCGGCCTTCTTGTCTGCTAAGTATTTGGGGCAGTTCCGCTTCCAGTGACCCGTTCCCTTGCAATAAAAGCACTCTGTTTCAGGCTTGGGTCCATACTTTGGCTTCTTCCCGGCAACAGGCTTGCCAGGCGCGGCAACTCCCTTGCCGTCCTTCTTGAAGTTCTTCTTACCCTTGCATTTCTTGAACTTAGTGGTTTTATTGACCATCAACACTTGATGTTCTTTCTTGATGTCAACCTCCGCTGATTTCAGCATCGAATACACCTCGGGAATGGATTTCTCCATCCCCTGCATATTGAAGTTCAGCACGAAGCTCTTGAAGCTTGGTGGGAGCGACTGGAGGATTCTGTCAATGACCGCTTCATCTGGGAGATTTATTCCCAGCTAAGACAAGCGATTGTGCAATCCTAAAATCTTGAGGATGTGCTCACTGACAGAACTGTTCTCCTCCATCTTACAGCTGTAGAATGCGTCGGAGACATCATATCTCTCGACTCGGGCATGAGCTTGGAAAACCATTTTCAGCTCTTCCAACATCTCATATGCTCCGTGGTGCTCAAAACGCTTTTGGAGCCCCGACTCTAAGCTATAAAGCATGCCGCACTGAACCAGGGAGTAATCATCACTACGCGATTGCCAGACGTTCAAAACGTATTGGGCCGCATCGGGAGCAGGTGCATCACCTAGCGGTGCTTCTAGGACATATGATCTCTTGGCAGCTATGAGGATAATCCTCAGGTTACGGACCCAATCCGTATAGTCGCTACCATCGTCTTTCAGCTTGGTTTTCTCTAGGAACGCGTTGAAGTTGAGGGAAACTGGAGCGTGGGCCATTTGATCTACAAGAGATATTGTAAAGAATTTAGACTAAGTTCATGATAATTAAGTTCATCTTAATCAAATTTTAATGAACTCCCACTCAGAATGACATCTCTCTAGTCATCTAAGTGATACACGATCTGAATCGAGTAGTCCGTGTCCGATCATCACGTGAGACGGACTAGTCATCAACGGTGAACATCTTCATGTTGATCGTATCTTCTATACGACTCGTGTTCGACCTTTCGGTCTTCCGTGTTCCGAGGCCATGTCTGTATATGCTAGGCTCGTCAAGTGAACCCTAAGTGTATCGCGTGTGTAAATCTGTCTTACACCCGTTGTATGCGAACGTTAGAACCTATCACACCCGATCATCACGTGGTGCTTCGGAGCAACGAGCTTTAGCAACGGTGCACAGTTAGGGGAAACACAATACTTGAAATTTTAGTGAGAGATCATCTTATTTACTACCGTCGTTCTAAGTAAACAAGATGCATAAACATGATAAACATCACATGCAATCAATTAAAGTGACATGATATGGCCAATATCATCTTGCTCCTTGGATCTCCATCTTCGGGGCTCCATGATCATCTTGTCACCGGCTCTACACCATGATCTTCATCATCATGATCTCCATCATCGTGTCTTGAAGAAGTCGTCACGCCAACTATTACTTCTACTACTATAGCTAACGTTTAGCAATGAAGTAAAGTAATTACATAGCGTTATTCAGTGACACGCAGGTCATACAATAATTAAGACAACTCCTATGGCTCCTGCCGGTTGTCAAGTTCATCGACATGCAAGTCGTGATTCCCTATTACAAAAACATGATCAATCTCATACATCACATATATCATTCATCACATCTTCGTTTTGGCCATACCACGTCACATAGCACATGCTGCAAAAACAAGTTAGACGTCCTCTAATTGTTGTTGCAAGTTTTACGTGGCTTCTATAGGATTTCTAGCAAGAACGTTTCTTACCTACGCCAAAACCACAACGTGATTTGTCAACTTCTATTTACCCTTCATAAGGACCCTTTTCATCGAATCCGATCCGACTAAAGTAGGAGAGACAGACACCCGCCAGCCACCTTATGCATCTAGTGCATGTCAGTCGGTGGAACCAGTCTCACGTAAGCGTACGTGTAAAGTCGGTCCGGGCCGCTTCATCCCACAATACCGCCGAATCAAGATTGACTAGTAATGGTAAGAAAGTTGAACAAAATCAAAACGCCCACAACTGTTTGTGTTCTACTCGTGCAAGATGCTACGCATAAAACCTAGGCTCAGATGCCACTGTTGGGGAACGTAGCATAATTCAAAAAATTTCTACGCCTTCACCAAGATCTAACTATGGAGACATCTAGCAACGAGCAAGTAAGAGTGCATCTACATACCGTTATGGAGATTGCGAGCGGAAGCTTTCAACGAAGCGTGGATGAAGCAGTCGTACTCTTCACGTTCTTCGTCACCGATGATCTAGCGCCGAACGGACGGCACCTCCGCGTTCAACACACGTATGGTGCAGCAACGTCACCTCCTTCTTGATCCAGCAAGGGGGGAGGAGAAGTCGTCAGAGATCCGGCAGCACGACGGCGTGATGACGGATGCAGTGGAGATCGCAGCAGGGCTTCGTCGGGCGCCCTGCGTTGGAGTATGGAGGTGTGACGGGAGGGGGAGAGGCGCCAGGGCTTGGGTGCGGCTGCCCTCTTCCCCCCACATATATATAGGGGGCCAGGGGGCGCCAGCCCCCTGCAGATCCAATCTGCAAGGGGGGGCGACGGTCAGGGGGGAATCCTTGCCCCCCAAGGCAAGTGGTGGCCCCCCTCTCCTTAGGGTTTGAACCCTAGGCGCATGGGGAGGTGGGCCCCCTAGTGGTGCGCCAGCCCAGAGGGCTGGACACTTCCCCTCGCGGCCTAGGGGCCCCACCGGGATGGGTGGCCCCACCCGGTGGACCCCCGGGGCCCCTCCGGTGGTCCCGGGACGCTCCCGGTGACCCCCGGAGATCACCCGTTGGCCGAAACTGGACTTCCTATATATCAATCTTTACCTCCGGACCATTCGGGAACTCCTCGTGATGTCCGGGATCTCATCCGGGATTCCGAACAACTTTCGGGTTTCCACGTGCATTTATCTCTACGACCCTAGCATTACCGAACCTTAAGTGTGTAGACCCTACGGGTTCGGGAGACACGTAGACATGACCGAGACGACTCTCCGGTCAATAACCAACAGCGGGATCAGGATACCCATGTTGGTTCCCACGTGTTCCTCGATGATCTTCATCGGATGAACCACCGTGTCAAGGATTCACTTAATCCCGTACGTTATTCCCTTTGTGTAATGCCCCGGATGTAATACTTTCCCTTTTGGGTATATAATATATCTCTGGCTTCATCTATTTCCATTCCGGGTTCTTTGTCTTTCGGGTTTTCGTCGTTTTGTTGTGTGAGTGTGTGGCATTCATTCATATGATGTAGACATGTGCATTGCATTGCATTTGTGTTGTCGGTTGCATCCGGTTCCACGCGTTCCTTCCCGTTGTCCGTTTCGCGTTCCGGAGCTCCCTCACGTGTCCGTGACGTTCCGTAGGCCTACTTTGGTGTCTGGGCGTGTAACGTTACCGGTGTGCCGCGAGGTTGTTGTGTGTGTTGTTGTTTTGTTGTGTGCAACCCACCTCTCAAATCTCGTCGCGTTTGGACTCCGTTTGCTATCCCATCAGTTATTCGTGTGGATCCAAAGTGCCTCCACTTGTGGCCCAGAAACACCCCTACTGCAGTCTACTATCTTCTCCTAGGCCCTTTTAAACTACCCCCGTGATCGGATCCGTCGGATCACGATCGGAGGGCTCCTAACACACCTAAATCCCCCCC
>LR738710.1:113755964-113980682 GCA_902687465.1 Secale cereale
CCCCCCAAACCCTAAATTCTGCTATATAATAGACCCTAGTCTATTTTGGCATCCCTATTTTTTCCTTTCCCCCCCTTCCCCTATTTTTTTTCTTTCTTCTCAGATCCAGCCATCCCCTTCCTCTCCATCTGGCCAGTTCCCGAGGGAACCAGCCAGATCCGCCAGCCTCGAGCCGCCTTCCCTCGCGAGTCAACGCCCGCTCCGCATCGCCAGGGGCGCCCGCTTCGATCGAGGACTCCGCCCGATCTGACCGCCGAGCCGCCAGCCCCGCAAGTCTCCGTGTCGGCCCAGGCCGCACCGCTCGAAGTGGCCCAGGGGACCACTTCCCCGGCGCTCCGTCTGGGCCCTCCGTCCTTCCCCGACCGGCCCACTCCCGCGTCTCCACCGGGCGCCAAGCGCCAAGGCCCTCCTCCCTTCGTGGGCCGCGCCAGCCGCCTCCCGCCGCTCCGACCAGGCCGCCACCGCCTCGCGCCGTGGGCCGCCTGGACGCCCCGCCTCCGCTCCGGGCCCGCGCCCCGGCCCGTCCGTTCACCGCGCCAGCTGGGCCGTCCCAGCCGCCGCGGGCCGAAGCCGCCGCTACCACGGGCCGCGCCAGGCCACTTCGCACCAGATCCGCCGATCCGCCCAGGCCCGTTAACCTTCCCAGATCTCAGATCTGAGGTTATTTCAACCCTAGTCCCTATTTTGCTTAATCTGTGATGCAATGTTCAACTGTGGATAACTTTGTGTGTGTTTGTCCGATTCGCGCAAATAGCATGTCCAGACATTCGTGGGATCGTGCACTACATTTTATCTTTTGTTGTCATGCATGTTAGAGATCATCTAGGTGCTTGTTTTGCTGTTGCAATAGTGCATCGTGATATAAACTGCTGCTATGTGATGTTTTTATGCCATCTTTGCCATGTGATATCTTTTAGCTCGTTTGTCCGAATGATGCAAATGACATGTCCACGTGTTCGTCTTGCCATGCTCTATATGTTGTATGTGATAGGTTGCATGATAGATTTATTCTTGCCATGTTTATCATCATTGCAAAGTGCCATGTGGCTGTGATGTTGTTTCACTTGTTATGAAATGCCATCTTGTTGAGCTCGTTGCTATCGTTGTGTTTATCTCCATGAAGCATGCTTGTGTGTTTCGGAATCACCTTCATGTGTACTTTAATGAGGTGCTTACCACTTGCCAAGTTTAGTTTCGAGGTGACATAAACATGCTATTTTAGATGCTATGATGAAATTTCTGTTTTAGGACTTAGTGGATTTTCACTAAGTCTGAAATCTGTAACGTTCCGATGCCATGTTCGTGTGATGCTCTAGGACAAACCATGTTAGTTTTGGAGTGGATCTTGTTTGTTCCTTGTAGTATATATTGTTGGCTTTCCATTCATATCCTCACATGTTTATTTGAGTGGCTGTAGCATGTTTATCTTTTGCTCCAAAGTTTCAATAAAATTCTGCTGCCAGAATTTTATTGTCAAGTTCAATATGTCCAAGCTCATTGCTATTGATCCGTGGCTCCTTTGGGGGTGCACCTTTGGACTTAGTTGCTGTAGTATATGTCTAGTTTGTGTTCATGTCCTTTGCCATGATATTTGAATGCTGTAGCTCAATTATTTTGTGCTCCGAAGTTGCTATGTTGCTGTAATTTTCAGCTTTCGCTCATTTCTTGTTTCGGGCATAACTTTTAGCCCGTAACTCTGATTTCAGCGAGTCTTATATGAAACTTGATTTGTTTTCTGTGTAGATTAATAATATGATATTGTTATCATGTTTTGAGGTGTTTTGCTTGAGTGCTATTTTCCGTGCTCCGTGTGCATCCTTAGTGCATCCATCATGCATCCATCATTTTCGAGTGCGCATTGCATCTTGTTGATTTGTGCTTGGTGTGATTGTATTGTTTAGAGCCGGAAGCTGAGACCGAGTACGAGTTCGAGAACGAGGTTTTCCAACGAGGTTGAGCACGAGGACCCTTCTTACGATCTGAACGACTTCACTTCAGGCAAGATGACCGAACCCCGATAACATTACTATCTTTGCCTATTGCTAGTAGATCCGCTCTATAGTTTTGCCACGATGCCCATGATCTTCTTGTCAGCCTCCTACTTGTAACCATTGCCATGTTTAACCACCCTACCTATGCAAACCGTTGCTTGGCTAAGTACGCTTCGCTCAGCCCTTCTTATAGCATTGCTAGTTGCAGGTGAAGATCGAAGATGCTTGCTTCATGTTGAAGTTTGGTTGGGTTTTATAACACTATATAAATGCTTAAAATGAAATCATCTATATATTGGCAAGGGTGGAAGGCTAAGCCTTTTGCTTGGTGATTTGTTCCACTCATGCCGTTAGGAACCGTATAAACCGGTGTTATGTTCCTTGATTATGCGTTCCTAACACGGTTGGGGTGTATGGGACCCCCTCGATAAACCGCTAAGTGCTAAGTCTTTTCCAGCAAGTCCCAACTTTGGTACTATTTGCCTAATAACAAACTAAACTTGCATAGGGAGTAATTAACCCTCTTTCTTAATTCAACAACCCCGGGCCAGTGCTCCACATGAGTGTTGGTCCGAAACGGGGGTTCTGCGGGGCCACCTCAAGGAAACTCGAGGTTTGGTAAAAACCTGTAGAATCGCCCATCCGGTCGTGTCCTGAGACTTAGATACGCGCGGCTACTATCAGGGTGTCGACACGCCGGGAGGATTTGCTGGATTAGCCTTACCTTAGTTCGGTATATCTTGAGCACGGGATTCCGAGAATACTCGGGTCTTCCCACTTTGGAGTTGCGACTCCGCGGATCGTGGGCTTGTAATGGGTCAAGTTGGAACACCCCTGCAGGGTTTGAACTTTCAAAAGCCGTGCCCGCGGTTATGTGGCAGATGGGAGCTTGTTAATATCCGGTTGTAGATAACTTGACACAATGTTTCTAATACACTACCAGCGTGTGTTCCGTGACCGTCAATTTCCGAATAGGGATTCGGGAGTTGAACACGGAGGGGTTATGTTTGTTGAGCTTGTAGCTAGGATCACTTCTTGATCACTTCTCGTCCGAGGCTTTCTCTTCTCGCTCTCTCTCACGTAAGCTAGTTGCTAGTTGCTGCTGCAGACACTTACTCTTATCTTCAGCCTTATCCTCTCCCAAAGGCTTAAATAGTCTTGTTACCCGGGAAGGGATTGCTGAGTCATCTGTGGCTCACAGTTACTTCACCACACCAGATGCAGGTCCAGCTGTGAGCTATCCAGGTGATGGCACCGAGCTGGATTGGGAGTACGACGAGGAGCGTAGTCGGTACTATGTTCGATATCCGGATGATCAGTAGTGGAGACTCCTACTAGGATTTGATCCGCCTGTGGTTTATTTATCTAAGTTTGGTATCTTGACTTTTGGATTTTGCCCTTAGAGGGTTGTGATATTCTTAATGTATGATGATTGAGACATGTATTGTACTTGTGTGACGTGGCGAGTGTAAGCCAACTATTTATGTTTACAATCCCCTCTTTTACATGAGATGTGCAAAGATTACCAAACTTGAGATCATTCTAGGATGGACTTATGCCTTTAAGTCGTGCCTCGACACGTAGGAGGTATAACTCCATCCTAGGCATTACAAGTTGGTATCAAAGCCTTCTCCGACCTAGGAGCCCCCACTGTTTGATCGAATCGTTGACGGTCGAGTCTAGGCACACACTGAAAACTTTTTGAGTCCTATATTATATCGGAGAGTAGGATTTCTTTGCTTCTCATCCCCTTTCTCTCTGGTGAGGACTCCTGACGACTACTCTTGTCTCTCCTACTTCCAAAAATTGCACAAAATTTTTTTAGGAATCCCGCGAGTATTCTGGGATTGTTTCGATGTTCTTGTGACGAGGATATTGTTCTCGATGCCTCCTGACATTAGGGGTTGTTGCAGTGTCCTGGGGAGTTGAGCTTCGGGGTATTGTCGTCACAAGCATATCGCGGCAGTACTAAATACTTAAGACGGCCGACATCGAAAATCTCTCCTATACGGCCAGTGGCAAGATAACCCCGACATCACCCAGTACTGGGGAGGTAGTTCAGGAGTATTGCCATAGCTTGTTATAGTGGATGCTTTTTGAAGGTCCGAGGTACACAGTTTCCGAGAAAGACTGGTTATGTGTTGAAGGATGGATACACCTGGATGTAGGCTTAGAGTTGATTGCGCAGTGCTTCCCGTGTATCCCCAACACCTGATTGCATAACTGGAATCTTTCGGAAATCTATAGATGGGTTTATCCAGTAGATCGTAGGCATTCTTCCAACGAATGCAGGTTAGTGAGTTCGGGGTTCTACATTGAGTGAAGGGGTTATATGACCGATGTTACTATCAGGAGTTGCATCTTAAAGGGTCCTTGGCTATGCTGATCCGGGGATTGCAAAACCTTTTCGTAACGCGTTCATATGCTTTTAGCACAAAGATGTTAGAACGAAACTCCTCTCTTGTGTTTGTTCCCGTCTGTACCTTGTTGTTTTTCTTATTTTTTTCCTTTTGTCCCCTATGTGGCTTCTCGTGAAGACTGATGTTATCATTTAACTGAGAATTTCATTCGTTCCTCTTGTTCGAATGATTTCATTCGTTCTTATTGTTCGAATGATTATTGTGAAGACTTGTTGCAATTCATTCCATTGATTCAGCTTATACCTTTTGTCAATCAATTGCTGATTCGTGGTCATCTATTACAGGATGGCTCCGAAAAGGGTTCCCAACGCTAACCCAGAGGCGGAAGAGGTCCCAGAACATCCTCCTTCCCCTCCTCCTCCGTCTGAGGCTTGGAGAGCGATTATGCAGACTACAGCTCAGAACACCCAGTTGTTGATGCAGATGATGCAACAGATGCAAGCTAATCAAGCTAATCAGGGTGTTCCAGGGAATCAAGGCAACTTCTTCAACCAGCAGCACCATGCTACTCTCAACCAGTTCTTGGCCAACAATCCTAAAGCTTTCAATTACTGTGTCGACCCTCTTGATGCTGAAGATTGGTTAACCGACATAAAGAAGCATTTTGAGTGCAGTAACATGAAGGAAGATGATTATGTGAAGTTTGCAGCTTTCCAATTGAAAGATCAAGCAGCTGACTAGTGGCAGCAGTACAAAGACTCCAGGCCAGGTCAAGTGATCTCTTGGGAGAATTTCTGCAAGGATTTTCGCTCACATCACATTCCTACAAGTGTCATCGAGGGTATGCGTGAGCAATTCCGCAACCTGAAGCAGGGCTCCATGACAGTCTATCAGTATAATGTCAAGTTCCAAAACCTCGCCCGCTATGCTAAGCAAGACATTCCTGATGCCAAGAGTAAAATCTACCAGTTCCGTGGAGGTCTCAAAGATGAACTTCAGCTTGCTCTCACTTTGTTCGAGCCCGATGAATTCGACAAGTTCTATAACATGGCTTTGAAACAAGAAGCAGCTCAGCTTAAGATGGAGGCTTCTAAGAAGAGAATTCGAGATGTCGTTCACTCTTCCTCATCGTCTCAGATGGTCTCGAAGCATCAGAAATTCTGGCTTCCTCCTCCTCCAGTGATTCGAGCTCCTTACAATAACTCCAACAACTCCAACAACAAGAACTCTAGTGGTCGTGGTTTCTCCCACCCACCCAACCCGAGCAACCAGTCGAAGAAGCAGTTTCAGTCTCAAGGCTCCAAGTCAAGTGGTTCTCATTTCCGTCCTCTCTCAGAAGTGACTTGCAACAAATGCACTCAGAAAGGTCACTATGCCAACAGATGTCCGAATCCGAAGCGTCTTCCACCTCCTCCACCTGTGAGTTCAGCTATTGTCAGGCATGATCCAAAGGCAGCAAGGGTCAATCTGATGAATGCAGCACAAGCGGAGAATTCTTCTGATGTCATTTTGGGTAACCTTCCAGTGAACTCTTTTCCTGCTAAAGTGTTATTTGATTCGGGTGCTTCACATTCTTTCATGTCATACCCATTTGCATCCAAGCATAGTGTGACCACCGCAGCTTTACCGAGGCAGTTGGCAGTTTCTTCTCCGGGAAAGCAAATGCATTCCAGTATATATGCTCCGAATGTTTCTATTCGCATGGGTGATTATCGATTTTTGGCTTCTCCGATGGTTCTTGGTAATTCCGACATCGACCTCATCCTCGGAATGGATTGGCTTTCTCAGCATGATGCTCACATTGATTGTGCTCAAAAGGAAGTCAAGATGACTCATCCTAATGAAGATGTGATTATCTTTGCCTCCAGGGATAACACTATTAGAATTTTCTCTCTCATGTAATACTTTCCCTTTTGGGTATATAATATATCTCCGGCTTCATCTATTTCCATTCCGGGTTCTTTGTTTTTCGGGTTTTCGTCGTTTTGTTGTGTGAGTGTGTGGCATTCATTCATATCATGTAGACATGTGCATTGCATTGCATTTGTGTTGTCGGTTGCATCCGGTTCCACGCGTTCCTTCCCGTTGTCCGTTTCGCGTTCTGGAGCTCCCTCACGTGTCCGTGACGTCCCGTAGGCCTACTTTGGTGTCTGGGCGTGTAACGTTACCGGTGTGCCGCGAGGTTGTTGTGTGTGTTGTTGTTTTGTTGTGTGCAACCCGCCTCTCAAATCTCGTCGCGTTTGGACTCCGTTTGCTATCCCATCAGTTATTCGTGTGGGTCCAAAGTGCCTCCACTTGTGGCCCAGAAACACCCCTACTGCAGTCTACTATCTTCTCCTAGGCCCTTTTAAACTACCCCCGCGATCGGATCCGTCGGATCGCGATTTGAGGGCTCCTAACACACCTAAATCCCCCACAAACCCTAAATTCTGCTATATAATAGACCCTAGTCTATTTTGGCATCCCTATTTTTCCCTTTCCCCTCCTTCCCCTATTTTTTTTCTTTCTTCTCAGATCCAGCCATCCCCTTCCTCTCCATCTGGCCAGTTCCCGTGGGAACCAGCCAGATCCGCCAGCCTCGAGCCGCCTTCCCTCGCGAGTCAACGCCCGCTCCGCATCGCCAGGGGCGCCCGCTTCGATCGAAGACTCCGCCCGATCTGACCGCCGAGCCGCCAGCCCCGCAAGTCTTCGCGTCGGCCCAGGCCTCCCGCCGGCCGCACCGCTCGAAGTGGCCCAGGGGACCACTTCCCCGGCGCTCCGTCTGGGCCCTCCGTCCTTCCCCGACCGGCCCACTCCCGCGTCTCCACCGGGCGCCAGGCGCCAAGGCCCTCCTCCCTCCGTGGGCCGCGCCAGCCGCCTCCCGCCGCTCCGACTAGGCCGCCACCACCTCGCGCCGTGGGCCGCCTGGACGCCCCGCCTCCGCTCCGGGCCCGCGCCCCGGCCCGTCCGTTCACCACGCCAGCTGGGCCGTCCCAGCCGCCGCGGGCCGAAGCCGCCGCCACCACGGGCCGCGCCAGGCCACTTCGCACCAGATCCGCCGATCCGCCCGGGCCCGTTAACCTTCCCAGATCTCAGATCTGAGGTTATTTCAACCCTAGTCCCTGTTTTGCTTAATCTGTGATGCAATGTTCAACTGTGGATAACTTTGTGTGTGTTTGTCCGATTCGCGCAAATAGCATGTCCAGACGTTCGTGGGATCGTGCACTACGTTTTATCTTTTGTTGTCATGCATGTTAGAGATCATCTAGGTGCTTGTTTTGCTATTGCAAGAGTGCATCGTGATATAAACTGCTGCTATGTGATGTTTTTATGCCATCTTTGCCATGTGATATCTTTTAGCTCGTTTGTCCGAATGATGCAAATGACATGTCCACGTGTTCGTCTTGCCATGCTCTATATGTTGTATGTGATAGGTTGCATGATAGATTTATTCTTGCCATGTTTATCATCGTTGCAAAGTGCCATGTGGCTGTGATGTTGTTTCACTTGTTATGAAATGCCATCTTGTTGAGCTCGTTGCTATCGTTGTGTTTATCTCCATGAAGCATGCTTGTGTGTTTCGGAATCACCGTCATGTGTACTTTAATGGGGTGCTTACCACTTGCCAAGTTTAGTTTCGAGGTGACTTAAACATGATCTTTTAGATGCTATGATGAAATTGCTGTTTTAGGACTTAGTGGATTTTCACTAAGTCTGAAATCTGTAACGTTCCGATGCCATGTTCGTGTGATGCTCTAGGACAAACCATGTTAGTTTTGGAGTGGATCTTGTTTGTTCCTTGTAGTATATATTGTTGGCTTTTCATTCATATCCTCACATGTTTATTTGAGTGGTTGTAGCATGTTTATCTTTTGCTCCAAAGTTTCAATAAAATTCTGCTGCCAGAATTTTATTGTCAAGTTCAATATGTCCAAGCTCATTACTATTGATCCGTGGCTCCTTTGGGGGTGCACCTTTGGACTTAGTTGCTGTAGTATATGTCTAGTTTGTGTTCATGTCCTTTGCCATGATATTTGAATGCTGTAGCTCAATTATTTTGTGCTCCGAAGTTGCTATGTTGCTGTAATTTTCAGCTTTCGCTCATTTCTTGTTTCGGGCATAACTTTTAGCCCGTAACTCCGATTTCAGCGAGTCTTATATGAAACTTGATTGATTTTCTGTGTAGATTAATAATATGATATTGTTATCATGTTTTGAGGTGTTTTGCTTGAGTGCTATTTTCCGTGCTCCGTGTGCATCCTTAGTGCATCCATCATGCATCCATCATTTTCGAGTGCGCATTGCATCTTGTTGATTTGTGCTTGGTGTGATTGTATTGTTTAGAGCCGGAAGCTGAGACCGAGTACGAGTTCGAGAACGAGGTTTCCAACGAGGTTGAGCACGAGGACCCTTCTTATGATCCGAACGAATTCACTTCAGGCAAGATGACCGAACCCCGATAACATTACTATCTTTGCCTATTGCTAGTAGATCCGCTCTATAGTTTTGCCACGATGCCCATGATCTTCTTGTCAGCCTCCTACTTGTAACCATTGCCATGTTTAACCACCCTACCTATGCAAACCGTTGCTTGGCTAAGTACGCTTCGCTCAGCCCTTCTTATAGCATTGCTAGTTGCAGGTGAAGATCGAAGATGCTTGCTTCATGTTGAAGTTTGGTTGGGTTTTATAACACTATATAAATGCTTAAAATGAAATCATCTATATATTGGCAAGGGTGGAAGGCTAAGCCTTTTGCTTGGTGATTTGTTCCACTCATGCCGTTAGGAACCGTATAAACCGGTGTTATGTTCCTTGATTATGCGTTCCTAACACGGTTGGGGTGTATGGGACCCCCTCGATAAACCGCTAAGTGCTAAGTCTTTTCCAGCAAGTCCCAACTTTGGTACTATTTGCCTAATAACAAACTAAACTTGCATAGGGAGTAATTAACCCTCTTTCTTAATTCAACAACCCCGGGCCAGTGCTCCACATGAGTGTTGGTCCGAAACGGGGGTTCTGCGGGGCCACCTCAAGGAAACTCGAGGTTTGGTAAAAACCTGTAGAATCGCCCATCCGGTCGTGTCCTGAGACTTAGATACGCGCGGCTACTATCAGGGTGTCGACACGCCGGGAGGATTTGCTGGGTTAGCCTTACCTTAGTTCGGTATATCTTGAGCACGGGATTCCGAGAATACTCGGGTCTTCCCACTTTGGAGTTGCGACTCCGCGGATCGTGGGCTTGTAATGGGTCAAGTTGGAACACCCCTGCAGGGTTTGAACTTTCGAAAGCCGTGCCCGCGGTTATGTGGCAGATGGGAGCTTGTTAATATCCGGTTGTAGATAACTTGACACAATGTTTCTAATACACTACTAGCGTGTGTTCCGTGACCGTCAATTTCCGAATAGGGATTCGGGAGTTGAACACGGAGGGGTTATGTTTGCTGAGCTTGTAGCTAGGATCACTTCTTGATCACTTCTCGTCCGAGGCTTTCTCTTCTCGCTCTCTCTCACGTAAGCTAGTTGCTAGTTGCTGCTGCAGACACTTACTCTTATCTTCAGCCTTATCCTCTCCCGAAGGCTTAAATAGTCTTGTTACCCGGGAACGGGATTGCTGAGTCCTCTGTGGCTCACAGTTACTTCACCACACCAGATGCAGGTCCAGTTGTGAGCTATCCAGGTGATGGCACCGAGCTGGATTGGGAGTACGACGAGGAGCGTAGTCGGTACTATGTTCGATATTCAGATGATCAGTAGTGGAGACTCCTACTAGGATTCGATCCGCCTGTGGTTTATTTATCTAAGTTTGGTATCTTGACTTTTGGATTTTGCCCTTAGAGGGTTGTGATATTCTTAATGTATGATGATTGAGACATGTATTGTACTTGTGTGACGTGGCGAGTGTAAGCCAACTATTTATGTTTACAATCCCCTCTTTTACATGAGATGTGCAAAGATTACCAAACTTGAGATCATTCTAGGATGGACTTATGCCTTTAAGTCGTGCCTCGACACGTAGGAGGTATAACTCCATCCTGGGCATTACACTTTGTCCATCGGTACGGTACTTGCCCGAGATTCGATCGTCGGTATTCCCGATACCTTGTTCAATCTCGTTATGGCAAGTCTTTTTACTCGATCCGTAATCCATCATCCCGTGACTAAACACTTAGTCACTTTGAGCTCATTATGATGATGTCTTACCGAGTGGGCCCAGAGGTACCTCTCCGTCATACGGAGTAACAACATCCCAGTCTCGGTTCGTACCAACTCAACAGACACTTTCGGAGATACCCGATGCGTACCTTTATAGTCACCCAGTTACGTTGTGACGGTTGGCACACCCAAAGTACTCCTACGGTATCCGGGAGTTGTACAACCTCATGGTCTAAGGAATAAATACTTGACACCGAAAAGCTTATGCATTACGAACTATACGATCTCGTGTTATGCTCAAGTTTGGGTCTTGTCCATCACATCATTCTCCTAATGATGTGATCCCGTTATCACCGACATCCCATGTCCATGGTCAGGAAACCGTGACCATCTGTTGATCAACGAGCTGGTAACTAGAGGCCTACCAGGGACTCATTGTGGTCTATGTATTCACACATGTATCGTTGTTTCCGTACAATAAAATTCAAGCATGAATAACAGACAATTATCATGAACAAGGAGATATAATAATAATGCTTTTATTATTGCCTCTAGGGCATATCTCCAACACTAGCGGGGAAGAAGCCGATCGACTCCGTAGCAGCAAGAAACCAGTCGGCCAAGATGACCAGAATTCTAATCGGAAGCCGAAGTGCAAAGCAGAACCGGCAGTGCAAGGTGAAGCTGCGGCCGTTACCCAAGGGAAAGGCAAAGGAAAGCCTAAAGGCCCTTGGATCCCTAAGAAAGTGAAAGATCAAGCAGGGAATGACATGCTCGACCTGTCGTGTCCTATCCACACGAAGAAAGATGAAGAGGGGAACTTGGTTTATCCCAAGCATACCACTCAACAGTGCCGGCTCCTGATCCAGAATTTCCAGAAAGATCAATCGACTGAGAAAGAGAAGGAATCAGAGAAGACCGAGGACCAAGAAGGGGATGGAGGATACCCCCAGATCATCTCCACCTTGATGATTTTTGCTGACGTAGAGAGCAAGAGTCGACTGAAAGTTATCAACAGAAAAGTCAACATGGTTGCTCCGGCAACGACGATGTACCTAAAATGGTCCAAGACTCCCATTACATTCGATCAGTCCGACCACCCCGCACACATTGCAACCCCTGGGCGGCAGGCATTGGTGGTCGACCCAGTTGTCGATGGTACTCGTTTGACCAAGGTTCTGATGGATGGCGGCAGTGGCTTGAACATACTGTACATTGAAACCCTCCGTGGGATAGGCATTCCGATGTCCAAGCTAAGTGAGAGCAACATGAGATTTCACGGGGTCATCCCCGGAAAGAAAGCCGACTCACTTGGTCAGATTTCACTCGACGTGGTTTCTGGCGATTCGAAGAATTTCCGCAAAGAGAAGCTGACGTTTAAGGTGGTGGACTTCCACAGCGCCTATCATGCCATACTGGGCAGGCCTGCCTACACCCGTTTTATGGCTCGACCGTGTTATCTGTACCTCAAACTAAAGATGTCGGGACCCAACGGCGTGATAACCATCACAGGGAATCGGCAGAAGGCAGAAGAGTGCTTCTAGAAAGGCTCGAAAATTGTTGACGACCAGATGGCAGCAGTGGAGATGGAGGAGTACCAAAAGAATGTGGATCTGAGTGATTTGTTGCGTGCCAAGAAGCCAGCCTCGGAGTCAGCATTCCAGTCGACGGGGGAGACGAAGCCTGTGCACATTCACCCCACCGACCCCAATGCAGCTCCGACCCACATCTCAACTACACTCGACAGCAAATAGGAAGTAGCGCTCATCCAGTTCCTTCGTGAGAACTGGGACATCTTTGCATGGAAACCATGCGGCATGCCAGGTATACCTAGGAGACTGGCTGAGCACCGTTTGCGAGTCGACCCAAAAGTAAAACCCGTGAAGGAAAATCTCCGTCGGTCCGCCGCGGAGAAGAGAAAAGCAATTGGCGAAGAGGTGGCTCGGCTTCTGGCAGTTGAGTTC
The DNA here is from genome assembly GCA_902687465.1 of Secale cereale. Classification (NCBI taxonomy): domain Eukaryota; kingdom Viridiplantae; phylum Streptophyta; class Magnoliopsida; order Poales; family Poaceae; genus Secale; species Secale cereale. The sequence continues at coordinate 113,768,414 of LR738710.1, forward strand.
ATCCGCGAGATTTACCACTCCGAGTGGCTCGCCAATGTGGTCATGGTCCCCAAGAAGGAAAAATCACTCCGCATGTGCATCGATTTCAAGCATATCAGTCGGGCCTGCCCGAAAGATCATTTTCCCCTCCCCCGCATCGATCAGATAGTCGACTCGACTGCGGGATGCGAGCGTTTGTCTTTTCTGGACGCATATTCTGGGTACCATCAGATCCGACTGTTTGGACCCGATGAAATCAAGACAGCCTTCATCACCCCATTCACGTGTTTTTGTTATGTCACCATGCCTTTCGGTCTCAAGAATGCCGGTGCTACCTTCATGCGCATGATTCAAAAGTGTCTGCTGAAACAAATCAGTCGGAACATGGAAGCATACATGGATGACATCGTGGTCAAGTCACGTAAAGGTTCTGACCTACTGACTGACCTCTCTGAGACATTTGCAAACCTAAGAAGCTATGATATCAAGCTTAACCCGTCGAAGTGTACATTCGGAGTTCCAGGCAGCAAGTTGCTCGGTTTCCTTGTTTCAGAACGAGGAATCGACGCCAATCCAGAGAAAGTCAGTGCCATCCTCCGAATGAAGCGCCCCGTGCGTGTACACGATGTCCAGAAGCTAACTGGTTGCTTGGCCGCATTGAGTCGGTTCATTTCTCGTCTTAGTGAGAAGGCATTGCCTCTCTACCGACTGATGAAGAAGTCTGAAAAGTTCGAGTGGAATTCTGAAGCTGAAGCAGCATTTGAAGAGCTCAAAGCCCTGCTTTCCACCCAGTCGGTGCTTGCTGCCCCAGTCAGCAAGGAGCCTCTTTTACTGTACATCGCAGCCACCGGACAAGTTGTCAGCACTGTACTCACGGTCGAGCGGGAAGAAGAAGGCAAAGCCTACAAAGTCCAGCGCCCAATCTATTACATTTCCGAAGTATTGACTCCTTCCAAGCAAAGATACCCGCATTACCAGAAGCTTGTGTATGGGATTTAGTTGACCGCAAAGAAAGTTGCTCATTACTTCTCGAATCATTCGATTTCAGTCGTCAGCGATGCCCCATTATCAGAAATTCTGAACAATTGAGATGCAACCGGTCGAGTGGCCAAATGGGCGATCGAACTTCTTCCGTTAGATATCAAGTTTGAGGCGAAGAAAGCTATCAAGTCTCAGGCAATAGCGGATTTTGTGGCCGAATGGATCGAGCAGGAGCAACCGACTCAGATCCAGTCGGATCACTGGACCATATTCTTCGATGGATCCAAGATGTTGAACAGATCTGGTGCATGTGTGGTTTTGGTGTCCCCGAGAGGTGACAAACTCAGTTATGTCCTTCAAATCCACTTCGATTCTTCAAACAACGAAGCTGAATACGAGGCTCTTTTGTACGGGTTGCGTATGGCCATCTCATTCGGCGTCCGTCGCCTGATGGTATACGGCGACTCAGACTTAGTTGTAAATCAGGTGATGAAGGAGTGGGATGTCAGAAGCCCAGCAATGACCAATTACTGCAGTGTGGTGCGGAAGCTGGAAAAGAAATTTGAAGGTTTAGAGCTCCACTACGTGCCCAGAATCAAGAACCAGCTTGCTGATGACCTCGCGAAGATAGGGTCCACTCGGAAACCTATACCCAAGAATGTATTTTTGGAACATTTCCACTCCCCCTCAGTCAAAGAGGACCCCTTCACAGAGGAGCCCCCGCAGCCAATAAGCGCATCCGATCCGACTAAAGTCGAAGTTCCTGCGGTGGTCGACTTAATCATGGAGGTTCTGGTGAGCACGCCCGACTGGACTGTGCCGTACATAGCGTACTTGCTCAGGCAAGAACTCCCAGAGGATGAAGAAGAGGCACGTCAGATCGTACGTTGATCCAAAGCCTTTACTGTCATACAAGGTCAACTCTACAGGGAGAATGTCACGGGAGTCGCTCAGCGCTGCATCACCCCTGAAGAAGGTCGAATGATTCTAAATGAGATTTACTCGGGAACTTGCGGCCACCACAATTCCTCTCGGACTATCGTGGCCAAGGCATACCGAGCTGGATTCTACTGGCCCCAAGCGAATGAGATGGCAAAGGATATCGTGGACAAGTGCGAAGGTTGCTAGTTCTACTCCAACATGTCTCAGAAACCTGCATCTGCCTTGAAGACCATCCCGTTGGTTTCACCATTTGCTGTTTGGGGGTTGGACATGGTCGGTCCCTTCAAAACTGGCAGGAGCGGATTCACTCACTTGCTCGTAGCAGTCGACAAGTTTACCAAATGGATCGAAGCCAAGCCCATCAAGAACCTCGGCTCGAGCACCGCCATCAGCTTCATCAGAGAATTGATATTCAGATACGGAGTCCCCCACAGCATCATCACGGATAATGGCTCCAACTTTGACTCAGACGAATTTAAAGCGTTATGTTCCTCCCAAGGTACTCGGGTCGACTACGCATCCATAGCGCATCCTCAGTTGAATGGACAAGCAGAAAGGGAAAATGGTTTGATCCTCCAAGGCTTGAAACCGCGACTTATGCGCGACGTCAAGCACGCCGCTGGAGCTTGGGTGACTGAACTATCGTCTGTCTTATGGGGGCTAAGGACAACTCCAAACCGGTCGACCGACCGTACCCCCTTCTTCATGGTCTATGGTGCTGAGGCCGTGCTGCCGAATGATTTGTTGCACAACACCCCTCGAGTGGAACTCTTCTCCGAAGCAGAAGCAGCGCAAGCCCGTCAAGATGCAGTCGACCTCCTGGAGGAAGAACGCGAGATGGCCTTGATCCGCTCGACCATTTACCAACAGGACCTGCGTCGATTCCATGCCCGCAATGCTCGAAGCCGGGCATTCCAGGAAGGAGACCAGGTTCTCCGAGTACGTCAGAAGCGACCTCATAAGCTTGCCCCAGCATGGGAAGGCCCCTTCATCGTCACCAAGGTACTACACAATGGGGCGTACCACATCTACAACGTAGCCAAGAAGAAAGATGAGCCTCGTTCGTGGAACGCGGATCTGCTCCGCCGCTTCTATACTTGAAGCACTCGACCAGTCGAGTTTTAATAAGAACCTTCCAGTTTTCTTTTTCAAAGACAAGTTCGCAACAATTCCTTAATGATTGCTGATTACAAAGATGCCTGTTCTCAAATCCCCCAATGGGTGCTTAGCCGCGAATCTGATTCGCCTAAGTTACAAAAAACACTCCGGGTGAAGAGCAACTGAAAGAACATGTGGTGCCCCCATGTTTGGTTTTGGTAATTGATGACAATCTCTATGGACTAATGGTTGCCTTGAGTTATATTTGAAGGGTTTGTCCATAGGCTTTTCTTGGAGTCCATGTGTTGGTTTCAAGGAGAGTTTGTGATGACCATGGTGCAATTAAGGAATTATCCAAAGATTGGTCTTGTGAGTGTTGAGCTTATTACAAGCATGTCTTGAAGAAGAAGAGTGTGTTATCATTCATGTTTACCTTCAAGACATCATCCAAATGAAGAGAGTTGGAAAGATTCAAGGTTGATCAAGACTAAGTGAAAGAGTGAATCAAGTTGATCAAGACACAAAGCATAGAAGATGTACCGAGAGGGATCAAGTGATCCCATGGTATGGTAAGCATTGTCAATTACGCTTTATGTACTAACCCATGGTCTTTGTGAGAGTTCTATATGGGGTTAGGTTATCGTCCTTGGGCTTGCGTTAAGAGGAAGATCACATACAACCCATGGAGGATGACATCAAATCCAGGTTGCAGTGTGCAAGTTCAAGTGGAGCATCACGAAGAGATCAAGTGCTTGAAGCTTGCCGTCCATTGTTGTGACAATGGACTCGTGAAGATGTGTCGAAGAGTGGCTCACCCATAGTGGAGTATGGGGGAGAAATATACTAGTCTTCATCGAGCCAACGCAATCAAGAAAGATGGTCCAACTTGAGGGAGTCAAGATCTTCATCATCCAACTCAAGTGGACTATGTGCAAGGCAAAGGTTTGCCCTTGATAGGTTTTCTATTTTACCGATCTCATGGTAGTTTGGGAGACCAGGTTATAGGATCGATTGCCGTACTATCAAGGGGGAGCTCTCGATAAGTAACTTGACAGTATCATTCGTAGAGAGCTCAAACCATTGCATGCTTGCATCATCTTTATTGGTTCTTCTCCTTGTGAGATTTGGAGCTTATGGTCATCTTGATGACAAGCTCGAGTTCATCGAAAACGGAGTTCACATGCATCTTCTATGATGTTTTCGATGTTGGGGTTTTTGCCGGTTCTCTTTGTGAGTCTTAGAGCTTATGGACATCTTGATGACAAGCTCAGGTTCATCGAAAACGGAGTTCACATGCATCTTCTATGAAGTTTTCGATGTTTGAGGGTATGTCGGTTCTTCTCTGATGGAGTGTTCACTCCTCTATATATTAGGCATACCTCCCAGCCTCTTCTTACTATAACCAGTCGATGTTTTGATGCTAGTCGTCTTCCTCTATCCATCAAGCTTGAGTTTGCTCAATTCGGAGCCCATTTGAAGAAGTTATGGCAGTTCAGGGTTTTATTGTTGCTCCTGCGGTAGTACAGCTTATAGCCGCAAGCGGTAGTACCGCTGGTTCACAGCGGTAGTACCGCTTATGGCTACATGCGGTAGTTTGGCTCTGGTTCTGCGCGAGTACCGCCTCGATTCGAGACGGCCGTTTTTCGTGTCGGGTTGGGCGGTAGTATGAGCGGCAGTGGGAGCGGTAGTACCGCTTATAAGCGGTAGTGCCGCCCCACCACCGCTTCTAGTACCGCTCTGGGGCTCTTTCTCTTTGTTATTCTCTTGTTGGCGCTGTGTGAGGTCCTAGCGGTAGTACCGCTGGGCCGAGCGGCAGTACCACTGTGGCCAGCGGTAGTACCGCCCGCTGCGGGCTGGTTGGTGGGGATAACGGTTAGATCCCCCCCCCCCACATATAAAAGGGGGTCTTCTTCCCCATTGAACTTTATCCTTTGAGCTTGTGTTCTTCCCCCATTGATGAGCTTCTTCGAGCTTGCTATCTCTCAATCCCTCCATGGATTCTTGCTAGTTTTGGGGGGAAAAGAGAGAGGAGATCTAGATCCACACTTCCACCAATCACTTTCTCCTCTTTGTGAGGGGAACCGTTTGGATCTAGTTCTTGGAGTTCTTGGTGTTCTCCTTCTTGTTCTTCCTCTCTTTTCCCTCCCTAGCATTAGTTGCTTTGGTGGGATTTGAGACAGAAGGACTTGGGCACTCCGCGTGCCCTTGCCATTGCATTTGGTGCATCGGTTTGAGTTCTCCACGGTGATACGTGGAAGTGAAGTTTGAGAAGCTTATTACTCTTGGGTGTTTGGGCACCCTAGAGCTTGCCTCTTGGGTGCCTTGGCGCCCTAGACTGTTGGTGTTGTTCGGAGCTCAATCATTGTGGTGTAAAGCTCCGGGCAAGCATCGGGGTCTCCAATTAGGTTGTGGAGATTGCCTCGAGAAATTTGACGGGTACTGGTGACCGCCCCCAAAGGTTGCCAAAGTGTACGGGTTCGGTGACCGCCCCCAAGGGTTGCCATTTGTACGGGTTCGATGACCGCCCTCAAGGGTCCCTTGGTGGAATCACGACATCTTGCATTGTGCGAGGGCGTGAGGAGATTACGGTGGCCCTAGTGGCTTCTTGGGGAGCATTGTGCCTCCACACCTCTCCAAATGGAGATTAGCATCCGCAAGGGTGTGAACTTCGGGATACATCGTCGTCTCCGCGTGCCTCGGTTATCTCTTACCCGAGCCCTTTACTTATGCACTATACTTTGTGATAGCCATATTGTTTCTTGTCATATATCTTGCTATCACCTAGTTGTTTATCTTGCTTAGCATAAGTTGTTGGTGCACATGGGTGAGCCTAGTTGTTGTAGGTTTTGTGCTTGACAAATTAACCGCTAGGTTTATTCCGCATTTGTTCGAGCCTAAATCGTAATTATTTTAAAGCGCCTATTCACCCCCCCCCCTTTAGGCGACATCCACGATCTTTCAATTGGTATCAGAGCCTCGTCTCTCTTTATAGGGCTTAATCGGCTAGATAGTAAGGATGTCGACTATGGGTTTAGGATTCTCTGACACTCTTAGTTTCGATGGCACAAATTTTGATATTTGGGTAATTTGCATGCTTAATCTCTTAAGGGTCATGGACCCAAATTTAGAGCGAATTGTAGATATGGGTTTTTCTCCTCCTAAGGATCCCCAAAGATTATCTTTAGAGGATGAGAAAAACTCTTATCTCAATGCTCAAGCTTCTAATGTGCTTTTCGATGCTTTGAGCAATGTAGTTATATTTCAACTCATGCCTTGGGGGCTCGGGAGGCTTAGTGGCAGGCGGTCCGGACGGAGCGAGAACCGGACCCACGCGCCCGCTGAGAGCCTTCGGAGCCCCTGGGCCTCAGGAGCCCAACGATCTTCAGGAGCGACCCGCATGGCTCGCGTCTTCAGCTACCCCAACTCTTCTTCGACAAGTATCAGGTGACGCTTTAGGTATCCAATCGAGGGCGCGCCCCGGGCTGCATCATCCTCGGGCTGCTGGGGGCTATTCCCCCGCAGTTGTCTCCTTTTTGTGCATGATCAAGGCTAGTTGCTCCTTCCTATTCACATTATCTGCATGCTTGGCGTTTTCACCGCCACTAAGGTCATGAGCCCTTGCGAGCCCACTCGCGACCGCCCCATGATTAAGGACTGGCACGGCGTCTGTGCTCGGGTCCGTCCCTACAGCATCGCTAAACCCAAGGGCTGAGCTCTATCTCGCGAGCCATTCCCGTGACGTCACCTCCCATGGTCCTTGGTGCCTTGTTCTCGCATGGGCTTATCGTGGATGGGTAAGTAGGGGCCCGTGGCAGGTGCCTCGCTCACGCGGGAACCGCGCGCCTATTGTTTTTCTTTTGGATCGTTGCATGAGAAGACTGGGCACGTCGTCTGTGCTCGGGTCCGTCCCTGCAGCGCCGACAAATCTAGCGGCTGAGCTCTGTCTCGCGAGCCATTCCGGTGACGTCACCTCCTAGGGTTGTTGGTGTCGCGGCCTTCTCATGTGACAACCTCTAGAGATGCACTCGGCGCAGGTCGACACAACACCTCTCTTTTCACATTTTACAGAAGAAGACTCAGGCGCAACCCGCCTCAGGGTAGGGTCTCATGAGTGATGCGTAAGCTCATGAGAACTTCCTTAGAGTCGTTCAGCTCGTCCTGAGGAGGGCCCATATACACCTTGGCTGTCCTGTCGTGCAAGCCACGTGTCAGGACGGGGCTGTACACGCCCTAGAGTCTCTCCCGGTGGGAGACTCCCTCCCACAGTCCAGTGGAAGTGCCATGCTCCGCGCTGGCAGAACCAACCGAGGAGCGATTATGCCCACGAACCAGTGGAAGCACCAAGCTCCGCGATGGCCGCTACGACCGAGGCGCGGTTATGCCCACACTCTGTGCAAGTGTGGTAGCTCTATGCTCTGCGCTAGTTATAAACAACTGAGGGCGGCCCCCAGTGGTCGCACCAACCTCAGGGATCTTTTCAGCTCACGACGATTACAGCTTCTCCTTGGATGGGTGTCGCGAGTGGGATAGGCACGGGGGCTATGCTCAGGCCACGCCTGGCAGATGCCACCCTACCAGGTGCCCAGACACCTGGCCTTCTCACGCCCCCATCCCAGGAAAAGTCTCGTGAGCAAGGTATGGTGCTTGTTCTCTCTCATGAGAGCCGTTCATATGTCAAGGGGGACCCCTGGGCATCGCGACCCAGGGGCCTCACTAGTCACGTAGCCCCTCACTCCTTGAGCCCGGCGGTCGAGGTATGCGCGGGGCTGGGCCCTGCCGACGCAGAACGCAAACGGGGTCGCTTGAATGTCAAGGGGGACCCCTGGGCATCGCGACCCAGGGGCCTCACTAGCCACGTAGCCCCTCATCCCTTGAGTCTAGTTATTACGATAATCCCGGTCACCCGGAGGGCTCAATGGCGATCGAGGTATGCGCGGGGTTGGGCCCTGCCGACGCAGAGCACCTAAGCAAACATGAAAGGAAGCAAGCATGGAAATCATCAAGTTATTACAATAATACCAAGTTTTTCAAATTCGAACAAGTTCTTACGCCTCCCCAAGGCACTCGCACTTCTCTCTGGACAGGAGCAGATCAGGCATTACCAAGCGCATCATCACCGGTCTCCGCCTCTTCGGCTGCGGTAGTGGTGGCCTGGAGGAACACCTCCACCAGCTCTGTGACCTTCGTCCCCAGGCCTCAGCAGTCGTGCCCTCTATGCTTGTGGTCACGGGCTCGGACAGTGTCAGGGATATGGTTAGTAGGTATAAACCGGATATTGTAAACCGGCTTAGTTATGTTGTACTTGGTTTTAATATTTTAGTAGAGACTACGGCCCATGAGATTTCAAGGCCCATGTATAGAAGTACGGTTTGTAAACCGCCAAGAGATGTAACTTGAGAGATAGGAAAGAAAGGACAGAGACCGAGGCGGACACGATTATGAGCCGGCCTCGGGACTCTGTAAACCGGACCAGGCGTCACCTCTATATAAAGGGACGACCCGGCGACGGTTCAAGGACAAGCAACAATCAATCCGTCGAGACGCAGGCAAAGCGAATCCGCTCCCTGTAAACCGACGCCCAAGCAATATCAACCAACTAGACGTAGGCTTTTACCTTCTCCGAAGGGGCCGAACTAGTATAAATCCTTTGTGTCCTTTGTGTGCCATGAATCCTTTCAAGCTAACCCGTGCGATGGTTCCATCATCAAGTCCGCTAAACCGGACATCTGCCGTGTTATTTCCACGACAGTTGGCGCCCACCGTGGGGCCTGCGCACGATGGTTTCGAGTTCTTGAAAGGCGGCTTCGAAGGGTTAAAGGGGTACGCAGTCGGCCGGATGACCAAGAGTCGTCGTGGCCGGATCTACATCGACGACGCGGGCTGGGGACCGGAGGCCGATTCGATCGAATACGGGTACCGGGTTCCCTTCGGCAGCATCCAAGTCTTCATCGGCAAAATTGGTGAACCGGGACCTGAGCCGGACACCCTCCCCAACATCGTCGAGCCGGCTCAGCGTACGAGATCGGCCCGGATTCAGCCTGCCATGAAGCATGTGTTCGTTGGAGCAATTCACGGAGGCCAAGCCGAGGACGGATCGGAATCTGATGGTACAACCGTCGTCTACTCAGATGACGAATCTTCATCTGGGGAAACTGAATCTCTGTATCAGTTGCGGGACGGCCGGTCTGAGGGCGAGTCCGATGGAAACAGTATTCCGGACCCCTTTGGCCTGCCAAACCGGGTGGCGGTCTTCATGGCCGGTTCACAACCCCCGACGAACGGAACGACAGCAGAGGCTGGTGCAGGGGGAAGCGGTTCAAATCCCTCCCTTACTGAAGTTCTATCCACCTTGATCGAGGAGTTCACAGCTAAGGCAGTGGAGGTCGTAGCTCCAGCAGACAAGGCGCAACATGATGCATCGCTTCTTCAGTTGAAAGCCCGGATCGATCAGTTAAAGGAGGATTTAAAGACGGAAGGAGAGATGTTAGCCATAAGACAAGCAGAGTTGGATGATCAAGCCTTTCATTTGAGGATGGAGCAGGCTTCTGTGGAAGGAGTAAGGGGGCGAAAGTATCGGTCCCGTCTGCCGCCGGGTTACGAATCTGCGAATTTGTTCAGAACACCTGGGGCTGGGGCCAGTAATAATCCGGCCTTAAACCGGAGAAGCCCACCGGCTCGGGATGAGCCGGTTCAGCAGCCCGCCGCAGAACGGGAGCGTCGGATTACATCGGCGCCTTATGTTCCTATCCCTCCAGGACACTATTCAAACCCTTTGGATAATATTGCTACAGCGGCAGCACGGTTGGCCGCTTTACCTGTGGAAGAGACATTTCCGGTGGCGATAGAGGCGTGCAGGGCCCAGAAGCTACTTAATACGGCATTAATACAGCAGCAAGCGTACTCTCATAGCAGGGAAAGGTTACATTCAACACCACGTCCCAACCGAAGTTATTCCAGACATTGGGAGGAGCCAGAAGTGTCTAGCAGTGAGCGCAGGAGACATCAGCACAGGCAGGATAATCCGGCAAGGGCGGAGATGCCAGCCCCGGACCTAAACCGGCCTAGATCGGAGGCCAGAGAGGAAATTCGTCAGTCGACGCCGGTTCACACAGCCACTACAGGGACAGGAGCTACAGCGAGCAGTTTTGGGATACAATGTCTTGTCCCCGCCTTACGGAGCGTTAAGTTGCCCAAGGATTTCAAAGGACCTCGCAAGGTGCCTAATTACACAGCCGATTTACCACCCGAAGCTTGGGTGGAGAGTTACGAGATGGCCATGGAAATGCTGGATGTGGATGAATCGGCTTGTGCCAAATATTTCACTATGATGCTTGAGGGCACGGCCCGAACCTGGCTAAAGGCGCTACCCCCAAATTCTATCGGGTCATGGGGGGAGCTGCGCAGTCAGTTCATCAAAAACTTCAAGGATACATGCAAGCAACCGATGTCGGTGATAGATTTAGCAGCATGTGTGCAAGGCGAGCAGGAGTCTACAGCAGCTTGGGTACGCAGAGTGGCAGAGATCCTACACTCTTCGAATGGTATTAATCCTAGTACGGCAATAGTGACGTTGGAAAACAATTGCCGGTTTGAATCTTTAAAATTAAAACTCGGACGGCTTAAACGGGACTGCAATGACATGGGGACTTTAATGAGTGCCCTAGTGAAGTACGGAGACTCAGATAATACCAAGTATCCGGAGTCAGAAGGAGATAAAACAGGGAAGGCCAGCAAGTCTGGTAAACCGGCGCCGCTTAATCCGGTTACTCCAAGCTTTTTGGGCAAACGGAAGGCAGAAAATAGTTCAGATTTTGTTGCTAATACACAGGCTCAAGGCGGTATTCAGGTTAATCCGCAGGGTCCCACTCTCCAAACCGGCGGAGGAAACCCGGGTTGGGAGCAGGATTTGGATCAACCCTGTCTAAAGCATAGCGGAAGAGGGAGGATTGCAAGGCATACTATAAGAGAATGCATACCCTTTATGAAAGCAGGGAACGACCGTTTTAATCCTCCTAGCCGGCCCCCGAACGGCTGTTCAGGGCCCGGGTTTTATGGTCCGGGTTATCAAGGGAACAACTCCGGATCAGGATATAGGGGCAACAACGGTGGTTATCAATCCCGGCCAGGCGGCCAAAATAGTCAAGGGAACTACAATGGTCAGGGAAATCAATCGCATCATCAAGGTGGTTACAATGGTCAGGGAAGTCAATCACATCATCAAGGTGGTTATCATGGTCAGGGAAATCAATCGCATCATCAAGGTGGTTACAACAGTCAGAATAATCAGCAGCAGGGCCAAGGAAGTTACAGTAACCAAGGAAACCAGCAGCAACAGCAGCAATCCGGATACCAGAGTAATCCGAAGGAGTTGAGCAGCGGTCAATATCATGTTTTCACCACGAGTTTATGTAAGAGAGACCAGAAGGTTTTAAGGCGGACTGTTAATGCAGTAGAACCGGCGACGCCACAATTTCTTCGATGGTCAGAGCAGCCCATTGTATGGAGCAGAGAGGACCACCCGTTACGGGTAGATAATCCGGGACATTTAGCCTTGGTGGTAGCACCTCAGGTGGGAGGATACAAGTTTACTAAAGTCCTCATGGATGGAGGTAGCAGTATCAATATATTATATTACGAGACCTTTCGTCGTATGGGTCTGAGAGATAAAAAGTTAAGGACATCAAACACAGTGTTTCACGGGGTGGTCCCAGGTAAGTCAGCTTATCCAGTTGGTAAGATTGACTTAGAAGTTACCTTTGGAGATGAGCATGATTCCAGATCGGAGATGATCACTTTTGAAGTTGTCAAAATTAAAAGTCCGTATCATGCTTTGTTTGGAAGGACGGTTTATGATAAATTTATGGCTAGGCCATGTTATGTTTATTTGCAGCTTAAGATGCCGGGTCATAAAGGCACGATTACGGTGCATGGCAGTCCTAAGATAGCAGTGGAGTGTGAGGAAGGTGATGCAGCTTATGCAGAAGCGGTATGTGCCATGGAAGAGTTAAAATTTTATAAAGATAATGTTGATCCGGCAGATATGACTCCGCTGAAGAAACCAACTACCGAGCATGATCCGGCTTTGAAGTTCAAGTCAGCGGAAGAGACTAAGCAGGTTGATTTTGTGCCTGGAGACTCGTCTAAGCAATTCACCATCAGTGCTAACCTGGATCCTAAATAGGAAAGCGCGCTCATCGAGTTCATCCGTGAGAACCGGGATATCTTTGCATGGAAACCTTCTGACATGCCAGGTATACCGAGGGAACTCGCTGAGCACAAGTTGAATATTGATCCGAAGTTTAAACCGGTAAAACAGTATCTGCGCCGCTTTAATGAAGAGAGGCGCAAGGCTATAGGAGAAGAAGTGGCCAGACTTTTGGCGGCAGGATTCATAGTGGAAGTTTTTCATCCGGAATGGTTGGCTAATCCGGTGCTGGTTCTAAAGAAGAATGGGAAGTGGAGGATGTGTGTGGACTACACAGACCTCAATAAAGCTTGCCCGACTGATCCTTTTGCTCTACCTCGCATTGATCAGATTATTGATGCCACAGCAGGGTGTGAGCGGCTGAGTTTTCTGGATGCGTATTGAGGTTATCACCAGATCAAGATGGCAGTTGAGGATCAAGAGAAGACAGCTTTCATAACCCCTTTTGGTGCTTTTTGCTATGTGTCTATGCCCTTTGGGCTCAAGTGTGCACAGGCAACTTATCAGCGTTGCGTTCAGAATTGTTTGAAAGGGCAGATAGGAAGGAACGTGCATGCTTATGTGGATGACATCGTGGTCAAATCAAAGGAGGAAAGAACAATGATAGAAGACCTCAGAGAAACCTTTGATAATCTTCGGGTTTACAGGATGATGCTTAATCCGGAGAAATGTGCTTTTGGTGTGCCGGCTGGTAAGCTTCTGGGATTCCTGGTCTCGAACAGGGGAATAGAAGCCAACCCGGAGAAGATCAAGGCCATCACATCTTTGACAAAACCGGTTTGCATCAATGATGTTCAGCGCATAGCTGGCTGGATCACGGCGCTGAGCCGGTTTATCAGTTGCTTAGGAGAAAAAGCGATCCCGCTTTATCAAATGTTGAAGAAAACGGACCGGTTCATTTGGAGTGATGAGGCAAATACAGCGTTTGAGAATCTGAAACAGCAACTAGCAAAACCACCGGTTTTAGCTGCTCCCATTGATAAGGAGCCTTTGCTGTTATATGTTGCTGCGAATACACGGGCAGTCAGCGTTGCGATTGTGGTTGAGCGCAAGGAAGCAGGGAAGGAACATCCGGTTCAGCGCCCGGTTTATTATGTGAGTGAAGTACTCATCGAGTCTAAGCAAAGGTACCCTCATTGGCAGAAGTTGGTATATGGGGTGTTCATGGCAAACCGGAAACTGAAGCATTATTTCCAAGGGCATCCAATAACTGTGGTTAGTTCAGCTCCGTTGGGGGACATAATCCAGAATAGGGAAGCTACAGGCAGGGTAGCCAAGTGGGCCATTGAGCTCAGTCCGCATGAGTTGAAGTATGTACCGCGTACTGCTATAAAATCTCAGGCATTGGTCGATTTCATCAATGACTGGACGGAGTTGCAGACTCCTGAGGAGAAGCCGGATCTTACTTATTGGATGATTCACTTCGACGGTTCAAAGCAGTTGGAGGGCTCGGGGGCTGGAGTTGTCTTAACTTCCCCCAGAGGTGATAAATTTTGTTATGTCCTCCGGTTATTATTTCCTTGTACTAATAATGCAGTAGAATATGAAGCGCTACTTCATGGTTTGCGATTGGCAAAAGAGATGAATTTGAGCCGGGTTAAGTGCCTGGGCGATTCAGACCTAGTGGCACAGCAAGTTTCGGGCAAGTGGGATTCAAGGGATCCCCTCATGGCGGCTTATCGACGAGAGGTTGAAGCGGTCGCAGGATATTTCAAGGGATATCAGGTGGAGCATATAGACCGGCGGAGGAACGAAGCAGCCGACGCTTTAAGCCGGCTAGGATCGCAACGTAAACCGGTACCACCAAACACCTTTTTGGATGAATTGCACAGTCCTTCGGTTCAAGTACCTTCAGAGAACGACCTAGCTGTTCCGGATCCAGAGACACAGTTGGTTGCAGCAACCCATGTTATTCCGGATTGGACGTTACCCTATTTGGCACACTTAAGCCAGGTCAAGAGAGGGGTCACGAAGACTTACGTGGCCGCACACCTGCGTCAGGACCAAGGTAAGGAGCGTGCGGCTCTCGACATCGGCTAACTGACCAATTGCGGCCGCAACCTCGTGCACAGACTTCACAAGCGCGGCAAAGAGCCCAGCGGGGCCTTCCTCCGGGGCGGCCAGCGGCTTCTTGAACCCTTCCCCGTAGGCGGCCCGTAGCACCATACGGGCCTCGAGATCAAAGGCGGCGAGGGCCTCGCGACTCAATGCTGCTGAGGCCGCGAGGGCGTCCTCCTTGTCGTGCGCAGCTTGGGCCGCCTTGGCCTGCTCAGCCTCGACCTTCAGCTTCTCCAACTCGCGCGGTCAGCAAGCTGCTCCTGTTGCAGCCAGGACGTCTCAGCCTTCTACGCCTCGAGCTTCTTCCCCAACCTCTCGAGCTCCAGGGCACGCCTTGTGCCTTCCTCGCGAAGAGCCTCCAGCTCGCTCTCCGCCTTGAGGCAGCGCTTCTCGAAGGACGCAGCATCGGCTCGCACGGCGTCACGTGCCCGCATGGCCGCCGCAGCTTCCTCTTGACCCTTGGAAGCAATCGCTGAGGCCTGGCTCCAGGAGGCCCGCGCAGACTCGTCTGCCAGGAGCCACCCAGAGATCAGCCCCAGGCGTCCTTCCATCGCGCGGCCATCACCACCTTGAAGTTCGGTACGAAACCGACCCAGCGCGGCGGAGGCAGCCTCCAAGGTCTCAGGGCCAGGCTGTGCCGGCTGGCGCACGGGCACCGACAAGACCGGCTGCTCGACCAGGGGCTCGGGGGCTCCGGCCCCCCTCGCTGAAGCAGCCGAAGCAGGAGCCGGTGTGGCCTCGCAAACAGCGAGGACGCACTCAAGCGATGCCGCCGTCGCGTGCCTAGTGGCCCACTTGGCCGAGACGCCTAGAGTTGTGGCACCCTTCTCCGCGGCCACATCAGCAGCAGGAGGAGCAAGGCACCGTGACGTGACCTCCCCCTTCACCTTCTTCATCATGCCACCCAGGCTGCTGCATGAGGAGAAGCGCGTCAGGGACACAACAACTAAAGATAACAGGAGATTGCACACTTACTCGTCGAAGGCGAGGCGCGCCCTCCTCTTCACCAACAGGTCGGCTGCAGCCGCTGGAGCTATGGGCGTGCCGGTAGCTCGGATCTTGGCAAGGCGCGAGGCCACAGTCTTGGGCACAGCCGTGGTCACCAGTTTCGCTGGCACAGCACTCCTCGGCGGGGTCACCACGTTGCTTCCCCCGGATGCAACACGTCCGGATCGTCGTGGAGTGGTCGCCTGGTGCCGTCCGGCGGCACCTGCGCCTGACGCCACTGCTCCAGCAGACGCCTCGGAGGAGTCCCCCTCGTCAACCCGGTCCTCGTCGTCCAGGTTCTCCTTCGAGTTCCCCTCGTCGCTCCCATCGTCGGCGCCAAAAGACACGTCAACCGTAGGCGGAGCATCCACGGGCACCCCGAAACCTGACACGGCCTTCAACAGCTCGACCTTGTCAGGGTGGCTGTACAACGGCAGGTGTATCCCGGAGAGGTCCTCAGGAACCATCCCTAGGAGAGTAACTGAGGCGAAGTCCAGACCGGCCTCGGCCAGCACCCCCGAGCACAGCCGGAGCCTGTCGTCATCACCCACCAGCTCCCACATGGGACGTGAGTGTGCCTGCAGCGGCGCCAGACGCTGCCTCAAGAACTCCTTCACGATCTGGGCCCCTTCAAGCCTCGAGCCCAGGTCGGCTTCAATCCTTGCCAGAACAGGCCCGGTAAGGGGCTCCGTGAGCTTCGCGTAGCTCCAGCCGGCGCGTTTTGCTGGACGGGCGGTAGGCAGCGCCAGAAGTGGATGAACGTGCTGGGCGTCCAGATAGACCCACCTCTTCCGGTGGGAGTCTATCTTCTTCCCGGACATCATCAGCCGGCAGCCCTAGCGCTGGAAGATGAAGGAGACACGGCCCGAGCACGGACCCTCGTCGTACCAACGCATGTAGAAGAAGTGGCGGAAGAGGGCGCCAGTCGGCCTCACCCCCACGAGCGCCTCGCAGTAAAAGACAAAGAGCGACAGGACGAAGATAAAGCGAGGTTGGATGTGGAGAGCATGCACCTGGTAATGTTCCGGGATGGCGTAGAAGAACTCTGAGAAAGGCGGCACGAACCCGACGGAGATGCTGTGAAGGAAGAAGGGGTAGCAGGACTTCGACAAGATCCGCGTCGCGGTGGATCTGGCCCAAATCCCCGTCGGGCCATGCTCGTTGTGGATGCTCGACATGAACGGCTGGACCTCTGAGTAGTCCTCCTCCTTGGTGATGGAGGACTCCTCGAGCGCCGCCTCGAGGGAAGAAGCGGATCCGGACGCTGGCACGGTACCCTTTCTTTTCTTTGCCATTGTTGAAGGTGACGGAGGATACATGCGATTTAGGAAGGCGGGAGGCGTAGGAGGAGGAGATATGAGCAGGGAGGAAGGGAAGCGATAACTCCCCTGCAGCGGAGAACGGCCCCCTTTTTGTCAAACTTCATAGTTGCCAAGGCTGGGTGGGGAGCGGGGTCGCCCACGTCCCATCCAACTGTCACGCGCCAGCCTGACCCGCAGCCTTTTTGGGGCCCGCGACGCTTCGTCCTCGGCTAACGTTTCGCCCCGAAGCCAACTCTGCGCGCGCCTTGGTCCCGGGGGCTACTGTCGGTGTCCTGGGAACCAGGGTACCCAGACTTGCCTGTTGATAACCCACAAGTGTAGGGGATCAGTTGTAGCCTCTTTATATAAGTAAGAGTGTCAAACCCAACGAGGAGCTAAAGGCAGAACAAATATTCCCTCAAGTTCTATCGACCACCGATACAACTCTACGCACGCTTGACGTTTACTTTACCTAGGACGAGTAGGAAACTAGAAGTACTTTGTGGTTTTTGTGGGATAGGTTTGCAAGAATACAAAAAGCACCCAAATAAAACTAGGGGCTGTTAAGGTAAAGAAACAATAAAGTTAGTGATAGCGAGTGTGGAAAAGTGGTGGTATGAGTTGCGAAATTGCCCCTAAGCAATTTACTACGTTACTAGACCGATAGCAAGTTTTATGTGGGAGAGGACACTGCTAGCATGTCATCCCTTACTTGGAATTCTATGCACTTATAATTGGAACTATTAGCAAGCATCCGCAACTACTAACGTTCATTAAGGTAAAACCCAACCATAACATTATGATATATTGGTCCCCCTTCAATCATGTATGCATCAATTTCTACGCTAGGTTGAAGTTTCTGTCACTCTTGCCCTCCAATACGTAGTCCTATCAACATACAACTAAACCTATGGTGTGATCCACGCGCGCGCTCATATGATGGGCACCAAAGGACAGCAACATAACCACAAGCAAATTAAATCAATCATAGCAATTCACCAATCACCGATAGGACAACGATAATCTACTCAGACATCATAGGATGGCAACACATCATTGGATAATAATATGAAGCATAAAGCACCATGTTCAAGTAGAGGGTACAGCGGGTTGCGGGAGAGTGGACCGCTGTAGATAGATGGGGGAAGGTGATGGAGATGTTGGTGAAGATGACGGAGGTGTTGGTGTAGATTGCCGTCACACGATGATGGCCCCGGTGGCACTCCGGTGCCACCGGAAGCGAGAGGGAGAGAGCCCCCCTCCTTCTTCTTCTTCCTTGACCTTATCCCTAGATGGGAGAAGGGTTTCCCCTCTGGTCCATGGCCTCCATGGTGGCGGAGGGGCGAGAACCCCTCTGAGATTGGATCTGTCTCTCTGTCTCTCTCTGTTTCTGTGTTCCCAGATTCTGGCCCTTCACCGTTTCTTAAATTCCCGAAGATCCGTAACTCCGATTGGGCTCATATTTTGACACGATTTTTATACGGAAATTAGCTTTCTTGCGGCGAAAGAATGGCATCAACCGCCTTACGGTGTGGCCACGAGGGCCCAAGGCACGCCCTGGGCAGGGGGGCGCCCCCACCCTCGTGGCCCACTCGGGCATCGTCTCGTGTTAGTTTCGCTTCCAAAAATTCACATATATTCCAAAAAAAATCTTCGTCCGTTTGGACTCCGTTTGATATGGATATTCTGCGAAACAAAAAACATGCAACAAAAGGAACTGGCACTGGATCAATATGTTAGTCCCAAAAAATAGTATAAAAAGTTGCCAAAAGTATATGAAAGTTGTAGAATATTGGCATGGAACAATCAAAAATTATAGATACGACGGAGACGTATCAGCATCCCCAAGCTTAATTCCTGCTCCTCCTCGAGTAGGTAAAAGATAAAAAAGATAATTTTTGATGTGGAATGCTACCTAGCATAATCTTGATCATGTAATCCAATCATGGCATGAATATTAAGACACGAGTGATTCAAAGCAATAGTCTATCATTTGACATAAAAGAATTTAATACTCGGGCATCCCAACAAACAATCAAGTCTTTCAAAATATCAATGCTAAAGAACGTTATCCCTACAAAATCATATAGTCTTTTATGCTCCCTTTTCTTAACACAAGGTACTCCTCATGCCACTCCCGGTGTCAGCCAAGCAATTGTTTTCATACTTTACTTTTTCGAACATTTTCAACTCTTCACGCAATACATGAGCATGAGCCATGGACATAGCACTATGGGTGGAATAGAAGGTGGTAGTAGACAAAAGTAGGGAGAAGGTCTCACATCGACTAGGCGTATCAATGGGCTATGGAAATGCCCATCGATAGATATCAATGTGAGTGAGTAGGGATTGCCATGTAACGGATGCACTAGAGCTATAAGTGTATGAAAGCTCAAAAGAAAACTAGTGGGTGTGCATTAACTTGCTTTCTCATGAAGACCTAGGGCATTTGAGGAAGCCCATCGTTGGAATATACAAGCCAAGTTCTATAACGAAAAATTCCCACTAGTATATGAAAGTGACAACATAGGAGACTCTCTATCATGAAGAACATGGTGTTATGATTAAGCACAAGTGTGGAAAAAGATAGTAGTATTGCCCCCTTTTTTCTTTTTCTTTTTTTATTTTTTTCTTTTTTTTGGGCCTTCCTTTTTTTATTTGGCATTTCTCCTTTTTTTTATTTGGCCTTTCTTTTGTTTCTATTGGCCTTTTTTTCAAGGGACAATGCTCTAATAATGATGGCCATCACACTTCTATTTACTTACAACTCGATATTACAACTCGATACTAGAACAAAATATGACTATATGAATGCCTCCGGCGGTGTACCGGGATGTGCAATGATCTAGCATAGCAATGACATCAATAAACGGACAAGCCATGGAAACATCATGCTAGCTATCTTACGATCATGCAAGGCAATATGACAATGATGGTGCGTGTCATAATAAACAGAACGGTGGAGTTACATGCCAATACATCTCGGAATGGCTATGGAAATGCCATAATAGGTAGGTGTGGTGGCTGTTTTGAGGAAGGTATATGGTGGGTGTATGGTACCGGCGAAAGTTGCGCGGTACAAGAGAGGCTAGCAATGGTGGAAGGGTGAGAGTGCGTATAATCCATGGACTCAACATTAGTCATAAAGAACTCACATACCTATTGCGAAAAATCTATTAGCCCTCGAAGCAAAGATACTACGATGCATGCTCCTAGGGGGGGAGGTTGGTAGGAGTTAACCATCGTGCGCCCCCGACCTTCACGCAAAGATAAACAATCAAAATACAATGCGCGCCAATTTGGTTACATAGTTAGGAGACCATACGTGCATACTTCGGGAATCACAAACCTTAACACCAATATTTTTTACTAAACCATAATCATTCACTAGTTCCTCCCACATATTAGCATCTCTATATCGCAAAACTATTGCAAGGAATCAAACATATCATATTCAGCGATCTAAAAGTTTATGTAGGATTTTATGACTAACCATGTGAATGACCAATTCCTGTCAACTCTCTAAATAGATATAAGTGAAGCAAGAGAGTTTTAATTCTTTCTACAAAAGTTATGCCCATGCTCTAACAATTATAAGTGAAGCAAAAGAGCATTCTACAAATGGTTGTTTTCTATGTGAAGAGAAACAGGCAATCCAAACTTCAAATGATGTAAGTGAAGCACATGAAGTATTCTATAAAGCCATACTTAAAAGATATAAGTGAAGTGCAAAGAGCATTCTATAAATCAACCAAGGACTATCTCATACCAGCATGGTGCATAAAAGAAAAGGTGAAAAGTAAATGCAAAAGACACTCCAAGATCTGCACATATCACATGAATGAAACGAATCCGAAAACATACTGATACTTGTTGAAGAAAGAGGGGATGCCTTCCGGGGCATCCCCAAGCTTAGACGCTTGAGTCTCCTTGAATATTTACTTGGGGTGCCTTGGGAATCCCCAAGTTTGAGCTCTTGCCTCTCCTTCTTCTCCTCACATCGAGACCTCCTCAATCTTCGAACACTTCATCCACACAAAACTTCAACAGAAAACTCGGTAAGATCCGTTAGTATAACAAAACAAATAACTACCCTAAGTACTGTTCCAAACCAATTCATATTTTGTTTTTTCATTTTAGCTACTGTAATATAACTTTTCCATGGCTTAATCCATTGATAGAAATTGATAGTTTCATCAAAACAAGCAAACTATGCATCAAAAACACAATCTGTCTAAAACAGAACAGTCTGTAATAATCTGAACATTCACCATACTTCTGATACTTGAACAATTTTGCCAAAATTAGGAAAATCAATAATTTGTATAGAAAGACAGTGCAAAAAGTTTCAGAACCATTTGACGTTCCAGCAAAAAATGTAAAATCGTGCACTACAGCCAAAGTTTCTGTCCTGCTTGTAAACATCCTAAAGGCAAACCCTGGCACATTATTTTTAAAATACAATGGAATTGTACAAGGGGATAATTATTTTTCATGAAAAGTTTCTGTAATTCAAGATTTGCAAAGTTTCCATGGGCATGAACAACGTTCAAGGAGCTCCCCCCTTTCAACGGTGCTCGTCCTTCTTACTTTCACTTTTCTTTTTGAAAAAGTTTTAGGTTCCCCTCTTTATTTATTTTTTGTTTTTAAACTTTATAAAAGCACACAACAGAAATAAATGACTCTCTAAAACTTCCGGGTTGTCTCCCTGGCAGCGCTTTCTTTAAAGCCATTAAGCTAGGCATATAGTGCTCAAGTAATGGATCCACCCGGATCCCAAGGTATATCAAAGCCAATTTTAATTAGCAATGATTTGACATTTAATAGTGAGCACAAAGTGATATGTTTTATGAAACAACGAAGTCTAACTCTCTTCCTATGCATAGGCATGTCATACAAGAACAATTCATGCACATCAATTAAAGACCAATGCATAGTATAAGCAGTTTCTTGCAATTTTATCATGTTGGAAACATAGAGAGGCGGAGATGTAGTTCCTCTCTCATAATAATTGCAAGTAGGAGCAGCAAGCACATGCATATTATATTCATCAAAATCATCATGTGTAACGGAAAAAGGCAACCCATCAATATAATCCTTAATGAGTGCAAACTTCTCCGATATAGTGTATTTTGGAGAATTCAAAAAGATAATAGGACTATCATGTGTGGGTGCAATAGCAACTATCTCATGTTTAACATAAGGAACTATATCAAGTTCATCTCCATAAGCATAATTCATATTGGCATCTTGGCCACAAGCATAGCAAGCATCATCAAAAAGGGATATTTCAAAAGAATCAACGGGATCATAGAAATCATCATAGCATTCATCCTTCGGTAAGCACGAAGGGAAATTAAACAATGTATGAGATAAAGAGTTACTCTCAATAGAAGGTGGGCACGGGTGATCAATCCGCTCTTCCTCCTTTTGTTCTTCGCTCTCCTCCTCATCTTTTTCATCCAATGAGCTCACAATGTCATTAATTTCTTCTTCCATAGACTCCTGCAAAATATTAGTCTCTTCTTGGACAGCGGAGGAGTCCTCAATATTTGGTTTAACATAGGCATTAGAAGCATAATTATCATAACAATATTTAAATATGGCAAAATTTTCAGATTTGTAAAGAGTAACATCATACTTTTCAATCAAAGAAGCAATTTCATAAGCACCCTTAAAAGCAAAAAAAAAAAATCAATTTGTTGAACATCATAGTAACTATAAACACCCTTAGCATACGAAGATACAATTCCATTATCGCTAAACTCACATTGGTAGGGAAGGTGTTTCTTAGGGTCTTCAGAACAACAAGTAAAATCATATATTTCATATAAATTCCAAACATAGCATTGCAAACGATGAATTTGATCCAGTAAAAGTTTCCCTTTTTAGATATGCGGTGTCGCACATAACAAGCATGCTCATCTAAAGATTTGCCCTCAACTAAGCTAGTTGGGGTTTCAGCACGAGCACATAGGGATCGAAGATGATCCAAGTAAAAAGCTTCAGGAGTGTGATAGATTTTGAGTGGTTCTTCAACCATTGGTTCAGCAGGTACCACTAATTTTTTTGGTATTTTGTGTTTCCTACCCATAACTAAAGATAGAAAACAACTTAGGACAACAAATAAAATCTACTTAGTGATAAAGCAAACAAGCACACACGAGAATATTCACCCCACGCTATTGCTCCCCGGCAACGACGCCAGAAAAAGGTCTTGATAACCCACAAGTGTAGGGGATCAGTTGTAGCCTCTTTTGATAAGTAAGAGTGTCGAACCCAACGAGGAGCTAAAGGCAGAACAAATATTCCCTCAAGTTCTATCGACCACCAATACAACTCTACGCACGCTTGGCGTTTACTTTACCTAGGACAAGTAGGAAACTAGAAGTACTTTGTGGTTTTTGTGGGATAGGTTTGCAAGAATATAAAGAGCACGCAAATAAAGCTAGGGGCTGTTAAGGTAAAGAAACAATAAAGTTAGTGATAGCGAGTGTGGAAAAGTGGTGGTAGGAGTTGCAAAATTGCCCCTAAGCAATTGGCTACGTTACTATACCGATAGCAAGTTTTATGTGGGAGAGGCCACTGCTAGCATGTCATCCCTTACTCGGAATTCTATGCACTTATGATTGGAACTATTAGCGAGCATCCGCAACTACTAATGTTCATTAAGGTAAAACCCAACCATAGCATTATGATATATTGGTCCCCCTTCAATCCCGTATGCATCAATTTCTACGCTAGGTTGAAGTTTCTGTCACTCTTGCCCTCCAATACGTAGTCCTATCAACATACAACTAACCCTATGGTGTGATCCACGCGCGTTCTCATATGATGGGCACCAAAGGACAACAACATAACCACAAGCAAATTAAATCAATCATAGCAATTCACCAATCACCGATAGGACAACGATAATCTACTCAGACATCATAGGATGGCAACACATCATTGGATAATAATATGAAGCATAAAGCACCATGTTCAAGTAGAGGGTACAGCGGGTTGCAGGAGAGTGGACCGCTGTAGATAGATGGGGGAAGGTGATGGAGATGTTGGTGAAGATGACGGAGCTGTTGGTGTAGATCGTCGTCACACGATGATGGCCCCGGTGGCACTCCGGTGCCACCGGAAGCGAGGACGAGAGAGCCCCCCTCCTTCTTCTTCTTCCTTGGTTTCCCCTCTGGTCCATGGCCTCCATGGCGGGGGAGGGGCGAGAGCCCCTCCGAGATTGGACCTGTCTCTCTGTCTCTCTCTGTTTCGGCGTTCCCAGATTCTGGCCCTTCACCGTTTCTTAAATTCTCGGAGATCCGTAACTCCGATTGGTCTCATCTTTTGACATGATTTTTATCTGGAAATTAGCTTTCTTGCGGCGAAAGAAGGGCATCAACCGCCTTACGGTGTGGCCACGAGGGCCCAGGGCGTGCCCTGGGCAGGGGGGCGTGCCCCCCACCCTCGTGGCCCACTCGGGCATCGTCTCGTGTTAGTTTCGCTTCCCAAAATTCACATATATTCCAAAACAAATCTCTGTCCGTTTTTATTCCATTTGGACTATGTTTGATATGGATATTTTGCGAAACAAAAAACATGCAACAAACAGGAACTGGCACTGGGCACTGGATCAATATGTTTGTCCCAAAAAATAGTATAAAAAGTTGCCAAAAGTATATGAAAGTTGTAGAATATTGGCATGGAACAATCAAAAATTATAGATATGATGGAGACATATCACCTGTCTGCGGGCCGTGACGCGCTCCTGCCATGGCCTGGTACGGCCCAGCTGATCGACTAGCTGCCCAAGACCCTCGCAAGGGGGCTAGACCTCGCGAGGAGAACAACGTCAAGACCCCCTCAGGAGCAGCCTCGGCAAGGTGCTCCGGAGGGGCGGAGAATCCAAGGCCAAGCCTGCCTCAGAAGGAGGCAGTGACGTAAGCAGTGATGCACCGCGCCAGCCAGTGGCGCAGTTGCCGTTTCGGTGCAAAGGAGGCAGCGCAGGCGCAGGTTCCCGAGGAGCGGGACTAAGGTTTCCCCTTTGGTGCAACAAGACCGAAGACCGCAAGGACGACAGTGAGGATGTCACCACCAAGCCCACCACCGCGTCACCGCCTGATCCTTTTGCAGGCGAAGACTGCTTTTGTCAGGGTAGGAACGTCCTTGTGTTCCCGCTCAAAAATGGCCGTTGTGGGATCCCTTCCCGCCTAAACATTTCGGGGGAAGAGGAGCCTGGCCGCCTATATAAGTAGCTAGGATCCCCACTATGAGGGACGAGGTCAAGCAGATCCATAAACTCTGCCACCATGCAAAGGAGCAAGAACTCTTGCCTCCCGACCTTCTGAGCTCCCCTCCTGAGCTCAGGAACCACTGTAGTAGTTCATATTCTAGCCCTCTTGAGGCCAATCGACCAAAGTAGGAAGTAGGGTTTTACACCACAAGGTGGCCCGAACCTGGGTAAACTCTTGCGTGCTTCACTTATTGTTTGCTTGAATCTCTTCACTGGACGAGGGCGAGATGCTAGGTAGACGTGAGTGGGAGAGATCTTCGCTCACGCCCCTGTGTTCGAACTTCTTGGGTTTGCGGAGCCCGTAATCTGACAACGGCCC
Source organism: Secale cereale (assembly GCA_902687465.1). Classification (NCBI taxonomy): domain Eukaryota; kingdom Viridiplantae; phylum Streptophyta; class Magnoliopsida; order Poales; family Poaceae; genus Secale; species Secale cereale. The sequence goes on from LR738710.1 coordinate 113,793,565, forward strand.
AAGAGGACATTTCACTCGACTGCACATCTCCACTCAGACGACTCAACTCCACTCGGAAGGATGAGGACACTCGGCCGTAAAAAGACACTCGACCCCCGAAGGTCAAAGGTCCCGTTAGGCCAGCAACGGTCATGCATTCATTCTGCAGTAATGAATGCCTTTATAACCCTTTATTGCAGGCGTTATCAGTAACGTCCTGCCTTTATGTACATTGAACTCTTCATAACGTGGGGATGGCTGGGGTCCTGGCGCACTCTATATAAGCCACCCCCTCCTCCAGTACAAGGGTTCGCACCCCCTGTAACTCATACACACCTATACATTCAGTCGACCGCCTCAGGGCACCGAGACGTAGGGCTTTACTTCCTCCGAGAAGGGCCTGAACTCGTAAACATCTTGTGTACAATCTCACCATATCTAGGACCTTGCCTCCTCCTACGTACCCCCTACTCGTACTGTCAGACTTAGAACCACGACAGTCCACTCCGCCATCCCGACGCGTTGACTACTACGTAGTATGCGCCGTGCCGCTTCCCTATGCGCGAGAACGCCATCGTCGGCGCACGGTCTTTGTCATATTGTTGGGTTCTTCCTCGCCTACTTCGAGCACCGCCGCCACACTCCTAACGGGGACTGACGTTGGCCCCACAGGCTGCCTCTGGTTTCGCCGCCTACTTCGTCGTCCACCTCTTCGTCTTCGTCCTGCACCAGCTCATTGCCAGTGCCCCCGTCATCTTCCCCGACTACTTCACCTACTCCAATAAATGTGGTCGACATCGGCCCCACGTCGATTGATGCCGCAACCATCATCAACTCCTTCTCTGCTAGCCCCCTCAACATGGCGTACAACTTGTGATGGCCCCCTGTACGCATGCCCAGTGCTGACAACACAACCGCGTGCATTCGTCCACAACGTGTCCCCGGGCCCGGCAAGCCTGGTGCAGCGCCTCATCAAAATCGACTTCTTTCGTCTACGCATGCCTGGTGCTGGCAACACGGGCGCGTGCCTTCGTCCACGACGTGTACCCGGGCTTGGCAAACCCGGCGTGACGCCTCGTTAACACATTCTTTTTCCCAGCGCACCACTTCAAGTGTCCATGACTAACTCGGCGCCTCCTTGCATCCGCGGCTCCTTGGTGACTACCTCGACATTGGCCACCCCGACTCGACATAGACCACGGCTACACCACCCCCTACGCTCTCGAGTACATCGACATCGGCAGAAAGGGCTACCACCTTACTTGAGCAATCTCGTTGGTTTTCACTCCAGCCACGACCTCCACGATGCATGGATTGGTACAACTGTGAGGGATGTCCGTCAGCTTACATTCGAGTTCTTCTCCAGTCTCACCATCTGCATTGCTATCATTGTGACTGCGATGGGATATTGAATATCGTGATTATTTAGGAAAGGTGGGATAGCGTAGGATTTATTCCACATTACCTTGTACTTCAAGAAGGTCATGTACTCACTATGTATACGCCCACGAGGCTCAAGCAATAGAACATCAGTTCCACCAATTCCCTCTCAATTCCTCCTACACTTTGGAACTAGATCTCACATTGACATGTTTCGATATTTTTTTCTTGGAAAGCAACTTTGAGCCTGAAAAGCAAAGGATTGGCATGAACTTAATTTTCTAGCACATAACCAAGAAGTATTTATTTGTTTTGAGTAAAACTAGTCTCACATGTTTTTCTTGCATTTTTAATGTTCCTCATCACGAGACTTTGAGAACTAAATTTCACATGGATATGTTTTGGTGGATATATTTGGAAAACAACTTATAGTGATGAAAAGAAAGGGGTAAAAGAAAGTGTTCAGTATTATAACCTTGCTTTTCTCCCACAAATCAGTAGGTAGACCGTCTCATATGAATTCCATGTGCTAAAAACACTCTTCCCGCTCGTTGCTATGCTTCTCCTAGATAGATCTTGCGTGATCGTAGGAATTTTTTGAAATACTACGTTCCCCAACAGTCCTCACCTACCCGCTCACCAACATTGCGGCAGGGCCCTGCTCACCCTCACGCTCCACTGCATGCTACTCCGACTAGGACGACCTACTACCACAACTACTTACTGCCTGTAGCTGATAGCAGGCTGTCGACAGCACCGGTGGGGGACCAACAACACCATGAAGAGCCATCAGCAGAAACAAAGGGTGCAACTCCTACGACTCCGCGGACGATGTGTCTCGTCATCCGACATCATCGTCATACAAAAGCATCACATGCGGCTGTCCTACGAGGAACTCACCATGAGTCCACCACTACTGACAACAATGCCAAGATCACATGAAGCTGGACCATGAGCTGACGAGTTTCTGGCCATAGTCGACCTAATATGAAGAAACTACTTGGGTAAGAGGAGGCCACATATTTTCTTGAGTTTTTTTTCCAACAAGCCTTTGCCATGCGTCATTTGAAGAAGCCTGGCTGGTGGCTCCACCACCATGGGTGTCTACTCTATGATGCCGACAACATGTAGATGCCATTCGTAAATCATCTCTTTTTTTCCCGAAAAGATTCGGAAATCCTCTCTGTATATAGCTTTTTCGCACTACCTTAATCCATGGGCCTATGATGCCGGCAACATGTATATGCCATTAGGTCCCTCTCTCTAGATACACTTTTTCCCACTCTGCCTTAATTTGTTGTATAGTATGATGAATCGATACCCTAAATTCATTGTGTTTTTAGAACTGTGTTGTGTGGATGGGTGACTGCATCCCACCTTTCTTCATGCTAGTGATAGTGGTAAGCAATTTTTGGATTTAGTGTAAAAAAAATTCCCGGCAAGAGATGGATAGATAAGCCGATATATACTTGGACACAGTTAAATTTATTTCATGAAAGGGAACACTACTATTAATGGTTGTTTATCTCATCTCAATCGAAGTTGCTTTCAATTCTTTTCTGTCGGCTATATACTTGCAGGTAAGTTCTTTGACTATTAACTTGATGCTTCAACTAAGCATGCCTCTTCGTCACACCAGATATTTGCATATATCAGAATGCATCCCCGGTGACAGAGACTTCAGAAATTGCTCAACTATGCAACTTTTCATTACTTCTTTTCATTAAATATATTGTACTTCCAACCCCATTGTATGTGTGTACAGTAATTTTTAATGCGCAACTCTCAAAACGATTTAACTTTTTCCGTTGCATATTTTCTGCGAGGAGTTATCTGAACTATAATGCGGTAACCATATTTTGCGAGCCCCCAATCTGCTATGTGTCAAATTTGAGTTAAGCCATTTAATTGATGAAAGTTAACTTCATGATGGAACATGATTGTGTAAGCTTTTGCAAGCAATGCCTCGCCTGGTGTCATGCCTTTTATTTCTTTATTCGATCATTGCCTGCTTTCTTTGTTATACATACACCTCCAAAAGATTGACAAAATTTCCCGCAGCAACGTGCGGGGGCATCATCTAATTTTTCTGAGTACAAAAGGCACATAAGGGGAAGTATTATTAAAAAAATGATGGCTTTGCGGAGCTTCCAGAGGAGGGAGCGCCAATCTTTAAGCCAACGTGCCTCTAGGAGCAAATCTGGTGAAGGTGAACCATGAGAGAAGCCTATCATACATCATCGGAGTCCACTCGTCCTCCCCCACAACCCAAATTGTCCTTGCAAAAATACGAGGCACCAATATATGGTCCAAGCTTTCCTCCATTTGATCACATAGTGGACATGATAGCTAGTGAGGTAGTCTCTGGCATGTATTTTTTTAAACAGCTTGAAACTTCATTAATTATAAATAATGGTTACATCATCTATTAGAAGAGTTACAAGATTTTTCATGGGCTCCTCTATCCAATCTCTAGTCATGGAATATTTTGCTAATCTAGCAAGCTCATGCGCTACTTTGTTCGCTTCTCTATTACAATATTCAAAAGTGGTTTGTGGAAAATCACAGGTCATAAAAAACAATCCTCAAAAATTGCAGCGGCCGCTCTCGCGGATTGTCCACCATTTTTTGTTATGTCAATGACTTCCATAATATTAGAATTGATAATGAGATGATTGCAACCCGTTTTTTGTGTCAACACTAAACCAAACCTGAGTGCCGACGCCTCCGCTGTCAGAGCATCCGCACAGTACAGAATCTTCGAGTTACCACCTACTATGAAGTTTCCTTTGTCATCTCTGATAACAACACCCGCTGTGCCCCTTAGCCGATCATGATCAAAATAAGCATCCACGTTCAATTTAACAAACCCCATGGGAGGTCTACACCATCCTTTATTCTTTCTCTTTGCTTTTGGTGAGTGGGCATTTACATAATTCGATGTTATAGCCCTAATCCCCATGGAGGTTTGAGACGCCTCTTGAGACTTACCCTCATGGACTAGTTTCTGTCTATTCCACCATAAATACCAAGCAGCTATAGCGATTAGTTCCCCTGCATTACGGGAGCCCAAGGTAGGTAAATCATGATCAGGCATAAGGAGTAAGAATTCAAGGATTGCCTCTCCTGCACAGTCAACGACACAAACTTTTTTAACCACTTCATACAGCCCCAAATATTCCCACACTTATATTGCCTTCTGGCACAAAAATAATATATGTTTCAAGTTTTTTGGCCCATCCAAACATGCTAGGCATATTGGCTGAGCTTTTGTATGTCTGTTGGCCAGTGTAACATGACATGGTAGAGTCCCGTCTCTGGCATGTAAGTTAATCATACGTCCAACACCGGTTGCGAAAGGCTAGCCAAGCAAAAATCTTGCATTTGGGATGGTGGCGACGAGATCGTGTTGACAACCAACGAACTTGATGGCATACACTGAGCGAACCGAGTAGTTTCCAGATGGCTGCCATGTCCAACGCACCTTGTCTTTGAGTGTGCAACACGCTGTGACCGGTCCAAGTATTCAACCAAATCCTCCACTCACAAATCCATATCGCTGAGAGCGATCCTGTTCTTATGGCATGAATGTGTGGCCTGATGCGGTCATATAAACAAGAAGCAATCGCTGACCCCTTGAGACCAAACAAGAGACAATCTCTTCGACCCTTCGGTCATGCAACCAACGATCTTCCAAGAAAAAGAGGAGCGTTCGTTCCCCACATCCATAAAAAATGTTGCGCGGTAAATCTCCCTTGATTCGTGAGGGGCGATGATATCTACATCGGCCCAAGGTCTTGAGTTATCCTCCCTCTTCAGCCACAACCATCTCGCTCTAAGAGCGAAAATGAGGCACCTCAAGTTGGGCAGCTGATACGTCTCCAATGTATTTATAAATTTTTATTGTTTCATGTTGTTATATTATCATTCTTGGATGTTTTATATTTATTTTATAGTAATTTTATATCGTTTTTTGGGACTAACCTATTAACATAGTGCACAGTGTCAGTTGTTGTTTTTTGTTTGTTTTTTACTTCGCAGAATATCCATATCAAACGGAGTCCAAACGCATCGAAATTTTTTGGTGATTTTTTTCTGCCTAGAAGACAACTTGGGAGCCAAGGAAGTGCAGGAGGGAAGGCCCGTGGATCCCACAAGGCACCAGGGCGCGCCATTAGCCCTAGGCCTCCATCCAACTTCGGCTTCCACACGATGTTCCATGCCACTGCACATTGGCCACCATGGGCATGTGATTGGCTAGCCCAGAGAAACCCTTGTAGATTTTGATGATGCTCGCCCAGATCTTAGGGGGAGGGGGTTTAAAACGCCATCATTGTGTGTATAGGCATGGCACACTGGACTATGTGCACTAGGGTGAGGCGCTCCAACTTGTCCTTAAAGGAGGCACACGAAGTTGGTAACTTACGAGCAATCCCATCTAGAATCTCTCGAACTGTGCCACCATGCGATTCCTGGTTGAAGGGAGATTCCTAGGTATCGTCAGAGAAACGCATGCACAGGGCAACCTAATTCATCCCTCAATAGCCCCACTTGCTTGGCGCCACATTTGATGGGTACGACAACACACTTTGGCACGGTTAATATGCAAGCCAGAAGCCTCCCCAAAGTCCTCTAAGATAGCCAGGTAGACCTAGACAACATCATTTTAGGCTCCATGAACAACATGATGTGTGCGAATAGGGATGGACGATGTGAAGGGATGTGCTTCGTGAATCTAAACATGTGATGCACCACTTCCATGAGAAATATGAATCACAGGAGAAAGGGGATCCCCTTGTCGCAGGCCCCAGCTCTTGAGCAGAGTGTTTCCTGGAGGGGAGCACCCGTTAATGATCCGCACCTGTAGCGCTGCTAGCATGGGTCGGCCCACTAGCGTGCTGCCCCCAGTTTTTTTAAACAATTGTTACGAAAAAAAATGAAATCAAGAAACATTTACAGATTTAAAGAAAAAAGGTTCATCCATTTGAAAAAATACGTTCATATCTTTAAAAAAAGGTTCATCAATTTTGAAATTAGTTCATCAATTTGAAAAAAAGTTTATACAAATTGAAAAAAGTTCATCCAATTTAGCAAAAAATCATTAAATTTGAAAAAAGTTCATAGAAATTGAAAAAAAAATCATGTATTTTTAGAAAAAGTTTATGGAACTGAAAAAGAAGTTCATAAATAAATAAAAGTTCATCCATTTTCAAGAAAAATGTTCATTAAATTACGGAAAAGTTCATCAATATTCAAAAAATTCATCAATATGAAAGCAAAATTTTGATTTTTTTTAAAATTTCATCAATATTCAACAAAGTTCACGGAATTTTCAAAAAAAAAATTGTCAACTGACGCCTAGATGGGCCGACCCATTTACAGACTTCACAGGCGCCAGTTAACAAAATGCACGTTAGTTGGCGCCTGTGGCGCCAAATAGGAAATGCCTTCCTGGAGAGCCATTCACAAGAATCCATGTTTGACACAGAGGGGAGCAGCCCACTGACCCAGGTGATCTACATGTGGCCGAAGCCTAGCATGCCTAGAACCTGAAGAAGAAAGGCTCAGTCAACGGTATCAAATGCCTTTGATATGTCTAATTTGACCAGGCTCAGTCAACGGTATCAATGCATTTTTCAATGTTCGAAACAATTCTGCATGTGGATGATGGCATCTATTTTGGTCAATAAGCGGATGAGCGCTGTCTAGACGCCAAGTTTGAGGTGGTGTTTGGTTCTCTAGTCCTAGGACTTTTTCTAGTCTTGAAAAAGACTCTTAAGGAGGTACTTCTAAGAACTTTTAGCAAAAAGTCCCAAAAAAATCCCACCCTGTTTGGTTTGTTAGGGACTTTTTCTAGTCCCAACACAAAAAAATCCCTGGAACCAAACACCCCCTGAATCTTAACTTAACATTTTTGAGTTGTTTGGGGGATCGGTTAGACTGGCCTCAACTAAAAAAATGATTTTTTAAGTGTTGTGTTATACTACATTTTTAAGGACCCAGTTAGAGGTGCCCTTAGGTACTTTTATTTCAAAAATCCTAAGGTCGATTCAAATTCTTAGTATTTTTGGATAATTATAATCCTTCAAAAAATTGCTACGTTGGTCATTTGATTGGTAGGACTGAATCATATAGATCTATTTTTTTTTTCAAACAAGCACCCAGTCCAACCTCTTCAAAACAATCCTTTATCTCAAACAAGTTCTAGGATTTCTATGGTACAATTAAACAAACTTGAACCCTGGAGAATTCGAATGGGCATGACTTTCCAATCTTATTTTTTTCTATTTCTGCCTTTTTACAGTTATACAAATCAAAGAGAACCTAAACCTATGAAGAGGAAGTTATTGAGTAAAGATTGAAGAAGGACATGTCATTACCATACTAATCCCCTGAATTCTATTGTGGACCTCATGCCCTGAATTTCAAATTTCTTTCATAACAAACATCCCATAGATGTAGCATTGCTCGAGCGCACGTGTAGGCAATCTCTATACGACCAAGCAGCACGCTTCGCTGACAACGCACATCGAAACCGACGGCGGGCGGTCAAAGTCAAAATACAATACAAATAGCAGGCAAAACATAGATGAAACCATCCAACAAAAACCTTGACAAATTCAAGTGAGGAAGATGAACCTGCAAATATATTCATCCCAAGGTGCATTTCCTTCCATGCATGTTCCACATATAGGATGCACACGTTGACAAGCAAATTCGAACTTAGAAAACCCAGAACCCATGGCATTACCCTCGTCGTTTCCTCATGCCTTCCTTAGAGCTTTCAAGACCGTCAAAGCCACTGTACCAAACAACCTTCTAGGTTGATAATTAACTTTTGGCTGTGGAGTTCCACCCAGGATCTTAAGTGCTTCACCAGTTGTTTTACCCCAGATATTAATCACATCAGCCATCTCCCTAGGACAAAGCTGGGACGTTAGCACTGATCTCTGATATGGGAAGAAACTCCTCCTTGCCAATTTCAGCTCCCATCCCCTAGGATCTTTCTTCACTTTAGCCTGGCTCACAAGTCAATCAAGATCTTTATAAATGTTAGAGATCCCAAAAAACCCACTGCAAATGTTATACAAATGATAGTCAATTGTACTCGTAATATTATGGAACCAGATATTATTCACAAAGATACACCACTTAACAATTTATAACATAATCAAGTCACATGCCCGTGATATTGAATCTAGAAACAGCTGTCGCATAATTTGGTCACAACATCAGTAACACCATAAAGACCATGTGTGTCGAAAAGTAAGTGTCGGTAAGAACTGTAGCCAAATAAAAACGTAAATAAACCTGATCTCACGCATGAGGGCTTGGGAAATAATCATGGCAAGAATGTGTAATGAGGTACTTGCATCGTTCGAGTATCTTTACCTTTCCGTTTTTCAGACAAGGCACTTCCAAACCTGCTTTGATCCTAGCCATCTCCGCTGTTTTCAACCAGAGATAATTAGGCTTTTAAATTCTCAAATTCTGAAAGAAATACTTCAGTCAAAACACGCACCAAGCTTGTGAGGTTTCTCTCCTACAGATAACACATTCTCATAGGGGCAGCTTCAAGAACAAGAAACAAGATGACCATCGTAAGTATGCAAAGTTATGATCAACTAAGATGAAGGGGTGTGTAAAAAAGTACAGATTTCCAATATTTATGCCCGCAGAACAAAAACCACAATCCTTCAGAAGCAGTGTAACATGTTCAAAGACCTCCGCATGGGCCACTTCCATGTCATCGGGCAGCTGCATGAGATCTTTAACGCATGAGAGAGAGAGGTGATAAAAAGTATTGTTTGCAATGTCAACACATAACAAAGAGTACCGCTGTCCGTAAATACATGAATTCCAACATAGCGCATGGTCAAACTTTGACTACCAAACATATATATGAAAAGAATAGGTTGGTATGGTAGAATCAGTATACATGAAAAATATTCCTCACAAATATACTAAATTTTCCATGAACGTATTAATGCAAGTAGAAAGACAGGAGAGCTATTTACATTCTTAAAAAGATGTACAAAACACGTGTTCAGATATAGAATTCACACTTCATATGAAAAGTTATTTGATTTTGTAGTTAGTAAAACGTAAGTGTTCAGCTCACTTCCTAGAATTTAGTCATTATATGTTGTAAGCATCACAAATGTATCAGGAACAAGAGGTAATAGCACTGCAGGTCCTGAAACTTGTCTAGGATGTGATGGTTTGGTCCTACAATTTGCAAAAGGCAACTATTTGGTCCTAGAACTTGTCTCAGATGTGCAAGTTTAGTCCTCAGCCAATCACACACAGCCAAGTGGCGCCAGGTAGACTGGGCCAGTCAACTGTCGATCATTTGCATATACCCCCTACCGTTTCCTAAGTTTAACCCGCAACACCCACCCACTCGAGGAAAAGGAAAAGAAAAAGAGCTCGTCTCCGGCAATGGAGAGCTCCTCCTCGTCTCTGTTGTTAAGTTCGTATACCGACAACAGTCAGGGAGGCCGACCTTGAAGCGGTCTCGTCCGCGGAGGATGAGGCCGGTGGACCTGCTGGACATGCTCGATGACGACACCGACGCCGCGGCGGTTGACGGCATGGCCTCCGTCATGCGGAGCCTGGAGGTGGAGATATGCGCCGGCGACCTGGCCCCGTCGCAGCCTGAGCTCGGCTTCCTGCTCGGCCTTGGCGCCCGGATCTGATGGCGGTTTGTTTCCATGGCAGTTGTACGCGGCAGGTGATCAACGGGTACATCGGCTAGGTGCGGGCCAGCAACAGCGGGATTACTCAACGGCGGCGGCCGCGCTCGGGCTGGTCGCCGCGTTGTTGGAGAGGTCGCCACCCATGGACGCCGTCGAGATGCTCTGCGAATACATTCCTAGCTGCGCCATGTCCTGTGCTGGGGACATGACCGCCAAATCATCCTCGTCGAGCTACGGCGATCTCGCATGCGCATCCCGCGCGGGTCTTCTTTCACCGGTGCGTGAGCTCTCCGTCTCCGGCTCCGGGACCTCTCGGTTCCTCTGCTGCCTCGACGTCTCCGAGATAAAGCTTCGCGTCTTCGCTGGGCTTTCCAAGAGCTCCGACGCCGGCGCCCAGTAGAGGTAACAGAATCACTCGCCATTACGTTGATTACCATACCAAACATTGATGACGCTTTGCATCAAGCAGTGCTGATTGCCGTTGCCAATTCATTCGTGTGCAGGTACGTGGTTTTGGGTCAGGCTTTGCTTCCATCTCGGATTAATGGAGGACGCAGTGGTGCTCCTCCAGACCGGACGCCTGTGCTGGTCAGAGGACAGCTTCTCGCCGTCCAACTCGACGGCCAATGTGCCTGCCGCCAGTAGAAGGACGCCGTGCAAGTTCAGCCAGGCGTTCGGGATGCCGCCGGCGAGCGAGGCGGACTCGGTGTCATAGCTGCTGGCGCACGTGAAGCTCCTGCTCCGCCGGTGTCCCCGCTGAGGCCGTACGCCATTTCAACTAGGTGCTCGACGCGCGCCGCCGCGGCGTGCTCCTGCACTCCTTCCCCACGGCCTGCCTGGTGGGCTGAGCCGCGGCATTCCGTGCGTCCGGGCGGCCGACCGACGCCATCGCCGACTGCAACCGCGCCGCTCCGCGACCGGGACCACCTGAAGGCTGAAGCTGCTCTACGACGCGGCGCTCCAGGATGGGAAGCTGCCGGGGCCGAGCTGGTGGCCGCAGGGCGGCGTCCGCCAGCGCGAGATCGCCGAGGCGCACTGCGAGCTCGTGGCCCGCGTCCAGCAGTTCCGCGCCCATGTGGCAGCCAGCGACGGGTGCAACGTGGACTACTACGTGCTCCTCGGCGTGCGGCGCGGCTGCCCGCGGTCGGAGGTGGTGCACGCGCACCTCCTACTGACGCTGAAGCTGAAGCCGGACTGGTCGGCGTCGTTCGCGGAGCGGCTGGAGCTCGTCGACAAGCACGGTGACCTGGACGCCGTGCGCGACCAGGCCCGCATGTCGGCCCTGTTCCTCTACAGGATGCTGTAGAAGGGCTACTCCCACATCATGTCCGTCATGCTGGACGAGGAGGCCGCCGCACGCAGAGGGCCAGAGAAGACGCCGCCGCACGGCATTGGCTGCCACCGTGGCCGCCGCAGCGTCAGCCACCAGACAAGAGGAAGAAGCCGCAGCCTCCACGGCCACGCAAGAAAAACAAGAAGCAGCAGTCGTGCCGGACATTCCCAAGACAGAGCGGAACGCTGCTGTGGCGTGGCCGGTTCGACCGGGCGCCGATGGCGGTGAAGTGCGAAGCGATGAGCTGCTGATTAACCATCAACCATCAACCATCCGGCGATGTCGCGACGGCAGCAGCACCAGCAAGTAGCGGGAAACCGAGAGGATATTCGGAGATCTACTCCCATGTTCAAGACAACAAATTCAAGGAGCTGGATTGGTGAAACCCCAGAGCTGCCATCAACAGCAGCAGCGGCAGACCGTCAGTAGTGTACAGTCTGAGAGGTCGTTTTACATTGGGTGGGTGGGTTGTGCGGGCTGAATTCACAAAACAGCAAGGATGTATCTGCAAATGATCGACAGTTGACTGGCCCAGTCTACCTGGCGCCACTTGGCTGTGTGTGATTGGCTGAGGACTAAACTTGCACATCTAAGACAAGTTCTAGGACCAAATAGTTGCCTTTTACAAGTTGTAGGACCAAACCATCACATCCTAGACAAGTTCCAGGACCTGCAGTGCTATTACCTCCAGAAACAATGATCTATTCTGGCACCATGACATCTACAAAGTGCTCGATAACAACTAGGCCCTCAGAAATTGGAAAGATATCAATAATTTCAGGCTTTGTTATATCAATCAGATTAACTCAGTGATATGCATCTATTTAGTACAAATAAGGACATGGTGGCATCGCCACTACGACTACGAGGCTGTTACCTTCGGATGAGACTGTATGTAAGCATCAAGAGCTTCACCAGCTTTAGAAATTATATGAACAAGATCCAATGTAGCGTCCAAAAGCCTTTTTTCACCTCTAGTGGCTCCATTTCCAGTCTGTTTTGGCACATCTCAAATTTTATAGCAGTAATGTCGCCCACAACACAGTTAGTGATAGTACCATACCCATCTTGCTTAGAGCCAGTTCTTTTTCTGGCTTTTTTTGGCTTTCAGAATAAGCTGACCCCTACCCAGCTTATTCTAGAAGCCCAACCAATTTTTATTTATTTTAGAAGCCTACTAATCAAGTCTTAACTACTAGGCTTCTAAATAAATAAATTTGGCTGGGCTTCTAGAATAAGCTGGGTAGAGGGCAGCTTATTTCAGCTTATTCTAGAAGCCACCAAAAGAACTGGCCCTTACTATTCCTGCCTCCCTTGCCGGAAGATACCCCATAGATCTGCTTTTGAGCTGCTAAGAGCAAAACACCCGTATGGACGATCTTCCCATCTACTATGTACTTGCAGAGCTCATCTAACAGATTATGTGTGTGTTTGGCTAGCAGCCTGATCGTATCCAAGAAAAGTTTCTGCAAAAACAATGAAAATTGATGAAAAACTCAGTTGAAATTTTAAACAATATCAATTTTCAGAAATCAACTTAAAATGTTCTCTGTTTATTAAAAAATAGAAATGTACAATCGTTAAACGCACATGGACACACACATACAAACAGTGAAATGCAGAGAACTGCAATCTCTAAAAAGTGCAACTGTAAGAATGTAATGTCCTTATGAATTAGGCACTGCTATATCAGTGGTTTGAGATATATGTCAACTTCTTGTTATGGTTCAAAACAAGTAATATGTGCAAGGATAGATGCAGACAAACCATTTCAGGCAGGCACATGATGTGGATGAGCTTGAGGATATAATCAATATCTGCCTGGCTGCAGTCCACCCGTTGTTGATTAGGATTTAGACCATCCTCCAGGTACTTATGCATGCAAGTGTTGTCAACCGCAACATGGAGTGGGAGTAGGTTATCAGTGACTAAATCTCCAGATGTGCGTAAATTGGCCGACGCACCATGGCGCAAAAGCAACCCAATCATATCAATATGGAACATATCAGCAGCGCGGTGGAGGGGAAAGAACCCATATTGTGTCATGTAGTTGGGATTGGCTCGGAACCCATGAAGCTTAGGATCCTTACCAACCAAGACAACTTTGGCACATCGCACTGCATCACACACGACCATCTGGTTTAAAGTTTCTGGCATGATGACAAAACCCCAAGTCATGCCCCTTCCACTCTGATTCAAGAAGCGGAGGAACAATCGGACACTATCATTATCCAAGATTGGCTCCAATCTGGGGAATATCTCGAAGAATGCCTCATTTATGCACTAGATTGATCCATTCACAAATAAGGATGAAACGAAATCGATTAATAGAAATGTTGAAATAGACAATTTTGTGGGAAACTGAAGGAAATATGCCCTAGAGGCAATAATAAAGATGTTATTTGTATTTCCTTATATCATGATAAATGTCTTTTATTCATGCTAGAATTGTATTAACCGGAAACTTAGTACATGTGTGGATACATAGACAAAACAGTATGTCCCTAGTATGCCTCTACTAGACTAGCTCATTGATCAAAGATGGTTATGTTTCCTAGCCATAGACATGAGTTGTCATTTGATCAACGGGATCACATCATTAGGAGAATGATGTGATGGACAAGACCCATCCGTTAGCATAGCACTATGATCGTTTAGTTTAACTGCTATTGCTTTCTTCATGACTTATACATGTTCCTATGACTATGAGATTATGCAACTCCCGAATACCGTAGGAACACCTTGTGTGCTATCAAACGTCACAACGTAACTGGGTGATCATAAAGATGCTCTACAGGTGTCTCCGAAAGTATTCGTGGTGTTGGCATAGATCAAGATTAGGATTTGTCACTCCGAGTGTCGGAGAGGTATCTCTGGGCCCTCTCGGTAACACACATCATAATAAGCCTTTCAAGCAAAATACTAATGAGTTAGTCACGAGATGATGTGTTACGGAACGAGTAAAGAGACTTGCCGGCAACGAGATTGAACTAGGTATAAAGATACCGACGATCGAATCTCGGGCAAGTAACATACCGTTTGACAAAAGGAACAACGTATGTTGTTATGCGGTTCTGACCGATAAAAGATCTTCGTAGAATATGTAGGAGCCAATATGAACATCCAGGTTCCGCTATTGGTTATTGACCAGAGATGAGTCTCGGTCATGTCTACATAGTTCTCGAACCCGTAGGGTCCGCACGCTTAACGTTTGATGACGATCGGTATTATGAGTTTTTGAGTATTTATGTACCGAAGGTAGTTCGGAGTCCCGGATGAGATCACGGACATGACGAGGAGTCTCGGAATGTCTGAGACATAAAGATTGATATATTGGACGGCTATATTCGGACACCGGAAGTATACCGGAAAAGTTTCGGATTTATCGGGAATGCCGGAGGGGGTTACCGGAACCCCGTACGAGAGGGGATGGTCCATAGTGGGCCTAAAGGGTGAGAGAGAGGCAGCCCATAGGGCTGGCCGGCGCCCCCACCTAGGAATCCTAGTTGGACTAGGATTGGGGGGGCGCCACCTCTCCTATTCCTTTCCCCCTTCTTCCTTTCGGTGAATCCTACTAGGAATAGGATTGCAATCCTATTCCTAGTAGGAGTCCCCTCCCTAGCCGCACCATAGAGGTTGGCCGGCCCCTCCTCCCTTGCTCCTTTATATACGGGGGCAGGGGGGCACCCAAAGACACACAAGTTGAATTGTTTTAGCCGTGTGCGGTGCCCCCCTCCACAGAATCACACCTCGGTCGTACCGTCGCGGAGCTTAGGCGAAGCCCTGCGCCGGTGAACACATCATATCCGTCATCACGCCGTCGTGCTGACGAAACTCTCCCGTGAAGCTCAACTGGATCAAGAGCTCGTGGGACGACATCAAGCTGAACGTGTGCTGAACGCGGAGGTGCCGTACGTTCGGTGCTTGATCGGTTGGATCGCGAAGAAGTTCGACAACATCAACCGCGTCACTTGACGCTTCCGCTCCCGGTCTACGAGGGTACGTAGACACACTCTCCCCTCTCGTTGCTATGCATCTGGTAGATAGATCTTGCGTGATCGTAGGAAAATTTTAAAATACTACGTTCCCCAACAGTGGCATCAGAGCCAGGTCTATGCGTAGATGATATGCACGAGTAGAACACAATGAGATTGTGGACGATACTAGTCATACTGCTTACCAGCATGTCATACTTTGCTTCGGCGGTATTGTGAGATGAAGCGGCCCGGACCGACATTACGCGTACGCTTACGCAAGACTGGTTTCACCGTTACGAGCACTCGTTGCTTAAAGGTGACTGGCGGGTGTCTGTCTCTCTCACTTTAGCTGAATCAAGAGTGGCTACGCCCGGTCCTTGTGAAGGTTAAAACAGCACATACTTGACGAAACATCGTTGTGGTTTTGTATGCGTAGGTAAGAACGGTTCTTGCTAAGCCCGTAGCAGCCACGTAAAACTTGCAACAAACAAAGTAGAGGACGTCTAACTTGTTTTTGCAGGGCATGTTGTGATGTGATATGGTCAAGACATGATGAGTTATACGTTTTTGTATGAGATGATCATGTTTTGTAAAGTTATCGGCAACTGGCAGGAGCCATATGGTTGTCGCTTTATTGTATGAAATGCAATCGCCATGTAATTGCTTTACTTTATCACTAAGCGGTAGCGATAGTCGTGGAAGCAATAGTTGGCGAGACGACAACGATGCTACGATGAAGATCAAGGTGTCAAGCCGGTGACGAAGGTGATCATGACGGTGCTTCGAAGATGGAGATCAAAAGCACAAGATGATGATGGCCATATCATGTCACATATTTTGATTGCATGTGATGTTTATCTTATTATGCTTCTTATTTTGCTTAGAACGACGGTAGCATTATAAGATGATCCCTTACTAAATTTCAAGGTATAAGTGTTCTCCCTGAGTATGCACCGTTGCGAAAGTTCGTCGTGCCGAGACACCACGTGATGATCGGGTGTGATAAGCTCTACGTTCAAATACAACGGGTGTAAGCCAGTTTTGCACACGCAGAATACTAGGGTTAAACTTGACGAGCCTAGCATATACAGATATGGCCTCGGAACACTGGAGACCGAAAGGTCGAGCGTGAATCATATAGTAGATATGATCAACATAAGATGTTCACCATTGAAAACTACTCCATCTCACGTGATGATCGGACATGGTTTAGTTGATTTGGATCACGTGATCATTTAGATGACCAGAGGGATGTCTATCTAAGTGGGAGTTCTTTAAATTAATATGATTAAATTGAACTTTAATTTATCGTGAACTTAGTCCTGATAGTTTTGCATATCTATGTCGTTGTAGATCAATGGCCCGTGCTACCGTTCCTTTGAATTTTAATGCATTCCTAGAGAAAGCTAAGTTGAAAGATGATGGTAGCAATTACACGGACTGGGTCCGTAACCTGAGGATTATCCTCATTGCTGCACAGAAGAATTATGTCCTTGAAGCACCGCTAGGTGACAAGCCCCCTTCCGCTGATGCAGAAGCTTTGAACGTCTGGCAGTCGCGGTCTGATGACTACACGATAGTTCAGTGTGCCATGCTTTACGGCTTAGAACCGGGACTTCAACGACGTTTTGAACGTCATGTAGCATATGAAATGTTCCAGGAGTTGAAGTTAATATTTCAAGCAAATGCCCGAATTGAGAAATATGAGATTTCCAATAAGTTCTACAGCTGCAAAATGGAGGAGAATAGTTTTATCAGTGAACACTTGCTCAGAATGTCTGGGTACTACAATCATATGACTCAACTTGGTTGCAAAGTTGACGAGGATAGTGTTATTGATAGAGTTCTTCAATCACTGCCACCAAGCTATAAAGGCTTCGTGATGAACTATAACATGCAAGGGATGCAAAAGACAATTCCCGAGCTCTTCGCTATGCTCAAAGCTGCGGAGGTAGAAATCAAAAAGGAGCATCAAGTGTTGATGGTTAACAAGACCACTAGTTTCAAGAAAAAGGGCAAGGGAAAGAAAGGGAACTTCAAAAAGAATAGCAAGTCAGTTGCTACTTCAACGAAGAAACCCAAATCTGGAGCCAAGCCTGAAACTGAGTGCTTCTACTGCAAGGGGACTGGACACTGGAAGCGGAACTGCCCCAAGTATTTGGCGGATAAGAAGGATGGCAAGATGAACAAAGGTATATGTGATATACATGTTATTGATGTGTACCTTACTAATGCTCGTAGTAGTACCTAGGTATTTGATACCGGTTCGATTGCTAATATTTGTAACTCGAAACAGGGACTACGGATTAAACGAAGATTAGCTAAGGACGAGGTGACAATGCGCGTGGGAAACGGTTCCAAAGTCGATGTGATCGCCGTCGGCATGCTACATCTACATCTACCTTCGGGATTAGTTTTAGACCTAAATAATTGTTATTTGGTGCCAGCGTTGAGCATGAACATTATATCTGGATCTTGTTTATTGCGAGACGGTTATTCATTTAAATCAGAGAATAATGGTTGTTCCATTTTGATGAATAATATCTTTTATGGTCATGCACCCTTAAAGAGTGGTCTATTCTTACTGGATCTCGATTGTAGTGATACACATATTCATAATATTGAAACCAAAAGATGCAAGGTTAATAATGATAGTGCAACTTATTTGTGGCACTGCCGTTTAGGTCATATTGGTGTAAAACGCATGAAGAAACTCCATAAAGATGGACTTTTGGAATCACTTGATTATGAATCACTTGGTGCTTGCGAACCATGCCTCATGGGCAAGATGACTAAAACTCCGTTCTCCGGAACTATGGAGCGAGCAACAGATTTGTTGGAAATCATACATACTGATGTATGTGGACCAATGAGTGTTGATGCTCGCGGTGGGTATCGTTATTTTCTGACCTTCACTGATGATTTGAGCAGATATGGGTATATCTACTTAATGAAACACAAGTCTGAAACATTTGAAAAGTTCAAAGAATTTCAGAGTGAAGTAGAGAATCATCGTAAGAAGAAAATAAAATTCCTACGATCTGATCGTGGAGGAGAATATTTGAGTTACGAGTTTGGTCTTCATTTGAAACAATGTGGAATAGTTTCACAACTCACGCCACCTGGAACACCACAACGTAATGGTGTGTCCGAACGTCGTAACCGTACTTTATTAGATATGGTGTGATCTATGATGTCTCTTACCGATTTACCACTATCGTTTTGGGGTTATGCTTTAGAGACAGCTGCATTCACGTTAAATAGGGCACCATCTAAATCCGTTGATACGACGCCTTATGAACTATGGTTTGGCAAGAAACCAAAGTTGTCGTTTCTTAAAATTTGGGGCTGCGATGCTTATGTGAAAACACTTCAACCTGATAAGCTCGATCCCAGGTCGGAAAAATGTGTCTTCATAGGATACACAAAAGAGACTGTTGGGTACACCTTCTATCACAGATCCGAAGGCAAAATATTCGTTGCTAAGAACGGATCCTTTCTAGAAAAAGAGTTTCTCTCGAAAGAAGTGAGTGGGAGGAAAGTAGAACTTGATGAGGTAATTGTACCTTCTCCCATATTGGAAAGTAGTACATCACAGGAAATTGTTCCAGTGATTCCTACACCAATTAGTGAGGAAGTTGATGACAATGATCATAAAACTTCGGATCAAGTTTCTACTGAACGTCGTAGATCAACCAGAGTACGTTCCGCACCAGAGTGGTACGGCAACCCAGTTCTGGAAATCATGTTACTAGACCATGATGAACCTACGAACTATGAGGAAGCGATGATGAGACCAGATTCCGCAAAATGGCTTGAAGCCATGAAATCTGAGATGGGATCCATGTATGAGAACAAAGTATGGACTTTGGTTGACTTGCCCGATGATCGGCAGGCCATCGAAAATAAATGGATCTTCAAGAGGAAGACCGACGCAGACGGTAATATTCCTGTTTACAAAGCTCGACTTGTTGCGAAAGGTTTTCAACAAGTTCAAGGAGTTGACTACGATGAGACTTTCTCACCTGTAGCGATGCTTAAGTCTGTCCGAATCATGTTAGCAATTGCCGCATTTTATAATTATGAAATCTGGCAAATGGATGTCAAAACTGCATTCCTAAATGGATATCTCAAAGAAGAGTTGTATATGATGCAACCAGAAGGTTTTGTCGATCCAAAAGGTGCTAACAAAGTATGCAAACTCCAGCGATCCATCTATGGACTGGTGCAAGCATCTCGGAGTTGGAATATACGCTTTGATGAGGTGATCAAAGCATATGGTTTTATACAGACTTTTGGAGAAACCTGTATTTACAAGAAAGTGAGTGGGAGCTCTGTAGCATTTCTAATATTATATGTAGATGACATATTGTTAATTGGAAATGATATAGAATTTCTGGATAGCATAAAAGGATACTTGAATAAAAGTTTTTCAATGAAAGACCTCGGAGAAGCTGCTTACATATTAGGCATCAAGATCTATAGAGATAGATAAGACGCTTAATTGGACTTTCACAAAGCACATACCTTGATAAGATTTTGAAAAGGTTCAAAATGGATCAGTCAAAGAAAGGATTCTTGCCTGTTTTACAAGGTATGAAGTTGAGTAAGACTCAATGCCCGACCACTGCAGAAGATAGAGAGAAAATGAAAGTCATTCCCTATGCCTCAGCCATAGGATCTATCATGTATGCAATGCTGTGTACCAGACCTGATGTGTGCCTTGCTATAAGTCTAGCAGGGAGGTACCAAAGTAATCCAGGAGTGGATCACTGGACAGCGGTCAAAAACATCCTAAAGTATCTGAAAAGAACAAAGGATATGTTTCTCGTATATGGAGGTGACAAAGAGCTCATCGTAAACGGTTACGTCGATTCTAGCTTTGACACTGATCCGGATGACTCAAAGTCACAAACCGTATATGTATTTTTATTGAACGGTGGAGCTGTCAGCTGGTGCAGTTCCAAGCAGAGCGTCGTGGCGGGATCTACGTGTGAAGCGGAATACATAGCTGCTTCGGAAGCAGCAAATGAAGGAGTCTGGATGAAGGAGTTCATATCCGATCTAGGTGTAGTACCTAGTGCATCGGGTCCAATGAAAATCTTTTGTGACAACACTGGAGCCATAGCCTTGGCGAAGGAATCCAGGTTTCACAAGAGAACAAAGCACATCAAAAGACGCTTCAATTCCATCCGCGATCTAGTCAAGGAGGGAGACATAGAGATTTGCAAAATACATACGGATCTGAATGTTGCAGACCCGTTGACTAAGCCTCTTCCACGGGCAAAACATGATCAGCACCAAGACTCCATGGGTGTGAGGATCATCACTTTGTAATCTAGATTATTGACTCTAGTTCAAGTGGGAGACTGGAGGAAATATGCCCTAGAGGCAATAATAAAGATGTTATTTGTATTTCCTTATATCATGATAAATGTCTTTTATTCATGCTAGAATTGTATTAACCGGAAACTTAGTACATGTGTGGATACATAGACAAAACAGTATGTCCCTAGTATGCCTCTACTAGACTAGCTCATTGATCAAAGATGGTTATGTTTCCTAGCCATAGACATGAGTTGTCATTTGATCAACGGGATCACATCATTAGGAGAATGATGTGATGGACAAGACCCATCTGTTAGCATAGCACTATGATCGTTTAGTTTAACTGCTATTGCTTTCTTCATGACTTATACATGTTCCTATGACTATGAGATTATGCAACTCCCGAATACCGTAGGAACACCTTGTGTGCTATCAAACGTCACAACGTAACTGGGTGATCATAAAGATGCTCTACAGGTGTCTCCGAAAGTATTCGTGGTGTTGGCATAGATCAAGATTATGATTTGTCACTCCGAGTGTCGGAGAGGTATCTCTAGGCCCTCTCGGTAACACACATCATAATAAGCCTTGCAAGCAAAAGACTAATGAGTTAGTCACGAGATGATGTGTTACGGAACGAGTAAAGAGACTTGCCGGCAACGAGATTGAACTAGGTATAAAGATACCGACGATCGAATCTCGGGCAAGTAACATACCGTTTGACAAAAGGAACAACGTATGTTGTTATGCGGTTCTGACCGATAAAAGATCTTCGTAGAATATGTAGGAGCCAATATGAACATCCAGGTTCCGCTATTGGTTATTGACCAGAGATGAGTCTCGGTCATGTCTACATAGTTCTCGAACCCGTAGGGTCCGCACGCTTAACGTTTGATGACGATCGGTATTATGAGTTTTTGAGTATTGATGTACCGAAGGTAGTTCGGAGTCCCGGATGAGATCACGGACATGACGAGGAGTCTCGGAATGTCTGAGACATAAAGATTGATATATTGGACGGCTATATTCGGACACCGGAAGTATACCGGAAAAGTTTCGTATTTATCGGGAATGCCGGAGGGGGTTACCGGAACCCCCTACGAGAGGGGATGGTCCATAGTGGGCCTAAAGGGTGAGAGAGAGGCAGCCCATAGGGCTGGCCGGCGACCCCACCTAGGAATCCTAGTTGGACTAGGATTGGGGGGGGCGCCACCTCTCCTATTCCTTTCCCCCTTCTTCCTTTCGGTGAATCCTACTAGGAATAGGATTGCAATCCTATTCCTAGTAGGAGTCCCCTCCCTAGCCGCACCATAGAGGTTGGCCGGCCCCTCCTCCCTTGCTCCTTTATATACGGGGGCAGGGGGGGCACCCAAAGACACACAAGTTGAATTGTTTTAGCCGTGTGCGGTGCCCCCCTCCACAGAATCACACCTCGGTCGTACCGTCGCGGAGCTTAGGCGAAGCCCTGCGCCGGTGAACACATCATATCCGTCACCACGCCGTCGTGCTGACGAAACTCTCCCGTGAAGCTCAACTGGATCAAGAGCTCGTGGGACGTCATCAAGCTGAACGTGTGCTGAACGCGGAGGTGACGTACGTTCGGTGCTTGATCGGTTGGATCGCGAAGAAGTTCGACAACATCAACCGCGTCACTTGACGCTTCCGCTCCCGGTCTACGAGGGTACGTAGACACACTCTCCCCTCTCGTTGCTATGCATCTGGTAGATAGATCTTGCGTGATCGTAGGAAAATTTTAAAATACTACGTTCCCCAACAGAAACGTCGTACCCGGTTCAGGACGACGGTTGCATGTTATATAGGCAGGGGCGCGACTCCCTGATAGCGTACAAGTTGTTGAGATTGAGACTTGAGGTACAAGGGATAAGCTACTTGGAGTACAAGGGATAAGCTAGAGAAGAGATATTGTTACAGAGAATAATCTAGCCTATATGCGGTTGAGCCAGAATATCTAGCTAGCCGCACCACCTTGGCACCATGGTAACGTTTGTTTAACACCCTGCCTTAATCACAACTTGATCAAGTTGAGATTACGCTTGAACTCTTCAAAAGTTTTTGTAGGTAATGCTTTGGTGAAACCATCTGCAACCTGATCTCGTGAATGCACAAAGCGAATATCCAGTTGTCTTTTGGCAACTCTTTCTCTGACAAAATGAAAATTTATCTCGATGTGTTTTGTCCTTGCATGAAAAAACTGGATTGGCAGACAGATAAGTAGCACCTAGGTTGTCACACCATAAACATGGGACCTTAGTGTGCTTCACACCCAACTCTCTTAACATGGACTGAACCCAGATAATCTCTGCTGTAGGATTCGCGAGTGCTTTATACTCAGCTTCAGTGCTAGATCGTGATACCGTAGCCTGTTTCTTTGCACACCATGATATTAGATTTGGTCCAAAGAAAACAGCAAATCCACCAGTGGAGCGTCTGTCATCTATACATCCTGCCCAGTCAGAATCATAAAAAGCACTGACAAGAGTTGATGAAGATTTGCTGAATGTAAGACCAAGATTCATAGTATTTTCACATATCTCAAAATTCTCCAGCAGTCCAATGAACAGTGGTGGGTGCATGAAGAAACTGGCATACTTTGTTAACAGCAAAGGATATATCTGGCCTTGTTAGGGTGAGATACTGAAGTGCTCCTACTAGACTTCTGTATCTAGTACTGTCCTCTTGACTCAAGAGGTCTCCCTCTTCAAGTGACAATTTTTCTGTGGTAGATAAAGGAGTTGAGGAAGGTTTACACCCTTGCAAGCCAACTCTCCTTACCAAATCAGCAGCATACTTTTCCTGAGAGAGATGAAGACCATCTTCATTTTTCTTTACCTCAATCCCTAGGAAAAAATGTAAGTCTCCCAAGTCTTTAAGAGCAAACTCAGCACTTAGGTCCTTCAACAATCCTGTCACTGCTTCATTGGATGAACTTGTGACAATAATATCATCAACATAGATAAGAAAAAAAATAGATGTTTTGAACTTATTGTAGATGAATAGAGATGTATCAGATTTAGAAGGAACAAAACCAAGTGCCTGTAATTTCTGACTGAGACGAGAGTACCATGCCCTGGGAGCTTGCTTCAGTCCATATAGAGCTTTGTCAAGCTTGCACACATGGAAGGGTTTATCCTTGTTCTCAAAACCAGGAGGTTGTTTCATGTATACTTCCTCTTCCAGAACACCATGAAGGAATGCATTCTGCACATCTAGTTGTCTGAGACTCCATCCCCTGGAAACAGCAATAGACAGCACAAGATGAATAGTAGCGGCTTTGACTACAGGACTAAAAGTGTCCTCATAATCTATGCCATACCTCTGTTTGAAACCTTTCGCAACAAGTCTGGCTTTGTAGCGATCTATGGTTCCATCGGACTTTCTTTTGATCATATAAACCCACTTGCAATCAATCAAATTTTTACCTTGCCGTGGAGAAACTAGATGCCACGTATTGTTTTTCTGAAGTGCCATGTATTCCTCTTCCATGGCCTTTTTCCAGCGTGCATCACTGAGAGCTTCATCAAGAGTATTGGGTTCACCTGTGGTACACGCTAAGCCAAACTTGGTTATTTGTTTGTAATTAACTGGTTGAATTACTCCCTTCTGTAGCCGTGTACGGGGTTGAACAGGCGGAGTAGAGTTGTTGTTGAGCGCAGAAGATCCAGCGTCAGGACCCAGCAATCCCGAGGTAGATCCCCCTAGCGCTCCCGACGCACCAGCCGCGCCTGTTGCTGCATCAGCATGATCTTCTGTGGCACGGGGTGACGCTGAAGCCGTGTCGACGGGCACAGAAGATCCAGGCCGCGTAGACAACTCTGGCCTGACCGGATCCGCCTCGGATCTGGCGCCTGTCGCGGGCTGGGACGAATCCGCGTTGGATCGCGCGCCCGGCTGCTGGCGGCGGACGTAGTGGCGGGGTCAGCCTGCGGGCCAGCGGGCCGAAGATTCTCGCCGCGTGGCCTCCGGGGATTGGCGTGGGCCGGACGCCACTTCTGGCCCAGTGGAGGCGAGCCGTGTGGCCGCCTCTGGATCGCGATCGCCGCGCCTGGCAGGCGACATGGGATCTGGCGCACTGCCATCCTGCTGAGGCGCGGATCCCGTGGCAGATTTGCTGCCACACTACTGGAGTGCCGATCCCGAGGAAGATCTGTCCCCCGCCGGGTGACACATAAAATGTGAAGCATTTAGGGTGATTTCTTCTCCATTTTCTGTGATTTCTTCGCCAGTTCCTGCCCCATGGTTACCTGCAGCATCACAAGGCTCGAGTGCACGGTTATGAGGATTAGTCAACATGTGATCATTACAGTTATATTCCCCTTGATCGAGACCGGTAAGACTAGATGGAAGAAGAAGAATTTGTTGGCGAAGTAGGGCACCGGCATTGGGATGAAGAGTGGAGAAGGGGAATTTTGTTTCATCAAACACGACATCTCGTGAGATATAGACGCGTCCGGTTGAAACATCAAGGCACTTGACACCTTTGTGTTGAGCACTATAGCCAATGAACACACATTGTTTGGATCTAAAACTGAGTTTTCGATCATTGTAAGGGCGAAGATTGGGCCAACAGGTACATCCAAACACACGGAGAGAAGTGTAGTCTGGTTTGGTATGGAGAAGCCTTTCAGTGGGAGTTTCATTGTTTATAACACGACTAGGCAGCATATTAATGATATGAACATCAGTGAGAAAAGCCTCGTCCCAAAATTTTAAGGGCATGGAGGCACCAGCAAGAAGGGCAAAGCCAACTTCGACTATGTGTCTGTGTTTGCGTTCAACGGACCCATTTTGTTGATGGGCATGGGGACAAGACACATGATGGGAGATGCCAAGTTTTTGGACAAACGAGTTAAGCTTCTCGTATTCGCCGCCCCAATCAGATTGGAAGGCTATGATTTTGGTGTCAAACTTCCTTTCAACTAAAGCTTGGAAATTGAGAAAAACTTGGCATACATCGGAACTTTTCTTGAGAAGGTAGATCCAGGTAAATTTACTATAGTCGTCAATGACACTCACATAATATGTATGTCTACGAACAGATGAGGGAGCAGGTCCCATACATCAGAAAAGATAAGTTGCAAAGGCTTGGTAGAAATACTTGTAGAAATAGGATAAGGCAACTGATGACTTTTAGCTCTTTGGCAGGAATCACAAATTGTTTCAACATCACGCTCTCCAACATATGGGAGCTTATTTTTCCTAAGCAAACGCTCAACTAAAGAAAATGATGCATGTCCTAGACGATCGTGCCACCGTGTTGATGAGACTTTGGTGGCACTAAAAACTTGTTTATTGGGTCTTCTAATCTCCGGAATCAATGGGTAAAGCCCGCGAACACATCTACCTCGATATAGCACCTTCTTCGTGGCCTGATCCTTGATCAAAAAGAAGAAGGGGTGAAATTCAAGAAAGACATGATTATCAATGGCAATGCGATGAACGGAAAGAAGACTTTTGGAAGCACTAGGAACATGCAAAATTTTCCTGAGATGAATCTTTCTATGAGGGGTTTTAATAACAGAATGACCAATGTGACCAATCTTCATACCTTCTCCACTAGCGGTGTGGATGTGATCTTGGCCACGGTACTTCTAGCGCATGGTCACTTTTTCTAGCTCACCGGTGATGTGGTTCGTGGCTCCGCTGTCGACGTACCAATTCGTGTCAACACCATATGAGGCTTCAGCCGCCCCGGCCACTTTTTCATCTTGGGACGATGCATCATCATCATCCTCAAACCGGTAACAGCAATCTTTTGCTGAGTGTCCCAGCTTACCACAGATTTGGCACCGAACAGCATCCGGGCGTGATCTGTTGCTGTTGGAGCTGTTGCGCCGGCCCCTATTGTTGGTGAAGGAGGGGCGGCCGCCGCCACCGCGCGCGTTGCCGTTCTGGCCGCTGGTGTTGCCCCCGCCAGAGCTCTTGCCCTTGTTGCGAGGAGGTCCATGGTAGCGAGAGCTACCACCGCCGCGGCCGCGTGTGGCGATGTTCGCCGAAGACTTGAAGCCGCCACCGGTCCCCGCCCCTTGGAAGAGGGCCACCCTTTGATTAAAGTTACTCATCTGAGCAAACAATTCATCAAGGGTGACCGGGATGGTGCGGGCGTCGAGGGCAGAGACCAACGGCTGGTAGTCCATGTCGAGGCCGTTGAGGATGTAGGAGATCAACTCGTTGTCGTCAAGTGGCCGCCCCGCCGCTGCAAGTTCGTCGGTGAGGGAGCGCATGTGCGCAAAGTACGTGGCCACCGATTGTGTCCCCTTCTGCGCGTTCGTGAGGGCGGCACGGATGTTGCTGATGCGGGACAGCGAGGTTGACGAGAACATCCTCGCCAACGCCATCCAGAGGTCTTGTGCGTGGGTGATCGCGGTCACCTGTACGAGCACTTCTTTGAATAGATTATTCAGAAGATAACCCAGTACCTGCTGGTCTTCCCTGATCCAAAGTTGATGTATAGGATTCGGGATGGTCTCCTCCTTGTCATCCTTGTCCTTGGAGACGACGACCTTTGCTGGCTCCGGTATGCTCCCGTCCACGTACCCGAAGAAACCAGCGCCACGGAGCTGTGGCGTGACCTGAGTACGCCATAGGATGTAGTTTGTGCGGGTGAGGCGCTCGGTGACTTGGCCGGAGAGGGTAGGGTTGGAGGAGCTCGAGGAGGCCATGGCAGTAGGTTTCGGTGGTGGAGGAAAACCTAGATGTGATGGAAGAGTTAGGCTCTGATTACCATGTGGGAAACGTCATACCCGGTTTAGGGCGACGGTTGCATGTTATATAGGCAGGGGCGCGACTCCCTGATAGCGTACAGGTTGTTGAGATTGAGACTTGAGGTACAAGGGATAAGCTACTTGGAGTACAAGGGATAAGCTAGAGAAGAGATATTGTTACAGAGAATAATCTAGCCTATATGCGGTTGAGCCAGAATATCTAGCTAGCCGCGCCACCTTGGCACCATAGTAACGTTTGTTTAACAAATTTAATACTCAAAAGTTCTGCAGATCAATTGCGAAAAACCTGCGGAGTACGGTCTGGGATGATTATATTGGTTGCTCTGGAGTTACCAAGGATAGCCGCTGTTTTGTCCATCCACTGTGAGAGAGAATGTCACCGTCAAGAGTTGTGAGACTACGGAAAGAAACAACTTGTAGAAAAAAATTATAAAGGTGGTTAGTTACTGCACCTCCTTGACTAATTTCAGATGAGAAGCTATGTCAAATTTTCCCGGAGGACGAGGATCACGTGGAGGGTAGGGAGGATTCCATGGATCATATTGCCCATCAGTGGTTGTGCCCTATACGCCTTTACCATTGCCTTCAGGACAAGCATTTGTTATTGCCTCCTTTTTTTGACGCGTCAACGGCGGGCTTACGCCTGCCTGAACTTTATTACCGACCAAATAGCCCAACATATTTCAGAGTTACAGGGGGGGAGTTACAGGGGTAGATTACAAAAGTACATAAGAAATATACTCTATAATCTCTCAGCCAAGTGGGTCAACAAAGCGGACCAAGTAGTTAGAAGAACCCGTTTTGCAGTGCTTTTACATCGATGTATCCAAAGGTGAAGGTCGTCAGCGGCCGCCAAGGCGACGTAGTTCAGCCCCTGGCGTTGAGCTCGAAACACCATAGCGTTGCGACGTTTCCAAATGTTCCACAAAACGGCCAAGAGTACCGTGGAGCGAGTTTTATTCCTGAGCTGGCCATCCCAAGCATGAGCAAGCCCTAGAGGTGTGTCACGACAGAGATCTGTCAGCCCCTCCCATAGCGGGCGTAGCGTGATGCAGCGGAATAGTAGATGATCGATGGATTCAGACTGGGTGCAGAAGGGGCATGTGTCTGCATTGGCGATGTTTCTGCGAAATCTTCTTTCATTGGTGAACAGTCTGTCCTTGTGGGCTAGCCAGATGAAAATCCTGCTCTTATTCGGCGCGTAGTTTCTCCAGATGGCCGGTGCAAATTGATCTGCCGGCTTATCCCGCCAACCGGCCATATAAGCAAGTTTTGTGGTCAGAGGTTTCTCCTGCTCCCTCAAGATTCGTCTGTCTGCAACCTGCAAATTCAAGTTTACCGAAGCCAAAACGTTGCGCAAGGTAGTAAGCTCGCAGGTAGCCGCGAAGGACAACCGTGGGGTTAGGTCTAAAGAGAGATCGTGCGTTTCCAAAACCCTAGCCACCGAGGCCGAGTGCCTATTTGAGTGAGAGAATAGAGCCGGGAACTGATGCTCGAGAGTGACTGGGAAAAGAGGTAGCCAAAGGTCGGACCAGAACGAGGTGTGAGCCCCATCACCAAGCTGAACTTTTGTAATGGAGTGAAAAAAATCTAGACCTTTCATGATGTCATGCCAGATAGGAGTGTGGCTCCCATCGTTGGCGCGAAAATCATTGTGAGTGGACCAACCATACTTAGAGATCAGGTAATGGCTATGTAACTCTGGTTGGCAGTCGTGGAGCTTAGAGATGTGTCGGAGAAGCAAACAAAGATTCATAAGTTTTAAGGAGAAGAACCCCAGTCCCCCGTTGGAAAACGGAGCGCAAACAATGTCCCAAGCCACCTTGCACTGACCACCGGTAACAGAGTCTTGGCCAGCCCAGAAGAAGGCCCTTCATCTCTTATCAATTTCCTGTAGAGTCCCGACCGGAAGAAGAAGGACGCTCATCGCATAGATTGGTAAGGCACGCAAAGCGGAACGGATTAGAATAGCCCGGCCGGCCAAGGACAACATAAGCCCACGCCACCCAGCCAAACGCTTGTCGATCTTGTCAATGAGGAAGAAGAAGTCAGAGAGATTAAGCTTGTGAGTGGAGAGTGGCAATCCCAGATAGGATTGAGGGAACGAGGCAACTGGGCAGCCCAACACGGCAGCAAGCGTGGTCGCCAAAACCGGATCGACATGAATCAGAGCAAAAGTGCTCTTGTGGAAGTTAATGGAGAGGCCAGTAGCTTCGGAGAATTGAAGAAGAATGTCTTTGAGGGCTTGAAGCTGATCCACGTTCGGCGGAAGGATTATTAGCGTGTCATCGGCGTATTGAAGGACCGGGCAAGGGAGTGCAACATCAATCGGATGCGACAGTCGGCCGTCGGACGAGGCCTTGATTATTAAGCATTTAAGCAACTCTGCCACAATGGTAAACAAATAAGGAGATAGAGGAT
Source organism: Secale cereale (assembly GCA_902687465.1). Lineage (NCBI taxonomy): Eukaryota > Viridiplantae > Streptophyta > Magnoliopsida > Poales > Poaceae > Secale > Secale cereale. Next base: position 113,823,425 of record LR738710.1, read on the forward strand.
CGCCTTGTCTTAACCCTTTTCGACATTGGAACCACGGGCCAGGCTTGCCGTTTAGCAAAACGGAGGAACACGAGGAAGAGTTCAGCTGCTCAATCCAAAGACACCATGAAGGCGGAAACCCCATAGCGCGCATAATTATAGACAAGGCAGCCCAAGACACAGAATCAAAGGCTTTTTGAAAGTCCAGTTTAAGCACTATAGCTGGGATTTTTCGCTTGTAACACGTTTGAACAATATCCGCAGCATGAACAAAATTCTCGGCAAACCCCCGACCTCTAATGAATCTCGTCTGCTCAGGGTGAATCAGTAGTTCGATCAAAGGCTGGGCTCTAATGGAGAGGCATTTGGAGGCAATTTTTATGGAGCAGTTTTGAAGGGAGACTGGGCGGAAATTTTCAGGAGCCGAGGCATCACCATTTTTAGGGATTAAAACAATCAGAGCCTTGTTGATGCGGCTGAGGTCTGCCCTACCGACGTGAAAATCAGTAAGGAGCCTAAGAAAGTCATCTTTGACCAAGTCCCAGTTAGCCTTGTAGAAGGCAGGTCCTAGGCCGTCTGGCCCCGGGCTTGCATTGTCGTTCATGGCCCAGAGGGCCGTTTTAATCTCCTCCAAGGAGAAGGGCTTGGAGAGATCAGAACCCTGGGCGGTGGTTAGGGAATTTGGCCTCAACAGAGAGTCTACATTGAAGGAGAAGGAAGATTCGCTAGTCACCCCAATAAGGTTCTTAAAAAAGTGCAGCAAGATGGCTTCCTTGTCGGCATGAGCGGAGTAGGAGACACCGCTACTGTATAGATTTTTGATTTGATTCTTCCGATGGCGAACAGACGCACAAACGTGCAGGTAGGCGGAGTTCTCGTCCCCTAGGACGTAATCCTTGATTTTGGCACGCTGCCTCCAGTGGGCGGCAATCACGGCATTAAACCGGTGAAGAGAAAGTTTAACCGCCGTACGAAGCTGAAGTTCGAGGGAGGAAAGCGGTCTGGCCTCTTCAAGTTTGTCAAGGAGGTTGATGGTAATATGGCAGTTCAGAACGATTGTTTTAGGAGATCTCCTACTAGAAGACCAGCGCTTGGCCATGTCCCTCACCCGCTTAATTTTTAGAGATAAGGAGCCCGAAGAGCCAAGGTGAGCGTGTCGGGCGCCGACACTATTCCAGTTAGAAACAACCTTAGCTCGGAAGGAAGGGATGGTCAGGAGGGACCTATCTAAGCGAAAAAGCGAAGCTTTAGGAATAGAAGTGGACGCCGATAGCCGAATAGGGACGTGGTCGGAGGTGGTTCTAGGAACCGAAGAGAGGGAGCTGTCTGGGAATTTTTGAGCCCAAGCAACGTTAACCAGAGCCCGATCTAAGCGCACCAGAATAGGGATATCTTGCTGATTAGACCAGGTGAAACGTCGGTCCAAAAGAGGTAGGTCCTGAAGATGGAGAGAGTTTATGGTGGAGGAGAACAAGCTCGCTTCGGGGAAGTTGAAGTTGTTGGAAGACTTGTCAGAAGGTCGTAGAGTGATATTGAAGTCGCCTATAATTGTCCATGGCCTCGAGATATGAGGAAGCAAGTCTGAAAGGTCCTGAAGGAAATTAGGCTTAGAGGCATGATCGCAAGGCCCATAAACATTGGAGACCACAAACGCTAGATCGTCCAGAGTAGACTCGAACCAGCAAGTGAGGGCGAACGGGGATATATCCAATCTGCGGCAAGATAGGACCGAGCAGTCCCAAGCAGTAAGAATCCCGCCAGAAGCGCCAGTGGATGGAACCAGGTGGAAGTTCCGAAGGTTCGGCGGCAAGAAGGAAATAGCTTTAAAGTTGGAGATTTCTGAGAGCTTGGTTTCTTGAAGGCACAGCACAGAGCAGGGAGATGAGAGGAGAGCCGATTTAACGTCCGTACATTTCTTGTGCCTGCCAAGACCGCGAACATTCCAAGAGTTGATAGTAAGACCTTTCAACATTGGAAACGAGGCAGGCAACAGAAATATAAAACAAAACGAGGTAGCACACTAATTAAAATGGATCCGTCGAACACATAATTAAGGTGATTACACAACAAGGAGTAGCGGAAGGTGGATACAAGTGCCGTAGGCCAGACTAAGAAATAAGGCGAAGCGAAAAAGACTGCGTAGGGGGGGGTGAGCAAGTGCCGCCACCTGAAACAGGAACTGCTACTAAAATTGAGGAGGGAGCAGCAGCTGCAGTAGAGTGCAGTCAGGGAAGCGCGGCACCGAAGGATACAACCCTGAAGGTGTTCACACATCATCACCAAGCGGCACCGAGTTCAAATCAATCTCTGACACACCGCAAGCTACAACAAGCTGAAGAGCATCCTTCCGAGGCAGAGGTGGGGTGTCAACGTCGACGAGCTCCATGAGTTCATCCGCAGGCAGCAGCAGGTTGGTGGTGGGGGTGGACTTTTTCCCCTCGAGCTTGAGTTTCTTCCTGAGGGTGGCCTTCTCCAGCATCGTCAAGCGGTTTGGAGCCTCAGACTTGGAGATGCGAGCGCTCCGCCTTGTGAACACGATAGTTGGAGAAGCAGCCCTAGGCGGCAGAGCGACGGAAGGCACAGCCGGGCTCGGTGGAGACGGTGACGGCGGAGGAGGGAGTGCCACAGCCGCGGGGGTAGCCGGCACGATGGCAGGGTGGATGTCGGGGAAGGGGGGGAGGCCCTCATCGAACCGAACGACGGCCTGCCTGACCGCCTCTTCGCCGTCGACGCCCGGGGCGAAAGCACGCCCACGGAAGTCGCCGCAGATCACCTCCGCATCAGAGAAAGGTTTGTGCGCAGGCCCCACAGTCACCACCCTGTCGAGGAACCCAATGGAGCAAGCCGCAAGATTGGCTACAATGAGCTTGGGGGAGCCTGCCGGGTTCATAGGGATGCGGTAGAACCCGCGCTCGCCGTTGGCCCCAAGCACGCGGACGTCGTAGAAGCCCTTGAATAGCTTGACCTCCACCGAGGTTGGGCGCGCGGTGAGAGGCACCGCACACACGAGAGGCTTGCAATGTCAGTTACCCTGTGAACAGTTACACGAGAGGCACCGCACACACGAAAGGCTTGTTATTGCCTCCTTTTTTTGCATGATCTCCATTGGTGCAGACCTGGCCTGCAATGTCAGTTACCCTGTTTGTTACAAGTCAAGTCAGTTTCTACATTCCGTAGAGAATTTATGCTAGGAAATACAAAGTTAGAATGCTAGACCTTACAAAGAAAACTAGTCCTACGCATAAACATGACATTTTTAATGTATTTACAAGAGTCCCTCGATGCCATTGAAGCAGAAGGAAAGAATTGAAATTGCACGAATACATCGGGCTTTCAATTAAAGGCCGATAGTCGAAATTCAAAATAAAAAGGGATAGAACATAGAAGTCAGGAAACTCGAAATATAATACTACTCTAGTTATTTCTTTATGTTAGTTGTTTATGTACTGTAATTGCCAAACAATTATTTCTTTATGTCAGTTCAGTTCACATGATATTCCAATTATTTTCTGACAATCATGTGAGCAGTAAACCGTTTGCTTGGATATAAACAGAGGGCAGATGCAACTTTGAGGTCAACAGAACAGATTGCTAATTTTTAGGAGTGCCATCAGCGATCAGATGCATCGATCCGATTCCGTGCGTGCTTTTGCGGATTTGGAGTATACTCACGAGCAGCCGGCCGGCGCGGGGCACGAGCAAAGCACGACGCGATGGATCTAGAGTTCAGGATGCAGGCAGGCGCGGGCGTCCGCGCCGCAAAAAACAAGGAAACGGCTTGCGCCCGAGCACGATCTGGGTCCCTGAGTCGTAGGCGTTGCGAGGTGACAGGACCGAGTTAGGGGTGTCAAGGATTCAGACAAGAACAGAGGAAAACACTCAATTTCGTGGGGAATTTGGGAGCTATTTCATTCCGATCAGAGAGGAGTAGCTAGGGTTTCTGGCCAGCCGGAACACGGCGGCTCAAGGGCCAAGCCCAATTACAAATTCGATGCCCTCTCCACAAGCCGGAGGAGGGTTTAAAAGGGGTTCTGAAAGGTAAAAGGAGATAGCGACAGGTTCAGCTACCAGACAGAGTACGCGGTAACTGTTAAAAAGCAAGGTCAGTAACTCCAGGTTCAGCTACCGGCCTGACAATTCCCCCGGACGAAGACCTGACTTGTCCTCAAGGATGGAATTCTGGAAAAACTTTCTGGATGAACGCCGCGTCTTCCCAAGTAGCATTCTCCACCGGTAGGTTGAACCACTTGATGTGCCATTGGACTACAGGAATGCTGATGTCCCCTTGAACTCTTGGAACCAGTCTCCTTTCAAGCAGAGCTTCAGGTTGTATCAGTATATTGCCTTGTGCATCGAGCAGTGGCAAATTGGGATTGGGCACTGCTTCTGGGCCGAGGTGCTTCTTTAGCTGGCTGACATGGAAGGTGGGGTGGAGTTGGCAACCATCAGGGAGCAACAGCCTATAAGCAACAGTTCCAATCTTTTGCATAACTCTGAAAGGACCATAATATTTGGAGTGGAGTTTCAGGTGTCTGTGAATGCTCAAGCTGGTATGTCTGTATGGCTGTAATTTAACATAAACCATGTCTCCCACTGCCAACTGTCTCTCAGATCTCTTCTTGTCAGCAAAGAATTTCATTCTCTCTTGGGCCTTTAGCAAATTATCCTTAATCTGTTGTGCGATTGTGTCCCTGTCCATTAGAGCTTGTGTGTCATCTCCTTCCACAGGAGGAAGCATGAGTTCAGCAATCATTGGAGGAGGTCTAGCATATAAAGCTTGGAAAGGTGTCATCTTGAGAGATGTATGAAAAGTGGTGTTATACCACCATTCAGCCATGGAAAGCCAGGTGTGCCACTTCTTGGGATGAGCAAAAGCCATGCACCTAAGGTAATTTTCCAAGCATTGGTTGACTCTCTCCGTTTGGCCATCAGACTGAGGGTGGTAGGATGTGCTCATGTGAAGTTTGACACCCATTTTGTTGAACAACTGCTGCCAAAGATTGCTAGTGAAAATTCTGTCTCTGTCCGTAACTATGACAGTGGGCAATCCATGCAGTTTGAAGATGTTATCTGTGAATGCTTGAGCCACTGTTTTGACAGTTATGGGATGTCTCATTGCTACAAAATGAGCATATTTGGTGAATCTGTCGACAACAACCAGAATCATGTTTTTGTGCTCAGATTTAGGTAAACCTTCGACAAAATCCATGCTGATGTGTGTCCAAGCAAAATAAGGACAGGTAAAGGTTGTAGCAGTCCAGGAGGTTGAACATGTTGTGCTTTGTTCAGTTGACATACAGGGCACTGTTGCACAAATGTTTGTACTGCCTTTCTCATTCCAGGCCATGTGAAAAGGATCTTCAGTCTATTGTAAGTGGCTCTCTCACCTGAATGTCCTCCCAGTTCAGACTTGTGAAAAGAGATGAGCAATGAGTTCCTTAGTTCACTGTTATTGCCAATGACAATCTTTCCTTTGAACCTGAGTACTCCACTAGTGAGTGTATAAGGAGGTTGGCCAGTGGGGTCAATTGCTAGTTTAGCAATCAAGTTAGAGCACTTAGTGTCACCCTTGTAACTATTAACCACTTCAGTAATCCAAGCTGGGATAGCAGTGCTAGAACCTAGAGCATGAAGAGCATACTTAACTCTTGATAGAGCATCAGCCACTCTATTTTCCTTTCCTTTCTTGTATTCCACTGTAAATTTGTACCCCATTAATTTGATAAGGAGTTTGTGTTGAACTCCTTCAGTTACTTTTTGCTCTTGGATGTGCTTCAGGCTCTGCTGGTCAGTTCTGATGATTATAGATGATGAAGCAAAATAGTGTTTCCACTTCTTAATTGCTTCAATAATTGCTAGCGCCTCCTTATCATAGGTGGACCAACCAGCCGCTTTAGGACCTAGAGCTTTACTCATAAATGCAATAGGCTGCCCTTTCTGCATTAGCACAGCTCCAATGCCATAACCAGATGCATCAGCTTCTAAGACAAAAGGCAGGGAGAAATCAGGTAAAGCCAGGACTGGTGCAGAAGTCATTTTGTCCTTGAGTTGCTGGAATGCAGCCACTTGTTTGTCAGTCCACTGAAATCTATCTTTTTTTAATGCATCAAACAGGGGCTTGCAAATCAGGCCATAGTTCTGAATAAATCTTCTGTGATATCCTGCTAGCCCCAGAAAGCTCCTCAAGTGTGTCACATTCTGAGGTGTGGGCCAGTTCACAATAGCCTCTACTTTTGTTGGGTCCGTTGAAACTCCCTTGTCAGTGATCACATAGCCTAGGTACTCTACTTTAGGTTGTGAAAAGGTGCACTTAGAGAGCTTTGCATATAGCTCGTGTTTCCTTAGTGCTTCCAACACTAGAGCTACATGTTTTAAGTGTTCTTTGTAAGTCTTGCTGAAAATGAGGATATCATCAAAGAAGACTAGCACACAGTGTCTTAACAGGGGACCCAAAACAGTGTGCATGAGCTCTGTAAAAGTAGGAGGGCCATTTGTCACGCCAAAGGGCATTACCAGAAACTCAAACAAGCCAATGTGAGTGCTAAAAGCAGTTTTCTCTATATCTCCCTCTTTCATTCTGATTTGATGATAACCACTTCTCAGATCCAGCTTGGTGAAAATGGTAGCTCCATTCAGTTCATCTAGGAGATCTTCTATCATGGGTATTGGTATTTGTTTTTGATAGTATGTGCATTGAGTCTTCTATAGTCAATGCATAACCTCCAAGTCATATCCTTTTTCTTTACCAGTATCGCAGGAGAAGAGTAGGGACTGTGGCTCAATCTGATAATTCCTTTTTGAATGAGATCTTTGATTATCTCTTCCAAGGCATTTTTCTGATGGTGCGGTAGTCTATACCCTCTCTGATTTATGACAGGTGCCCCAGGTTCTAGATTGATGGCATGATCACAATCTCTCTTGGGAGGTAGCCCAGTTGGCTCTGCAAATACATCCTTGAAGTCCTCTAAGATGTTGGTTATTTCCGGTTTGTGCACACTCTCAGTAATTGTATCCAACTGTACTGGCTGCATCCACATCAGAGCTCCAGAGAGCATGTTATCTAGTATGTTTTCCATATCTTGCAAAATAGGAGTGCACGGACTGGTTGGCAAGCTCTCATCCCTGAATACAATTGATTCACCAGTGACATGTCTGATCCCCAGTAACATTTTGGGCAGATCAAATGTGACAGGGCTGTGTCTGTACATCCAATCAGCTCCCAAGATAATATCATATCCGATGAGTTGCAATACTCTGAAATCAGACTCCAACTCCACTCCTTGGACTTGGTATGCAATCTCTTGGAGGAAGAAATCACTGTATAACTTGCCCCCATTTGCCACATTAACTTGGACTTGTTTTCCTGGTGTGATAGGACACCCAGACTTTAGTGCAGTGGCCGGGGAGATGAAAGTAGTAGTGCTGCCACTATCTACTAATGCCAGTGCCATAGTTTTTCCAATTTTAACCTGTAACGAAAAGGTGTGTTTCTTTTTATCATCTGGCACTCCTGTAGCTGCATGCATGGAGATTTTGAGCTCTGGGTTATCAGGAGGCTCTTCTTCCAAGTCTGATAGTATCTCCTCTGCATCCACTATATAAATTATGTCAGGATTATGTGCTTGCTCTTGCAGTGCCTGAATTTGCGATTTTTGGGACATCTTGCATATTTGCTAGTGGCCTGGAAACCAAGGTTCTCTGCATTTGTAGCAGATTCCCTTCTCTCTTGCTTGCTGGATTACAGTAGCTGCTGGTGGATTAGAATGTACAGCAGTCTTGGCTGGTTCCATTGTAGGTTGCTTTTTGTAGAAGGAATTGTAGTTCTTGGTGGGCTGTGTGGGGGGGCATGATTTTTCCATTCTCCTAGCCAACCACATGGCTTTTTGTATACTTGCTGGCTCCAAACATTCAAGGTGACTCTGAATGTATGGGTTGAGACCAGCAATGAAACTGTGCTTGTAGTACTCATCAGGGACTGCTGGATTGTCTCTTCTCATGAGATTCATTTGTTGTTCAAACTGAGAGATGTACTGTGCTACCGATCCAGTTTGATTCAGATTGTGGAAAGCTTTCACATTGTCACATATGGATGTGGTAGCAAATCTGTCAGTTAGGTGGGAGCAGAATCTGTGCCATGGCATGTTGTGGACTAGAAAACCAGTGCCTCTCCACCATTGAATTGCTTCCCCTTTGAGATAAGATACAGCAAATTCAGTTCTCTGCTCTAAAGGAGTCCTTGCAGCCTCAAAGTATTGCTCAATGTTCTGAATCCAAGAATCAGCATCATGTCCATCAAATTCAGCAATGTTTAGTTTAGCAGGCTTGACTGACAACAGATTTCTGCGAGCATCGGGTGTGTTGGGTCTTGTTCTCTGTATCTCTCTACGTTGCTGCTCATCAGGGATTTCTTCCACCGCCATCACTTGTCTGACCACTTGCCCTTGTTGTTGTGGTGTATGAAATTCAGGTCTATTCGCTGTGTGATTAGGGTGCCTGTAGGGCCCTTTGGGAGTGCCATCCAAATTCAGCTCCTTTCCCGTGTTTTTGTCCACTAAGATGGCAGAGCCTGCTGCTGCTTGTTCCTGTTTCTCGGGCGGAAATTGGTTATTTGGGAGTTGTTTTGGGCGCCCGGGTGGAACAACAGTGCTACCTTGACCAGACTGGGGTTCAAGCTCTTCCTCTTCGTCCGCATCTTCAGCCGATGGAGTAGAGGATAATTTCTGCATACTAAGTTGGATCTTCTTGAAGTTTCTCTGTATGCTTGCAAAGTTCTTGTTGACTGTCTCTGTAAACTGGTAAAACTCCTTTCTATCTTCTTCTCGTTCTTGCCGCAGAGATTTGATGTCGAGCTGGAGCGATTCGAGCTCCAATCCTTCTGTATCTTGGGTCTCTAGTGGAGTTTCGTCCACCGGGGACTTGGTCGTCACCATGTTGTTGTTGTGGGGTGGGGTGGGAAAGGGAGGGAAGTCACCGCTCGGATCTCGCTGTCGTCGATCTGCTGTCGCCGGAGGGAGTAGCACTGGAAGGGTGGGTTGGGTGGGATTTTGCACTGAAGAAGGATTCTTCAGAAACCACTGCACCAGCCTCTCCTGCTACCGAGCTGTCTACCGCCGCCAAACGCCGCCCTGCTTGCACCGCCGCCTTGGACCGGAAAACCAGATCCGATCTGGGTCTCCGACCAGCGCCTCCAAGGATTCAACCTCGCTCTGTATACCAATTGACAGGACCGAGTTAGGGGTGTCAAGGATTCAGACAAGAACAGAGGAAAACACTCAATTTCGTGGGGAATTTGGGAGCTATTTCATTCCGATCAGAGAGGAGTAGCTAGGGTTTCTGGCCAGCCGGAACACGGCGGCTCAAGGGCCAAGCCCAATTACAAATTCGATGCCCTCTCCACAAGCCGGAGGAGGGTTTAAAAGGGGTTCTGAAAGGTAAAAGGAGATAGCGACAGGTTCAGCTACCGGACAGAGTACGCGGTAACTGTTAAAAAGCAAGGTCAGTAACTCCAGGTTCAGCTACCGGCCTGACACGAGGCTATCCACCTGGAGTGGCGTGACTAGCTGCTTGCGGTGCCGGCGGCCCGGACCGTGCTGGCAATGGAGATTGGGCAGGAGTTGTTGGTGCTCAGCCTCGGCTGGAGGTGGAAGATGGATTGTGTTTCCTTGTGTGGGGTGCTGATGTTCCTGCAACTTTATGGTCACGATGTCGAGGTGTACCTCAATATGGACGCTTCGGCTGGTGCTTGGGACGACGGCACCTGTGGGTGTCGTTCCCCTACTTATAGGTGTCGTTGTGTCGATGAGGTGTGTCGGCATGTTCCCCCTTCGTAGGGTTGTTGTCTCCTGGCAAAAGCCTGGGTTCGTTGCTAGACTGAGGATGGCGGCGTATTGTGTCTTGGTGTTGTTACTCTGTTGGGAGCATCGTGTGGAGCTCCTGTGTCATGGTTCTGCGGTGCTTGCCGATGATCCGAGTTGATCTTCATGGTCGCTATGTTCACAGCTTGCCAGTCTATCCAAGACGACGATGGCTTTCCCAGGTTCAAATGCGTCACGCTACCCCACTCGTCATCTTCTCTTAGGCATTTCAAGATGGTTAGTGGGACGACAAAGAAAGTTCGTTTTTAGTTGTTACGAGGTGGTCGGTGCTGATCGAGATGTGGTTTAGGATAGACCTATTTGAGGTGGTTGGTGCTGATCGAGACGTGGTTTAGGATAGACCTATTTGTGTTGTATCTGTGCTAGTTATGGTGGTTAATCTTTTGTAGCATGGGCATGTAGTTTCAACTAAACTTGTTGTTCACAGCAAGATGTAGTCTCTTGTACTTGTCTTCTGCCTTGATAAAAACATGGTACACAAGTAAAGATCTCTTTCATTTTCAAAGAAGGTTGCCGAACAACATCCTCTGCGTCGACGTCGTCTTGGCTTCCATGATTCAGAATTCCCTCAAGAAAAAGACATGCTTCCGCATTATTAAGAAGTTGATTTTCAGTTACTACTGTACTACGCAAGATATTGCCAGCTCCTGCGCAAACAAACACACCATGAGATGACTTCTTTCTAACCAAGGATTTACACAAAAGTATTTGCCCCGAAATGTCAGGTGAGCGAACTAGGATACAAAGACAAAACCATCCAAGAAACCTTGACAAATTTTCAAGTGAGAAAGCTGAACCTACAAATATATTCTGTCCCAAGACGCATTTCCCTCCATGCATGCTCCATAAGATTAAGGTGGACACATCGACAACCAAACTTGAACTAGAAAAACAGAATCCATGGCGTTACTTCGTCGTGGTCATGCCTTCCTTAGCGCTTTCAAGAGCGTCAATGCCACCGTACCAAACAGCCTTCTGGGCTGATGATTAACTTTTGGCTGCAGAGCTCCGCCCATGAACATAGATGCTTGGCTGGTTGATTTATCCCTGAGTGCCTTCTCCTTACGAGACTTCTCCCTAAGAGCCCGCAACTTGTCACTAAGCTCTGACGTTAACACTGATCTCTCAGATGAGAAGAAACTTCTCCTTGCAAATTTGAGCTCCCATCCCCTCGGATCTTTCTTCACTTTAGGCTGGCTCACAGGTCAATCAAGATCTTTCTAAATGTTAGATATCCCAAAACCCCACTGCAAACACTATAGAAATGCTAGTCGGACTACAATAGAAACCTAAGTTCTACTCGTAATATTTTTCTGGAACCAGATATTATTGACGAAGATACACCGCTTGAAAATTTAACATAATCAGGTCACACGCCCGTGGTATTAAATCGAAGAGGGTTATCACATAATTTAATCACAAAATCAGTAACACTATAAAAACCATGCATGTTGAAAAATAGCAAGTGTCAGTAATAACTGTCCACAAGACAGTACACTTTAAACCAACGTTCTAACCAAATAAAACGTAAATAGCCTTGGTTTCTTGCATGAGGGCTTGGGAAATATGTAATGGTGTATTTCCATCATTATTCGAGTATCTTTACCTTTCCATTTCGCAGACAAGGCACTTTCAGACCTGCTTTGATCCTAGCCATCACCACTGTTTTTCATCACAGATAATTAGTGTTTGAATTCCCAATTTCTGAAAGAAATACTTCAACCAGTACACGCACCAAATTTGTGAGGTTGCTCTCGAGTGAATAGCACATTCTTATAGGGGCAGCTTCAAGAAGAAGAAAAAGGATGACCATCATAAGTATGCAAAGTTATGATCAGCTAAGAAATGGAAGGGGTGTGTAGAAATGTACAGATTTCCAATATCTATGCCATCTCCAGTAGAACAAAAACCATGATCCTTCAGAATCAGTGTGACATGTTCAAAGACCTCCGCATGGGCCACTTCTATGACACACGGCATCTGCATGACATTTTTGAGAGAGAGAGATGATAGAAATAGAAAGTATTGTTTGCAATGGAAACACACAGCAAATAGTACTACTGTTTGTAGATACATGAATTCCAACACAGGCAAACTTTTCTAACTTTGACTACCTAACATATACTCCCTCCGTTCCCAAATATTTGTCTTTTCTAGACATTTGCTTTATAGACATATTTTAGAGTGTAGATTCACTCATTTTGCTTCGTATGTAGTCACTTGTTGAAATCTCTAGAAAGACAAATATTTAGGAACGGAGGGAGTATATGAACAACAAATTAGGTTGGGACTGCAGTATCATTAATTCGTTATAGATGAAAAATATTCCTCACAAATTTTCCACCAAAATACGGGCACAAAAATAAAGGTCAATGTCTAACATGTTATGTATTTAAGAACAGAGCAATGCAAGTTTAAATACAGGAGAACTATTTACATTCTGGAAAACATGTACTAAACACGCGTTACAAAAACTTATTTGATTTCGTAGTTAATAAAACATGAATGTTCAGCTCACTTCCCAGTATTTAGTCATTATATCTTGTAAGCATCACAAACATATCAGGAACAACGATCTATTAAGGCACCATGACATCTACCAAATGCTTGATAGCAATTAGGTCCTCAGAAATTGGAACGATACCAGTAATTTCAAGCTTTGTTGTATCTAATCAGATTAATACAGTGATATGCATGTATTTAGTACTCCCTCCGATCCATATTAATTGTCGCTGATTTAATTAGTACTACTTTGTACTACTAAATCAGCGATAATTAATATGGATGGGAGGGAGTAGAAAAAATAAGGAAATGATGGTATCCTAACTGCGACTACGAGGTTGTTACCTTCGGATGAGACTACATGTAAGCATCAAGAGCTTCACCAGCTTTAGAAATTACATGAACAAGATTCAATGTAACATAAAAAAGCTTATTTTTCACATCTAGTGGCTCCATTTCCAGTGTGTTTTTGCACATCTCCAAACTTATAGCAGTAATGTTGTCCAGAACATAGTTAGTGATAGTACCAAACCCATCTCGCTTACTACTCCCCCCTCCCTTGGAGGAAGATAGCCTGCGGATCTGCTTTTGAGCTGCTAGGAGCAAAACAGCTGCATGGACGATCTTCCCATCTCCTATGTACTTGCAGAGCTCATCTAACAGATTATCTGTGTGCTTGGCTAGCAGCCTAGTCGTATCCAAGAAGAGTTTCTGCAAAACAATGAACATGGAAGAAAAACTTGGTTCAATTTGTAAACGAAAACACATTTTCAGAAGTTAGCTTAAATAGTTCTCTGTTCATTAAAAATTAGTAATGTCATAGGACATGTACATACACATACGGATAGTGTAACACGGAGAACTGCAAACTCTGAAAAGTGCAGATGTAAGAATGTAATGTCCTTGGGACTTAGGTATTGCTATATATATGCAAAATTCTTTTTATTCTGCAAAAATGTAATTTGTACAAGGATAGATGCGAAACAAACCATTTCGGGTAGGCACAGGATGTGAATGAGCTTGAGGATATAGTTGAAATCTGCCTGGCTCCAGTCCACATGCTGTTGATTAGGATTCAGACCGTCCTCAAGGTACGTATGCATGCAAGTGTTCTCAACCGCAACATGGAGAGGGAGTAGGTTACCGGTGACCAAATCACCAGATGTGCGTAAATTGGCCGACGCACCATGGCGCAAGAGCAACTCAATCATATCAACAGAGAACATATCAGCAGCTCGGTGGAGGGGAAAGAACCCATATCGTGTCATGCAGTTGGGATTGGCTCGGAACCCATGAAGCTCAGGATGCTTACCAACCAGGATAACTTTGGCACATCGCACTGCATCACACACAATTATCCGATTCAAGGTTTCTGGGGTGATGATGAAACCCCAAGTCATGCCCATTCCATTCTCATTGAAGAAACAGAGGAAAGATCGGACATTGTCCTTTTCCAAGATTGGGTCCAAGTGGTGTAACATATCAAAGAGCACATCATTTGTGAACTGCATTGATCCATTCACAAATAAGGGTGAAAGGAAATCAATTAACAAAAATGTTACAATAGGAAATTCAGATACTCAAAAGTTCTGCAGGTCAGTTGCAAAAAAACCTGCGGAGTGTGGTCTGGGATGATTATAGTGGTTGCACTGGAGTTAGTCCTTGTTTTGTTCATCAACTGTGAGAGAGAATGCCACCGTCAAGATCTGTATGGCTACGGAAAGAAACAATTAGTAGAAATACATTATAAAGTTGGTTAGTTACTGCACCTCCTCCCCCGCCTCCCCCATTGCACGTGGCAACGATGGAATGTATTGCCCATTCTTGGTTATACCGTTTACGACTTTATCATTGTCTTCAGGACAAGAAGTTGGTGTTGCCTCGTTTTTGTGCATTGTCTCCATCAGTTGAGACCTGGCCTGTAATGTCAGTTACCCTGTTTGTTAAAAGTCATGTCTACATCTTATATTCTTGTTAGCTTCAACATTTTGTAAAGAACTTGTGCTAGGAAATGCAAAGCTAGAATGCCAGACTTTACAAAGAAACCCAGTGCTACGCACAAACATGGCATGTTAAAGCATTATTACAAGATGGTAATGGTATACTTGTATGTGTTGCTCTCTCTGTTACAAAAGAAGATACGCAGAATAACATTCAACTTTACAGTGTTCTGTTTCAAAGCTGAACCACATCGTCACTACACTAGTATATGACTTGACTGAAGCATAACACAGCCATAGAAAATGTGAGATGAACAACCAAAATCATCCTTAAGTGTGGCACACACCAATCATTTCCATCAGGCATCAGTTCTCTATTCATAAATGACCAGTCCCTCAATGCCATTGAAGCAGAGCGAAAGAATTGAAATTGCACAAATACATCGGGCTTCCAATTAAAGGCTGATAGCCGAAATTTGAAATATAGTAGTGATTGACATTCTGTATGTTCATTCACATAATATTTCGAATTTAAACAACTGTTCCTTTTTATTGGCGGCTTGTGGATGAAAGCCCTTGGCATTCAATTTATTTTGGACAAGCTGTAAACCTTTTGCTTGAATATAAACATGTAAGATGTTCCAATTATTTTTGACAATCATGTAAGCTGTAAACCTTTTGCTTGAATATAAACAGGACAGATATAATTTTGAGGCTTCCCTAAAAAAAAAAGATATAATTTTGAGGTCAACAGAACAGATTGCTAACTTTTAGGAGTACCATCAGTAACCAGATCGGATACATCAAATCCGAACTGCATGCTCTGTAGATTTTGAGTATACTCACAAGCAGATGCGTGACAACGCCGCTGTAGATCTCTGCCGTTTCCCAAAGCACACTGGTGAAGGCCCGTGTACCAGTTTGTAGGCGAGCCGCTGGATTTATAGAGCTCAGGATGCAGCCAGACGCGGGCGTCCGCGCCGCAAAAGACAAGGAAACGTCTTGTGGACGACGAGCCGCAAAATTGGAGGCGAGCTTGATCGATAGGGCACGCCGCCGCCGCCGCCGCCGTTCGCCACGGCCAGGAGGAGGACAGTAAAATCTGGGAGACCTCCACGGCGCAATATAAGCGCCCGAAAGAAAGTTGGCGCTCACGCCCGCCATAGTGGGCCGCAGCCCAATTAGCTTTGTCAAAAAAAAGGTAACCCGTGAAAAAAAAAGTATCTCGGCATTTTTGCATTTTCGTTTGCTCCCTTTTCTTCTCTCGGTTTTCTCTTCTGCTACTGTTTTGTTCATAGAAAACACCGGATGCCGTTTTTTTAAATTCACATTTTTTTCACGGGTTTAAAAACAGTTCATGAGATTCATTTAAAGAAATCATGGTTTTGATTTTTTTTCATGAATTTAGAAAATTGCCCGTGAATTTGCAAAAAGTTCATGAATTTTAAAATAATTACAAATTTTGGCAAATAATCATGATTTTGTTTTTTTAATGTGAAAAACGTTTACGAATTTTAGAATGAAATGTTAATAAAAATAATGGAACAAAACCCGTCCTACAAAAACCGCCAAAGAAAAGTGGGATAATAATCTAGAAGATTCAAAATTGATGGAAACAAGGAGTGTTGTAAGGGCCGACCCACTATGGAATGATCTGGAGCTGTTAGGAGCGTTGTGTACCAAATAGCCACTATTTGGAAGTTCTGGGATCAGCGTAGTGCCGGTCTCAGGGCGCTATAAGCTAAGCTCCCACCCGACGTTGAAGCCCTGAGCTATCACTTGGAACCTCCAACACACCATGTCGCAAAGCCTAAGCCATCAAGCCCACCACAGGAGGCCAACAATGACATACACATCTAGATGAAGGTTCAAGCGCGACCGCCAATAGCAGCCTTGCAACATGTTGTTGTGCCCCTCACCATCCACATGGCCAAGGGGTCGCTATCACCAATACCAAGGGGCTCGCAGGAGAGCCTCACACCCGGTCCACCTTCCAGGGTCGTCGCCATCACATTGCCGTGTTCGCGCATCGCATGCCATGCATAATAATGATGGCCTTCACAAATAGAAAATTACAATAAAGTTCTAACCGAGCATCGATTTCAACCTCACCTTCTTCTACGATGTAGCAATCGCGGAAGGAAGACAAAAGCTCAGCAACGTCTACCAAGCCTTTCAAAGTCGTTCTCAACACAGGCTTGGAAAACCGCAAGTCACCCACCATCCGGGAGAGAGAACATCAGTTAGGGATCTCCCTATAAAGCGAGCCATCCCATGACATCATTGTACAAATATGAGGATCACGGACAATGTCAACAAAGAGGATGAAACAACCACCCATTAGCAGCATAACTTCACAAACCTCGACGCACCGGAATGGAGTGCACCAGCACACACCGTGGAATCCAATCAAATCAGAAGGACCATAATCTTCACGCGCTCTCCACCACAAAACAAAAAAGGACCTCATTCCGACTCCCCGATGCCATCGTAGCCCAGACGCAGACACAATCCCTAACAAAAACTAGTAGAACGCCCGTGCGTTGCCACGGGCCAAGAAATGAATCTATGACGAGCCCCTCAACTTAAGCTCTTCAATCATTGTGTTATTACCTCGCTATGTTAGATCCCCTCAACTTCAGCGCTTCAATCATTGTGTTATTACTTCGCTATGTTGCATGAGAACTGATAGACCCACTCGTAAGAATTCTCCTATACCCAAGGATTAAAATCACCCATACAAAGGAAAATAGCTAGAATCATATCATATGTACATAATGATCAAGGCATAACACTTGTGTTGTCGAATTAGCCGTTATTAAAACATTTTTTTCTTTTGTCCACAAAAAATCACATAAAACAAGTTCTTCTCACTTGAATTGATGACTCATGCAGCATAGTTGTATTCTATTGTGCAAATGATTGCATGCTTTGCCGTCTCTCTAAATGGCTACTATGACACAACTTCATGACGGAGCATCCAGTTCCTCCTCTCTGCATTGCCCTTTTTCTCTCACAGGCTCGTGCTCCTTGCCCTTACGGAACGCCCGTAGAAATAGGCCAAAACAAAATTCTCTTTCAGAAACCGAAAAAACATAGGGATCTATTGCCGCCAATAGCTTCTCCAAATGAAATCACGTCAATAACTTGAAGAAAATTCAGACTGGAAGCTCAAGTGCAAGCTTCAGTCCTTCCTAAATTAGTGGAAAGGATTCTTCAGCTACAGAAGGTTTGATTCATCATTGAAGGACGAGGGGGATTCGGGCGAAGGGACCTTGCAGGTGGGCGTAGAGTACGACAGCGCGGAGACTGAGGTTGAAGGCGCAGAAACACTACTCCTGCCCGGCGTGTGGGGGTTGTTGGTGAAGTAGCGACGAACGGAGCCAATGATGCGCCGAAGCACTCCTGCCCAGCGGCGGGGTCGTCGGCGTCGGCGAAGCGGCGACCGACGCGTGGGGGTCGTCGTCGAAGCGGTGATGGATGGAGCCCATGAGGCACCGAAGCACTCCTCCTGTCCGGCAGCAGGGTCGTCGGCGAAGCGACGACAAACGCGTGGGGGTCGTCCGCGAAGCGGGGACGGACGGAGCCAATGAGGCGCCGAAGCACTCCTCCTGCCCGGCAGCGGGGTCGTCGGTGCAGCGGCGACAGACGCGTGGGGGTCATCGGCGAAGCGGCGACGAACAGAGCCCAGGAGGTGCCTCGCCTCGACGCGCGTGGTGGGTTCTAGAAGCGATCGAGCAGGGCCGTGAGGGCGTTGTGCGCCTCGTCGCCAGCGTCTAGGTTGAAGGGAAGAGAGAGGGGCAAGGCTGCAGGAGACGGGCTGGTCGAGGAGCTCCACGGCGGCGACACAACACAAGGAATCCTAGCGCAAGATTGCTAATCGGGAAGAGAAACGGCTGGCTCGCTAGGTGCGGAGCTTTTTTTTTTCTCTTATATTGATTATTGATTGGTTCTTAGAAAAGGCAAACGTCAATGCATTAGGAAAATTAGGATTTGGAATTGATGGTCATAAAACTAAACTTTATTAATTGGTAACGTGTTATCGGTTCCTGCCCGTTTATAACGTGTCTAGTTAGGAAACATTGGGAAAATTAGGAAAGTTTTTATTGCGTTATGAATGAATTGATTGTGTCTGGTTACCTTAAGTTAATTGATTGCGTTTGGAAATAATTGATTGTCATGCATTATTGCGTTTGGAAAGAATTGATTGTCAATGCATTAGGAAAATCAGGATTTGGAATTGATGGTCATAAAACTAAACTTTATTAATTGGTAACGTGTTATCGGTTCCTGCCCGTTTATAACGTGTCTAGTTAGGAAACTTTGGGAAAATTAGGAAAGTTTTTATTGCGTTATGAATGAATTGATTGTGTCTGGTTACCTTAAGTTAATTGATTGCGTTTGGAAAGAATTGATTGTCATGCATTATTGCGTTTGGAAAGAGTTGATTGTCATGCATGATTGCGTTTGAAAAGAATTGATTGTCTCGGGGATGTAAGGGGGAAACGGAACCTGACTGCGTGCGGTGAGTGAGGTGGGGTTGAAGTGGGTTAATTGTAGCGAAAAAAACCGATTGAAAAAAAATCAGACGATGTGGGACGAAAAATAACCTGAAACAAAGACTACCAACTGTTCCATTAGGAGTAGAGATAGAACAAGATCCATCACACCTTAAAGGCGCGTCGTAGAGTCACCGAAGGCACGGTAAACCAGCAGCGATGCTGATAATAGGCGTGGGTGGCTGGATCTAGCGAGCTTGGGTCGGAGGAAGGTGGGAACTGATCTTGAGTACCGTACACAAATATTTTCCGTTGAAAAACTTTATTCTTGAATATCTTTTGATCCGCCGTATACAATTGCAAGCTCAGACCGCGTGTCACTTTCAAACAAATAATTTATCCATTCTCGTGTGCCATGCACCGCTTCTGTCACGGTCTCAACAGCCAGTTTGACAACCAATTATTATTGCTTACAATGCATTCGAGTCCATATAAACGGGAGGTTTCGGCAACTCGCTTCGCTAGGCTACTTCAGTTCAGTCTAGCACACAATTTAACACGGGAGAAGGTGAGACATGGAGGCCACGACGACGAACCAAGAAACGGGCGCCGGCGACAAGAGCGCGCGGCCCGCGCCGCCGGCGCTGCCGTGGTCGGTGCGGTTCCAGCTGTTCGCGCTCGTCACCGCCAACGACATCGCGCAGCGCCGCGACGGGACCGTCAACCGCTTCCTCTTCTCCTTCGGCGACCGGCAGTCGCCCGCGAGGCCGCGCCCGGACGCGCACGGCGTCCGCTCCGCCGACGTCACCGTCGACGCCTCCCGGAACCTCTGGGCGCGCGTCTACTCCCCTGCGGCGGGGTCGGCCACGCTCCCCGTCCTCGTCTACTTCCACGGCGGCGGCTTCACGCTGCTCTCCGCGGCCTCCACGCCCATCGACGGCATGTGCCGCCGCTTCTGCCGCGAGCTGGGCGCCGTGGTCGTCTCCGTCAACTACCGGCTCGCGCCCGAGCACCGCCACCCGGCCGCCTACGACGACTGCGTGGACGTGCTCCACTACCTCGGCGCCACCGGCCTCCCCGCGGACGCCTCCGTCCCGGTCGACCTCTCCCGCTGCTTCCTCGGCGGGGACAGCGCGGGGGGCAACATCGTCCACCACGTCGCCCAGCGGTGGACGGACGCGCCTCCCCCCGACAGCCCCGTCCGCCTCGCCGGCATCATCCTCCTGCAGCCGTACTTCGGCGGCGAGGAGCGCACGGAGGCGGAGCTGAGGCTGGAGGGCGTGGCGCCGGTGGTGAACATGCGGCGCTCCGACTGGGCGTGGAAGGCGTTCCTGCCGGAGGGGGCGGATCGGAACCACCCGGCGGCGCACGTGACGGGCGAGGCGGGCCCGGAGCCCGAGCTGGCGGAGGCGTTCCCGCCGGCGATGGTGGCCGTCGGCGGGCTGGACCCGCTGCAGGACTGGCAGCGGCGGTACGGCGCCATGCTGCGGCGGAAGGGCAAGGCGGCCACGGTGCTCGAGTTCCCGGACGCCATCCACGCCTTCTACTGCTTCCCTGAGCTTCACGACTCCGGCAGGCTCGTGGAGGAGATCAGGGCGTTCATCCGGACCAACGCGCCCACTCATCACCTCGATGCTTGAGAAGATCGAGCTCCAGCTCGTGTGCGTGGTAGGAGTAGCGATCTGCGTGATGCGAGGGGGGTGATCTGAACTTAATTTGTTTGTGGAACCGGTGTGCAAAACCATGGTGATATATTGCGTTTTGGATAATTCGATTGGAAGTTTGGATCTGAACTTGATTTAGATGAACTGCCGTGTGCGTGCGTACTGCGTAGGCGCCGCATGGAGCCGTCGACGTTCCGGGCTTGCGCGCGCGGAGCACGAGGTCGTCGGTACAGGTGGGACGTGGGGAGAACAGGCCACCCGTATTGTGCCGGTAGCCCGGTATTGAGCGCGGACCACACGAGCGCCCAATGCTCCCTCTCAACGGGAGATTTTTCTTTAAAGAAATGGTGTTCACACGCAGTGCGACGGCGCCCGAACTGCAACCATTTTTTTTTATTTCACCATCGAACACGCGTGTCAACAATGTACAGAAGCCTAGCCTGGAAGGAAAATGTTCGAAAACGAGAGGCCACGAAGATGTGGCCTCACCTATCCTGCTCCATGGAAAAAGATCAGCTTAACTAGTCATTTGTCTTTTCTTTTTTCTGCGTGTTGACTTATAAATACGTTTAGTTTTTTTTTTATTAGATCAGTTTCTTAGTTGCATTGACTAGAGCATGCACTTTTACATTGCTCAGAGCATTTTCCAGATCCGTATACATTCGGCACTCTTATTGCAACATTTGCTAAGCATGCAAAAATGATTAGAGTTATGCTTATGTGCACAAGAAAGGATGGCGCCTAGAGCGGAGAAATGGCGTAGCAAGCAATGAAATGCCTCAGGGAGTTCCGTTTTCTGTTTCAGCCTGATTTAAAAAAAAATCATTTCGTAAAACCACTTTCAATAATTGTCTAATTGTCCGCACGGGGGGCTCCCCGCTTAAATACACTTCAATTTGTTTGGTATAATATGTTTTACAAAACTAGGGACGATAGTTCATCACGCCATAATCCGGCGTGAGTAATGAGAGAGGCATCCTTTATATGAGGCGCCTATGGAGTGAGATCATGTACAATGTTTCGGATGGTTTTACTAGTGTCGACCTCGACACCCGAAACACTTTCAAATTTCCCGAGTCCCGAATATTTGAGAGGATGATTAGTACGATGAAGCTTGAGATCGACCTGGCATGCCAGAGGGCATGGGGGTGGAGCAAATCCGGGATATTGTGTGAAATTTAGGTCAACGGCGAGCAAATTCTCCTTACCATCGGCAGGATAAGAATATGCGTTGCCTGTATTTCGAGGTGTCATCATGTGTGGGGCAAGTGGCATTTGGTAGAATCGTCTCATGGAGGTTTTTCTTCATATTGAGCCAGTCAAGGTAGAAAAAACACCCCAAAATCTTGACCTTGTTTTGAACCTTCGTATCCTATATGTTGGAGAGCAGTGGATCAGAGAGCTGTTGGGACAGAACAACATAGGCTCCATGAGTAGTGAAAGTCTGGCCATTTAGCAATCTTTATACATCTAGTCCACCTGATGGAGAAACATCCTGCAATAAGGAATGAAATAGTAGCAAGCTCGCGCTTAGTTGGTAAGGTAAGTTGATTACGAAGGCCGGCCTCGATACCATCTCACAGAATATTGGATGCAAATAATTTTCCTGAGTATGGCGGGAGAAGAGAGTAGGAAAAATTGTGGCAACTAGATCAGGTATTAACCATCTATCAAGCCAAAAGAAGATTGTTTAACCAGAGCCTAGAGTGTCTTGGGAAATTGCTCTCAGACAATCTAGCTGCGTGTGCATTGTTTTGCCAGGAAAGTGCTATTTGAGCCATGACTAATATTTTGAAGTGAGTGGTGGGTCACCCAATCTTAGCATGACGATGGTGGAGAGTAGGAATTTGTAAGCAAATTTCAGTAAGAGGCAAATATTTTGTGCATGCAAGTTTTTAACACCCAAACCCCCTGATTCATGAGGAGAATAAACTTTATCCCATGCAACCAAGCATTTTGCACCGGAACATGTTCTTGGTATCCTATCCAAGTTTTTGCTGCTTTGGGCAAGCGTCAAAGGACCTTTTACATCATCTCTCCCGATGTTTGTTGATGCTTTGGTTTCTTAGTAATTAATGCCAAAGTAACACATACAAGTGCATTTATGATTTACACAGATTAATACGGAATTATGGAGGAAATAAGTACCTTCTCGGAAGGTACATCCACATCTACTAGTTTTTTTTGATAAACTATATCTAGATAGAAAATTTCTTTTTTAGCAAGCCTTCTGAATTTGATTGGAGAGTAATTTCAAGCTCTTCTATAAAATATTGTTGAAAGGATCGATATGGTTGACTAGAGGGGGGGGGGGGTGAATAGGCAACTAACAATTTTTAACTTTTCTTAACCAGTTTAAATTAAGCAACAAAGTAAGTTGTCTAGATACGCAACTAAGATGACAACTTATAGGAAGCAAAGATAACAACCTCACAAGCAAGCTATCTAAGATAAACAAGGAAAGCTTGCACAAGTAAAGGAAAGAAATAACCACAAGTGGAGCCGGTGAAGACGAGGATGTGTTACCGAAGTTCCTTCCCTTTGAGGGGAAGTACGTCTCCGTTGGAGCGGTGTGGAGGCACAATGCTCCCCAAGAAGCCACTAGGGCCACCGAATTCTCCTCACGCCCTCACACAATGCAAGGTGCCGTGATTCCACTAGTGGTGCCCTTGAAGGCGGCAACCGAACCTTTACAAACAAGGTTGGGGCTCTCTCCACAACTTAATTGGAGGCTCCCAACGAAACCCCGGAGCTTCACCACAATGGAATGTGGCTCCGAAGTGACCTCTTCCGTCTAGGGTGCTCAAACACCCAAGAGTAACAAAATCCACACATGAAAGTATGGGGGAATCAAGTTTCCTTTGGTGAGAGTGTAGATCTAGGTCTCCTCCTTCAATCTCTAGCAAATCAACAAGTTTGAGTGGCTAGGGAGAGAGATCGGGCAAGAAAGCTTCAGTGACATTAATGGAGGAGAGAGAGAGGAAATAGGTAGATGGGAGGTGGGAGAAGGACCTCCTTAAATAGGGTCCCAAGATTCCAACCGTTATGTGCAGAAATGCACTGGGCAGGTACTTCCGCACAAACCACCGGTACAACTGGTGTGTGAAGAAAACCGCAGCCATGGCACCAGGGCGGTACTTCCGGTGTAGCGCACGGTAGTACCGGTCTTCCGGAGAAAACTGGACCGCTCCACCACCGGTCAACTACCGCTTCGAGCCCAGAAGGTTTTTAACCAACGGTGGTAGTTGGGGCGGTGGTAGAGCCGGAACAACCGCTAGGGTAGTAGCTCCTGAGTGGTGGCAGATCAAGCGGTACTACCACACTACATACCGGTAGTACCGGTTTGTCGAGAGGACACCGGTACTTCTGGGCCACCACCGCACCCAGTACAGAAGGTTATCGCCCCTATGCGGTACTAGGGGCGGTGGTTCGACCGGAACTACCGGCCACCGGTACTACCGCTGTTAACAGCGGTACTACCGCAGTAGAAAAGGCCACACACACATAGAACCAAGGGGACCTCTCTCTCCTCGAACGAAGGCAATATGGTGGGTGCATAGTAACTGTGTACGTGACTTGATTCACCCAATACCTTCCGATGTGGGTTCCCTCTTAGTAGTACGGATTTCCTACGACCAAGGGAAACAAAAATCGTCGGAAACTCCGTCTTCGATCTTTTCCTTCTAGAGGGAAGGCCTAACCGTCTTTCGCCACACAATGTGTACCTGAGTAATATATGATGCACGATTAGTCCACACATGTATTGTCATCATCACCAAAACCCTAGGCAAGAGATGCCCTTACAATCTCCCCCTTTTTGGTGAATGATTACAACCACATGAATAGCACGGGGGATCTATAAAATGTAGGCGGAGCTCCCCCTGAGTGTGAGCACTTATTCAGAGTTTTCTTTTGGAATGCAAAAGTGCTCAAACTAGGATCAATGCTCCCCCTAGATTTTATAGACCAACCAGCGACCGCAAACCAACATAGTAGACAACAAAGCATATGATTGCAGAGAAAGAGCAGAGAGCTAAAGATTACATCACTGATAATAAGCAGGCTCTTCCGAGATAAGTGCATAGATAAATAGATAAGGGCACGCATGTCTCACATCATGCACAAGGTCACAACACAGGATAAGTACACAGGACATAAATAAAATGTTCAATACGAGGAAAGTAACTGCAAGAAAACCCATGCAACTCCCGTGACCTAATAACTCTCTCCCCCTTTGGAATCAAGCACCAAAAAGGAAAAGAGCGAAACTAACGCCCCATGGCTCAGTAAAGCTCATCGCCTGTCGCAAGGGAATCATCATAATCATCATCGGCAGAGTCCTCAGACTCCTCAACATCCTTAGCAGCCTCAGCCTCAGTATCCACAACATCCTCAGTCACACGAGCAGCAGACGTAGTGGGCTCGTCATCAGACCACTGACAGTTAGCCAAGGACCACTTATCCTCAGGAGTGATGCTCTTCTCAGAGGCTCAGAGCCACTCTGCACACCTGGCACGTTGAGGTGCTTCATCATCTGAATCTGTCTGCGGCGCGCCATCTCCTCAGCCACATGGGCCTTGTAGAGCTTCTTTTGAATGAGAGTCTGTAAGCAGAAGGTCTTCTTGACCTTGGCAGTCAGCAACTTGACCTCATGCTCCGTGAGCTTATCAGGAGTAGTAAGAGGCACTCCAGGCCTCCGGACTTCCCAAACTGAGTATAGGAAGCGCATCACAAAAGGAGCGTAGATAGGTACCTTGCGGTACCAGACACAGTTGTACATCTCCTCCCACATCCACTTAGACACATCGAAAGTGATGCCTTTGCCCCCCGTGGTCTTCATGGCCACACGCAAATCCACCAGATATCCATAAATATCATCTTGGTTCCCAACCTTGGGTAGCACACAACGGAACACACGGTGTAGAATATCATAAACATGCAGAAGATCATTGGATTTACCCACAATGCCACGGCCAGGGATATACAGAGGAGCAAGTTTCATCTTATCCATGGGGTTGGCTCGGTAGTGAGGACGGAGACCACCTTGACCCTCCAAACCAGTGTCAGCATAGCCCAGAGCATTGCAGAAGGCACTCCAGGGAACACGGAAGAACTCATCCCGACACATAAAAGAAAGGTGACGCTGATCGTCACTGCCGAAGTGAACAGTAGCATAAAACTGATGGACAAGCTCCACATCAAAATCACAGCGCAGCTCCATGAGCTTGATCAAGTCAAACTCCTCACATACCTCCAGAGCCTCCCCAAAGTAATTGAGGTTGTTCCTCCAACGCTCAAGGTCAATGGACCACATCCGGGTGAACTTGTTCTTGTGGTGCTCGAAGATTTTAGACACAATCCTCATTTGCAATTCATTCCGGAACTGAGGGTTATTCTAGCGAGGAGTTGGTGGTCCGGTGTAAGGATCTTGAAAGCGAAACTTCTCCCAGTCCAGAAGCTTCCACTTATGCATAGGAAGCGTTGTACGCTGCTTGGCAGCAACTGACTTCTCCCGACAAGTGGTTTTGGGGGGGACCACTACCTCGCGGTCTTCTTCATTGTCAGCTGGCCTCTTGCCCCTACGGGCCCTCTTCTTGGAGTTCTGAGCAGCACGAGAGCTAGAGCCACCTGCAAACGCACACGGAGAACACAAAGCAACCCAGCAAAGATGAGAGGAATGTACACAAGATCAGAAGAATAATTCACGGGTATGTAAGTAGAATAGAAACAGAGCATATATGTTCAGAGCAACCGGTAGTTCCGGTTATTGAACCGGTAGTTCCGGTCCAGCGGTAGTACCCGGCGTGGAGACCGGTAGAACCGCTGAGAGCGGAACTGCCGAGTTGAAGGAGAGGAACCACCCGATCTCAAAACTAGATGCACTATGTCTATTACTAACTACGCACAAGTGAATAAGGAGTCTATAAGGATCTCTCTCACCAAGCATTTAGCCAAAAATGAGGGAACACTAGCATTGCTCTAGAAGGAGGATTCAAGAAAAGAACCCTAAAAAGAGAAGAACAGGGCAATACCGGTATCCATGTGAGTAGATCGAGGAGGAGGCGGCCTCCACGGAGCGGATCCGATGAAGGGCCGACCGATCCGAAGTGCCGGAGGGCGCTTCGGGGCAGTGGGCGGAGCAACCGGCGGCTAGGGAAAATGGAACGGACGAGCGTGAAGGGGAAAACAAAGATACCCCTTCGGCCCATGCTATTTATACCCGCCAAACTAAGCAGCCGGTAGTACCGGTCCGGGGACTGGTAGTACCGCTCCAGGAGCTACCTGGTGGTTGGGGCGGTACTTCCGCGTGAAGCGGTAGTACCGCGCACCAACACCGGTAGTACCGGCCAGGGGGGTGCAGGTCAGAGTACCAGCGGTAGAACTGCTGGCTCTAGACCGGTAGAACCACTCGGCTATAGCCCGGTGGTAAAGCGGGGTAGAACCGCTGATACCACCGATTGTACCGCCAGGAAGCAACAACCCACTCCAAGATAGCAAACTTGTGTACATATGGAATAGATGGCTTGGATGAGAAGGCTTAGGATGGAGCTAGACACTGTGGTATGATGGTGAATACTCCAAGACATTGGAAAATTCACACACCTAAGAACACTCAAAGAGCTAAACAAAAGAGAACCAACCAAGCCCGAGGGCGGTGGCCGGAGCCACCTATGTTTGAGTCAAATGGTATGGCACCGCGAAGAATTATCCTTGGGCCCATAACCGAAGCTCATCTTTGAAACACAAGTGTCATCATAACTGACGAATGTGGAAGAGTTGATCAATCTATGCATAATGGGGGGAGGGAGAGTTCATTGAGAGAACAACACTCCCCCTATGTCCATGCCTACACCTAGATTAGACAACATGAAGAGTATGGTGGGGTGTGCACGTGCTCAAGCCACATTGCTCAAATCAATGATATTTAGCTCATGCCTTAACTCGCGAAATCTTGCTTCATCCAAAGGCTTCGTGAAGATATCTGCAAGGTTATCATGAGTGTTGACATAGTGAAGCTTGATTTCTCCTCGCCGAATATGATCCCGGATGAAGTGATACCGAATCTCAATATGTTTCGTCTTGAAATGTTGCACCGGGTTAAGAGAAATCTTGATGGCACTTTCATTGTCACACCAAAGAGGCACTTTGTCACAAGTGACACCGTAATCCTTTAAAGTTTGCCTCATCCATAGAAGTTGAGCACAACAACTGCCAGCTGCCACATACTCTGCTTCGGTGGACGAGAGAGACACACAACTTTGCTTTTTGGAAGACCAACTTACCAGAGAGCAACCACGAAATTGGCACCCTCCGGAAGTGGACTTCCTATCCACTTTGTCTCCCGCCCAGTCCGAATCAGAGAAACCTACAAGGTTGAAGTTTGCTCCTCTTGGGTACCATAAGCCAAAGTTTGGGGTATGAGCCAAATATCGAAATATTCACTTGACTGCCACAAAGTGACTTTTCTTAGGTGAGGCTTGAAACCATGCACATATTCCCACACTCAACATAATATCCGGTCTAGATGCACAAAGGTAAAGCAAGGAACCAATCATAGAACGATATACCTTTTGATCCACCGCTTTACCATTGGGATCAATGTCAAGTTGGCACTTGGTTGGCATTGGAGTAGTACCCGGCTTGACATCACTTAGATTAAACATCTTGAGCATGTCTTGACTGTACTTGGCTTGTTTGATAAAGATTCCTTCTCTTCTTTGCTTAATCTCAAACCCAAGGAAGTACTTCAACTCTCCCATCATGGACATCTCAAAATGTGTGGTCATGAGTGCGGCGAACTCATCATTGAAAGCTTTGTTAGGTGAACCAAAGATAACATCATCAACATATAGTTGGTAGACAAACAACTCCCCTTTGACCTTCTTTGTAAAAAGAGTGGGGTCGATTTTCCCAATTTCAAACCCACGATCTTGTAACACCTCGGTAAGATGCCCATACCATGCACGTGGGGCTTGTTTAAGGCCATAGAGTGCCTTATCGAGTTGATACACGTGATTCGGGAACTTAGGATCCTCGAACCCTGGGGGTTGTTTGACATAAACCAACTCATTAATAGGACCATTAAGAAAAGCACTTTTCACATCCATTTGTTGCAACTTAAAATTATGATGAGAAGCATAGGCAAGCAACAAACGGATAGATTCAAGGCGAGCAACGGGGGCAAATGTTTCACCGTAGTCGATACCCTCGACTTGGGAGTAGCCTTGAGCCACCAGACGCGCCTTGTTGCAAATGACAATGCCATGAGCGTCCTACTTGTTCTTAAAGATCCACTTGGTTCCAATGACATTATGGTTCTCCTTTGGCCTCGACACCAGACGCCACACTTTTTGCGCTCGAAGTTGTGGAGTTCTTCATGCATGGCATTAAGCCAATCAGGGTCTTCGAGCGCCTCATAGACCTTTTGAGGTTCAACACAAGAGACAAAAGCTTGATGAGCACAATAGTTTGCTAATTGTCTATGAGTGCTTACCCCCTTTGTGATGCTTCCAAGAATATTCTCCATGTGATGTTCTCTACAAGCAAGCCTGGAGGCAATTTTTGCAGCACGACGCTCCAATTGGTCTTCAAGTGACAATTGAGGAGCACTGAGTTGATCATCTTGAGCGACGTCAAGAGCTTGATCTTGATCTTGAGCTTCCTCTTGATCTTGATCTTGCTCAGAGGAGAGAACTTGGCCTTGTGCATCATTTGGTGGCTCACCACCATCTTGTGATTGATCTTGCACTTGGCCTTGTTCGTCCGGTTGAGGGCCTTCACTTTGTTCTTCAGAAGCGTGTGGGTCTTGGGTTGATGATGGTTCCACTTGGGTGGAACATTGTCCTTCTCCTTCAGCCACAAGGGATTCCTCAATGGGTAGGATATGTCCAACACCCATTCTTCTTATGGCTTGAGGAGGAATTTCATCACCTACATCACAAGTACCACTTTGATCCACTTGGGAGCCGTTATTCTCATCAAACTCTACGTTACACGTCTCCTCAATGAGTCCATTGGACTTGTTGAGGACACGGTAAGCATGAGAGTTTGTAGCATAACCAACAAATATGCCCTCATGAGCTCTAGACTCAAATTTAGACAAACGAGCACCTTTCTTGAGAATGAAACACTTACACCCGAACACCCGGAAGTACTTAAGATTGGGCTTGTTACTGGTAAGAATCTCATATGGAGTCTTGTTCAAACCTTTGCGGAGATATAGCCGATTGGATGCATGACACGCGGTGTTGATGGCTTCGGCCCAAAAGTTGTATGGAGATTTTAATTCCGCCATCATGGTCCTTGCCGCGTCCATCAATGTCCGGTTCTTTCTCTCAACTACACCATTTTGTTGAGGGGTATAAGGAACGACATATTGATGTTTGATCCCCTCATCACTAAGAAACTCATCCAAGGTGTAATTCTTGAACTCGGTGCCGTTGTCACTTCGGATCATCAAAATCTTTGCTTCATGTTGTCGTTGAGCTTCAGTTGCAAAGTTGATGACGGTTTGTTGGGTCTCACTCTTCTTCTTGAAGAAGTATACCCATGTGTATCTTGAATAATCATCCACAATAACCAAGCAATACTTTCTTCCCCCAAGACTATCAAAAGATGGAGGCCCGAAGAGATCCATGTGAAGGAGCTCTAAGGGTCTTTTTGATTAGATGATAGTCGTGGGGGGGTGAGCCTTCTCATGTAACTTTCCTTCAATACAAGCACTGCAAGCACGACCTTTGGCAAAGCTAACATTTGTTAGTCCATGGACATGGTCCCCCTTGAGAAGACTTTGCAAAGATCTCATATTGACATGGGCTAACCGGCGATGCCAAAGCCATCCCACATCAACTTTATCCATTAGGCATGTCACGGTCTTAGTGGGGTGCTCCGAGAAGTTAACCACATAGAGACCATTCTCAACATGTCCAACATAGGCTACTTTAAGAGTCTTGCTCCACAAGAGGGCCATGGTATCAATATCAAAGAATGTAGCAAAGCCCATGAGTGCAAGTTGACGAACAGAAAGTAAGTTATATGCAAGGGACTCAACAAGCATTACTTTCTCGATCGTGAGATCATGAGAACAACAACCTTGCCAAGCCCCAATACCTTAGAAGATGAAGCATCACCCCATTCAACGTTGGTGGCCATGGATGAACCTAGATGCACGTCCACCACCAAGTCTTTGCTTCCGGTCATATGATTTGTGGCTCCACTATCGAGCAACCATGATCCCCCACCAGAAGCAAACTCCTACAAGAGATCAATGCTTGGATTTAGGTACCCATTTGGTAATGGGTCCTTTGAGGTTAGTAACAAGGGTCTTAGGAACCCAAATAGACCATTCAATGTACTCATAAGAAGAACCAATAAATTTAGCAACGACATGACCATCACTAGCACGACATAAAACATAAGAAGGATTAAAGTCGCGGGCCATGTTTGATGGTATGGTGGGGTTTTTCTTGACTCCACCACCCTTCACATTGTTCTTCTTCTTAGACGCACCCTCTCCCTCTTTCACAAAGGTTTGTTGGAGAGGGGGAGGTGAAGGAAATATGCCCTAGAGGCAATAATAAAGTTATTATTTATTTCCTTATATCATGATAAATGTTTATTATTCATGCTAGAATTGTATTAACCGGAAACTTAGTACATGTGTGAATACATAGACAAAACAGAGTGTCCCTAGTATGCCTCTACTAGACTAGCTCATTGATCAAAGATGGTTATTTTTCCTAACCATAGACATGAGTTGTCATTTGATCAACGAGATCACATCATTAGGAGAATGATGTGATGGACAAGACCCATCAGTTAGCTTAGCACTATGATCGTTTAGTTTTACTGCTATTGCTTTCTTCATGACTTATACATGTTCCTATGACTATGAGATTATGCAACTCCCGAATACCGGAGGAACACCTTGTGTGCTATCAAACGCAAGGTTGTCAAAATCGTGATCTTGAATCGAATCGGAGCTTCGATGGTAGGATCCCAAATCATTAAATCTTCACTATCAGGAACGTAGAAACGTAGATTCTAATCACTAAAATCGTAGAATTAGAGGGGTGATCTTGGATCATAAAGTCGTAGAATCGTATAACAGAATCGCGATTCTGACAACCTTGATCAAACGTCACAATGTAACTGGGTGATTATAAAGATTCTCTACAGGTGTCTCTGAAGGTGTTCGTGGTGTTGGCATAGATCAAGAATAGGATTTGTCACTCCGAGTGTCGGAGAGGTATCTCTGGGCCCTCTCGGTAATACACATCATTATAAGCCTTGCAAGCAAATGACTAATGATTTAGTCATGAGATGAGGTATTACGGAACGAGTAAAGAGACTTGCCGGTAACGAGATTAACTAGGTATGGTGATACCGACGATCGAATCTCGGACAAATAACATACCGATGACAAAAGGAACAACGTATGTTGTTATGCGGTTTGACCGATAAAGATCTTCGTAGAATATGTAGGAGCCAATATGAGCATCCAGGTTCCGCTATTGGTTATTGACCGGAGATGAGTCTCGGTCATGTCTACATAGTTCTCGAACCCGTAGGGTCCGCACGCTTAACGTTTGATGACGATCGATATTATGAGTTTATGTGTTTTGATGTATCGAAGGTAGTTCGGAGTCCCGGATGAGATCGGGGACATGACGAGGAGTCTCGAAATGTTCGAGACGTAAAGATCGATATATTGGACGACTATATTCGAACATCGGAAAGGTTCCGAGTGATTCGGGTATTTTTCGGAGTACCGGAGAGTTACGGGAATTCGCCGGGGAGTATATGGGCCTTATTGGGCTTTAGTGGAAAGGGAGAGAGGAGGCTGCGCCCCTCCCATGGCTTAGTCCGAATTGGACTAGGGAGAGGGGCTGCGCCCCGTCCTTCCTTCTCTTCTCTTTCCCTTTCCTTCTCTCCTACTCCTACTACTTGGAAGGGCTCCTAGTTCTACTAGGAAAGGGGGAATCCTACTCCGTGTGGGAGTAGGACTCCCCTAGGGCGCGCCATAGAGAAGGTCGGCCCTCCCTCTCCTCCACTCCTTTATATACGGGGGTAGAGGCACCCCATAGACACACAAGTTGATCAGTTGATCTCTCCCAAACCGTGTGCGGTACCTCCCCTCAACAGTAACACACCTCGGTCATATCGTTGCAGCGCTTAGGTGAAGCCCTGCGATGGTAACTTCATCATATCCGTCACCACGCCGTCGTGCTGACGAAACTCTCCCGTGAAGCTCAACTGGATCAAGAGCTCGCGGGACGTCATCAAGCTGAACGTGTGCTGAACGCGGAGGTGCCGTACGTTCGGTACTTGATCAGTTGGATCGCGAAGAAGTTCGACTACATCAACCGCGTCACTAGACGCTTCCGCTCGCGGTCTACGAGGGTACGTAGACATACTCTCTCCCTCGTTGCTATGCATCTAATAGATAGATCTTGCGTGATCGTAGGAATATTTTGAAAATACTACGTTCCCCAACAGTGGCATCATGAGCCAGGTCTATGCGTAGATGATATGCACGAGTAGAACACAAGTGAGTTGTGGACGATACTAGTCATACTGCTTACCAGCATGTCATACTTTGCTTCGGCGGTATTGTGAGATGAAGCGGCCCGGACCGACATTACGCGTACGCTTACGCGAGACTGGTTTCACCGTTATGAGCACTCGTTGCTTAAAGGTGACTGGCGGGTGTCTGTCTCTCTCACTTTAGCTGAATCAAGTGTGACTACGCCCGGTCCTTGTGAAGGTTAAAACATCACATACTTGATGAAACATCGTTGTGGTTTTTGTATGCGTAGGTAAGAACGGTTCTTGCTAAGCCCGTAGCAGCCACATAAAACTTGCAACAACAAAGTAGAGGACGTCTAACTTGTTTTTGCAGGGCATGTTGTGATGTGATATGGTCAAGTCATGATGAGTGATACGGTTTTGTATGAGATGATCATGTTTTGTAAAGTTATCGGCAACTGGCAGGAGCCATATGGTTGTAGCTTTATTGTATGAAATGCAATCGCCATGTAATTGCTTTACTTTATCACTAAGTGGTAGTGATAGTCGTGGAAGCAATAGTTGGCGAGACGACAACGATGCTACGATGGAGATCAAGGTGTCGCGCCGGTGACGAAGTTGATCATGATGGTGCTTTGGAGATGGAGATCAAAAGCACAAGATGATGATGGCCATATCATGTCACATATTTTGATTGCATGTGATGTTTATCTTATTATTCTTCTTATTTTGCTTAGTACGACGGTAGCATTATAAGATGATCCCTTACAAAATTTCAAGGTACAAGTGTTCTCCCTGAGTATGCACCGTTGCGAAAGTTCTTCGTGCTGAGACACCACGTGATGATCGGGTGTGATAAGCTCTACGTTCACATACAGCGGGTGCAAGCCAGTTTTGCACACGCAGAATACTCGGGTTAAACTTGACGAGCCTAGCATATGCAGATATGGCCTCGGAACACTGGAGACTGAAAGGTCGAGTGTGAATCATATAGTAGATATGATCAACATAAGATGTTCACCATTGAAAACTACTCCATCTCACGTGATGATCGGACATGGTTTAGTTGATTTGGATCACGTGATCATTTAGATGACCAGAGGGATGTCTATCTAAGTGGGAGTTCTTCAAGTAATATGATTAATTGAACTTTAATTTATCATGAACTTAGTCCTAGTAGTATTAGCATATCTATGTTGTAGATCAATAGCTCGTGATATAGCTCCCCGTTTATTTTATATGTTCCTAGAGAAATATAAGTTGAAAGATGTTAGTAGCAATGATGCGGACTAGGTCCGTGATCTGAGGATTATCCTCATTGCTGCACAGAAGTATTATGTCCTTGATGCACCGCTAGGTGACGAACCTATTGCAGGAGCAGATGCAGACGTTATGAACGTTTGACAAGCTCGGTATGATGACTACTTGATAGTTTAGTGTGCCATGCTTTACGGCTTATAACCGGGACTTCAAAAACATTTTGAACGCCACGGAGCATATGAGATGTTTCAAGAGTTGAAATTAGTATTTCATACTCATGCCCGTGTCGAGAGGTTTAAGACCTCTGTCAGTACATTGCCTACAAGATGGAGAAGAATAGCTCCACCAGTGAGCATGTGCTCAGATTGTTTGGGTACTACAATTGCTTGAATCAAGTGGGAGTTAATCTTCCAGATAAGATAGTAATTGACAAAGTTATCTAGACACTATCACCAAGTTAGTAGAACTTCGTGATGAACTATAATATGCAAGGGATGACAAAAGTAATTCCCGAGCTCTTCGCGATACTGAAATTGGCGAAGGTAGAAATCAAGAAAGAGCATCAATTGTTGATGGTTAACAAGACCACTTGTTTCAAGTAAAGGGCAAAGGGATAGAAGGGGAACTTCAAGAAGAATGACAAGCAAGTTGTCACTCCCGTGAAGAAACCCAAAGCTAAACTCAAGCCTGAAACTAAGTGCTTCTACTGCAAAGGAAATGGTCACTGGAAGTGGAACTGCCCTAGATACTTGGTGGATAAGAAGGATGGCAAAGTGAACAAAGGTATATTTGATATACAAATTATTGATGTGTACTTTACTAGTGTTCATAGCAACCCCTGGGTATTTGATACCAGTTCAGTTGCTAAAATTTGTAACTCGAAACAAGAGATGCAGAATGAACAGAGACTAGTTAAAGGTGAAGTGACGATATGTGTTGGAAGTGGTTCCAAGATTGCTATGATCATCATCGCACACTCCCTATACTTTCGAGATTAGTGTAGAACCTAAATAAATGTTATTTGGCATTTGCGTTAAGCATTGATATGATTTGATCATGTTTGTTGCAATACGGTTATTCATTTAAAGTCATAGAATAATTGTTATTCTATTTACATGAATAAAGCCTTCGATGGTCATACACCCAATGAAAATAGTTTGTTGGATCTCGATCATAGTGATACACATATTCATAATATTGAAGCCAAAAGATGCAAGGTTAATAATGATAGTGCAACTTATTTGTGGCACTGCCGTTTAGGTCATATTGGTGTAAAGCGCATGAAGAAACTCCATAGTGATGGACTTTTGGAATCACTAGATTATGAATCACTTGGTGCTTGCGAACCATGCCTCATGGGCAAGATGACTAAAACTCCGTTCTCCCGAACAATGGAGCGAGCAATAGATTTGTTGGAAATCATACATACTGATGTATGTGCACCGATGAGTGTTGAAGCTCGTGGCGAGTATCATTATTTTCTGACCTTCACTGATGATTTGAGCAGATATGGGTATATCTACTTGATGAAGCACAAGTCTGAAACATTTGAAAAGTTCAAAGAATTTCAGAGTGAAGTAGAGAATCATTGTAACAAGAAAATAAAGTTTCTACGATCTGATCGTGGAGGTGAATATTTGAGTTACGAGTTTGGTCTTCATTTGAAACAATGTGGAATAGTTTCACAACTCACGCCACCCGGAACACCACAGCGTAATGGTGTGTCCGAACGTCGTAACCGTACTTTATTAGATATGGTGCGATCTATGATGTCTCTTACCGATTTACCACTATAGTTTTGGGTTATGCATTAAAGATAGCTGCATTCACATCAAATAGGGCACCATCTAAATCCGTTGAGACGACGCCTTATGAACTGTGGTTTGGCAAGCAACCAAAGTTGTCATTTCTTAAAGTTTGGGGCCGCGATGCTTATGTGAAAAAGTAAGGATGGCAATGGGCCGGGTTTGGATCGGGTTGAACAATATCAAATCCATATCCATGAAGAAAGTCTTTGCCCGCCCATGAAAAATTCCATGGGTGAAAAATTGTGTACATGTCCAAACCCGATGGATATCCATACCCACTGGATATCCATTGGATCCTCTCTAGACATATAATAAGACATAACACAATGTTAACATAAGCTCTTCCATTCTTCACTTCGTGGCACTCTAGGCTTCACTTATGGTAAATCAACATGCACTAACAACATAAGATTATTTAGTATTTTTCTAACAGATGAGAATGACGAGTCATTTAACAAGGAGATAAAAATAAGGGAAGGGTGTTGGGGTATGTTACAGAGGGGATTGAATGTCAACTAATAAAAGTTATGACGGGGATTGTGTATTTTCTTTTGCATGTTTTGGATAACAAAGTGTAAAATTGCAGTGGGACATTTGACTGCGGAGTAGGGATAGCATATTTTTGCCCATTAAGTCATACTATCGGGTCAGATTTGGATATACCCACGGGTACAAGATTATATCCATGCTCTAACCATGAGTAATCGGGTTGGGTTTGGGCACTGCCCATGGACACAAAAGCATATCCAAACCCTATCCATTCAGATTGGATATCCATGGATAAAATTGCCATCCTTATGAAAAAGCTTCAACCTGATAAGCTTGAACCCAAGTCGGAGAAATGTGTCTTCATAGGATACCCAAAGGAAACTGTTGGGTACACCTTCTATCATAGATCCAAAGGCAAGATATTCGTTGCTAAGAATGGATCCTTTCTAGAGAAGGAGTTTCTCTCGAAAGAAGTGAGTGGGAGGAAAGTGGAACTTGATGAGGTAATTGTACCTTCTCCCGAATTGGATAGTAGTACATCAGAGAAACTAGTTCTAGTGATTCCTACACCAATTAGTGAGGAAGCTAATGATGATGATCATGAAACTTCAGATCAAGTTACTGTTGAACCTCGTAGGTCAACCAAAGTACGTTCCGCACCAGAGTGGTATGGTAACCCTATTCTGGAAGTCATGTTACTAGACCATGATGAACCTACGAACTATGAGGAAGCGATGATGAGCCCAAATTCCGCAAAATGTCTTGAGGCCATGAAATCTGAGATGGGATCCATGTATGAGAACAAAGTGTGGACTTTGGTTGACTTGCCCGATGATCGACAAGCCATTGAAAATAAATGGATCTTTAATAGGAAGACTGACGTCGATGGTAATGTTACTGTCTACAAAGCTCGACTTGTTGCGAAAGGTTTTCGACAAGTTCAAGGTGTTGACTACGATGTGATTTTCTCACCCGTAGCGATGCTTAAGTCTGTCCGAATCATATTTGCAATTGCCACATTTTATGAAATTTGGCAAATGGATAACGAAACTGCATTCTTTAATGGATTTATTAAAAAAGAGTTGTATATGATGCAACCAGAAGGTTTTGTTAATCCTAAAGGTGCTAGCAAATTGTGCAAGCTCCAGCGATCCATCTATGGACTGGTGCAAGCATCTCGGAGTGGGAATATACTCTTTGATAAGTTGATCAAAGCATATAGTTTTATACAGACTTGCGGTGAAGCCTGTATTTACAAGAAAGTGAGTGGGAGCACTACAACCTTTCTGATAAGTATATGTGAATGACATATTGTCGATCGGAAATGATGTAGACTTTTCTGGAAAGCA
The DNA here is from genome assembly GCA_902687465.1 of Secale cereale. Taxonomy (NCBI): domain Eukaryota; kingdom Viridiplantae; phylum Streptophyta; class Magnoliopsida; order Poales; family Poaceae; genus Secale; species Secale cereale. The sequence continues at coordinate 113,861,318 of LR738710.1, forward strand.
TGAAGGAGTGTTTGAAAGGAGTTTTTCAAAGAAAGACCTTGGTCAAGCTGCTTACATATTGAGCATCACGATCTATAGATAGATCAAGACGCTTGATAAGTTTTTTCAATGAATACATACCTTGACAAGTTTTTGAAGTAGTTCAAAATGGATCAGTCAGAGAAGGAGTTCTTGCCTGAGTTGTAAGGTATGAAGTTGAGTAAGGCTCAAAACCCGACCTCGACAGAAGATAGAGAAAGAATGAAAGTCATTCCCTATGCCTCAGCCATAGGTTCTATAAAGTATGCCATGTTGTGTACCAAACCTGTTGTGTACCTTACCATGAGTTTGGCAAGGAGGTACAAAAGTGATCCAGGAGTAGATCACTGGACATCGGTCAAAATTATCCTTAGTTACTGGATAACTAAGGAAATGTTTTCTCGATTATGGAGGTGATAAAGAGTTCGTCATAAAGAGTTACACCGATGCAAGCTTTACACTAATCCAGATGACTCTAAGTATCAATCTGGATGCATATTGGAAGTGGGAGCAATTAGCTAGAGTAGCTCCATGCAGAGCATTGTAGACATAGAAATTTGCGAAATACATACGAATCTGAATGTGTCAGTCCCGTTGACTAAACTTCTCTCACAAGCAAAACATGATCACACCTTACTACTCTTGGGTGTTAATCACATAGAGATGTGAACTAGATTATTGACTCTAGTAAACCCTGTGGGTATTGGTCACATGGCGATGTGAACTATGGGAGTTATTCACATAACGATTTGAACTATCGGTATTAAATCACATGGAGATGTGAACTAGATTATTGACTCTAGTGCAAGTGGGAGACTGAAGGAAATATACCCTAGAGGCAATAATAAAGTTATTATTTATTTCCTTATATCATGATAAATGTTTATTATTCATGCTAGAATTGTATTAACCGGAAACTTAGTACATGTGTGAATACATAGACAAAACAGAGTGTCCCTAGTATGCCTCTACAAGACTAGCTCATTGATCAAAGATGGTTATGTTTACTAACCATAGACATGAGTTTTCATTTGATCAACGGGATCACATCATTAGGAGAATGATGTGATGGACAAGACCCATCCGTTAGCTTAGCACTATGATCGTTTAGTTTTACTGCTATTACTTTCTTCATGACTTATACATGTTCCTATGACTATGAGATTATGCAACTCCCGAATACCGGAGGAATACCTTGTGTGCTATCAAACGTCACAACATAACTGGGTGATTATAAAGATGCTCTACAGGTGTCTCTGAAGGTGTTCGTGGTGTTGGCATAGATCAAGAATATGATTTGTCACTCCGAGTGTCGGAGAGGTATCTCTGGGCCCTCTTGGTAATACACATCATAATAAGCCTTGCAAGCAAATGACTAATGATTTAGTCATGAGATGAGGTATTACGGAACGAGTAAAGAGACTTGCCGGTAACGAGATTAACTAGGTATGGTGATACCGACGATCGAATCTCGGACAAGTAACATACCAATGACAAAAGGAACAACTTATGTTGTTATGCGGTTTGATCGATAAAGATCTTCGTAGAATATGTAGGAGCCAATATGAGCATCCAGGTTCCGCTATTGGTTATTGACCGGAGATGAGTCTCGGTCATGTCTACATAGTTCTCGAACCCATAGGGTCCGCACGCTTAACGTTTGATGACGATCGGTATTATGAGTTTATGTGTTTTGATGTACCGAAGGTAGTTCGGAGTCCCGGACGAGATCGGGGACATGACGAGGAGTCTCGAAATGGTCGAGACGTAAAGATCGATATATTGGACGACTATATTCGGACATCGGAAAGGTTCCGAGTGATTCGGGTATTTTTCGGAGTACCGGAGAGTTACGGGAATTCGTCGGGGAGTATATGGGCCTTATTGGGCTTTAGGGGAAAGGGAGAGAGGAGGCAGCGCCCCTCCCATGGCTTAGTCCGAATTGGACTAGGGAGAGGGGCTGCGCCCCGTCTTTCCTTCTCGCCTACTCCTACTACTTGGAATGGCTCCTAGTTCTACTAGGAAAGGGGGAATCCTACTCCCAATGGGAGTAGGACTCCCCTAGGGCGCGCCATAGAGAAGGCCGGCCCTCCCTCTCCTCCACTCCTTTATATACGGGGGTAGAGGCACCCCATAGACACACAAGTTGATCAGTTGATCTCTCCCAAATCGTGTGCGGTGCCCCCTCCACAGTAACACACCTCGGTCATATCGTTGCAGCGCTTAGGCGAAGCCCTGCGACGGTAACTTCATCATATCCGTCACCACGCCGTCGTGTTGACGAAACTCTCCCGTGAAGCTCAACTGGATCAAGAGCTCGCGGGATGTCATCAAGCTGAACGTGTGTTGAACGCTGAGGTGCCATACGTTTGGTACTTGATCGGTTGGATCGCGAAGAAGTTTGACTACATCAACCGCGTCACTAGACGCTTCCGCTCCCGGTCTACGAGGATACGTAGACATACTCTCTCCCTCGTTGCTATGCATCTAATAGATAGATCTTGCGTGATTGTAGGAAAATTTTGAAAATACTACGTTCCCCAACAGGAGGTAGCTTGGTCTTGTCGTTCTTCTTCTTCTTGGACTTGGGAGCAAACCCAATTCCTTCCTTTGCCACAACCTCCTTTTGATTACTCAAAAGATTGTTGAGATTCTTCTAACCTTGTATGCATGTCACAAGGCCTTTCTCAAGTTGCTTCCAACTTGGCATTTTCTTCAACAAGATGCACATGCTCGCAACATGGGTTAGTAGTATTTGCATTATCAATCAACACAATGCGAGGAGAGATAGCCTTTTCCTTGGTTAGTGAAACTTGGAGTTGATCATGAGACTCCTTGAGAGAATCATGCATACCTTTCAAGGCCTTGTGAGCCTTGTCAAGTGTAACAAACTCCTCCTTGAGTCTAGCATGGTCAACCCCAAGTTTTGCCTTCTCGGAATTAAGCATACGAGAGACAACTAAAGCATGATTGAGATCTTTGTTTAATTTGGCATGATCATCATTGTGTGACTCCTCAAGAGACAAACGAATACCACGCTCTTCCTCTAGAGCATTAGAGAGATCTGATATCTCATCGGCATAGTCTCGACTATGTCCTTCCATTTTAGCAATGGTCTCCTCGTGAGCCTCGATCATGTCATTGGCCTCACCGAGTTGTTCCAAGAGAGCAACAAAATGCTTCTTCGGTTAGCCCTTGAGTTTGCTCATAAACAACTCAAATTCATTCTCTTCCTCCTTTGCTCCCTCACTCTCATAAATACAATCCGTCAATGAAGGATTAGAGATCATGGTAGTGTTGATGTTTGGAGTTACCTTGTTGGTGGCCTTAGCCATGAGACACTTGGCGGTGATGTTATCATTTGGTGTGTCGAAGAGAGATGAGCGTGGAGCAGTAGCAATAGAAATTGTGGCCATGGTGACCATCTCATCATCTTCATCATTATCATCATCCTCAACATATTCTTCTTGGGCCACCAACCCTTTAGGAGGGGTCTTCTTGTTGAAGTTGTTCTTGTTGGGATAAGACTTGGCCTTGTCCTTCCGGATAAGCTTGCCTCCAAAGTCTTCTCTTTTCTCATATGGGCAATCTACAACAAAGTGGCTTACATTCCCACAGTTGAAGCATGCCCTCACTCGTTGCTTGCCCTTGTTGCCACTTGAGTTGTTCTTATTTAAGTTGGGCCTTGAGTTCTTCTTATTGCCCCAAAATTGCTATGAGGCAAGAGCCATGTGCTCATGATAGGCATATTTGGTGTCCTTGGGGCAACACTCATCGTCATCCTCCTCCTCCTCTTCTTCCACACAAGCCTTGGCCTTCAAGGCAAGGTTAGACTTCTTTGATCGTTGAGCTCTTAAAACCGCATTGTCGGCGGTCTTGTCCAAGATCCTCATGGAAACGAACTCATCCAACACTTCATTTGATGACAAAGTGTGGAAGTCCGGTCTTTGGCGAATGACGGATGACATGGCCTTGTGGTAAGGCATCATGGCCTTGAGAAACTTGCGCTTGATCCAATTGTCATCCGTGTCCTTGCTCCCATGATCCTGAAGAGAAACCGCAAGAGTGGTTAATCTCCGATAAAGTTCACGAGGATCTTCATCTTCGATCATATCAAACTCATCGGCTTCATCTTGCACAACTTCATAGTTAGAGCGTTGAATGCTTGCGCTCCCCTTGTACATGGAGCCAACATGCTCCCAAGCTTCCTTGGCCACGGTGAAGGGTCGAATATGTGCAATGTCTTTGGGGGGGGGGGGATAGCATCTTGAAGTATGCAAAGAATGGACTCGTTGAATTGATGATCCGCAGCTTCTCTCGGAGTTAAGTTGTCGGGATCACGTGGGTAAAAACCTTGCTCAATGATTCTCCAAAGATTAGTAGAACAATGATTTAAATGATGTCTACAGCGGAACATCCAAGTAGCAAAATCAGAATTTTCACAAACTTAGGAGGAGGACCAACGGAATTTAAATGCGGAGTAGGAACGGGTCCTCCATAGTGGATAGGAGGAGCGGAGTGGGCAAAGATCCCACTCCCATTCTTAGTAACCGGGACTTGCTCACTACTAGGTTCTCCCTTGTCGGGAATAGCCTCCGACACGTTGGTAGCAGGACGAACCACTTCCAACGGTGTGGTGGATAATTTGAGTGCCTCTAGTAATTCCTTAAACATGCCTTTGACCTCGGTCGTTAGTGATTATTTCAATGTGTCCATAGCCACATTGAACTCCTCACGAGAGACCAAGGCTCCCCCATCGGATGTAGGCAAGGATGGAGTTCCACCGGAATGTTCCTCCGTCTCAACTACGTTGTCAACCATACTCTTTGGATGGTAAAGTCCTTAAAAAGATACGAGGCTCTGATACCAATTGAAAGGATCGATATGGTTGACTAGAGGGGGGTGAATAGGCAACTAACATTTTTTAACGTTTCTTAACCAATTTAAATTAAGCAACAAAGTAAGTTGTCTAGATATGCAACTAAGATGACAACTTATAGGAAGCAAGGATAACAACTTCACAAGCAAGCTATCTAAGATAAACAAGGAAAGCTTGCACAAGTAAAGGAAAGAAATAACCACAAGTGGAGCCGGTGAAGACGAGGATGTCTTACCGAAGTTCCTTCCCTTTGAGGGGAAGTACATCTCCGTTGGAGCGGTGTGGGGGCACAATGCTCCCCAAGAAGCCACTAGGGCCACTGTATTCTCCTCACGCCCTCACACAATGCAAGGTGCCGTGATTCCACTAGTGGTGCCCTTGAAGGCGGCAACCGAACCTTTACAAACAAGGTTGGGGCTCTCTCCACAACTTAACTGGAGGCTCCAAACGAAACCCCAGAGCTTCACCACAATGGAATGTGGCTCCGAAGTGACCTCTTCCATCTAGGGTGCTCAAACACCCAAGAGTAACAAAATCCACACAAGAAAGTATGGGGGAATCAAGTTTCCTTTGGTGAGGTGTAGATCTAGGTCTCCACCTTCAATCCCTAGCAAATCAACAAGTTTGAGTGGCTAGGGAGAGAGATCGGGCAAGAAAGCTTCAATGGCATTAATGGAGGAGATAGAGAGGCAAAAGGTAGATGGGAGGTGGTAGAAGGACCTCCTTAAATAGGGTCCCCGAGATTCCAACCGTTATGTGCAGAAATGCACTGGGTCGGTACTTCCGCACAAGCCACCGGTACAACCGGTGTGTGAAGAAAACCGCAGCCATGGCACCAGGGCGGCACTTTCGGTGTAGCACACGGTAGTACCGGTCTTCTGGAGAAAACCGGAACTTCCGCTCCACCACTGGTCAACTACCGCTTCGAGTCCAGAAGGTTTTTAACCAACGACGGAAGTTGGGGCGGTGGTAGAGCCGGAACAACCGCTAGGGTAGTAGCTCCTGAGTGGTGGCAGATCAAGCGGTACTACCGCACTGCATACCGATAGTACCGGTTTGTCGAGAGGACACCGGTACTTCCGGGCAACCACCGGTCCACCACCGCACCTAGTACAGAAGGTTATCACCCCTATGCGGTACTAGGGGTGGTGGTTCGACCGGAACTACCGGCCACCGGTACTACCGCAGTAGAAAAGGCCACACACACATAGAACCAAGGGGACCTCTCTCTCCTCGAACGAAGGCAATATGGTGGGTGCATAGTAACTATGTACGTCACTTGATTCACCCAATACCTTCCGATGTGGGTTCCCTCTTAATAGTACGGATTTCCTACGACCAAGGGAAACAAAAAGCGTCGGAAACTCCGTCTTCGATCTTTTCCTTCTAGAGAGAAGGCCTAACCGTCTTGCACCACACAATGTGTACCTAAGTAATATATGACGCACGATTAGTCCACACATGTATTGTCATCATCACCAAAACCCTAGGCAGGAGATGCCTTACAGTTGTGCTCTAAGGCCAACTAGTTATATCTCTGAATAAAGATCTAATACGGGCCAAGGTTGAATAGATGATCATTGAAAGGCATAACAATGATGAGTTAACCATGCATTTCCATGTCATGGACAATAGATTACGTTTCTCTTTTAGCTTAGCGTAAGAATGTTCCAACCATAATTTATTCTCGTCGAGTATGTCTTAAACTTGTTATTAGGTCATCGAATGCATCTATCGTATCAGGCTCCCTGTAAGGGCATCTCTTGCCTAGGGTTTTGGTGATGATGACAATTCATGTATGGACTAATCGTGCGTTAATATTACTCAGGTATGCAGTATGTGGCACAAGACGGTTAGGCCTTCCCTCTAGAAGGAAAAGATCGAAGACGGATTTTTCGACGCCTTTTGTTTCCCTTGGTCGTAGGAAATCCGTACTATTAAGAGGGAACCCACATCGGAAGGTATTGGGTGAATCAAGTCACGTACACAGTTACTATGCACTCACTATATTGCCTCCGTTCGAGGAGAGAGAGGTCCCCTTAGTTTCTAATGTGTGTGCAGTTTCCTCTACTGCGGTAGTACCGCTGTTAGCGGCGGTAGTACCGGTGGCTGGTAGTTCCGGTCAAACCACCGCCCCTAGTACCGCACAAGGGTGATTACCTTCTGTACTAGGTGCGGTGGTGGACCGGTGGTAGCCCGGAAGTACCAGTGTCCTCTCGACGAACCGGTACTACCGGTGCTCAGAGCGGTAGTACCGCTCCGACTGCCATCACTCTGGAGCTACTACCCTTGCGGTTGTTCCGGCTCCACCATCGCCCCAACTACCGTCCTTGGTTAAAACCTTCTGGACTCGAAGCGGTAGTTGACCGGTGGTGGGGCGGTAGTTTCGGTTTTCTCCGGAAGACCGGTACTACCGTGTGCTACACCGGAAGTACCGCCTTGGTGCCTTGGCTGCGGTTTCCATCACACACCGGTAGTACCGGTGGGTTGAGCGGAAGTACCGGTCCAGTGCATTTCTGCACATAACGGTTGGAATCTTGGGGACCCTATTTAAGGAGGTCCTTCTCCTACCTCCCTCTTATCTCTTTCCTCTCTCTCTCCTCCATTAATGCCATTGAAGCTTTCTTGCCCGATCTCTCTCCCTAGCCAACCAAACTTGTTGATTTTCTAGGGATTGAAGGAGGAGATCTAGATCTACACTTCCACCAAAGGAAACTTGATTCCCCCATACTTTCTTGTGTGGATTTTGTTGCTCTTGGGTGTTTGAGCACCCTAGATGGAAGAGGTCACTTCGGAGCCACATTCCATTGTGGTGAAGCTCCGGGGTTTCGTTGGGAGCCTCCAATTAAGTTGTGGAGAGTGCCCCAACCTTCTTTGTAAAGGTTCGGTTGCCGCCTTCAAAGGCACCACTAGTGGATTCACGACACCTTGCATTGTGTGAGGGCGTGTGGAGAATACGGTGGCCCTAGTGGCTTCTTGGGGAGCATTTTACCTCCACACATCTCCAACGGAGACGTACTTCCCCTCAAAGGGAAGGAACTTCGATAACACATCCTCGTCTTCATCGGCTCCACTTGTGGTTATTTCTATCCTTTACTTGTGCAAGCTTTCCTTGTTTATCTTAAGTAGCTTGCTTGGTAGGTTGTTATCCTTGCTTCATTGTAGTTGTCATCCTAGTGGCCTATCTAGACAACTTACTTTGTTGCTTAATTTTAATTGGTTAAGAAAAGCTAAAAATTGTTAGTTGCCTATTCACCCCCCTCTAGTCAACCATATCGTTCCTTTCAATTGGTATCAGAGCCTCGTCTACTTTTAAGGACTTTACCGTCCAAAGAGTATGGGTGACAACATAGTCGAGACGGAGGGACATTCCGGTGGAACTCCATCCTTGCCTACGTCCGATGGGGGAGCCTCGGTCTCTCGTGAGGAGTTCAATGTGGCTATGACCACATTGAAAGAATCACTAGCGACCGAGGTCAAAGGCATGTTTAAAGATTTGCTTGAGGGGCTTAAATTATCCACCACACCGTTGGAAGTGATTCGTCCCGCTACCAACGTGTCGGAGGCTACTCCCGACAAGGGAGAAGCTAGTAGTGAACAAGCCCCGGTTACTAAGAATGGGAGTGAGATCTTTTCCCACTCCGCTCCTCCTACTCACTATGGAGGACCCGTTCCCACACCGCATTTAAATTCCGTTGGGCCCCCTCCTAAGTTTATAAAAAATTCTGAATTTGCGACTTGGATGTTTCGCTTCAAACGTCATTTAAATCATTGCTCTACTAATCTTTGGAGAATCATTGAGCAAGGTTTTTATCCATGTGATCCCGATAACATGACTCCGAGGGAAACTACGGGTCATCAATTCAACGAGTCCGTTCTTTGCATACTTCAAGATGCTATCCCTCCCGAAGACATTGCACATCTTCGACCCTTCACTGTGGCCAAGGAAGCTTGGGAGCATGTTGGCACTATGTACAAGGGGAGCGCTAGCATTCAACGCTCAAACTATGAAGTTGTGCAAGATGAAGCCGATGAGTTTGCTATGATCGAAGAAGAAGATCCTCGTGAACTTTATCGGAGATTAACCACTCTTGTGGTCTCTCTTCAAGATCATGGCAGTAAGGACACGGATGAAAATTGGATCAAGCACAAGTTTCTCAAGGCCATGATGCCCTACCATAAGGCCATGTCCTCTGTCATCCGTCAAAGACCGGATTTCCACCACTGTTCATCAAATAAAGTGTTGGATGAGTTCGTTGCCATGAGGATCTTGGACAAGACCGCCGACAATGCGGTTTTAAGAGCTCAACGATCAAAGAAGCCTAACCTTGCATTGAAGGCCAAGACTTGTGTGGAAGAAGAGGAGGAGGAGGATGATGATGAGAGTTGCCCCGAGGACACCAAATATGCCTATCATGAGCACATGTCTCTTGCTTCACGACAATTTTGGGGCAACAAGAAGAACACGAGGCCCAACTTCAACAAGAACAACTCAAGTGGGAACAAGGGCAAGCAACGAGTGAGGACATGCTTCAACTGTGGAAATGTAAGCCACTTCGTTGCGGATTGCCCATATGAGAAAAGAGAAGACTTTGGAGGCAAGCTTATCTGGAAGGACAAGGCCAAGTCTTATCCCAACAAGAACAACTTCAACAAGAAGACTCCTCCTAAAGGGTTGGTGGCCCAAGAAGAATATGTTGAGGATGATGATAATGATGAAGATGAAGATGATGAGATGGTCACCATGGCCACAATTGCTATTGCTACTACACCGCACTCATCTCTCTTCGACTCACCAAATGAGAACATTACCGCCAAGTGTCTCATGGACAAGGCCACCAACGAGGTAACCCCAAACATCAATACTACCATCACTTCTAATCCTTCATTGATGGATTGTATTGATGAGAGTGAGGGAACTAAGGAGGGAGAGAATGAATTTGAGTTGTTCATGAACAAACTCAAGGGCAAACCCAAGAAGCACTTTGTTGCTCTCTTGGAACAACTCGGTGAGGCCAATGACATGATCGAGGCTCACGAGGAGACCATTGCTAAAATGGAAGGTCATAGTCGTGACTATGCCGATGAAATATCGGATCTCTCTAATGCTCTAGAGGAATAGCGTGGTCTTCGTTTGGCTCTTGAGGAGTCACACAACGATGATCGTGCTAAATTAAAGAAAGATCTCGGTCATGCTTTAGTTGTCTCTCGCATGCTTAACTCCGAGAAGGCAAAACTTGGGGTTGACCACGATAGACTCAAAGAGGAGTTTGTTACACTTGACAAGGCTCACAAGGCCTTGAAAGGTATGCATGCTTCCCTCAAGGAGTCTCATGATCAACTCCAAGTTTCGCTAACCAAGAAAAAGGCCATATTTCCTCGCATGGTGTTGATTGATAATGCAAATGTTACTAACCCATGTTGCGAGCATGTGCATCTTGTTGAAGAAAATGCCAAGTTGAAGAAGCAACTTGAGAAAGTCCTTGTGACATGCATACTAGGTGAGAAGAACCTCAACAACCTTTTGAGCAATCAAAAGGAGGTTGTGGCAAAGGAAGGAATTGGGTTTGCTCCTAAGCCCAAGAAGAAGAAGAATGACAAGACCAAGCTACCCCCCCTCTCCGACAAACCTTTGTGAAAGAGGGTGAGGGCGGCTATAAGAAGAAGAACGACGCGAAGGATGGAGGTGTCAAGAAAAACCCCACCATACCATCAAACATGGCCGACGACTTTAGTCCTTCATATGTTTTATGTCGTGCTAGTGATGGTCATGTATTCTTTAAATTTGTTGGTTCTTCTTATGAGTACATTGAATGGTCTATTTGGGTTCCTAAGACCCTTGTTACTAACCTAAAAGGACCCATTACCAAATGGGTACCTAAATCCAAGCATTGATCTCTTGTAGGGGTTTGCTTCCGGTGGGGGATCATGGTTGCTCGATAGTGGAGCCACAAATCATATGACCGGAAGCAAAGACTTTGTGGTGGACGTGCATCTAGGCTCATCTATGGCCACCAACGTCGAATGGGGTGATGCTTCATCTTCTAAGGTATTGGGTCTTGGCAAGGTTGTTATTTCTCATGATCTCACGATCGAGAAAGTCATGCTTGTTGAGTCCCTTGCATACAATTTACTTTCTGTTCGCCAACTTGCACTCATGGGCTTTGCTACATTCTTTGATATTGATACCGTGGCCCTCTTGTGGAGCAAGACTCTTAAAGTAGCCTATGTTGGACATGTCGAGAACGATCTTTATGTGGTTAACTTCTCGAAGCAACTCACTAAGACCGCGACATGTTTAACGGCTAAAGTTGATGTGGGATGGCTTTGGCATCGCCGGTTAGTCCATGTCAATATGAGATCTTTGCAAAGTCTTCTAAAGGGGGACCATGTCCGTGGACTAACAAATGTTAGCTTTGCCAAAGATCGTGCTTGCAGGGCTTGCATTGAAGGAAAATAACATGAGACGGCTCACCCTCCCACGACTATCATCTACTCAAAAAGACCCTTAGAGCTCCTTCACATGGATCTCATCGGGCCTCCATCTTTTGATAGTCTTGGGGGAAGAAAGTATTGCTTGGTGATTGTGGATGATTATTCAATATACACTTGGGTATACTTCTTCAAGAAGAAGAGTGAGACCCAACAAATCGTCATCAACTTTGCAAATGAAGCTCAACGACAACATGAAGCAAAGATTTTGATGATCCGAAGTGACAACGGCACCGAGTTCAAGAACTACACCCTGGATGAGTTTCTCAGTGATGAGGGGATCAAACATCAATATGCAGCACCCTATACCCCTCAACAAAACGGTGTAGCGGAGAGAAAGAACCGGACACTGATGGACGCGGCAAGAACCATGATGGCGGAATTCAAATCTCCATACAACTTTTGGGCCCAAGCCATCAACACCGCTTGTCATGCATCCAATTGGCTCTATCTCCGCAAAGGGTTGAACAAAACTCCATATGAGATACTTACCGGTAACAAGCCCAATCTCAAGTACTTCCGGGTGTTCGGGTGTAAGTGTTTCATCCTCAAGAAAGGTGTTCGTTTGTCTAAATTTGAATCTAGAGCTCATGAGGGCATATTTGTTGGTTATGCTACAAACTCGCATGCTTATCGTGTCCTCAACAAGTCCAATGGACTCACTGAGGAGACGAGTAACGTGGAGTTTGATGAGAATAACGGCTCCCAAGTGGAGCAAAGTGGTACTTGTGATGTAGGTGATGAAATTCCTCCTCAAGCCATAAGAAGAATGGGTGTTGGATATATTCTACCCATCGAGGAACCCCTTGTGGCCGAAGGAGAAGGACAATGTTCCACTCAAGTGGAACCATCACCAACCCAAGACCCACACGCTTCCGAAGAACAAAGTGAAGGCCCTCAACCAGACGAATAAGGCCAAGTGCAAGATCAATCACAAGATGGTGGGGAGCCACCAAATGATGCACAAGGCCAAGTTCTACCCTCTGAGCAAGATCAAGATCAAGAGGAAGCTCAGGATCAAGATCAAGCTCCTGACGTCGCTCAAGATGATCAACTCAGTGCTCCTCAATTATCTCTTGAAGAGCAATTGGAGCGTCGTGCTGCAAAAGTTGCCTCCAGGCTTGCTTCGATAGAACATCACATGGAGAATATTCTTGGAAGCATCAAAAGGGGGGTAAGCACTCGTAGATAATTAGCAATCTATTGTGCTCATCAAGCTTTTGTCTCCTGTGTTGAACCTCAGAAGGTCTATGAGGCGCTCGAAGACCCTGATTGGCTTAATGCCATGCATGAAGAACTCCACAACTTCGAGCGTAACAAAGTGTGGCGTCTGGTGCCGAGGCCAATGGAGAATCATAATGTCATTGGAACCAAGTGGATCTTTAAAAACAAGCAAGATGCTCACGGCATTGTCATCCGCAACAAGGCGCGTCTGGTGGCTCAAGGCTACTCCCAAGTCGAGGGTATCGACTACGGAGAAACCTTTGCCCCCGTTGCTCACCTTGAATCTATTTGTTTGTTGCTTGCCTATGCTTCTCATCATAATTTTAAGCTACAACAAATGTATGTGAAAAGTGCATTTCTTAATGGTCCTATTAATGAGTTGGTGTATGTCAAACAACCCCCGGGGTTTGAGGATCCCAAGTTCCCCAATCACGTGTATCAACTCGATAAGGCACTCTATGGCCTTAAACAAGCCCCACGTGCGTGGTATGAGCATCTTACCGAGTTGTTACAAGATCGTGGGTTTGAATCGGGAAAATCGACCCCACTCTTTTTACTAAGAAGGTCAAAGGGGACTTGTTTGTCTGCCAACTATATGTTGATGATATTATCTTTGGTTCTCCTAACAAAGCTTTCAATGATGAGTTCGCCGCACTCATGACCACACATTTTGAGATGTCCATGATGGGAGAGTTGAAGTACTTCCTTGGGTTTGAGATCAAGCAAAGAAGAGAAGGAATGTTCATCAAACAATCCAAGTATACTCAAGACATGCTCAAGAGGTTTAATCTAAGTGATGTCAAGCCGGTACTACTCCAATGCCAACCAAGTGCCAACTTGACATTGATCCCAATGGTAAAGCCGTGGATCAAAAGGTATATCGTTCTATGATAGGATCCTTGCTTTACCTTTGTGCATCTAGACCGGATATTATGTTGAGTGTGGGAATCTGTGCATGGTTTCAAGCCTCACCTAAGGAAAGTCACTTTGTGGCAGTCAAGCGAATCTTTCGATATTTGGCTCATACCCCAAACTTTGGCTTATGGTACCCAAGATGAGCAAACTTCAACCTTGTAGGTTTCTCTGATTCGGACTGGGCGGGAGACAAAGTGGATAGGAAGTCCACTTCCGTAGGGTGCCAATTTCTTGGTTGTTCTCTGGTAAGTTGGTCGTCCAAAAAGCAAAGTTGTGTGTCTCTCTCGTCCACCGAAGCAGAGTATGTGGCAGTTGGCAGTTGTTGTGCTCAACTCCTATGGATGAGGTAAACTTTAAAGGATTACGATGTCACTTGTGACAAAGTGCCTCTTTGGTGTGACAATGAAAGTGCCATCAAGATTTCTCTTAATCCGGTGCAACATTTCAAGACAAAGCATATTGAGATTCGGTATCACTTCATCCGGGATCATATTCGGCAAGGAGAAATTGAGCTTCACTATGTCAACACTCATGATAACCTTGCAGATATCTTCACGAAGCCCTTGGATGAAGCGAGATTTCGCGAGTTAAGGCATGAGCTAAATATCATTGATTTGAGCAATGTGGCTTGAGCACGTGCACACCCCACCATACTCTTCATATTGTCTAATCTAGGTGTAGGCATGGACATAGGGGGAGTGTTGTTCTCTCAATGAACTCTCCCTCCCCCCATTATGCATAAATTGATCAACTTTTCACATTCGTCATTTATGATGACACTTGTGTTTCAAAGATGAGTTTTGGTTATGGGCCCAAGGATAATTCTTCGCGGTACCATGCCATTTGACTCTAACATAGGTGGCTTCGGCCACCGCCCTCAGGCTAGGTTGGTTTTTCTCATTGGTTTTTGCTCTTTGAGTTTTCTTCCTCATACTACAGTGACTAGCTCCATCCTAAGCCTTCTCATCCAAGCCATCTATTCCAAATGTACACAAGCTTCTTATCTTGGAGTGGGATGCTGCTCCCTGGCGATACAACCGGTGGTACCAGCGGTTCTACCGCTTTACCACCAGGTTGCAGCCCAGCGGTTGTACCAGTCAAGAGCTAGCGGTTCTACCGCTGGTACTCTGACCTGTACCCCTGGCCGGTACTACCGGTGTTGGTATGCGGTACTACCGCCTCGCGCGGAAGTACCGCCCCAACCACCTGGTAGTGTCTGGAGCGGTACTACCGGTCCCCGGACCGGTACTACCGGCTGCTGAACAGGGCGGGTATAAATAGCATGGACTGAAGGTGTTTCTCTGTTCCCCCTTCACTCGTCCGTTCCTTTTGCCCTAGCCACCGGTTGCTCCGCCCACTGCCCCGAAGCGCCCTCCGGCACTTCGGATCGGTCGGCCCTTCATCGGATCCACTCTGTGGAGACCGCCTCCTCCTCGATCTCCTCCCATGGATACCGGTATTGCCCTGCTCTTCTCCTTTTAGGGTTCTCATCTTGAATCCTCCTTCAAGGGAAATGCTAGTGTTCCCTCATTTTTGGCTAAATGTTTTGAGGGAGAGATCCTTATAGACTCCTATTCACTTGTGCGTAGTTAATAATAGACATAGTGCATCTAGTTTTGAGATCGGGTAGTTCCTCTCGTCAACTTGGCAGATCCGTTCTGAGCGGTACTACCGGTTCCCACGACCGGTACTACCGCCGGACCGGAACTACCGGTTCAGTTACCGGAACTACCGGTTGCTCTGAATATATATGCACTGTCTCTATTCTACTTACGTACTTTTGAATTATTCTTCTGATCTTGTGTACATTACTCTCATCTTTTCTGGGTTGCTATGTGTTCTCCGTGTGCGTTTGCAGGTGGCTCTAGCTCTCATGCTGGTTAGTTCGCCAAAAAGAAGGCCCGTAGGGGTAAGAGGCCGGCAGACAATGAAGAAGTTCACGAGGTTGTGGTCCCCTCCAAAACCACTCACCGGGAAAAGTCAGTTGCTGCCAAGCAGCGTGCAGCGCTCCCTATGAATAAGTGGAAGTTTCCGGACTGGGAGAGGTTTCGCTTTCAGGATCCTTACACCGTACCACCTCCTCCTAGCTGGAATAATCCTCAGTTCCGCAATGAAATGCAAATGAGAATTGTGTCTGAAATCTTCGAGCGCCACAAGAACAAGTTCACCCGGATGTGGTCCATCGAACTTGAGCGGTGGAGAAACAACCTCAATTACTTTGGAGAGGCTCTGGAGGTCTGTGAGGAGTTTGACTTGATCAAGCTCATGGAGTTGCGCTGTGATTTTGATGTGGAGCTTATTCATCAGTTTTATGCTACTGTCCACTTTGGAAGTGACGATCAGCGTCACCTCTCTTTTATGTGCCGGGATGAGTTCTTCCGTGTTCCCTGGAGTGCCTTCTGCAATGCTCTGGGCTATGCTGACACAGGCTTGGAGGGTCAAGGTGGTCTCCATCCTCACGACTGAGCCAACCCCATGGATAAGGTGAAACTTGCTCCTCTGTATATCCCCGGCCGTGGCATTGTGGGTAAATCCAATGATCTTCTGCCAGTCTATGATATTCTACACCGTGTGTTCCGTTGTGTGTTGCTGCCCAAGGTTGGGAACCAGGATGACATTTATGGATATCTGGTGGATTTGCTTGTGGCCATGAAGACCAAGCGTGGCAAGGGCATCACTTTTGATGTGTCCAAGTGGATGTGGGAGGAGATGTACAACTGTGTCTGGTACCGCATGGTACCGATCTACGCTCCCTTTGTGATGCGCTTCCTATACTCAGCTTGGGAAGTCCGGAGGCCTGGAGAGCCTCTTTCTACTCCGGATAGGCTCACGGAGCATGAGGTCAAGTTGCTGAAGCAGAAGAAACATGATGCTCCTCGATTCCATGCGGGGAATGAGGAGGATACTTTTGCTACCTCGGATGATGAGGACTTTGAATTGGAAGCGGGGGCCAAGCCCTCTTGGGTGGAGAAGCTTACTGCCAAGGTCAAGAAGACCTTCTTACAGGCCCACATTCAGAAGAAGTTATACAAGGCACATGTGACTGAGAAGATGGCGTGCCGCACACAGATTCAAATGATGAAGCACCTCAATGTGCCAGATGTGAAGAGTGGCTCTGAGAAGAGCATCACTCCTAAGGATAAGTGGTGTCTGGCTAACAGCCAGTGGTCTGATGACGAGCCCACGACATCTACTGCTCGAGAGACTGTGGATGCTATGGAGACTGAGGCTGAGGCTGCTGAAGATGTTGAGGATGCTGAGGACTCTGACGATGATGATTCTGATGACTCCCTGGCGACATGCGATGAGCTTTACTGAGCCCTGGGGCGTTAGTCTCGCTCTTTTCCTTTTTGGTGTTTGATGCCAAAGGGGAAGAGAGTTACTAGGTCACGAGAGTTGCATGGGTTTTTCTTGCTTTTTTCTCTTCTGTTCCTGTTATTTCTGTCTTGTGAACTTATCCTCTGTTATGACCTTATGCATGCTGTGAGACATGTGTGCCCTTATCTAGTTATCTATGCACTTATTTTTAAGCTCTCCGCAATCATATGCTTTGTTGACTACCTTATTGGATTGTGGTCGTTGGTCGGTCTATAAAACCTAGGGGGAGCATAGATCCTAGTTTGAGCACTTCTGCATTCCAAAAGCAAACTCTAAATAAGTGCTCACACTCAGGGGGAGCTCTGCCTACATTTTATAGACCCCTCGTGATTTCCATGTGGTTGTCATCATTCACCAAAAAGGGGGAGATTGTAAGGGCATCTCTTGCCTAGGGTTTTGGTGATGATGACAATTCATGTGTGGACTAATCGTGCGTCAATATTACTCAGGTATGCAGTATGTGGCACAAGACGGTTAGGCCTTCCCTCTAGAAGGAAAAGATCGAAGACGGATTTTCCGACGCCTTTTGTTTCCCTTGGTCGTAGGAAATCCGTACTATTAAGAGGGAACCCACATCGGAAGGTATTGGGTGAATCAAGTCACGTACACAATTACTATGCACCCACTATATTGCCTCCGTTCGAGGAGAGAGAGGTCCCCTTGGTATCTAATGTGTGTGAAGTTTCCTCTACTGCGGTGGTACCGCTGTTAGCGGCGGTAGTACCGGTGGCCGGTAGTTCCGGTCGAACCACCGCCCCTAGTACCGCACAAGGGTGATTACCTTCCGTACTAGGTGCGGTGGTGGCTCAGAAGTACCGGCGTCCTCTGAAGGAACCGGTACTACCGGTGCTCAGAGCAGTAGTACGGCTCCGACTGCCATCACTCTGGAGCTACTACCCTTGCGGTTGTTCTGGCTCCACCACCGCCCCAACTACCGTCCTTGGTTAAAACCTTCTGGACTCGAAGCGGTAGTTGACCGGTGGTGGGGCGGTAGTTCCGGTTTTCTCCGGAAGACCGGTACTACCGTGTGCTACACCGGAAGTACCGCCTTGGTGCCTTGGCTGCGGTTTCCTTCACACACCGGTAGTACCGGTGGGTTGAGCGGAAGTACCGGTCCAGTGCATTTCTGCACATAACGGTTGGAATCTTGGGGACCCTATTTAAGGAGGTCCTTCTCCTACCTCCCTCTTATCTCTTGCCTCTCTCTCTCCTCCATTAATGCCATTGAAGCTTTCTTGCCCGATCTCTCTCCCTGGCTAACCAAACTTGTTGATTTGCTAGGGATTGAAGGAGGAGATCTAGATCTACACTTCCACCAAAGGAAACTTGATTCCCCCATACTTTCTTATGTGGATTTTGTTACTCTTGGGTGTTTGAGCACCCTAGACGGAAGAGGTCACTTCGGAGCCACATTCCATTGTGGTGAAGCTCCGGGGTTTCGTTGGGAGCCTCCAATTAAGGGCTTGTTTGGGACTGCTCCGCTTCACGAAAATCAGTTTCACTTCATCAAATTCACATTGGAGCAGTTTCATATAGAAGTTGTAGCACTATCAAAGAGAATGTTTGGCTTCCATGTAGCTCCAGCTTCAAGAATGAGAAATTTGGTGAAAAGAATCTATTTGATTGGATGAGAGAGGAAAAACAAAGGGGTATCCACTTACTGGTGGCAGTGGTGGGTAATTTTCTCCCAACTCCAGCTTCTAGAGTTTTTTGGAGCACCCCCTCACGAGCTTCATAAAAAACTGAGAGTTGTACCCCGAATTCTATTTTTTTGTGGAGCGGCATATCCGTGGAGCTACCCCGTTTGGCTTGTGTTTTCTGGAGCGGAGCTGAATTTTAAGGAGCAGAGCAGTCCCAAACAGGCTCTAAGTTGTGGAGAGTGCTCCAACATTGTTTGTAAAGGTTCGGTTGCCGCCTTCAAGGGCACCACTAGTGGATTCACGACACCTTGCATTGTGTGAGGGCGTGAGGAGAATACGGTGGCCCTAGTGGCTTCTTGGGGAGCATTGTGCATCCACACCGCTCCAACGGAGACGTACTTCCCCTCAAAGGGCAGGAACTTCGATAACACATCCTCGTCTTCACCGCCTCCACTTGTGGTTATTTCTATCCTTTACTTGTGCAAGCTTTCATTGTTTATCTTAAGTAGCTTGCTTGGTAGGTTGTTATCCTTGCTTCATTGTAGTTGTCATCCTAGTGGCCTATCTAGACAACTTACTTTGTTGCTTAATTTTAATTGGTTAAGAAAAGCTAAAAATTGTTAGTTGCCTATTCACACCCCCCCCCCTCTAGTCAACCATATCGATCCTTTCACTCCCCTAAAATAAAGGTTGATTTAGTAGAGACAATTTATCTTTGGAAATAAACTTTGGGTCACGGTGACAAGTGAGATCGACATTTTGACCATCCATTCCTTCAAGATTGGTGAGGTAATCATACAACAAATAAAGTATATACCATTTGGTAACCCAACCGAGATGATAGTACTTGGTTATTACTTACCGTGAGAATTGAGTGCCCGTGAGGCCACTTTTTTGACAAACCGAACCTAACTAATTTAGTAAGGTTATGGTAATATGCACCCAGTAGCCATTGGCCATATGTAGAAGGCTCTCTCCGACCAGTGCCCATCACCTCCCATTCATCCTCTTCCTTGTTGACTTTGGTAGACTGTCTCCAAGGGAACGTTTCAAATATTCTCCGCCATATGTCTCAGGACATGTCCGTTGACAGGCCCATTTGTCCAAGAAAAACGAACATCAAATGACACCCCCCATTTCTCCCTTCCCCATATGTCCAAGCCTTTTTGTCCATATTTTGAAATGTTTTCATCACATTCCACACATTCAACAATAAATATTGACCATAAATAATTCAACAATTCAATAATCAACAAGTTGAATATCTCAACAATTCAAACATGATCCTCTATAATAATTCAAGAATTCAAACATAGACGATAATTCAAATGAATCAAAGTTTTTTTATTATGCATGTTGATGTCTTTGCGCATGTTGGTGAACTACTCCTTAGCGTTTAGATCCATTAGGCTAGCGTTGGCCAACATGATCCTTGAATTTTTGGTGATCCTCACGATCACAACTTGCTGGACCTCGGGTGTCACTCTCCTTTCTTCAATTCTCACCTTCTCTCCCTCTAAAACTCAATGTGCTCCCACTCCTCCTCAAGATCCATCTACTCCCACACCTTCATCATCTCGATCTCCACCCCTCCCTCTCAAGTCTCAAGTAGCAACCTCTCCCTCACCTTCTCCATCTCCAAGTCAATCTTCTCCCTCTAGACATTGAATTAGAACTTGTATCTTCCCTACTTCTCATCCTTCTTGACGCACTCCCCCTTTTTCAATTATATGGTTCAAATAATATTTGCCCATGAGGTCAATCCATGATCTTTGCTTGAGAGGCGGGCGTTGAAGAAGGGCCCTGATTGTGCAGCTGCGGTGGCTACGATGGAGGAGGGATACGAAAGGCCATGATGTGGAGTTGGGGGTCGGACACAAGCAAGTGATAGAGAGAGAGAGAGAGAGAGAGAGAGAGAGAGAGAGAGAGAGAGGGAGAGAGAGAGAGAGGAGGGGACGATTTGGTGCGGATTGGGGTGTGGTTGGCTCGTCTGGTCTAATGTCATGGATATGTTCGTACAACCCCATATACTCCTCACACATGGGTCCGGTTTGAGGTAATTCGGACATTCCTAAAAAATGGAGGAAGTTTTGAAGGCACGTTCCGTTTGGGGTTTTTCCCACACATTGTCTGTACTGCCCAAGCGGACATATAGAAGGGTTTGAGGAGTGCCCTTAAAGATGCCCTTATTTCATCTTTCGTTCATCGTTTTCCTAGTTCAGCCGAAGCTCTAGTTCATGTACTTCTCCATGTTGCACTCTGGTTCATCTGCTCCTCCAACCCAAGGTCATTCAGCCAAGATCGCTTTGCTGAGACACATATGGTGTCTTGATGTAATATTGTGTTATGTTCTTTTAGCGGAACATAATACAAATGCAAACACTCACATACAAATACATGCACTCACCCTATAAGCACACACAAAAGCACCCTATCCTATTATCACCTTCAAAAGACTGAGCCGACTGATCTTAAAATTGACAAAGTCACCTTGTTGTCGATGGGTACGCCACTTACCACTGAAATAATAGGTTTGACCACAAGGAATGCTCTTCTTATAAGTTATTGTGTGATGTCATCGTTCATAAACCTCGTCTGCTCGCAAAAATAAAAAATAAAAAAATATCTCATTGAAAGCACATTTGCTTCCTTGGTGGTTTTGGTAATTCATGTCAAAGCTTCAAAGCACATGGATTGGCAAAGCTTCAAGACTCTTTGTTTTTGGTTAAGTCATCCAAGAGCACATTGAGTTCATAGGAAATCCAATACTACTAAAAGAGGATGAGATTTTGTCATGAGTCATTTGCTCAAGTTCTTAGAGATATTGCTCCAAAAACTTTCAACCACGCCCTCACATCTATCTGTCCAAAACCCTAAAGTCATTCTCGGTCCCACTGATCCACTCCTATCCGGACCCACCGAGATACACTTGACAGAGGCACTGCCTAAACCCTAAAAACCCAGTTTAATCAAGATGACATTCGGTTCCACTGAAGTGCGCTGGCAAACCTTGTGTAACCTATGGAAATCACTTCGGAATTTCCTAGTGAAATCGATCGTGTCACCAAAGCATGGAAAGTGCTTAGTTCATCATCAATCGGTCCCACCAAGTAGAATCATCCGGTCTAACAGTAATGTCTAAAGTTCAAATCTTTTGCACTTGTCGGTCTCATCGAGTAGTTTCACCTGATCCCACCGAGTTGTGCATAAATGTATGTAATGGTTAGATTTTGGTGATGGCTATATATACCCCGCATATACCACTTACTCTCAGAGAGAGCATCCAACACGAAACTACCACTTTCCATATCCATTTTCCGAGAGAGAACCACCTACACTTGTGTTGAAATCATGGGGATTCCACTCCAACCTTTGATCCTTGACTTCTAGCCCCCGCAAGTTGCTTTCCATGTCAATCCTTCTCCTATTAACATGTCAACTATGTGAGAGAGTGATTGAGTGTTGAGGAGACTATATTTTAAAGCACAAGAGCAAGGAGTTCATCATCAACAACAACATCTATGACCTTTTGGAGAGTGGTGTCTCCTAGATTGATTAGGTGTCACTTGGGAGCCTTCAAATCATGTGGAATTGAATCAAGGAGTTTGTAAGGGAAAGGAGATCGTCTACTTTGTTAAGATCTACCCCGAGTGAGACTAGTCCTTCATGGACGGAAGACTATATTTTGAAGCACAAGAGCAAGGCTCCATCTACGAAGGGTTCACGAAAAAGCATGTATATATTGGTTGCCACTTAACCTATGCTAAAATATGCGTAAGTTTCAAAAGAATTAAAAACTGCTCCCTTTTTAGGGGAAACTGGATCTTTTGACTTGTTAGTATCTAGTCACCCCTTCTCTAGACCTATCTTCTCGATCCCTCACTCATTTTCTTGAAAACAATTGGGAGCAATTAAATCCCTTGCAAACAAAAATTTCTCTAAACCCTCTTTGATCACCCTGCGGAGTGAATTAACCAAGTCTTCGAACGATTTTGTTTCCTCCCCATTCGTGTCGAGCAGCGAAAGTTAGACCACAATTTTTTTGCTCTCTATCAAAGGAGTCGAAAGTGATTCGCATTATTTACTCAGCGTGTAGACAACTTTCTTGCCGGGAAGCATTTGAAGCTGGACTTTGTGCTTGCATGGAAGGATTGTATTTTGCCATCGAGAGGAGTGACTTGCCAATTATAGTTGAAATGGACTATGTCGTCGCTGTGAAGCTGGTTCAAGCTTCGGATCTTGATAGATTCGATTTGTTCTTCTATAATTAGAGAGATTAGGCACCTTATGTCTCTTCGTGATTCTTGTGTTATTCATGTAAATCACAATCAAAATAAGGTTGGCGATAACTTAGCTGAATTTGCTAGACTAAAGGATAGGACGATGACTTGGATTGGTTCTCACCCGATAGATTCTTTAGAGCTAGCCAACTCTCATTATACGGACACGATGATTTGAGTAATACAAGAGTTTACCAGAAGAAAAAAAGGAGGAGTCGAAACTGATACGGATAGAAAAAACAAGAGTCAATTAGTTGACACAAATAGTCACTTTAGTGCTAGAACTTGTGATGTACATATAAGTGGTTCAAGAACTTGACTTTGAATACGGTGTATACCACAAGTTTTAGCACTAAAGCGATCATTTGTGGTGTACATATAAGTGGTTCAAGAACTTGACTTTGAACTAGACGCTGGCTCACCTAGTCAACACAAGAGGCGTATACGACACCATATTTGCAACGTCAAGCTAAATTCTTGAACCATTTATATGTACACCACAAGTTTTAGCACTAAAGCGATCATTTGTGCCAAGTTCTAGCACCTGCGGTGTAATTGACTAGAAAAACAAGTCGAAAGTGTACTCTTTAGGATGATTTTTTTACTGTTCATTCTCGGCATGCATCAACGCCAAAATGTCACATTTAAGAATCAACCTTGACCAGGTTATCATATTTGTCCTCGAACATCGTCCATAGATCGCATCGAAGACAAGTATTTTACACCCCGTTGTCCCCTCCACGCTTAGCTACTTCAAGTTCAAATCACTCTCTCGGGGATCTGCTTGCTCTGCGGTGCAAGCAATGGCCGGCACTGAGGACGCGCGCCGGCCGCCGGCCCTTCCGTGGACGGTACGCCTCCAGTTTGCGGCACTGTCGCTCGCGCACCGGCCGGACGGCAGCGTCCGGCGCCTCCTCTTCTCCCTGGGCGACCTCCACGCGGCGGCAAGGCCACGCCCGGACGCATCGGGGGTCCGCTCTGCGGACGTCACCGTCGACGCCTCCCGCGGCCTCTGGGCGCGCGTCTTCTCCCCCTCGTCGGCAGCCGAGGCGCCGGTCCCCGTCGTCGTCTACTTCCACGGCGGCGGCTTCGTGCTCTTCTCCGCGGCGTCCCGCCCCTACGATGCGTTCTGCCGCCGCCTCTGCCACGGGCTCGGCGCCGTCGTCGTCTCGGTGAACTACCGCCTCGCCCCCGAGCACCGCTTCCCGGCAGCGTACGATGATGGGGTCGACGTGCTCCGCCACCTCGACGCGAACGGCCTCCCCGCCGACCTTGCCGTCCCCGTGGACCTCTCCAGATGCTTCCTCGCCGGCGACAGTGCCGGCGGCAACATCACGCACCACGTGGCGCAGCGCTGGTCGGCCATGACGACCATCTCATCACCGTCATCCCTACGCCTCGCCGGCGTCGTCATGATCCAGCCGTTCTTCGGGGGCGAGGAGCGGACGGAGGCGGAGGTGACGCTCGACAAGGTGGGGCCCTCGCTGTCGATGGTGGTGACGGACGCCTACTGGAGGGAGTTCTTGCCAGAGGGCGCCACCCGAGACCACCCCGCCGCTCGCGTCTGCGGCGAGCTCGCCGAGGCGTTCCCGCCGGCCATGGTGGTGGTCGGTGGGTTCGACCTGCTCAAGGGCTGGCAGACGCGGTACGTGGAGGCGTTGCGCGGCAAGGGGAAGCCGGTTAGGTTGGTCGAGTACCCCGATGCCATCCACGGCTTCCTCGCGTTCCCGGAGATCGCCGACTCCGGCAAGCTCGTGGAGGACATCAAGCTGTTCGTCGACGAGCGTCGGCCTACGAAGTCGTAGGAAACAGCAAGCATCCGCGGTCTTTGCGTCGAGCGTCGATGTTGGCGACGTTCCTATGGGTGTCCTGCGCGCGAGATGTGACCGTGTAATGGACAGGCTAAACTTTTCAGCCAACTGAATAAAACTTGCATCTGTAGCAAAATGTTAGTACTTCTGTTCCTCTTCAAGTTGTGGTGGTGTATCTGCAATTTTCCAAGGCCGGTCCTGAGATTTCGGGGGCCCGGAGCGAAGCTAAAATCTAGGGGCCCTCAACATAAGGGAAATGATTACTATCAGCCGGCCGATTTTGCGAACGGCGTTCGTCGCCACTAACGCGTGACGCGTGTCCCCGTGCACCGCATTACGTCTTTCTCCTTTATCTCATCTGAGTTGCTCGTTCCTTATCCTAACCACATCCAGTTTTGCCTGTTCATGGGTGGTCAGGAACTCACGCGTATAAAGCGGTCGCCTGCACTACATGCGGTGCCGCAGCTAGTCGGCCGTCGACCGCCTCCACCACGACTGTCGGCCGCTGCAGGTACATCGGCTGCAGCGAAGCGCTCGAGCTTGGAGGAGGCCGTTGCAGCTAGGCCTCGCATCGTAGTCGCCGTTGTCACCCGCTTCCACCATGACGGTTGGCCATGTGCGGTGCGCCACCTCGCCGGTGAGGTGAGCTTGTCATCGCTCCTCTCTCACCACCATTCGACGGAAGCAATATGGTAGTGGTTTCTGCAACGTAGCCGTTGTTTCAGGAATTGTTTCTGCAACGCGGCCGTTGTTTCAGGAACTATTTCTGCAATCTTCAAATTTTTGCAACATGGTAGTTGTTTCTGCAACACAGCCGTTGTTTCAGGAATTGCTTCTCCAACGCGGCCGTTGTTTCATGAATTGTTTCTGCAACACGATCGTTGTTTCAGGATTGTTTCTGGAATGCGGTCGTTGTTTCTGCAACTGGTTTGTTGTTTCAGGAATTAGTGCGTCGGGAAGGCAACAAGCCGCGTGCGAGGAGTTAGATCGGACGGCTCGCGCTCGAAGATCTGACGGCTGTCGAGGCGGTGGATGTTTACTAGACATCCACCGGCGGACGCATAGCAGCGCCCTCAACATAAACATCAAAATAACGGGCTATGGAGAAAGTATACAATGGTGCGTGATGCAAAGACAAGTTTATTGTCATGCATGAACTACATCTGTAGGAGTATATTATTTTAGATACCAAAAGGGATAGAAGATTCTAAGAATCTCTACCTAATAATAAAGAAAATAGGTTTCAGTTCGTCCGTCGCATCATTTTGCAAAAAAAAACCTCTGTACTTTCTTGAAATCAACCCGCAGTTCAAACTTAAGTCACCCGAATCGTTATTTTACCGTTTTACAAAAACGCCACTGTATTTTCCTGAAATCAACCCGCACTCCGGACTTAAGTCATCCGAACCGTTATTTTACATTTTTTCGCAAACACCCTTGACCTTTTACGTAATTCATCCGTAGGTCATATTTAACTCAAACAAATAATTTTCTAAATCATCCATATCTTTTAGACCGTAAGCCCGATTTAAACATGTTATATATGAAATTTGATTAAAAAAATATGTAGAATATGAATATGAGATTATTTTAACCTATTATGTATTTCTACATATTATTTTAGCAGATATTAAAGTCAAACAAATGGTTTTCTAAATTATCTGTATCTTTTAAACCGTAACTCTTATTTTAACATGTTATATATGAATTTTTATTAGAAAAATATGTAGAATATGAATATGAGATTATTTTAACCTGTTAAGTTTTTCTAAATATTAGTATAGAAGATATTAAAGTCAAACAAATTGTTTTCTAAATCATCCGTATCTTTTAAATCGTAACTCCGATTTTAACATGTCATATACGCAATTTGATTAGAAAAACGTGTAAAATCTGAATATGATGTTAATTTTACCTGTTGGTTATTTTTTAAATGCTTTTTGAAAAAGAAAATACACGTTTTTTTCAAAAGGTGAACTTGTATTTTAAAAGTTTGTATTGTTCAAAAAAGAGTTTATGTATTGAAATATTGTGCATATTTTTTAAATGCCCTTCTAAAAAATGTGTTCATGTAATTCTAAAAGTGTGTGCATGTTAAATTCTTTTCTTTATCGTGTTCAGGAAAGGAAGGCACCGCGTCCTTCCGTGACGAAGTAACATGAGGCGGCCAGCCATGCGGGAAGGGAGGTAAGGCACCAGGGCGGCGACACTGGTGTTGCTCCTCCGGCGAGATGAGCCGGCGGAGGGGTTGGAGCGCGCAGGCGCGTGAGCTCGGGCTCCTATACGCACCTCACAGTGCCGAGGCTAGCAGGTACGCAACACATCTCTCAGCGCTGCCTCACATCATGATGAGTGGATAAACTTTGAAGTGGCAGCCGCTTGACAGTGTGATAGACAAATAGAATGCGGCTGCTCGCTTGAACTACACATGAATGTACATGGCGTCAACTGGATTCCAACGAGTTGGCATATATTTTTAATTTTTTTTCCTTATCATGGTTAGCTCTATAGCATCTACATGATTGTCTAATTTCGATCTCAAACTTATAATCTATAGCGCACGATCCGTTTTTCTTTGGTACCCGCGGCGATTCGGATTGCAAATAAACACCCACTATAACCATATAGGGAAAAGAAAATATCGATAACTACACATGCATACCTCTGAAAACGTCGTAGGGGAAAACAACAAATTTATTATGGCGAGCGTGAGAGAAAGCGAGAGAGAGAGAGAGAGAGAGAGAGGGGGAGAGGGAGGAGAGAGGGAGGAGAGAGGGAGAGAGCGACGCCTTAAGATTAACCATATTCAAACATGTTTTGATTTTGTGCGAACACTGAGTCCACCACCGGCGAGGGTGTGAGGATAAGCGGCATCACAAATATGATGCCTCGCTAAAATAAAGGAGATGGACCTATTTGTGGTCTTGAGTGATGGTCGTTGGGTTAAGAGTGTGTGTTGTGCTTTTCTCCCATTGCAACACACGGACTCTTTTGCTAGTAGTCCTAAAACAATTTGCATCCTATATGCATTGTTGAATTCATTTTGAATTCTCATAATGACAATGGCAAGACGTACTGTTACACCAAATAGGAGTATATATGAGAAATTAGATAGATGAGTAAATCCATATGACTGATGTGGAAAATATTTCTTCGTAACTTCAAAACTTAGATACCTTTATATCTTCAAAATAAAATCTACAGTGCCGTGATAGTGTAAACTTACTCCCACCTAGTTATGCATATGATTAAACAAAGAGTTAATTACCCAATTGTGCAGTGATTGCTCAGTTCATCTATAAACTAACCGCCATGAGCAGCAGCCAGAACCTCTTTGTTCGCTTGAGAATTGAGATCTATAGCACCACATGAACATGAGTATTAAACCACAAAACCAGAATGATTAATTGTGAAAATAGTGGAAGATGCGTCCAGCAATACCCACCTCTATAGACGACACACAGCAGCACCGATCCACCGCTGATTTCCGGCGCGGACGACGTCCCTTCAGATCCAGACCTATTCCTTGAGAAACCTCGCCTAGTTCATCTACGTTCGTGATGGCAATGCAGGCATTTGGTCATGGATCCCGCGAGTCCATGCGTGAGTTATGCCGATGTATCCGATGTATCAGACTTTCCATCTACAATTTTCGCCAAACAAAACAAGACTTTACATCTACAATTTTCGCAAAAATTAGACTTTCCATCTACAATAGTTGCTACCACCTGGGCGAGGGCCAGCACATATGAAGTTTTTTTTTACTGCAGCCTAAATCGTAGGCTAGTGCAAAATACATATTTGGGGGCCCCTCTACCTTGGGGGCCCGGGGCGGCCGCCCCCTGCCCCCCCCCCCTCAGGGCCGGCCCTTCTTGATCACACTTCCTCAAAAGGTGTTCGATGAATTGATAAATTTCCAACGATTCCAACCCGATAGAAGGAATTTTCTTACAACAACATCCAACTACTGATTAGCTTAATTAACTAGTATACTGCAAAACTAGAAAATATCTTGTTAGAATTAATCCGAGGCACGTAGTTGATCTAACGAGGACCAAACAATCACATGAACACGACACGGAGATTTGTTAACGAGGTTCACAATGTGGCTATATCCCCGGGGCCTGACTACCAGGGGCGGAGCCAGGGTTTGAGAATGGGGAGGGGGGAGGGGGTGCATAAAAAAATCTTGTGCAAAATATAATTGTAGAAAACAAGGTTGAGAACTTGCACATTAGCCTCATTTATATAGTATGTTGAGAACTGAAAGCAACCGGCTTAGAAAATGAATTAATCTTAATCATGTTTGCTGGCGTTTTTTCTCTTCATAGTTGAGGAATTTCAATTAAAGAATTGGTTATGGCTTCTTTTTTAGGGTAGATTTGGCTATGGGTATATTGCATACGGTCAACATAGAAACTTTTTTGTATCACAAATAGGAACTCGTATAAGATCATTTGCATCACGATAGTATTTAGCACACACATAGAATATATGAATTCTTGGTATCATCTCAAACCACGAAACAAAGTAACAAAAATCTGACGTATAATTTCAACACTGATAGGAGATTAGAATTGAGATAGATTGGTATAATTTGCATCACGATGATTTCTAGCACACATATAAAGATATGAATTCTTGATAGCATCTCAAATGACAAAACAAAACAACTAAAATCTGATGTATAATTTCAACAATGATACGAGATGAGAATAGAGAGAAATTAATAGAGTGTGATGTATTAACCTAGTAGTTGTTGCCTGGAGCAGTGAAGTAGGCTGTGTGGCCGACTTGCCGTATGAATAATATCGTGAAAACCAGATCAAGGAGATTAGGCTAGTCATAGTGGGAAGTAACTTAAACTAGTGTCATGCACATGACACTAGTCTATGTTACTACTAAGGATAGCAATTTTATCCATGGACATGGATACCCATGGATATTCGATCCGTATGGACAGTGTTTGAATATGCTTTTGTGCCCATGGGCGGCGCCCAAACTTGACCCGATTACTCATGGGTAGGGCATGGACATAATCTTGTACCCATGGATATATCCAAACCTGACCCGATGGTATGACTTAATGGCGATATTCTGCTATCCCCACCCCACAGTCACATGTCCCACTGTAATTTCACCCAGTATAATCTAAAAAATTCAAAGTAAATTGCACAACCCCCACCGTAAATTTTATTAATTGACATTCAATCCCTGCCTTAATATTACTTCAGCCCCCTTCAGATATTTTATATCGTTCATTAAGTATCAACCCCGTCTCCTCTTCTTACTCCTCATGCATCCCGAGAGATAGTCGACACTGTTAGCCGCTATCTCCATGTATGGCGGAGCACTTCAACAACCAGCAACACTGTCCTATGACAACACAACTAAGTATCCTCCCCGAGCCCTCCGTCTCTGCTTTTTCACACACGCATTGATGCATGGGTGCAACAGGTTATGTGCACGTTGTTGTGTCTTATGTATATGTCTTGAGAGGACCCCATGGATATCCAATGGATATGGATATCCCTCGGGTTTTTACATGGACACAATTTTTGGCCCATGGGTTTTTTCATGGGTGGACAGAGACTGTCTTCATGAATATGGATATGGATTTGATATTGTTCAACCCGATCCAAACCCGACCCATAGCCATCCTTAGTTACTACCTTCATAGTGCAAAGTAACTTAGAGGTAGTATCATAGATTGTTGCATTTATTAGTGTATAGACTCATTGTTTCTTGGAAAGCCATATGTGATGGTAACATAATATGTTACCACCTTCCTCTCTTTCCTCATTTAATAGTGTGCATGTTACTACCTATGTTACTCCCACTATGACTAAGCATTAGAGGCAAGCAGGCAGGCGGCAAGGATACACATGACGACAACAGCAATGCCTAATCCCACCCACGTATCTGTTAATCACTGACGAAAGAACGCAGCTCTATGAGACTCGATCGGAGGCTACATTGCCAGCTAATGGGCTTTTATAAGCATAATACAAGTTAGAGTCCAACTCTAACTTACTTTGTACACTATATTTGACATAATTCCAACAAATCTAGATGTCTCTTGATAGAGGCAGTGCACAAATATGAACATTGTTGAGCGAAAAAAGGCAGACATGCCCTAAACTGTTGCCCTTATACAGTCCTAACTAATTTTATTTACATGATCTTGTAATGTTGCTACCATTCCACTCGCAGTGTCATATATAGTGCTACACATCTTAATTATTGAGCATAATGTCTTAACTTTCCGCCATACTATTAATAGGACCTATTTGTTTGGACTTTTGTTTCTACTTTTGCAGCTTTTTCACTTTGGCCAAAAAGCCAAAAAAATCTCCTAAATAGGTGGTTTTTGCTTCCGCTTTTTGCTTATACCATCATATAACAATATTGATTCATAAGCCAAAAATCGAAGCAAAAAGGCCCTATTTAGGAGCTTTTGTGGCTTTTTTGCCAAAGTGAAAAAGCTGTAAAAGCAGAAGCAAAAGCCCAAACAAGTAGGGCCTAATTAACCATTGGTTTTTGTGTATTTTACTAAGAGGTCCCTAATCTTTATGTTGTTGTTTAAGTTTCTCATTTTGTTGTTTATTATGTAAAGTCTACAACAAATGGCTGCTACAAATAGGTTATAATATGTGCATCATTGTAATCGACCTTCTCAGGTGTTACTTGCCGTCATGTGTGCCCTTGCCGCCTGCCTGTCTGCCTCTAAGGCTTAGTCATATCCGTGATCTCATCTGGGACTCCGAACAACATGCGGTCACCAAATCACATAACTCATATGATACTATATCGTCAATGAACGTTAACTGTGCGGACCCTACGGGTTCGAGAACTATGTAGACATGACCAAGACACATCTCCGGTCAATAACCAATAGCGGAACCTAGATGCCCATATTGGTTCCTACATATTCTACGAAGATGTTTATCAGTCGAACCATTATGATAACATATGTAATTCCCTTTGTCCGTCGGTATGTTACTTGCCCGCGATTCGATCGTCGGTATCTTCATACCTAGTTCAATCTCATTACCGACAAATTTGTTTACTCGTTCCTTAATACATCACCTTGCGACTAACTCCTTAGTCATTTGCTTGCAAGCTTATGATGTGTATTACGGAGAGGGCCCAGAGATATCTTTCTGATACTCGGAGTGACAAATCCTAATCTCAATTCACGGCAACCCAACAAAACACCTTTGGAGATACCTGCAGAACATCTTTATAATCACCCAGTTACGTTGTGACATTTGGTAGCACACAAGGTATTCCTCCGGTATCCGGGAGTTGCATGATCTCATAGTCAAAGGAATATGTATTTGACATACATGAAAGTAGTAGCAATAAACTGTACGATCAAATGCTAAGCTCACGGATGGGTCTTATCCATCACATCATCCTCATAGTGATGTGATCCCGTTATCAAGTGACAACTCATGTCCATGGTTAGGAAACCTTAACTATCTTTGATTAACGAGATAGTTTAGTAGAGGCTTACTAGGGACACGATATTTGTTTATGTATCCACACATGTATTTAGGTTTCCGGTCAATACAATTCTAGCATGAATACTAAACCTTTATCATGATTAAGGAAATATAATAATAACCATTTTATTATTGCCTCTAGGGCATATTTTCACCAATTGATTCATAAGCCAAAATCGAAGCAAAAAGACCCTATTTAGGAGCTTTTGTGGCTTTTTTGCCAAAGTGAAAAA
This sequence comes from Secale cereale, assembly GCA_902687465.1. Classification (NCBI taxonomy): domain Eukaryota; kingdom Viridiplantae; phylum Streptophyta; class Magnoliopsida; order Poales; family Poaceae; genus Secale; species Secale cereale. The sequence goes on from LR738710.1 coordinate 113,893,696, forward strand.
GCTGTAAAAGCAAAAGCAAAAGCACAAACAAATAGGGCCTAATTAACCATTGGTTTTTGTGTATTTTACTAAGAGGTCCCTAATATTTATGTTGTTGTTTAAGTTTCTCATGTTGTTGTTTATTATGTAAAGTCTACAACAGATGGCTGCTACAAATAGGTTGTAATATGTCGATCATTGCAATCGACCTTCTCAGGTATTACTTGATTATGCGAAGGATCGGGGTATGCCGCACCCTGTTGGTCGGTGGATCAAAGTTTTCTACACTCCACTAGTCGGAAGACGTCAAGCTACTCATCTGCCTTTGTCCAGATGATTATGTTGTTTTAATTCATCTAGTTTCCAAGGACATTCAAGTGATGAAGGTGACCCTTAGTCTTTTTGGTAGGGCCGCAAGGTTGAAGAATAACACCCTCAAGAGTGTGGTATTCGCCATAGCTTGCGAGGGGATGGAGTTTGGGCCATATTTCGCATGGCTTTCCTTCTTAGATGAAGTAGTTCACGTGTACATATCTTGGGCTCCCACTCCACCTTGGGTGGCTTGGGAGACACGAAGTTCATCTTGGACAAGATGGGGTTTAAGCTAGCAGGATGGTCTGGAAAATTATTTTCCAAGGTGGGGAGCCACATGCTCAGTGGTGGAGACAGGGGTTGCCAGTAGGGGCCCTGCCCCACTAACATCATGATTTTGCTACTAAATTACTGATGAATAGTGTAGACTTAGAGATTTTTACTACTAAACATATGTTTTTCCTTAGGTTTGTCCTTCCCCAACCTATTTTAATAGCACTTGCCCCCAACCCTAATCCAAATTTATGACTCTGCTACTTCACATGCTCATCAACAAGGTCTTTCGTCCATGTATGGTGTACTTGTTCACGCCCTCACCCTATCCAAGTGGCTTATTGCGAAGACTAACATGTTGATGAGGGTGTTCCTTTAATTTAAAGGGTTTCTAGGAGTGTAATGATGGACACTATTTAGTCAATAGGGTGCAGGGTTGATGCTCAAAGTCCTCGGGTGGTTTGGGAACTACTAGTTATGACATATTCAGCGTTGCTATCCGGCTGCATTGGCTTTGGCTTTAGTGGATGGATCTAGAGAAGCCATGGATGGAAAGTTGTGAATCTGCTACATGGAAGGTACACTCTCTATCTAGGCCTCCATGTTTGTGTTGAGATATGTGTGTATAACTTTCTCTTTTTTGTTTCACCCAAACAGAAAAACATTTGAACCTAGAACTTTGCACATCAACGTCACATGAGTAATAAAATGTGCATAAAATGTTTCGTGATTTTTTTGGTGGGTCGGAAATGTCGAGAATGATAAATATTATAATAAATCATGTAAATTTAGCTATATTTTTTGCACAAAAAAGTTTGTAATATTTTTTGCGCAGTCTAATATGTGTGTGTTGTTCACTTGCAGAGTTTCAACTTCACATGTTTTCTGGTTTGGTGTAAACAAAAAAGTGAAATTTGTAGTTATTGAGCACGTATCTTGATGCAAAGCTAGATTTCCTAGATAGAGGGCGTAGCTACATGGGAGCTTAAAAATCCCGCACTCCCACATCTCGCATCAATAGGGACCTCTTCGCAACTTCGGCCACCGTTGGCCATGGGCTTAAGGCTAGATTTGTAGTTATTGAGCACGTATCTTGATGCAAAGCTAGATTTTCCTAGATAGAAGGTGTAGCTACATGGGAGCTTAAAATTCCCGCACTCCCACATCTCGCGTCAATAGGGACCTCTTCGCAACTTGGGCCACCGTTGGCCATGGGCTTAAGGCTAAGTATTGGACATATAGGTGGTTGGGTGCCATGGCATGGGTTGAGATCACTCCAATCTTTTATCGCTTTGTTGCGGCATATGGACAATACTGCATAACAAACTAGCAGTGGTAGACAGGAGAAGGCCATCAGTGATGGGCTCTCCTATGGTAGGCACCTGCCATTAACCTCCCACCACTTCTTATAGGTTGTGTGTGTGTGTGTGTCGTTGAGTTAGAGCATCTGTAGCCGTTCCTAATAAATCATCCACAATAAGGTGTCATTGGGGCCATCCCAATACTATTTTTTGGGAACATTGGATGGGTTCTTTGGCACCTCCCCAATTAACTCTTCTCAATATGCACCTGATATACGGATCCGACATGTCAATGGACCAACAATTTCTTTTGCTCCAACTAGGAAATTTGTTTAGTAAAAGGAATAGGACAAAGATGCTGTTAGATCATACTCCCTTTGTCCAAAAAAACTTGTCCCTCTAATAGATGTATCTAGCACCATATGAGGGACAAGCTTTTTCGGATGGAGGGAGTAGATAATAAGAAATACATATGCAGCAAGTCGACAGTACTAATTCATAGTTGCGGCTTGTACAAATCTTGATGCATTCAGCAAACAGTGTAGCCCTGATGTACATAATTCATTATCATTATTTATTATAACATCCGTGCATACATGGACGATTGGTTCTGTCGTGCAGAATCTAACCACATAGTAGTCTGTTGTTACCCTGCAAAAAAGCAGTCTACCGTTGGATCTAGTGTTGACGCCCTTCCTCAAAGACGACGAGGTCACACCGGATGGTGAAGCAATCGTAGTTGAGATGCTTGGAATTTTCGAAGTTTGTGCCTGCTAGGCACTGATAATCCACAAGTGTAGGGGGTCGTTTGTAGCATTTTTCGATAAGTTAGAGTGTCGAACCCAATGAGAAGCTAAAGGTAGAGCAAATATTGCCCCAAGTTCTATCGAGCACCGATACAACTCTACGCACAGTTAACATTTGCTTTATCTAAAAAAGGATAAAACTAGAAGTACTTAGCGGGAACTTAAAGTAAATTGCAAGACAATTAAAGTAGAGTAATAGCAAGCTTTTTGTAACACAAGAGAATGATTTATCCCTAGGCAGTTGATAACAAGTTCCGGTAATCATTCTTGCAATTTTATCTGAGGGAGAGGCATGAGCTAACACACTTTCCGTACTTGGATTATATGCACTTGTGATTGGAACTCTAGCGAGCATCCACAACTACTAAAGATCATTAAGGTCATGAAACCCAACCATAGCATTAAGTATCAAGTCCTCTTTACTCCCATATGTCATACCCCCCTTACTTGGGTTTAAGCTTCTGTCACTCTAGCAACCCGCCACATATTGCAACACCCTACATCGGGGGCCCTTCACGTTTGACCGAGAACGGAGGGCACCGTAGGACAACACAAAAATAAAATATACAATTATACCAACCAAGATCACGATTATGCCATAGGACAAAACAGATCTACTCAAACATCATAGGATAGCCAAATATTATTGGGAAATAATATATGAAGTTGAGCACCATGTTTAAGTAGAGAATTACAGCGGGAATAGAGAGGTTACACCGCTGCATAGAGGGGGAGAAAGTTGGTGTTGTCGGTAGCAAGATTGTTGATGTAGACCACTGTCACGATCCTAGCCCCGGCGGCACTCCGGCGCCACCAGGAGAGAGGTGGAGAGAGCCCCCTCCTTATTATTCTTCCTTGGCCTCCTCCCTAGGTGGGAGGAGGGTTTCCCTTATGGTCCATGGCCTTCATGGCGGCGGAGGGGCGAGAGCCCCTCCGAGATTGGATCTGTCTCTCTGTCCTCTTCTGTTTTGCGTTTTCCAGGTCTGGCCCTTCAAGGTTTCTTAAATTCCCGGATATCTGTAACTCCGATTCTGCTAAAAAAATTACACGATTTTTTCCCGTAAATTATCTTTCTTGCGCCAGTAGAAGGGCTCCAACCGACGTTTGAGTAAGGCACAAGACACCAAGGCACGCCTGGGCCCTGGTGGCGTGCCCTAGTGGGTTGTGGGCACTATGGGCCCCCATTTGCGTTGATTCCACCTCCTAAAAATCACATATATTCCAAAATAATTTTCCGTAAATTTTTATCGCGTTTGAAATTCGTTTAATATGATTTTTCCGCGAAACAAAAACATGCAACAAACAGGAACTGGCACTGGATCAGTAAGTTAGTCCAAATAAATCATATAAATTGTTGCCAAAAGTATGTAAAAGTTGAATAATATTGACATGAAACAATCAAAAATTATAGATACGACGGAGACGTATCAGCACCCCCAAGCTTAATTACTGCTCATCCTCAAGCAGGTAAATGATAAAAAGGATAATTTTTTATGTGGAATGCTACCTAGCATAATCTTGATCATATATCTAATCATGGCATGAATATTAATACATGAGATATTCAAAGCAATAGTGTAGCGACCCGACCCGAATGGGTCGAAGTCTCTGTGCTTAAGTGCCATCCCTGAATCGGTATGCTGACACACACAGTACTCGAGGATTTATAACAGAGGTAAATCACATGTATAAAGTAACGTAAATACTATTACCTCAATCAACATAGCGGAAGTAACAACATGGTTGTGGAGTGCCATCAACACCAACGGCAAAGTTGAGTGTAGACATCGCAACCCTAACGTATCACTTAGTCATCGGATAATTTTCTGCAACATGAGACGTTGCAGCCATGTAGGTCAGTACATTGAATGTACTGGCAAATTCACACCATAGAATAATGATGAACAATATCTATCACTACATGCATATTTGGCTGGTGGAGGCTGTAAGGTTTGTTTCGGATAAAGCTAGTTTTTTCCTACAACAAAGGAATAGATTTTATTTACTACTCAGTTTAGTTATGCAATATTGAGAATGGGTCCTCCATCTCAATCCCCAAATTACCAAAATCGTTAATAACCCAACAAATTAATTATATAGAGTGTTGAGATTAGTAAAATAATCCACTTCTAGATACTCAAATATGTCCATAACCGGGAACACGGCTACTCATGTATAGTTTGTACACTCTGCAGAGGTTTGTGCACTTTTCCCCACAAGACTCGATCGCCTCCGTTTAATTTCTTGCACTTCATAGTGTTTGAGAATCGGATGATCGAGGCACGGTCTTTCAGAAACATTCACTCTTTACCCTGGATAGACCGGTACACCTACATTTCCCCTACATCTGCTAGTCCACCACTGAAAGAGCTCACACAACATACTCAACTATGCTAGGGCCCATAATGGCTTGTGGCTGCACATGGAAGTTTCTAGGAATGAAATATCATATGATCCCTTTGAGCCTGGGTGGCATTCCAATAGGATGATCACACGGGTCCTCCGGGATCCCCTAGGGCAAACACTGGTTTCTCCAGGTGCCCGGGCAAGCCACTGGTTTCTCCAGGGTGCCCCAACCAATCCATCCATATGTGTATTAAAGTTGTCACCTTAAAGTTTCCTTTAGTTAAATATCTCTCTCACAACTTTCATGAAATCTCACAAACCATTCCACGTCTACGCATGGCTAAGCAATAAGTAACAAAGCGTATATTCTCGAGGTTGATCTCAAGTCATTGGGTTCCTACCTCATGAGCTACATAGCATCACCACATGTTTACAAACCCTACTAATGCAATCTTTCAGGATATAACTAATGCATGTAAAAACTGGGTATAGGAAAAGTATGATCAAAGTGTGAACTTGCCTTGTACTGTTGATGTAGATTCTTCGCATTCATAAATCATGATAGATCTACTCGTCACACTTCGATCAATCTAACGTAAGCAAGCAATTGTAACCACACATAAGCAATCATGAAAAATAATCGAAAAATAGAACTAGGAAATCTTCGAAAACGAGCAAACGACTCTTGCAACAGAAAACAATTTCTGATAGTACCAAAATTAAGTGAATTTGGCCTTATCAAATATTTAGGTCAAGAGCTTCGATTTGCAAAAAAGAATCAACTCAAACGGAGTTACGAAACTCAAGTTATGACAAAAAAAAGTTTGAATATGAATTTGAATAAAATTCGAAATTTGAAAGTTGCAAAAAGTTTATTTGATAGATTCACTGTATATGTGGGATCTAGTCGAAAATCTAGGTGCAGGTTTCATCTAATTTGGATGAACGAGTAAAAAGTTATGGCTATTTGAAAAATCGGGGCCAAGCTGTTTTACGGAAGAAAAAATAGTTACGGCTAAAAAAAATCTAGGCCTAAAGTGTAAATACATGGCTTGTTTATAAATCTAATTATTCTATCGTACTCCCTCCGTTCCTAAATATAAGTGTTTCTAGAGATTTCAATAAGGACTATATACGGATGTACATAGACATACTTTAAAATGTAGATTAACTCATTTTACTCCATATGTAGTCCCTTTTGGAATCTCTAGAAAGACTTATATTTAGAAACGGAGGGAGTACTAGTCTAGAAATAATAAGCTACGGGAGTATAAAAAAATACGAAGAAAGATACCTTTAGGGACACAAAAGACGACTTCGAAGAGAGGAGACTATTTTGAGAATTCCCGCCGGAGAGAAGAAATAATATTTTCTTTTGTGAATCTAGTCAAACCAAAATATTGATTTAATCCGAATCGGATGATTTTTGAAGGCTCTATGAGTCTATATTTATAGATGGAAAAGAGGCTTAGAGGTTAAATGTTAGTCAATGTGGGACTAAACATAAATAAAATTAAACGAAACAGAAGAGAAAACGAAGCGGCTCGCAGCACGGGCCTAAAGGCCATCAGCGGTACGTGTACGCGCTGCTGTTATCTTTTTCTTGTAAATTCAGCCAAAGTGAAAAAAGGAAAAAAAATGGAAAAAAGGCTGCTAGGCTTGGCCCATATAGAAAAAACATAGATATGGCATCTGCTGCCACTATGTTACGCACGCGGGCGACAGATAATTATCGGCGCATGTGCAGTTTTTTTAAATAAAAACAGAAAGGAAATACTGGAAAACGAAAACTAAAATAAAATTTTATATAGGTATATTATATTTCAAAATTTTCAGAAACAATTTTCCTAATTGATGATCATTTTTTTGGTGGCCAATAAGTTCCATAAAAATTTAAATAAAGCAAACAGTACTACTGGTTCATTTAAAAACCAAATAAAAATATTTTAAAATACTAAAATGATTTCAAACTCATTTTTCTATACTTTTCTACTGTAGGGAATCATTTTACCTTATTTCCCATATATTTTATTTTTGGAGAAAAATAATTTGAATAAAAACCAAATAACTCAAATTTTAAAATGAGTTTCAAAAAATATTTCAAAGGAACTTCCAACTCATATTTCTTATAATTTGAAGAAGTCATTTTATCTTCTCTTAAGAAAATCATTGAGTTGCATAAAGTTTCTGAATTTGAAATATTTTCAGAATGGAATTCAAATCTTTTCAAAACCATTTTCATTTTATTAAATGGAAGAAGTCATATCATCTTCACTCTAGGGTTTTGTGATGAAATGAATTTGAATTCATGGGAAACATAAAAGCAAGGTGAAAGTTTGGGAAAGTCATTTCATTCCCTCTCATTTAACTTTCAAAAAGTTTCAAATTTCACTCAATTTCACACTAGCAACCACACCACAATCAAACAAACAATCAAAATTATTTATTTATTACAACATTCTAAAATTTAGAATTTTGGGATGTTACAAACCTACCACACATAAAATGAATCTCGTCCTCGAGATTCGAAGAGGCTAGCAAGAAATAGGTTGGGGTTCGGGGTCTCCTAACAAATCCATTGATCGGTATGGTCTAGTGTGCTACCACACTTAGAAGCATGGTATGTTTCCATCAAAAGCCATGTACTCCATCCTTATTGTTGACAGGGTCGGTCTTCTCAAACCTTCTGGATAATTCCTTCTCTGGACTCTCCCGGTAGTGGCATAACCTTTGTCCTCAATTCTTATGTCCTTTCATCTTGGAAAAGTTTTTTCGAGACTGGCTCTTCTTAGTTGACAGGTCTGGCGCCAATACTAAACAAATATCGATATCTCATGGTGGTCATCAAACTAGTTGACTGTGCAGAAAATGGGTCTAGGCTTCATCCTCACCGTATGACGTACGGTTGGCAACAACTGCCTTGTACAAGGGAAAATTGTCATACCATTCTAAGGTTTAAACAAGGTTTTGACATCGTCGTCTCTCTACTATGGGTAAGTCACTCAGATTTACCATCCTGTATAACAGAGGCGAATAATAAAAGTAAGTCGACATGGTGATCAATCCATTCCGCATCCAAATCATTACCTTGTATATGGTTTAGTGAATCTCGCATTCTAACACTCGGTCATCCATACAAGCATTGCAGATTTTCTCTTGTCAACGAACTAAGTTCGGATAAATCCATTGATTCTATAGCCCAAACAACCATCTATCGTTTCTTCACAACCCACGAGTTTTGCATAAACACCTATAAGATCGTCTGTTGACAAAGTCGTAACTTCTACCAAGGGTTTTCCTTCAGCAAGAGTGTGCTTGCTTTCTTGACAGGTCCTGGGGCCTGTGGGTTATGGCTCATCTCACCACTAGTAACACTTGGCCTCATCATCGGGTTGCGATTAATCATTCTTCCAACATCAAGCTTCCTTAGCATTTGTAAATCCATCCAATTTGTATGGTTACCCTTGCTTCTATTGGTACAAATTACAATGTAATTACTCAGACTCATCATTGAGTGGTCCATTCCAAAGTCTGACGTAACTAACCACTGGCTCTTATATTCGGGTAACGGTGTTGGGTTCTACCACCCTTAAAATGAAAACCCCTTGTGTTTCCTCAAAATCTTATTCCATGCATCATGAATTCACGCATCACTTATATAGTAACAACCCACAAAATCCAAAATCAATACCATGATGCTAACTTTATTGATTCTAAAATTGTTACAATCTCCTGCATTTCCATTACATGCTTCAACTCGACTACTTAGCACAAGTCTCCTTCTCCTTGGGACAATCTCTAGCATAGCGCCCTGCTTCATTATAGCATAAACATATTACTTCTGACAAGTCTTGTGGTTCCCTTGTGATTACGTAGCCTCCTTAGGTCCTCGGCTTATGGGCCCACTTCAGAACTTGTATATCCTTAACTCATCCTGGGAGTCACTATTTCTCCACACTCCAGCATTAAACCCTCTTTAAATCCAATTGTACTTATTTCCTTCATACCCTTGGGGTAAGCATCATATCAAAAATAAACTCCAACTTACTTTGTGCAAACTCCACTCTTTGGAGCAACATTTTCGTTTCCATAGGTCCAGTGTTCACACAGAAAAGTATCGCCCCAAAAAAATGCACTGGTTCATCCGTAATTCATATTCTCCTCTTATCAAATCTTTTATTACATCCTGAACCACTATTCAACACTCAAATTTCAAGGCGCTTCACTACAAATGTTTCCAACCACATAGTTTGGTATGGTCAAGCACTCCTTCCATCTATTCATTTGTCTTTGCTGAGGATGCTTCAGTCCCACTAGACTTGTGCAATGTGATCCTTGAAATCATCAATATTTTGCTTCATCATGGTGGCTGTGTTCTTCATCTCCATCATCTCTGCATGCACCCCACTCAGGCATTCCCAAGTGCGACGAAGTCTTGCTTTAAGTATTTCTCCAATCAGACATATGGCCTCCATAGCAACTTCACGAACAGAGTCGAAGAATGTTGTTCGCGGTACTCGGGAGATGAAAAAGTATTGACTCGTAGTTTTTGGGAAAACTCCTTTCACACGGTGGAGGTGTACCTCCATATACCAAAGTTCAACTCCATCCTCCAGGAAGGGATAACCCTTGTAGGCTGCATTTCCTTCAAGGTGGATATGCTTCATCATATTCTTCAGGATCTTCGGGTAATCCTGATCGCTAGTGAGGGTCATGATCGTTTCCGGGCCCTTGAGAAAAGACTCGTAAAGGGTTGTCATTTGTAGGTATAAGATAGAAGGGGTACTCAGGATAATGTATGTATTTCCTTGGCTGAAATATGGTTGTTTGTCCAAGAAAGGTTTAGGGTCAGGTTGTCCATGGGTTCAAGGTTTTAGTCTAGGTGAGATAGCAAGAGAGGCACTCATAATCATCCAACAACTCATAACATTTCATATGAGATTCCAATATATCACCTCCTATTGCTTCATGAGCTATTACAATGTTCTTTCCATAACTCAACTCAACATCCAAATGAAAAGAGTGTATTCCACATTTATTTACATGCTTTATTCCAATAATCAAGATCTCAACTACTCCGCTCAATCTTTCCTCGGGTCTGAACCTTCTCTAGCAAAATGCCTTACTTCCTTGCAGCGTAAACAAATGACATCAGACAAATCTAGGGACTTCATGGTGACTATCTTGGTTCACTGGGTTCTTGGCTTCCTTGTTGGGCAGTTGCTAGCGTAATGACCTAAGTCCTTGCACCTGTAACATGTGATGTGACTCAGGTCCTTTTTCACAGAAATTGGGTTGTTCTGGGGACACATGCTCTTTCTCTTCCTCGACTTCTTCGTTCCTATCAATTCTTCTATCTCTTGTGCATCAAACTCCACCTCTTTTGTCGGGAAATCTCCCACATACTCTTGGCTTTACTTCGTGCAATACTGTGAAAAATGTCCTTCTTCTCCACATGAATAGCAAGCACGGGAGAAAAATCTTTTCAGACCTTCTCCATCAGGGTCGTCAATACCTTCCTCCATCGCGGATTCCTTTAAAATTTCTTTGAGGGCTTCTTTCATTGCTTCTTTCTTCTGCTGGATAGTTCATTGTACCATGGGGTAAATGCGACACTGAGCAGGGTAGTGGGTAGTCCCTTCACACAAGAAACAAGTAATCTGCCTAGTTGGGCATTCTTCAGCTGGGTGACTTTCTTCCCAATGAGGGCATTCATCCTTATGCTCCTCCTGGGTGTGTCCAATTTCTCCACAAATCCTGCAGGCAAAAGATTTCTTCTTCCGGTTATCACCATGCTTTCTGATGAGATGGGATTTTAATAGAGTCTTCTTGAATTCCTCCCAACTTATTGCTCCATTACATCCTTGTACGACTTGATGCATTTTCCACCATGTTGCAACACTTTTTGTAAAGTATTGAAGAGCATATTGAACCTCATACTTCCTTACAATCAAATTTTTCCTGAAGTGATCCTCAATGTTTTATATCCATAGCTCTGCCTCCGGCTGGGTCATCGGTCCAGAGAATATAGGTCTATCTTCATTCGTCCTCTATTGGGTCCAAGGATTTTGGGATGAGATTCGGGAGGTGGAGAGAGATACACTCAATACAAACAATAGTTTTGAAAAGACGGTTTTATTTTGTGGCTGTCGGAAAAACATCAAACAATTGACGGCTCACAATCCTCGCATCTAACGTAAGTACATAACAGGGGTTTGGTGTTCTGATACGTCCATTTTGCATCATGCTTTTATGTTGATATTTATTGCACTATGGGCTGTTATTACACGTTATGTCACAATACTTATGCCTTTTCTCTCTTATTTTACAAGGTTTACATGAAGAGGGAGAATGCCAACAGCTGGAATTCTGGGCTGGAAAAGGAGCAAACATTGGAGACCTATTCTGCACAACTCAAAAAGCTCCAAAACTCCATGAAACACCATTTCAGAAAATATAAAAAATATATGGCGAAAGAGATCTGCCAGGGGGGCCACCACCTGTCCACGAGGGTAGGGGCCGCACCCCCCTGCCTCGTGGGCTAGCCGGTGACCCCCCGATGCCCATCTTCTCCTATATGAGGTGTTTTGACCTGTAAAAAATCATAAGGAGGCTTTCGGGACCAGACGCCGCCTTCTCGAGGCGGAACCAATCTAGGGCTCCGACAGAGCTGTTCTGCCGAGGATACTTCCCCACGGGAGGGGGAATCCGTCACCGCCGTCATCACCAACAACTCTCCCATCTTGGGGAGAGTTATCTTCATCAACATCTTCACCAGCACCATCTCCTCTCAAACCCTAGTTCATCTCTTGTATCCAATCTTTGTACCAAAACCTCAGATTGGTACCTGTAGGTTGCTAGTACTGTTGATTACTCTTTGTAGTTGATGCTAGTTGGTTTATTTGGTGGAAGATCATATGTTCAGATCCATTATGCGTATTAATACCCCTCTGATCATGAACAATATTATGTCTTGTGAGTAGTTACTTTTGTTTCCGAGGACATGGGAGAAGTCTTGCTATAAGTAGTCATGTGAATTTGGTATTCGTTTGACATTTTGATGAGATGTATGTTGTCTCTCCTCTAGTGGTGCCATGTGAACGTCAACTACATGACACTTCACCATTGTTTGGTCCTAGAGGAAGGCATTGGGAAGTAATAAGTAGATGATGGGTTGCTAGAGTGACAGAAGCTTAAACCCTAGTTTATGCGTTGCTTCGTAAGGGGCTGATTTGGATCCATATGTTTCATGCTACAGTTAGTGTCGGGGATATACCCCGCGGTATGACCCGGCTGGAGTTATAACCCGGCTGACAGATAAGACAGATGATAAACCAGATGGTAAACCGGCTCACGGTTAAGACAGATGATAAACCAGATGGTAAACCGGCTCACAGATAAGTCAGATGATAAACCAGATGATAAACCGGCAGACAATCATAAACTGGCAGACCATCATAAACCGGCAGACAGTGATAACTCGGTGGCCAGGGGTTATTAAGCCCAAGACGTTATGAAGCCCGAGACGTTGAGAAGCTCGTGAAGAGAAGTCATAATAGTTAAGTCTTAAGTCCGATTTGGACTTTACATGTAACCCGCCCCTTCAACATATATAAGGAGGGGCAGGGCTCCCCAAAGGGGGGAGGTTCTCACAAGTTAGAGGCGCCATATTCTTTAGGGCTAGACACAACTAAAGGAGAGTCGGTTTACCGGCGACTCCATGAGGGTCATAATGAGATCTAGTCTCAAACAGCATGTAGGGCTATTACCGGATGATGTTTCCCGGGGCCCGAAGCTGTCTAAATCCTTGACTTGTGTACGTCTCTCGATTCCGCTCAACCCCTCTCAAGCTACCACATAGATGCGTTGGTCTCACGACTAAGTCCTCACACTAGGACATCTGTCGTGACAATTCCACGACAGTTGGCGCCATCGTGGGGCTGCACGGTGGTGTTGAGTTCTTGAAAGGATCTTTCCTAGGGTATCGAGAAGTTCGCAGGTTTCCAGATGAAGAAGAGCCTGTTTTGAAAACAATCTATATCAACAACCGCAGTAATTCGCCGTATCAACCCGGAGAAGTTTTTCATGGGCGTTTTTTGATTGATTCTGTTGGAAGGATCATCAAAGAGGATTCGGAAAGATTTAAACATGGTTGGCCGTGTACATCAGTAGGATCAATTTGCAATTTTTCAATGAAAAAGACCAAAGACCCGGACGCGGAAGGGTCAAACCCACCACGACCCGTGACTTGCTTTGATATGCCTCCGAGCTAAACCTCGTCTGGCCGGGGAGCCTTGAGCCGCCCAGTCTCGACCCGCTCCTGTGGCAAGTCGCCGCGCCATGAGCCGCCGTGCTTCAAAGCGCCGCTGCCCTCCTTGAGTCTCCGGGCCTTGCGCTTACCCCGTCAGCACGCACCTTCAAGCCGGCCTACTTGCCTCGCCTTTAAGTCACCGTCACGGCCTCGCAATCAGGTCGCTGCAATCTCGTGCCATCCAAGCCGTAGATGCTTCAGACAAAAGTCAGAGATGTATCAGATATAGCAAGATTTTCTCTATGCAATTCTCGGATGGGAGTCGGACTTCTTGCGGAGTCGCCTATTCGCCTCGAGACGCCGGCCGCCGCGGCCCTCTGTCGGTCTGGCCTTCGCCTTGAGCTGGCGCGCGTCGCGCCACCGAGTCGTTGTAGCCTTCCTCCATGGATTTCCTCTTTAACCTTGACCAGTGCCCCGTGGGCGAACCCGGCTCCTTCTGCAGCCGTTGACTTGTCAAAAACGGCTCTGCTTTCGCGACGGATTGAACCGCCGCTGCTGAAGATCGCCGCCGTATTGCTTCGCTGCCAGGAGCTCACTTCCAGTGGGGAGCCGGCTTGCTATGCGTTGACCCGGCCGCCTCGCATCTACTGGCTACTCTTGAGCCGCTACCGACGGCCGCCTTGGTGTCGTACCTTGAGCCACCATCATCATCACCTCGCCTTCCACCGCTTGCTTTTGTGGTGCCATCCGCGAGTTACCCACTGCCTAAGCTGCTGCTGCGGCCTCCAACTCGCCGGTTTGGCATCCATGGCTAGACTCCTGAGCCGATCAACTGCATGACCGAGTCGTCGTATCCCTGCCTACTACGGCCACACCCGGGCGCGCTTGGGTCGTCCATCGTTCAACTCGGCTCCGTATAAGCCGGCCTCGGTCACTTCCGCCCACTTCTGTGGGCCACCCAACTCTGCAGACAAAGCCGCTTCAAAGACGTCTCCACTGCGACCGGTCTCCACACGGCGCGCCGCTTCACACCATCGCGGTCAGCTCAAACCGCCGTCGTCTCCACGCGTCTGAACCGCCCCGGTTTCCATGTTCCTCCCGCAGACTCACCTGCGTCACAGCGGGTTGTTGTCCTTCGTCCTGTGGTGCTGCGGGTTCCCGCGGGTTGTCATTGGTCACACTTCCGTGGGCCTCTTCAGCTTTAGCCGCGCTTTTGAACCACCGAGGCCGTGATCTGGCTTGCCCCGGCCAGCGGCGGTTCACTACTACAGCCCTGATACGTCCAAAACGTATCTATAATTTCTGCTTGCTCCATGCCTCTTTTGTGTGATATTGCTATGATATTTATGCACTTCCATACACTTTTGATCATATTTGGACTAACCTATTAACTCAGTGCACCCCAGTGCCAGTTTCTGTTTTCCGCTGTTTTTATATTTCAGGTTTTCCCATTACGTAAATTGCCAGAAAAATCCCGGGAAAAATATAAAAAAAATCAGCGTTCCGGAAGCTTCCATGCGGCCAAAGTAGGGCCAGAGGGGGCCCACAGGGGCTCCAGGCGGCCAGAGGGCGCGGCCCCCCTCCTGGCCGCGCCGCCAGGGCGCCTGGGCCCCCCTTGCCTCTTCTGACGCCCCCCTTTGGCATATATTTACACCGCGTCCCGAAACCCTCGAGGACGGAACCCTTTTTCGCGATCTCATCTCTGTTCCGCCGCCGCCGCGCTTCCAAGATCGGGAGCACCAGGAGAACTCTTCCCGGCACCCTGCCGGATGGGAGGATCACCACCGGGAGCTTCTCCACCACCATGGACGCCTCCCGGATGAGTTGTGAGTAGTCTCCCTTGGACCATGGGTCCATGACCAGTAGCTATGTGATGTTCTCCTCCCCTCTTTGTTCTTCACCGATTAGACCTCGTGAGCTGCCCTACATGATCGAGGCACATATGTAATCCTTATGCTGTTGCTATGATGAGTTTGCTGGGATCCGATGGATTATGAGATTATGTTCAGATTGTGTGTGAGTAATATATTTGATTCACCTCTTTTATATTTATGTTCTTGAGTAATTCTTGCATGTTCTTCGTTACTGTTTATTGCTTTGGCCAAGTAGTAGGTAGTAACTCCAAGAGGGAACGTTATGCTTGATTGTGGGTTCATGCCCCTCGATGACTAGCTTGAGTGACAGAAACATGAGTCTAGGGGATGTGCTGTTGCCACAAGGGGGAAAACAACGGTGCTTGTACTTGCGGGTGCAAGGATTGTTTACTTTACGCAAAGTTCTTTTAATGCAGTTGTCTGTTGCTTTGAGTTTACACTATGGGTGGGACTCGCAACTTAATACCAGCGAGATGTTCTGGATAGATATCTCAAGGTGGATGATTAGTAGTAGATGCAGATGGATTTCGGTCTACTTGCCTTGGCGTACCGCCCATGCTTTTGAGCCTCTACCTTTCTTTGCAGCATAGTTAGCATTGGTTTGCGCACATAATCCTGTCAATTGCCCAGCTGTAATTCGTTTACCTCGCTTAGCTGTTTTATCGTCTTTTGGGAGAGAGACATTGATGTCTACACACGCTTCTACTCTTGTAGACTATGTTGGGCCTCCAAGTGCAGAGGTTTGTAGGACAGCAGCAATTTTCCTCAAGTGGATGACCTAAGGTTTATCGAACTCAGGGAAGTAGAGGTTGAAGATGGTCTCTCTCAAGCAACCCTGCAACTAAGATACAAGAAGTCTCTTGTGTCCCCAACACACCTAATACACTTGTTAGATGTATAGGTGCACTAGTTCGGCGAAGAGAGGTTAAATGGCAAGTGATATGGATGGCAAAACAAGGTAATATAAATATGTAATAAAAAGTGCAGCAAGCAAACAAGTAGTAAACGTGAGCACAAACGGTATTGCAATGGTGGAAACGAGGCCTAGGGTTCATACTTTCACTAGTGGCAACTCCCAACAACATTAACATAATCGAATCACATGATATTTCCCACAAAACATGCAAAGGGGACACACTCGGAGGTCATTCCTTCGTGGTCAAGAGAGGACGAGAATTATGTAGGGCTACAAAAGCACACCTCAAAGTTCGTAGTTCTCAATCGAAGGATTTCCCAATGTCACCGCGGCCATCCAAAGAGAGTCCCACAATCACCACAACATATCTAAAGGATAGTCAAAGACAAGCACCAAGAGACTCTCAATCTTCAATCAACACACAAGAGAGGAAATCACTCATGAAAATATTGTTCTAATCCATGTCCAATAGACCGCTGTCACCTTGGTCTCGGGGATTATACTAGATAAAGACAAGTGAGTACATCAATCCAATACATAGAGGAAGGGGAAATATCATGGGATCACCCTAGATTAACATAGCCTATGATCACAACGAAGATCACATCATGGGAGAGATAATTGACCACATAGCTACTGGTAAGAACCTGAGCCCCGAGGAGGAACTACTCCCGCACCATGGAGGGAGGAAGCAACGTCGATGGAGATGAATCCGGGGGCACTTCCCCGTCCCGACAGGGTGCCGGCGCAGGAATTCTGGTTCCCCGAAGCTTGATGGCGATGGCGGCGGAGATCGGAATCGCGTCTGGAGAAAAGGGTTCCGGTTCTCAGGGTTTCGGAGGGTCCTTTAAATATATGCCAAAGTAGGGCATCGAGGGAGCCTCGGGGGGCCCAGGCGCCCCCCCGGCGCGGCCCAGGGGGGGCGCGCCCACAGGGCGCCTGGAGCCCCTGTGCCCCCCAGGCTGCCCTTCAGACGCAGTGTTGTTTCCGGAACGCTGATTTTTTATATAATTTTTCTGGATTTTTCTGGGCAGTTCTCGAAACGTGAAAACCTGAAATACAAAAACAGCCGAAAACAGAAACTGGCACTGGGGTGCACTGGATTAGTAAGTTAGTCCAAATATGATCAAAAGTGTATGGAAGTGTATGAATATCATAGCAATATCACCCAAAAGTGGCATGGAGCAAGCAGAAATTATAGATACGTTTTGGACGTATCAACATCCCCAAGCTTAATTCCTGCTCGTCCTCGAGTAGGTAAATGATAACAAGAATAATTTCTGTGGTGACATGCTATTAACCATATAGGACTTTTTCATAGTCATATGACAAAATCTTATTGAGACAATGATTCTATAGTAATTAAGTTGCCTCAAGAGAAAATCACAAATGACTGAAAGTTTTACAATATGAAACTGAAACATCAAAAAGATTTGTAATGAACATGATGTGCAGATATGATAAAGTGATATCTAGCTTGCCCCCTTTAGTGATGCAAAACATAAATGCAGGGGCACCTTCAAGGTTTAAGTGATGACTAGATACAATCATTTTAGAATAAACGATATCACAATCATGCAAAAGACAATGCTACTTTGGGACAATGCACATTACACTCAGAATGACAATCATGCTCTCAGTAGTTGGTGCTTTAACATAAAAGTAAAAGAATGGTTATGTGCTAGAGCTTTTTATTTTGAAAACATGGAAGCAATTGTGTCAACGGTAGTAGTACTTCATGTGTCATGCATAAAACATCCTATAAGTTGCAAGCCTCATGCATCGAATACCAATAGTGCTCGCTCCTTGTCCTAATTAGCTCGGCTTCCCATGGGTTATCATTGCATTGCATATGTTTCAACCAAGTGTCACAAAGGGGTACCTCTATGCCACCTGTACAAAGGTCCAAGGAGATAAATCGCATTTGATTTCTCGTTTTTGATAGATCTCAACTTGAGGACATCCATACCGGGACAACATAGAAAATAGATGATGGACTCCTCTTTAATGCATAAGCATATTCTCATGAGAGATTGAGGATTAAGGTCCAAGCTAAAACTTCCACCATGATGCATGGCTTTGGTTGGCGGCCCAATGTTCTTCTCTAACAATATGCATAGTTATTCAACCCACGGCAAATCACCCTTACTTCAGACAAGACGAACATGCATAGCAACTCACATGATATTCAACAAAAGTGTGACAGTTGATGGCGTCCCCAGAAACATGGTTACCGCTCAGCAAGCAACTTATAAGAAATAAGATACATAAGCAACATATTCTTTACCACAATAGTTTTTAGGCTACTTTCCCATGAGCTATGTATTGCATGGTTAGTTTGCTTAGTGCAGGTGGAGGTTAGCAAAAGACTGGGAGCGACCAACTAAGAGAGCAATGACGGTCATAATCATGCAGAGCGACAAAGCAATATTGAATCAGGCATGGAAGTTATATCGCTACTCAGAAATAAAAGATCATCAAGGCTTGACAGACTTTCTTTACAGTCTTGAATATGCGTGAGCATACGCCAAGTCAATCAAAATAAATTCTCGAAGGAAGATATTACTAAACCATACCACATCATAGGCAAACAAACCAAGTTGGTACTCCAATAGCACATTGGGAACCCCCCAGCTATTTGAGATTAACCATAAGAAAACCTGAACTACTAAGCACCATCATGCAAGTAGCATCTTTATCATAGACACATTGACCAATGCAACGGAAGCAAACTCTCTTAATAAGGTGAGCATGGTAATTAAAGAGAGTTCAAGCAACCAACTAAATAAAAGCTCTTGAAAATATAAGCATGAATACTAAGAGCAGAGCACGATAGTAGCTATTAAAAGACAAAGAACACACACAGCATAGATAGACATGAAAATTGTATGTTATGTTCTAGGTAGAAGTGGAGCGTGTTTCTCTCCCACATAAAGGAATGCTGGGTTCTGACTCGTTATGAAAAACTAAAAAGAGAACTAAAAGCAAGACGCTCCAAGCATAGCACATAACACATGAAGTGATAAAAATATAGCGAAACGAAAGACGAACTGATAATGTTGATGGAGAAGGGGATGCACGGGGGCATCCCCAAGCTTAGACGCTTGAGTCTCCTTGAATATTTCTTGGGGGTGCACGGGGGCATCCCCAAGCTTGAGCGCTTGACACTCCTGAATCTTTTTATCATCTTCCCTCGCACACTTGAAAACTCCCTTCATACATAACTCATCATAATCTGATTAGCGAGGTTAGTACCCTTAATAAAATAATTATACCTTGCTGGAAATAAGGATATTCTTGAAGTTCTACTGTTTCTCAAGATTGCCAAAAGATTTTTGCAAAGAAAAAAAAACAAGTTCTTGATTTGCAAAGTGAAGGAAAGGCAAAACAGGACAGAATCTGCGAAAAACAGAACAGCAGGTAGTAATTGATCTGTTCGGGATACTTCTGCAACTCAAATCAAAAAACTCAGAACAGATGCACGAAAGACAATTATATAGAGAACGCTGTAAAAAAAATTCAGACCAAAAAGATGATCTGGTGATTTTATACGAATTTTTCTATCCAAGGACAGAATCTGTTTCCTGGACAGCACCTCACAACTTTTGAACTTTCTAACAATCAGAGGCTATACTTGGCACAAATATGAAAAACAAAGATACAATGATGATGCTACAACAGTAAACAACATCAAGACACAACAAAAGCAAAATAAAATTGTATTCATTATGGGCTGCCTCCCAAAAGCGCTTTCTTTTATGCCTTTAAGCTAGGCATAAGACTTTAATGATGCTCTCGTAGGAATAAGAGTTGAAGAACAAAAGAGAGCATCAAGAAGTAAATACCAAACACATTTAAACCTAACATGCTTCCTATGCATAGGAATATTGCAATAGAATAATTCATTGAAGCACGAAGTAGCTAGCATAGGAAGGCAAAACAAGCATAACTTCAAAATATTCACCATAAAGAAAGGAAACTTCTTATTATTAAGATATTTAGAACCAAGTCTCCCTATCTCATTATAAATTTCAGTGGCATCATGGATGAACTCAACAATATAAGCATCACATAAAGCATTGTTACCATAATCCACATGCAAAAAGGTACTCTTACTCTCCACATAAGCATAATCTTTCTCATTGGTAATAGTGGGAGTAGGACTATCATAAACCACCTGAACACTATAGATTAATTGTGTAGTAGGAGGGTGGTGTTCAACAAGGGAGTAATTCCCTTCATGATTATGACAAGTTTCATAAGGATAATTTCTCCTTATGTCATAGGTACCTTTATAATCACTATAGATTGGAGTTATAACATCATCATGGTAGAGAAGGGCATTATCATTGCTAGCAACTATATTTGTAATCATGTTGTCTTTATTCTCACTAGCAAGAGAATTATCAATTATCACATCACTAGTGGGGATAGGATTGGCAATCCTATCATCCCCAAGCTTAGAGCTTCCCATATCTTCACTTTCAGAGTTGGTACCAAATAGATTTTCAAGATCATAAGCAGCATTATCATCATTTTCCCAATCGCAATAAGTAACATGCATATCATAATCAAAGTCATCTTCAATAGTACATACAGACGTATCATCAAGATGATAATTAAGGCAATAAACTTCACCTTCTTCTTTAACCTTACAACCGTTAGGATAAAAGTTGACAGAAGGAATATGCTCAGGCCAGGTTGATACCCATTCTTCTTCCTTCTTGCTCCTCCTCCTCCTCCTCCTCCTCCTCTTCTTTTTCTTCTTCTTCACCTTAGGAGGGGGTGGTTGGAGATGAAGCTTCTCCACATATCCTGGTTTATCATTAGAAACAATAGGGGAAACTTGGGAGAAACTCTCCTTTTTATTAGAAGAAATATAAGAGACATTTTTATACTTTGGCAAAGTTCCCTCCTTTCTAATCTTACTTATGTAATCATTTTCATGGCAATTAACAACACAATAGAGATGGCAATTTTGCAAAGTGTTTTTTATTCCTATGGCATTATCATCCAGCCAAGAAGTCTTTTTTGATAGCTCTTCACACATCAAAAATAACATAAGCCCATCATAAAGATCAGAGGTGATCATGTCATCACACAACCGGTTAACAGTTATGTTTTGAAAGTTCATGCATTGAAAATTAAAGTGACCCTCTATACGACAAAGTTCACAAGTAAAAGGATAAAGGTCACACAATTCTCTAGCAATTTCATTTAAATCTCTGACCCAAGTGATTGTTCTTTCATGCTTATGTTGCTTACAATACTTCTCTTCTTCAATCATAGGCCTTTCACAAGGTCTATCCACTCCACAAAAATTAACATGCTTATATAAAACTTCATTTTTAGGAATTGGATCATGCATGTTGCAATCATCATGAACAATTTCATTTTCTTTGCAAGTCTCTTTAAAAGGTTTATGATGCTTGATCCAATCCTCCTTAGGCATATTAAGATGTGAAGCAAAAGATTTGAGGAAATCAACAAGGAGTTGAGAATCTAGCCCAAACTTAGCACTAAACTTATTAAAACTTGTAGTTTCAACAAAGGACTTAATGCAATCATACTCATAAATTATACCTGACTCTTTACCTTTGTCGATCTCCCAATCTTCAGTGTTGCGTTGAATTCTTTCAAGGAGTTCCCATTTAGCATCAATCTTTTTGTTTGTGAAAGAACCCATAGAGGAAGCGTCGAGCAAGTCCTTATCCTGTCGAGAGAGCCTCACATAGAAGTTAGTAATAATAATATCTTTGGGGAGCCCATGGTTAAGACATTTTAGCATTAATGTTTTCAGTCTCCCCCAAGCTTGAGCTATGCTCTCTCCGTCATGAGGATAAAAATTATAAACATAATTCCTATTCTTATGGACTTCATGAAGAGGATAAAACTTGGAGTAAAAGAGAGAATGGATCTCTTCCCACTCCAGCAGGTGAGAGTCATTTAGTAGCCTATACCATTCCAATGCTTTTCCTTTCAGTGACAAGGCAAATAATTTCCTCATGACAAACTCCCTCGATACACCTGCAAGCTTAAATAATGAACATAGTTGTGACAGATATAGCAAGTGTTCACCGGGATGTCTGTCTCCTGCATAATGATTAGCCAAAACATAATTGATAATACCAGCCGGCATTTTATAGGGCACAATTTCAGTAGGGGGAGGAGCAACCACCACAGGTGTGGGGTGTCTTCCCGCAAGCAACGATCCAATAGCACGGTTTTCCATAAACATAACTAGTGAAATAAAAACAAGAAACAAAAAGATTTAATTGCAAGATCTAAAGATATACCTTCAAGCACTCACTTCCCCGGCAACGGCGCCAGAAATAGCTTGATGTCTAAACACGCTTCTACTCTTGTAGACTATGTTGGGCCTCCAAGCGCAGAGGTTTGTAGGACAGCAGCAATTTCCCTCAAGTGGATGACCTAAGGTTTATCGAACTCAGGGAAGTAGAGGTTGAAGATGGTCTCTCTCAAGCAACCCTGCAACTAAGATACAAGAAGTCTCTTGTGTCCCCAACACACCTAATACACTTGTTAGATGTATAGGTGCACTAGTTCGGCGAAGAGAGGTTAAATGGCAAGTGATATGGATGGCAAAACAAGGTAATATAAATATGTAATAAAAAGTTCAGCAAGCAAACAAGTAGTAAACGTGAGCACAAACGATATTGAAATGGTGGAAACGAGGCCTAGGGTTCATACTTTCACTAGTGGCAACTCCCAACAACATTAACATAATCAAATCACATGATATTTCCCATAAAACATGTAAATGGGACACACTCGGAGGTCATTCCTTCGTGGTCAAGAGAGGACGAGAATTATGTAGGGCTACAAAAGCACACCTCAAAGTTCGTAGTTCTCAATCTAAGGATTTCCCAATGTCACCGCGGCCATCCAAAGAGAGTCCCACAATCACCACAACATATCTAAAGGATAGTCAAAGACAAGCACCAAGAGACTCTCAATCTTCAATCAACACACAAGAGAGGAAATCACTCATGAAAATATTGTTCTAATCCATGTCCAATAGACCGCTGTCACCTTGGTCTCGGGGATTATACTAGATAAAGACAAGTGAGTACATCAATCCAATACATAGAGGAAGGGGAAATATCATGGGATCACCCTAGATTAACATAGCCTATGATCACAACGAAGATCACATCATGGGAGAGAGAATTGACCACATAGCTACTGGTAAGAACCTGAGCCCCGAGGAGGAACTACTCCCGCACCATGGAGGGAGGAAGCAACGTCGATGGAGATGAATCCGGGGGCACTTCCCCGTCCCGGCAGGGTGCCGACGCAGGAATTCTGGTCCCCCGAAGCTTGATGGCGATGGCGGCGGAGATCGGAATCGCGTCTGGAGAAAAGGGTTCCGGTTCTGAGGGTTTCGGAGGGTCCTTTAAATATATGCGAAAGTAGGGCATCGGGGGAGCCTCGGGGGGCCCAGGCGCCCCCCGGCGCGGCCCAGGGGGGTGCGCCCACAGGGCGCCTGGAGCCCCTGTGCCCCCCCAGGCTGCCCTTCGGACGCAGTGTTGTTTCCGGAACGCTAATTTTTTATATAATTTTTCTGGATTTTTCTGGGCAGTTCTCGAAACGTGAAAACCTGAAATACAAAAACAGCCGAAAACAGAAACTGACACTGGGGTGCACTGGATTAGTAAGTTAGTCCAAATATGATCAAAAGTGTATGGAAGTGTATGAATATCATAGCAATATCACCCAAAAGTGGCATGGAGCAAGCAGAAATTATAGATACGTTTTGGACGTATCAGACATCACTAGTGAACATCATGGGACCCCGGTCCATATTACCATCACTGATCACACCCGTTATTTAATTTCTGTTCTTACTTACTAGTTGCAGTCATACCTATCACTATTATCTCTTGCGTTTGATCCTTTGTAAACGACAAGGCCGGAGGGATTGACAACCTCTCTGTACTCGTTGGGAGCAAAGTTATTTGTATCTGTGTGCAGGTCCTGTCAATCGCTAAGTTGCGCCGCTAGCAGTTGACACCTTCCTGTTGACCCTCGGAGTCTCAGGGGATTCGATCCTTGGTATCTTTGCCAAGGGAAAACTACCGCTACACTGCATCTCAAACCTTCCACTTGGGGTAACCAACGAGGGGCGAGAAGCCATCAAGCAAAGTTTTCTGGCGCCGTTGCCGGGGACTCCACTCTTCAAGATAGGGGAGTTGCACGCTATCTTTTAACTTTGCTTTTTAGTCTTGTTAGTTTACCTTTCATTTTTGCTTTAGTGTCCTTTATCAAAAATCACAAAAATAGTTATCTTGCTTGCTTGCTGCTATGGGTTCCACCGAGAACACCAAGTTGTGTGACTTCACTAGTAAAACAACGATGACTTTATCTGCACGCCTATTACTACACCTGCCACTTCAGCACCTTCTTATGAAATTAAACCTGCTTTACTGAACCTAGTTATGAAAGATCAATTCTCCGGTGCTGGAGATGATGCTGCTTTGCACTTAAATAATTTTGTTGAACTCTGTGATATGCAAAAGTACCAAGAAATAGATGGTAATATTGTTAAGCTTAAGCTTTTTCCTTTCTCCTTGAGGGGAGGAGCTAAAATTTGGTTTCAATCCTTGCCTAGAAATAGCATAGATTCTTGGGACAAGTGCAAGGATGCCTTTATTGGGAAGTACTATCCACCTGCTAAAATTATCCAACTAAGGAGTAACATAATGAATTTCAAACAATTGGATAATGAACACGTTGCCCAAGCTTGGGAACGCATGAAATCTCTTGTCAAGAACTGCCCTACTCATGGTTTGACTACTTGGATGGTTATCCAAACTTTTTATGCAGGCTTGAACTTTACCTCGTGGAACTTGTTAGATTCGGCCGCGGGAGGAACCTTTATGTCAACTACACTTGGTGCTGCCACGAAGCTTCTCGATGAGATGATGACCAATTATTCCCAATGGCACACCGAGCGCGCTCCAACAGGTAGGAAGGTAAACTCTGTCGAGGAGATTTCCTCCCTAAATGAAAAAGTTGACTTGATCATGTCTCTACTTTCCAAGCAATCTTCTATTGATCCTCGTGATGTTCCTTTAAATTCTTTGATTGCTCAAGATCAAGTAGATGTGAACTTTATCTCTAGAAACAATTTCAATAACAATGCTTATAGGAGTAATTTTGGTAGCAATCCTAGACCGTTCCCCTCTAATTCCTATGGGAACAACAATGCTTATCCTAGCACCAAGAACTCCACTTCTGAACTAGAGATTATGCTTAAAGATTTCATCACTACCCAAAAATCCTTCAATAAGAGTGTAGAAGAAAAACTAGCCAAACTAGATGATCTCTCTTCGAAGGTAGACAATTTAGCCCATGAGGTAGAGTTGCTTAAAATTAGAACTTCCCCTCTTGAGGAGAGGAAGACCACTCCTATGAATGCTATTCAAGTGCAAATTAATGAAAACATTAGGATGTTGGCTAAACTTAAAGAGAGATGGGCTAGAGAAAAGGAGGAAGAATATAGAATTAAGAACCTTCCTACCCATCACACTGTTGCTACTATCCAAGTTGTTGAGGATATCAAAACTCTTAGCACCCAATGCACTCCTGGTCCCATTGGACCTATTAATGGTGATGCTATGACCATAGAAACTACCAAACAAGTGAGCCTAAAGGACACCACTACCACTTTACTTGATAGTAGTGACCTTGATTTTGATAATTGCACCCTTACCGAAGTTATTGATTTCCTTCACAAGATGTCTAGAGATCCCCGCACTAGCACACTCAATCTTGCCTTCACAGAGCATATCACTAATGCTGTCATCAAAGCTAGGGAGGAGAAACTTAGGGTAGAAGCCTCCATACCTAGAAAGCTAGAAGATGGTTGGGATCCTATGATTAAAATTAAGTTGAATAACTTCTCTTGCTATGCTTTATGTGATGTTGGAGCTAGTACCTCCGTTATGCCCAAAAGAATATATGATATGCTTAAATTGAAACCTTTTGATTCTTGTTCTTTTGGTGTTCGTCTTGTTGATTCTTCCATAAAGAAACCTTTGGGGAGGATCGACGATGTTCTTATCATTGTCAATGACAATTATGTTCCCGTTGATTTTACTATTATGGATATTGAATGTGAACCTTCTTGTCCAATTATTTTGGGACGTCCTTTTCTTCGCACCGTTGGTGCCATCATTGACATGAAAGAGGGGAATATAAAATTCCAATTTCCTCTCAAGAAAGGGATGGAACACTTCCCTAGAAAGAAGATTAAGTTACCTTTTGAGTCCATCATACGGGCTAGCTATTCTTTTACTCTTGATAAAACTTGATCTCTTTGCATTATGCCTAGCTTAAAGGCATAAAAGAAAGCGCTTTTGGCAGGCAGCCCACAATGAATAAAATTTTATTTTGCTTTTGTTGTGTCTTGATGTTTGTTACTACAGTAGCATCATCATTGTATCTTTACTTTTCAGCTTTGTGCCAAGTTTAGCCTCTGATTGCAAGAAAGTTCAAAAGTTGTGACGTGCTGTCCAGGAAACAGATTCTATCCTTGGACAGAAAATTCGTATAAAATCGCCAGATCATCTTTTTGGTCTGAATTTTTTCGACAGCGTGCTCTATACAATTGGCTTTCGGGCGTCTGTTCTGAGTTTTTTTATTTGAGTTGTAGAAGTGCCCCGAAAAAATTATTTACTACCTGCTGGTTTGTTTTTCACAGATTCTGTCCTGTTTAGCCTTTTCTTCGTTTTGCAAACCTTGAGCTTGCTTTTTCTTTGCAAAAACCTTTTGGAAATCTTGATAAACAGTAGACCTTCAAGATTATCCTTATTTCCAGCAAGGAAAAATTATTTTATTATGGGTACTAACCTCGCTAATCAGATTATGATGAGTTATGTATGAAGGGAGTTTTCAAGTGTGCGAGGGAAGATGATAAAAAGATTCAAGAGTGTCAAACGCTCAAGCTTGGGGATGCCCCCGTGCACCCCCAAGAAATATTCAAGAAGACTCAAGCGTCTAAGCTTGGGGATGCCCCCGTGCATCCCCTTCTCCATCAACAATTATCAGTTCGTCTTTCGTTCCACTATATTTTAATCACTTCATGTGTTATGTGCTATGCTTGGAGCGTCTTGCTTTTAGTTTCCTTTTTAGTTTTCTTTAGCTTTGCTTGCTGTTCATAACAAGTTGGAACCCATCTTTCTTTGTGTGGGAGAGAAACACGCTCCACTTCAACCTAGAACATAACATGGGATTTTTATGTTTATCTTTGCTGTGTATGTTCTTTGTCTTTCAATAGCTACTGTCATGTTCAGCTCTTAGTTTTCATGCTTTACTTTTTAAAGAGCTTTTGTTTAGTTGGTCGCTGGAACTCTCTTGAGTTATCATGCTTATCTTGTTAAGAGAGTTGGCTTCTGTTGCACTGGTTGATATGTCTATGATAAAAATGCAATGTGCATAATGGTGCTTAGTAGTTCATATTTTCTTATGGTTAGTCTCAAATAGCTGGGGGGTTCTTAATGTGTTATTGAAGTACCAACATGATTTGTTTGCCTATGATGTGGTATGGTTTAGTGATATCTTCCTCCAAGAATTTATTCTGATTGACTTGGGATATGCTCACGCATATTTAAGACTGTAAAGAAAGTCTATCAAGCCTTGATGATCTTTAATTTCTGAGTAGCGATATAACTTCCATGCCCGATTCAATGTTGCTTTGTCGCTCTGCATGATTATGGCCGTCATTGCTCTCTTAGTTGGTCGCTCCCAGTCTTTTGCTAACCTTCACCTGTACTAAGCGGACTGACTGCTTGTGCATCCAAAATCCCTTAAACCAGTTATGCCATATGAGTCCACCATACCTTCCTATACATGGTATTTACTTGCCATTCCTAACGAAGACTTTCGTGTACCGTCTCGAAATTAATCAAAAGCATTTCTCTTTTGTGCCTCTGTTTTAAGTCATGAGGAAGTAGTAGTTAATTCATGATCTTTGTAAGTTGGACAAGCTTCACCCCGGGATTGCATGTCTAATGTGCAAACCCCTAATACGAGAAGGAACTGGCAAAGAGTGTGCCCGACTCATTAAAAAATATACAACAAACAAACCCTCCTTCACGCTTTGTTCATGAGAAATCAGAAAACTTTGGCAGTGATAAACAAAGGAGATTAAGGGGATGTGATCGTCCTCATACGGGAGCCGTTCCTCGAAACTTGTCCAGCTCGAGAAATAATTGAGTTATCTACTAGCATTCGTTGACGAAATATGCATATTCCAAAAAAATAATTTTTACCTTTGTTTTTAAAAACCAAGAGCTCTGGTACATGTTTAGTTTTTGTTTCTGACCACGGGTTTTCAACCTTGCCATCAAAAGCCACGGTTCGAGAGTCTCCACCTTCTTTCTTTAAAGTACCAACTATTGAGAGCATGATTGTCATTCTGAGTGTAATGTGCATTGTCCCAAAGTACCATTATCTTCTGCATGACTATGATATCGTTTATTTTGAAATCATTGTATCTAGTCGTCACTTAAACCTTGGAGGTGCCCCTGCATTTATGTTTTGCTTCACTAAAGGGGGCAAGCGAGGTACCACTTTGTCATGTTTGCACACCATGCTCACTACAAATCTATTGAGTGTTTCAGTATCATATTGTAAAACTTTCAGTTCTTTGTGACATTCTCATGAGGCAACTTAATTACTACAGATTCATTATCTCAGTAAGCATTTGTCATGTGACTGTGAAAAGTTCTTATATGATTAATAGCATGTCACCACAGAAATTATGCTTGTTATCATTTACCTACTCGAGGACGAGCAGGAATTAAGCTTGGGGATGTTGATACGTCCAACACGTATCTATAATTTCTGCTTGCTCCATGCCTCTTTTGTGTGATATTGCTATGATATTTATGCACTTCCATACACTTCTGATCATATTTGGACTAACCTATTAACTCAGTGCACCCCAGTGCCAGTTTCAGTTTTCTGCTGTTTTTGTATTTCAGGTTTTCCCATTACGTAAATTGCCAGAAAAATCCCGGGAAAAATATATAAGAAAATCAGCGTTCCGGAAGCTTCCATGCGGCCAAAGTAGGGCCAGAGGGGGCCCACAGGGGCTCCAGGCGGCCAGAGGGCGTGGCCCCCCTCCTGGCCGCGCCGCCAGGGCGCCTAGGCCCCCCTTGCCTCTTCTGACGCCCCCCTTTGGCATATATTTACACCGCGTCCCGAAACCCTCAAGGACGGAACCCTTTTTCGCGATCTCATCTCTGTTCCGCCGTCGCCGCGCTTCCAAGATCGGGAGCACCAGGAGAACTCTTCCCGGCACCCTGCCGGAGGGGAGGATCACCACCGGGAGCTTCTCCACCACCATGGACGCCTCCCGGATGAGTTGTGAGTAGTCTCCCTTGGACCATGGGTCCATGACCAGTAGCTATGTGATGTTCGCCTCCCCTCTTTGTTCTTCACCGATTAGACCTCGTGAGCTTCCCTACGTGATCGAGGCACATATGTAATCCTTATGCTGTTGCTATGATGAGTTTGTTGGGATCCGATGGATTATGAGATTATGTTCAGATTGTGTGTGAGTAATATATTTGATTCACCTCTTTTATATTTATGTTCTTGAGTAATTCTTGCATGTTCTCCGTTGCTGTTTATTGCTTTGGCCAAGTAGTAGGTAGTAACTCCAAGAGGGAACGTTATGCTTGATTGTGGGTTCATGCCCCTCGATGACTAGCTTGAGTGACAGAAACATGAGTCTAGGGGATGTGTTGTTGCCACAAGGGGGAAAACAACGATGCTTGTACTTGCGGGTGCAAGGATTGTTTACTTTACGCAAAGTTCTTTTAATGCAGTTGTCTGTTGCTTTGAGTTTACACTATGGGTGGGACTCGCAACTTAATACCAGCGAGATGTTCTGGATAGATATCTCAAGGTGGATGATTAGTAGTAGATGCAGATGGATTTCGGTCTACTTGCCTTGGCGTACCGCCCATGCTTTTGAGCCTCTACCTTTCTTTGCAGCATAGTTAGCATTGGTTTGCGCACATAATCCTGTCAATTTCCCAGCTGTAATTCGTTTACCTCGCTTAGCTGTTTTATCGTCTTTTGGGAGAGAGACATCACTAGTGAACATCATGGGACCCCGGTCCATATTACCATCACTGATCACACCCGTTATTTACTTTCTGTTCTTACTTACTAGTTGCAGTCATACCTATCACTATTATCTCTTGCGTTTGATCCTTTGTAAACGACAAGGCCGGAGGGATTGACAACCTCTCTGTACTCGTTGGGAGCAAAGTTATTTGTATCTGTGTGCAGGTCCTGTCAATCGCTAAGTTGCGCCGCTAGCAGTTGACACCTTCTTGTTGACCCTCGGAGTCTCAGGGGATTCGATCCTTGGTATCTTTGCCAAGGGAAAACTACCGCTACACTGCATCTCAAACCTTCCACTTGGGGTAACCAATGAGGGGCGAGAAGCCATCGAGCCCCGCATGGACCATGCGTCGAACCGGAGTTTTCTGCTTCTGCCGGCTGCTGTCGAGGTGCCGTCACCTTCACCGGTTTTCCGCGGCTGTAACCTGCCTCCGCCTTTGGGCCGCCACCATTGTCAATCCGGCTGTCACGACCGATTCACAACACCAGCAAACCATCAGAATCTGCTCATGTTCATCTGGAAGAAGAGAACTTGCTCATGTTTTCTTCTTCTGTGGTTTTGCCTCGTCGTCCGCCTTGCTGTTGAACCACCTGCGTCAAGCTGCCGCTGCCCTCAAGTCGCTGTGCCTCGCGAGTAGGCCCCGCTCGCCTCGCTCAACCGGACGTTGAAGATGCCCCCGGGTACCTCCACTATTCCTGGGCCGTCTAGGGGTCGCCGGTGTTGTTTTCGCGGCCATGCCGAAATTGCCGCGACTATCATGGCAACCGTAGCATCATGCCGCTTCATCTGCAGACGCGCTAATCCGTCGTCATCTCTCGCGGCCTCTACCGACATCACCGCAAGCTGCATCGGCTTCGCGTACTCCTCCGACGTGGTATCAGTGAGTCGCCGACGCCTTTGATGGGCCCCTGCGACCATCGTCGGCACGTGTGCGTGCTGAGCCACCCTGCCCCTGCTCTCAGACACTACCCTGAGTCAACGTCGGCGCTCTGAACCAGCTCGAGCAACCCGTCTTTGACGATTTAAACCGCCCGCACACCCGGACGAGTTGCCGCTGCTAGCTGTATCCGTGTAACCCGGCCGTAGTCACTGCCGCCTCTTCGGGTTAGCCCGCCCCTGCCCGAGTCGCCCCGGTTGCCTTGTGATATCTTTCGTCAAAATACATCAGGTGATATCTTTCCTCTGTATTTTATCAGTATTTTAATCCGTCTGAGAACAATTATTTGGCATGTAATATTGTTTCACAGATAATTATTCATTACAAATGAAGCGTTATACTGCGGGGATGGAGCACACATTGGCAAATGTTCTGACCTAGCGTTTCGTCCGTGCCACACTACCCGATGAACGGACGAGCACAAGTCGCCGCTCTAGTGGCCCGGTTTACATCAACTTGCCCGTCCGCTCTTGCGGCCGGTTCAAGCGTCTGCGACGGCTTACAACGCGGAGGGCAACTTGCTCGTTCGCACTGGCTTACAATGCCATGACCGAATCATCTGTCTGCTCCTACGGCAGACTCGTCCGTGATTGATTTCAGCTTCACCGTGGTGATGATCAACTCCGCGGTGGATAACTACTGGCTTGGCGTATCAGGTCAAATCCATCCATTATATTTTTATATTACATATCGCTTTTTTTAAAAGAGCAATTACTCCGGTCTGCAAAGTTATCTAATGCAGGACCCCAAACCGCCATATTGATGCAAATTTAAAGGCCAACTCACCCATTTGCGCCGCCTTACAATGCCACGGACGACTCGCTCATCTGCCCTCGTGGTGGTTCACGCGTCCGCACCGGTTTACAGTGCAGAGGACAGCTTGCTTGTCTGCGCCGGCTTACAACACTGCGGTCGACTTATGTGTCTGTGTTGCCTCAGATGCTGCGGTCGTTTTACTGTCCGCCCTGCGGTCCGGCCTATTCAACATGCCGGGTTGGCTAACGGACACCGATGAGGATCATAAGGTCCAAATACATCAGGTGATATCCATCTAAATCTATTTTCTTGGTATATATTGTTTTCCTCAAGAAAACAGTTACTTTGATCCGTATATTTTGATATGCAGGACATTTATTTATTATAAACATGGTTTATACCATGTGTACGAAGCATGCGCTGGCAATGTCCTGCCCGGCATTCATCTGTGCCACATTACATGGTGAATGGACGCGTGCAAGATGCCGCCCTTACGGCCCGGTTTACATCAAACTTGTCGGGACCGTGCCTATGATTGACTCGCCCGTCCGCGCCGGCCTATAATGCCGCGGTCTCTTGCGGCCTGGTCTACATCAACATACCGGGCCGCACCTGTCTACACGAGCTGTTTATTGAGTATGAGCAAGTCATAGCTTGGATAGCCCGGTTTTCTTTCAACAAAATGGAGACAAATTATCATATACTATCAACCGCCGTCTGCACTGGTGGCTCAATGGGCAGGCGCACAAGTCGCCGCCACTACAGTTTGGTTAACTTCAAATCGCTAGTTGAAAGGAACCATTGGCCGAGTTGCTGACACGGCTCATATGGGATCATTGATAACCCGCCGCAGTCACCTCAATTTTCTATGGATTCATATCGCACTGTCAGCAACAATGATGGACACCTTATGCTATGGTCAAATATGGAGAGTCTCAAGACAACTCCTTGAGTCATCTTAAGACTCGGGGGCTACGATGACATGACTCAGTAAATCTTGCCAGTTTCAGCAAGTTTAAAGAACCCCAGTACGATGGAGGGAAAGATAACCCGGTCCCAGTGGCAACTGCTATATTGATGAAAATTTAAAGGCCGTCAGAAAAATTTCCGACTTAAAAAGTATGTGAGAGATACAAAATCCCGGCTCAATGAAGAAGTTCCCGGGTCATCAGAAAGAAATCCGGTTTAAGATCCGGTTTAAAGGAAACATGTCTCCTACAAAGCTCTGAAGCTCTCAAATCCAGTTTAAGAATTTCCGGTTCAAAAAGAATTAATCTCTCGCAAGTTCGAGTTTAAAGGCCGTCAGAAAGATTCCGGTTTAAGATCCGGTTCAAGGGAAAGATGTCTCCCACAAAGCTTTGAAGCTCTTAATATCCGGTATAAGAATTTCTGGTTCAAGAAGAATAATCTCTCGCAAGTTTGAGTTCTCAGGAAAAATTAAGGGGACCAAAGAGAGTTTGTTGCACATCACAACTCAAACATAGGCGCCCGGCGAGCACAGCTCAGAAATATATCACATGGGGGTTTTTGTTTATAAAGCGGAGTTCTAAGTACCCTAATGATCCGGCTATCAAGCTAATATCATCATAAGAGCACATCTTTGGTTGCTTTGGTAATCCGGCTATCAAGCCAACATGATGGTAAGGGGGGAAAAGAGAGTTTGATGCATAGTACAACTCAAACATAGGCACCCGACGAGCACATCTCACAATGCTACCTGGGGGCTCTAGTCTGATACGTCCAAAACGTATCTATAATTTCTGCCTGCTCCATGCCTTTTTTGTGTGATAGCGCTATGATATTTATGCACTTCCATACACTTTTGATCATATTTGGACTAACCTACTAATGGTTGCAAAAGTGCACAATGTTCTTGGTTTACACTTTATTGTGTAGGAATTACTTGGAAATTGACAAAAACGCAAAAGGAGTCGTATTGGAGTAGGACTCTGACTTTCCTGAAATCTGTCTGAGAACGTTTTTTAAGGATGGTCACGTTACGGCCCGAAGACGATGTCAAACGGAAAAAGTCTAGTTGCGAAAGTTGTGGGGAATTTCGAGGCGATGCTTCTGGATATAAAATTCGTCCAAATCGGAGTCCGGACGGCCGAGTAAAGCCCGTTTTACTTAGGCCCAAAATCTGATGACGGGAATCCGAGAGTCTATATAAAGAGAGGAAACCTAGGTCACCAAGGACCACGAATTATCCTCCTCCCAAGCCGCCGTCTTGGAGGGGAGGACCAGCACCATTGCAGCACCATCCACAAGGAAGAAGGGGGGCCAAGGAGCCGCTGCCCCCTAGGGCCGCCGCCACCCCGAGGGCCGCCGCCGCCCCCTAGGGCCGCCGCCGCCGCCGCGCCCCCAAGGGCCGCCGCCGCCGCCGGCCGTCTCCTCCTCGCGGGGCTGCACCTCTCCATCAACACCATCATCAACCTCCTCCTCACCATGTCCATGTGTGAGTAGTCTTCTCCGGGGCCGAGGGCTCGTACGTGTAGCTATGTGGTTATCTCTCTCTTCCATGATGTGATCTTCGTTGTGATCATAGGCTATGTTAATCTAGGGTGATCCCATGATATTTCCCCTTCCTCTATGTATTGGATTGATGTACTCACTTGTCTTTATCTAGTATAATCCCTGAGACCAAGGTGACAGCGGTCTATTGGACATGGATTAGAAAAATATTTTCATAAGTGATTTCCTCTCTTGTGTGTTGATTGAAGATTGAGAGTCTCTTGGTGCTTGTCTTTGACTATCCTGTAGATATGTTGTGGTGATTGTGGAACTCTCTTTGGATGGCCGCGGTGACATTGGGAAAACCTTAGATTGAGAACTACGAACTTTGAGGTGTGCTTTTGTAGCCCTACATAATTCTCGTCCTCTCTTGACCACGAAGGAATGACCTCCGGGTGCGTCTCCATTGCATGTTTTATGGGAAATATCATGTGATTCGATTATGTTAATGTTGTTGGGAGTTGCCGCTAGTGAAAGTATGATCCCTAGGCCTTGTTTCCACCATTGCAATACCATTTGTGCTCACGTTTACCACTTGTTTGCTTGCTGCATTTTTTATTACAGATTTATATTACTTTGTTTTGCCATCCATATCACTTGCCATTTAACATCTCTTCGCCGAACTAGTGCACCTATACATCTAACAAGTGTATTAGGTGTGTTGGGGACACAAGAGACTTATTGTATCTTAGTTGCAGGGTTGCTCGAGAGAGACCATCTTCAACCTCTACTTCCCTGAGTTCGATAAACCTTAGGTCATCCACTTGAGGGAAATTGCTGTTGTCCTACAAACCTCTGTGCTTGGAGGCCCAACATAGTCTACAAGAGTAGAAGCGTGTATAGACATCAAGCTATTTCTGGCGCCGTTGCCGGGGAGGTGAGTGCTTGAAGGTATATCTTTAGATCTTGCAATTAAATGTTTTCGTTTCTTGTTTTTAGTTTCACTAGTTATGTTTATGGAAAACCGTGCTATTGGATCGTTGCCTGCGGGAAGACGCCCCACACCTGTGGTGGTTGCTCCTCCCCCTACTGAAATTGTGCCCTATAAAATACCAGCTGGTATTATCGATTATGTTCTGGCTAATCGTTATGCAGGAGACAGACATCCCGGTGAACACTTGCTATATCTGTCACAACTATGTTCATTATTTAAGCTTGCAGGTGTATCAAGGGAGTTTGTCATGAGGAAATTGTTCGCCGTATCACTTATAGATAAAGCTTCAGATTGGTATAAGCTTCTCGATAACTCGCACTTGCTTGATTGGGAAGAGATCCAGCTTCATGAAGTCCATGAGAATAGGAATTATGTTTATAATTTCTATCCTCATGACGGAGAGATCATAGCTCAAGCTTGGGGGAGACTGAAAACGTTAATGCTAAAATGTCCTGACCATGGGCTCCCCAAAGATATGATTATTACTAATTTCTATGCGAGGCTCTCTCGACAGGATAAAGATTTGCTCGATGCTTCCTCTATGGGTTCTTTCACAAACGAAAAGATTGATGCTAAATGGGAACTCCTTGAAAGAATTCAACGCAACACTGAAGATTGGGAGATTGACAAAGGTAAAGAGTCAGGTATAGTTTATGAGTATGATTGCATTAAGTCCTTTGTTGAAACTACAAGTTTTAATAAGTTTAGTGCTAAATTTGGGCTTGATTCTCAACTCCTTGTTGATTTCCTCAAATCTTTTGCTTCACATCTTAATATGCCTAAGGAGGATTGGAACAAGCATCATGAACCTTTTAAAAAGATTTGCAAAGAAAATGAAATTGTTCATGATGATTGCAATATGCATGATCAAATTCCTAAAAATAAAGTTTTATATAAGCATGTTAATTTTTGTGGAGTGGATAGACCTTGTGAAAGGCCTATGATTGAAGAAGAGAAGTATTGTAAGCAACATAAGCATGAAAGAACAATCACTTGGGTCAGAGATTTAAATGAAATTGCTAGAGAATTGTGTGACCTTTATCCTTTTACTTGTGAACTTTGCTGTATAGAAGGTCACTTTAATTTTCAATGCATGAACTTTCAAAACATAACTGTTAACCACTTGTGTGATAACATGATCACCTCTGATCTTTATGACGAGCTTATGTTATTTTTGATGTGTGAGGAGTTATCAGAAAAGACTTCTTGGCTAGATGTTAATGCCATAGGAATAAAAAACACTTTGCAAAATTGCCATCTCTATTGTGTTGTTAATTGCCATGAAAATGATTACATAAGTAAGATTAGAAAGGAGGGAACTTTACCAAAGTATAAAAATGTCTCTTATATTTCTGCTAATAAAAAGGAGAGTTTCTCCCAAGTTTCCCCTATTGTTTCTAATGATAAACCAGGATATGTGGAGAAGCTTCATCTCCAACCACCCCCTCCTAAGGTGAAGAAGAAGAAAAAGAAGAGGAGGAGGAAGAGGAGCAAAAAGGAAGAAGAATGGGTATCAACCTGGCCTGAGCATATTCCTCCCATCAACTTTTATCCTAACGGTTGTAAGTTTAAAGAAGAAGGTGAAGTCCATTGCCTTAATTATCATCTTGATGATACTTCCGTAGGTACTATTGAAGATGATTTTGATTATGATATGCATGTTACTTATTGTGATTGGGAAAATGATGATAATGCTGATTATGACCTTGAAAATCTTTTTGGTACCAACTCTGAAAGTGATGATATGGAAAGCTCTAAGCTTGGGGATGATAGGATTGCAAATCCTTTACCCACTAGTGATGTGATAATTGATAACTGTTTTGCTAGTAAGAATAAAGACAACATGTTTACAAGTATAGTTGCTAGCAATGATAATGCTCTTCTCTACTATGATGATGTTATAACTCCAATCTATAGTGATTATAAAGGTACCTATGACATAAGGAGAAATTATCCTTATGAAACTTGTCATAATCATGGAGGGAATTACTCCCTTGTTGAACACCATCTTCCTAATACACAATTAATCTATAGTGTTCAAGTTGTTTATGATAGTCCTACTCCCACTATTACCGATGAGAAAGATTATGCTTATGTGGAGAGTAAGAGTACCCTTTTGCATGTGGATCATGGTAACAATGCTTTATGTGATGCTTATATTGTTGAGTTTATCCGTGATCCTGCTGAAATTATTATGAGAAGGGAACATATGCTTATAGATATTTCAATAATATCAAGTTCCCTCTCTTTATGTTGAAGGTTTTGAAGCTGCACTTGTTTTGTCTTCCTATGCTTATTGCTTTGTGCTTCAATGAATTATTCTATTGCAAGAGGCTTAAATGTGTTTGGTATTTGCTTCTTGATGCTCTTTTTTGTTCTTCAACCCTTATTCCTACGAGAGCATCATTAAAGTCTTATGCCTAGCTTAAAGGCATAAAAGAAAGCGCTTTTGGGAGGCAGCCCACAATGAATAAAATTTTATTTTGCTTTTGTTGTGTCTTTATGTTGTTACTACAGTAGCATCATCATTGTATCTTTACTTTTCAGCTTTGTGCCAAGTGTAGCCTCTGATTGCAAGAAAGTTCAAAAGTTGTGACGTGCAGTCCAGAAAACAGATTCTGTCCTTGGACAGAAGAATTCGTATAAAATCACCAGATCATCTTTTTTGTCTGAATTTTTTCGACAGCGTGCTCTATACAATTGGCTTTCGGGCGTCTGTTCTGAGTTTTTTGATTTGAGTTTCAGAAGTGCCCCGAAAAAATCATTTACTACCTGCTGGTCTGTTTTTCACAGATTCCGCCCTGTTTTGCCTTTTCTTCGTTTTGCAAACCTTGAGCTTGCTTTTTCTTTGCAAAAAACCTTTTGGCAATCTTGAGAAACAGTAGACCTTCAAGAATATCCTTATTTCCAGCAAGGAAAAATTATTTTGTTAAGGGTACTAACCTCGCTAATCAGATTATGATGAGTTATGTATGAAGGGAGTTTTTAAGTGTGCGAGGGAAGATGGTAAAAAGATTCAGGAGTGTCAAACGCTCAAGCTTGGGGATGCCCCCGTGCACCCCCAAAAAATATTCAAGAAGACTCAAGCGTCTAAGCTTGGGGATGCCCCCGTGCATCCCCTTCTCCATCAACAATTATCAGTTCGTCTTTCGTTCCACTATATTTTTATCACTTCATGTGTTATGTGCTATGCTTGGAGCGTCTTGCTTTTAGTTTCTTTTTTTAGTTTTCTTTAGCTTTGCTTGCTGTTCATAACGAGTTGGAACTCAGATTTCTTTGTGTGGGAGAGAAACACGCTCCACTTCAACCTAGAACATAACATAGAATTTTCATGTCTATCCTTCCTGTGTGTGTTCTTTGTCTTTCAATAGCTACTGTCATTCTTAGCTCTTAGTTTTCATGCTTTTCTTTTTAAAGAGCTTTTGTTTAGTTGGTCGCTGGAACTCTCTTTTGTTGTCATGCTTATCTTGTTAAGAGAGTTTGCTTCCGTTGCACTGGTTGATATGTCTCTGATAAAATGCTATGTGCATAATGATGCTTAGTAGTTCATGTTTTCTTATGGTTAGTCTCAAATAGCTGGGGGGTTCTCAATGTGTTATTGGAGTACCAACATGATTTGTTTGCCTATGATGTGGTATGGTCTAGTGATATCTTTCTTCAAGAATTTATTTTGATTGACTTGGCGTATGCTCACGCATATTTAAGACTGTAAAGAAAGTCTATCAAGCCTTGATGATCTTTAGTTTCTGAGTAGCGATATAACTTCCATGCCTGATTCAATGTTGCTTTGTCGCTCTGCATGATTATGACCGTCATTGCTCTTTTAGTTGGTCGCTCCTAGTCTTTTGATAACCTTCGCCTGTACTAAGCGGACTGACTGCTTGTGCATCCAAAAAATCTTTTAAACCAGTTATGCCATATGAGTCCACCATACCTTCCTATGCATGGTATTTACCTGCCATTCCTAACGAAGACTTTCATGCACCATCTCGAAATTATTCAAAAAAGTATTTCTCTTTTGTGCCTCTATTTTAGTTCATGAGGAAGTAGTAGTTAATTCATGATCTTTTTAAGTTGGACAAGCTTCACCCCGGGATTGCATGTCTAATGTGCAAACCCATAATACGAGAAGGAACTGGCAAAGAGTGCGCCCGGCTCAACAATAAATAACAAACAAACCCTCCTTCACGCTTTGTTCATGAGAAATTAGAAAACTTTGGCAGTGATAAACAAAGGAGATTAAGAGGATGTGATCGTCCTCATTCGGGAGCCGTTCCTCGAAACTTGTCCAGCTCAAGAAGTAATTGAGTTATCTGCTAGCATTCGTTGACAGAACATGCATATTCCAAAAAAATAATTATTACCTCTGTTTTTAAAACCAAGAGCTCTGGTACATGTTTAGTTTTTGTTTCCGACCACGGGTTTTCAACCTTGCCAACAAAAGCCACGATTCGAGAGTCTCCACCTTCTTTAAAGCACCAACTATTGAGAGCATGATTGCCATTCTGAGTGTAATGTGCATTGTCCCAAAGTACCATTGTCTTTTGCATGATTATGATATCATTTATTTTGAAATCATTGTATCTAGTCGTCACTTAAACTTTGGAGGTGCCCCTGCATTTATGTTTTGCTTCACTAAAGGGGGCAAGCGAGATATCACTTTATCATATTTGCACACCATGCTCACTACAAATCTATTGAGTGTTTCAGTATCATATTGTAAAACTTTCAGTTCTTTGTGATTTTCTCATGAGGCAACTTAATTACTACAGATTCATTGTCTCAGTAAGCACTTGTCATGTGACTGTGCAAAGTTCTTATATGGTTAATAGCATGTCACCAAAGAAATTATGTTTGTTATCATTTACCTACTCGAGGACGAGCAGGAATTAAGCTTGGGGATGTTGATACGTCCAAAACGTATCTATAATTTCTGCTTGCTCCATGCCTTTTTTGTGTGATAGTGCTATGATATTTATGCACTTCCATACACTTTTGATCATATTTGGACTAACCTACTAATGGTTGCAAAATTGCACAATGTTCTTGTTTTACACTTTATTGTGTAGGAATTACTTGGAAATTGACAAAAACGCAAAAGGAGTCGTATTGGAGTAGGACTCTGACTTTCCTGAAATCTGTCTGAGAACGTTTTTTAAAGATGGTCACGTTCCTTCCCGAAGACGACGTCAAACGGAAAAAGTCTAATTGCGAAAGTTGTGGGGAATTTCGAGGCGATGCTTCTGGATATAAAATTCGTCCAAATCGGAGTCCGGACGGCCGAGTAAAGCCCGTTTTACTGAGGCCCAAAATCTGATAACGAGAATCCGAGAGTCTATATAAAGAGAGGAAATCTAGGTCACCAAGGACCACGAATTTTCCTCCTCCCGAGCCGCCGTCTTGGAGGGGAGGACCAGCACCATTGCAGCACCATCCACAAGGAGGAAGGGGGGCCAAGGAGCCGCTGCCCCCTAGGGCCGCCGCCGCCGCCGCGCCCCCAAGGGCCGCCGCCGCCGCCTCCGTTGATGCCGCCGGCCGTCTCCTCCTCGCGGGGCTGCACCTCTCCATCAACACCATCATCAACCTACTCCTCACCATGTCCATGTGTGAGTAGTCTTCTCCGGGGCCGAGGGCTAGTACGTGTAGCTATGTGAAAGCACATTTGCTCCCTGGGTGGTTTTGGTAATTAATGACAACATACTTTGTGGTTGGACTAATGCTTTTATCAAGTATGTTTCAGGAAATTCAATCACATTGGAATGGCAAGATGACTGAAGAAGTGGACCCCTCAAATGCTAAGGCAAGCATTGGCAAAAGCTCAAGACTCCATTTTTGGTTTAGTGATCAAAGATCACATTGAGTCCATAGAAAAAGCCAATACTATTAAAAGGGGATGAGGTTGTGTTGATGATCTGGTTGCTCAAGTGCTTAGTGATATATCTCCTTCAACTATCAGCAACTTTCACTACTATACACACCCATAAGTAATCTCGAACAAACCGATTCTTTCAACTCAGTCCCACCGAGATGAACCACTTCAGCCATATTCCAAACCCTAGAAAAATCGGTCATTCCGAGTTTGAGATCGGCCTCACCGAAACTGAACTGCCAACCTTCTGTAACCATTTCACATCATTTCGGAATAACCGAGTTTGTATTATCGGTCTCACCGAAATGGGCAAGCTTCTGTCTTGGCTCAAATCGGTCTCATCGATATTGCATTTTCGGTCACACCGATTCTGGCATGTTCCTGTCTTTTCTCAAATCGGTCTAACCGAGTTTTCTTTCTCGGTCCCACCGAAAACTCCAACGTTCATATCAGTTACACTTTCGGTCTCACCGAGATGGTATTTTCGGTCCCACCGAAAACCCCAAAGTTCACTATATTTGAACTTTCGGTCTGACCGAGTTTTCACTTCGGTCTCACCGAGATGGCTCAAATATGTGTGTAACGGTTGGATTTTGTGTGGAGGCTATATATACCCCTCCACCCCCTCTTCATTCGTGAGGAGAGCCATCAGAAAGTCTACCACTCCTACCATACACTTTCTGAGAAGAGAACTACCTACCCTTGTGTTGAGATCAAGTCATTCCATTCCTACCATATGAAACTTGATTTCTAGCCTTCCCAAGTTGCTTTCCACTCAATCCTTTCTTCCACCACAGCCATATCAGTGAGGAGAGTTGAGTGTTGGCGAGATTATCATTTTAAGCACAAGAGCAAGGAGTTCATCATCATCAACCACATCTATTACCTTTTGGAGGGTGGTGCCTCCTAGATTGGTTAGGTGTCGCTTGGGAGCCTCCGTCTTTGAGATGTGGAGTTGAACCAAGAATTTTGTAAGGGCAAGGAGATCGCCTACTTCGTGAAGATCTACCCCGAGTAAGGCTAGTCCTCCGTGGGCGTAGGCCATGATGGAATAGACAAGGTTGCTTCTTCGTGGACCCTTCGTGGGTGGAGCCCTCCGTGGACTCGCGCAGCCGTTACCCTCCGTGGGTTGAAGTCTCCATCAACGTGGATGTACGATAGCACCACCTATCGGAACCACGACAAAAATCTCCGTGTCACCAAACTGCGTTTGATCTTCTCCACCTCTCTTTACTATATGTGCAATTTACTTTCCGCTGCGCATACTCTAGAATTGCATGTGTAGTGTGATACTTGAGTTGATCTTAATTGTGAAACTGCCTAAAACTTTGCATAATCAAAAGGCAGATTTTTTATATCTTCAAGTAGTCTAATCACCCCCCCCTCTAGACATACTTCTTCGATCCTACAATTGGTATCAGAGCTTTGGTCTCCATTGCTTTGGTTTACACACCATTGGAGGAAGATGGACGTGTCTACGGATGGGAGTGTTAGCCATAGAGTGCCTGTTCTTAATGGAAGGTTCTATAACTCTTGGAGGTCTGAAATGCTTAGTATCTTTAAGATGTACAATTTGTGCAAATATATTGAGACCCCCTATGTGCCTCCTTTTGATCCCTTGCACCCTACCATGGATGAAGAGCTTGATTTGCTTCGTAACCTTAGAACTGTAAATCTTATCATTAGAGGGTTACCTGATGATTTGCTTAATCTTGTTACAAACTTTGAGTGTGCCTATGCTATGTGGAAATTCTTGGAAGAACTTTATCCGGACTACTCGTTGAGAAGTCTTGATGAAATTCTACACAAGACTATTGAATTTGATAAGTTGCACCCCAAAGATCCCAACTTTGATAAATGCTTCTTTGAGCTTCGTGATCTTATGAAAAAGAAGGGTGATCCCGGTCTTATCAATATTATCATTAGAAATGCTCTTGCATTGCATTCCGAAGATTATTGTTCCATTGACCAAACTAATGCAAGTACTTATCAAATTGACCTAGGTGTTGATGATGAACAATCTATGGGTCAATATGATGATGAGCATGAGCATGATGATGATTACTCCGATTCGGACACCGAGCTAGACAAGGTCATGAAGAGTCTCAATCTTATGGCAAATATGAGAGACTACATGTCCGGTGGAAAAGAGTGGATTCTTGATAGTGGATGCACCGATCACATGACCGGAGACAAAGACATGTTTCGAGAGCTTGCAAAGAACGATGGTCCACGCAAGTATGTGACTTTTGGAGACAACTCCAAGGGTAAGGTACTTGGCCTTGGTAAGGTGGCCATATCTCATGATAGCTCTATTCAAAATGTCATGCTTGTAGAATCTCTTGGATACAATTTACTATCCGTGTCTAGATTAGCTGACTTTGGATTCAATGTGCTATTCACCAAAGTAGATTGCCAAGTCTTTCGTCGTGATAATCAAAACATGGCTTTTACTGGTATTCGTAGAGGTGATCTATATATTGTTGATTTCACTAAGAAAGCACAACCTAGAGCTTGTTTCATTGCTAAATCCTCTAAAGGTTGGTTGTGGCATAGAAGGCTAGGACATGTTGGTATGCGTAATTTAGACAAGCTAATCAAAGGTGATCATATTCTTGGTGTTAAAGATGTTTTCTTTGACAAAGATAGACTTTGTAGTGCTTGTCAAGCAGGAAAACAAGTTGGTGGAAGTCATCCCGTGAAAAACATCATGACCACAAGGAGACCGCTTGAGCTTCTTCACATGGATCTCTTCGGTCCCAATGCTTACAAAAGCCTTGGTGGTAACTCCTTTGGTCTAGTTATAGTTGATGATTATTCCAGATTTACGTGGGTATTTTTCCTTGATGATAAATCGCAGGTTCAGAGGATCTTCAAGACCTTTGC
Source organism: Secale cereale (assembly GCA_902687465.1). Lineage (NCBI taxonomy): Eukaryota > Viridiplantae > Streptophyta > Magnoliopsida > Poales > Poaceae > Secale > Secale cereale. The sequence continues at coordinate 113,937,811 of LR738710.1, forward strand.
CAAAAAGGCCCAAAATCAATTTGAGGTGAAGATCAAGAAAGTTCGGAGTGACAATGGAACGGAGTTCAAGAACGCCAATGTAGACTCTTTTCTCGATGAGGAAGGAATTCTACATGAGTTCTCGGCTACGTACACTCCTCAACAAAATGGAGTTGTTGAGAGGAAGAACCGAACGCTCATTGAGATGGCAAGAACGATGCTTGATGAATACAAGACACCGAAACATTTTTGGGGAGAAGCGTGTTGGGGAACGTTGCATGGGAAACAAAAATTTTTCCTACCGTTCACCAAGATCAATCTAGTAGAAGCAACTACGAGAGGGGAGTGTGATCTACGTACCCTTGTAGATCGCTAAGCGGAAGCGTTATGAACGCGGATGATGGAGTCGTACTCGTCGCGATTCAGATCGCCGAAGACCTAGCACCGAAGCAACGGTGCCTCCGCGTTCTTCACACGTACGGCTCGGGGACGTCTCCTCCTTCTTGATCCAGCAAGGGGTGGAGGAGAGGTTGATGGAGAACCGGCAGCACGACGGCGTGGTGGTGATGGTGGAGAAGAACTCCAGCAGGGCTTCGCCTAAGCACTGCGGGAGGAGAAGATATGACGGGAGAGGGAGGGCAGCACCGAGGCACAAACTGTGTTGGCTGCCCTCCCTTTGCCCCACTATATATAGGGGGGGTGGAGAGGTTAGGGCGCCCTAGGGTTTCCCCCTAGGGGCCGGCGGCCAGGGCAAGGGGAGGGGGGCGGCGGCCAGGGCAGGGGGAGGCGCCCAGGCCCTAGGGTTTCCCCCCTAGGTGCCTTGCCCCCCAAGCCCAAGGGGTGCGGCCAGCCCTAGGGGGTCCCACCCCCTTAGCCGCATGGAGAGAGGGCCCAGGGGGGGCGCACAGCCCCGTGAGGGCTGTGGTGTCCCCCCTTGTGGCCCAATAGGCCCAGAACACCTTCCGGACCCCCCGAAAACCTTCCCGGTACTCCGCCGATTTCCCGATGCTCCCCGGAACACTTCCGGTACTCCGAAACCTTTCATCCTATATATCAATCTTCGTCTCCGGACCATTCCGGAGACCCTCGTCATGTCCGGGATCTCATCCGGGACTCCGAACAACCTTCGGTAACCATGCACTCTTCTCACTAACAACCCTAGCGTCACCGAACGTTAAGTGTGTAGACCCTGCGGGTTCGGAAACCATGTAGACATGACCGAGACACTCCCAGGTCAATAACCAATAGCGGGATCTGGATACCCATATTGGCTCCTACATGTTTCTCGATGATCTCATCGGATGAACCACGATGTCAAGGATTCAGGCAATCCCGTATACAGTTCCCTTTGTCTCGTCGGTATGTTACTTGCCCGAGATTCGATCGTCGGTATCTCTATACCTAGTTCAATCTCGTTACCGGCAAGTCTCTTTACTCGTTACCGTAATACATAATCCCGTGACCAACTACTTAGTCACTTTGAGCTCATTGAGATGACGTATTACCGAGTGGGCCCGGAGATACCTTTCCGTCATACGGAGTGACAAATCCCAGTCTCGATCCATGTCAACTCAACAGACACCTTCGGAGATACCTGTAGAGTACCTTTATAGTCACCCAGTTACGTTGTGACGTTTGGCACACACAAAGCACTCCTACGGTGTCAGTGAGTTACATGATCTCATGGTCATAGGAACTTATACTTGACATGCAGAAAACTATAGCGATAACTGACACGATCAAAAGCTATGTTTATGTTTGGGTCTCGTCCATCACATCATTCTCCTAATGATGTGATCCCGTTATCAAATGACAACTCATGTCTATGACCTGGAAACCGCGGTCATCTTTGATCAACGAGTTAGTCCTGTAGAGGCTCACTAGGGACACAAAGTCTGTCTATTCATCCACACGTGTATTTGAGTTTCCAATCAATACAGTTATAGCATGGATAATAAACGATTATCATGAACAAGGAAATATAATAATAACTCTTTTATTATTGCCTCTAGGGCATATTTCCAACAGTCTCCCACTTGCACTAGAGTCAATAATCTAGTATTACAAGGTAATGAATCTAACACCCATAGAGTCTTGGTGTTGATCGTGCTTAGCCCGTGGAAGAGGCTTAGTCAACGGATCTGCAACATTCAAATCCGTGTGTACTTTGCAAATGTTTATGTCCTCCTCCTTGACCGAATCGCGGATGGAATTGAAGCGTCGCTTTATGTGTCTGGTCCTCTTGTGAAACCTTGGTTCCTTGGCTAGAGCAATGGCACCAGTGTTGTCACAGAACAGAGTCATTGGGTTCAGTGCACTAGGCACAACTCCAAGATCTGTCATGAACTCCTTCATCCAGACACCTTCCTCAGCCGCCTCCGAGGCAGCTATATACTCCGCTTCACATGTAGAATCAGCTACCACGCTCTGCTTGGAACTGCACCAGCTTACCGCTCCCCCGTTGAGAATATATACGTATCCGGTTTGTGACTTAGAGTCATCCGGATCAGTGTCAAAGCTTGCATCGACGTAACCCTTTACGACGAGCTCTTGATCACCTCCATAAACGAGAAACATATCCTTAGTCCTTTTCAGGTACTTCAGGATATTCTTGACCGCCGTCCAGTGATCCATACCAGGATTACTTTGAAACCTTCCGGCCATACTTATGGCAAGGCTGACATCTGGTCTCGTGCACAGCATTGCATACATGATAGAGCCTATGGCTGAAGCATAGGGGATGACACTCATCTTTTCTCTATCTTCCGCAGTCACTGGGCATTGAGTCTTACTCAACTTCGTACCTTGCAATACCGGCAAGAACCCCTTCTTGGATTGATCCATTTTGAACTTCTTCAAAACTTTATCAAGGTATGTGCTTTGTGAAAGTCCTATCAAGCGTCTTGATCTATCTCTATAGATCTTGATGCCCAATATGAAAGCAGCTTCACCGAGATCTTTCATCGAAAAACTCTTGTTCAAATACCCCTTCACGCTATCCAAAAATTCTATATTGTTTCCAATCAACAATATGTCATCCACATATAATATTAGAAACGCTATAGAGCTCCCACTCACTTTCTTGTAAATACAAGCTTCATTGTAAACTTGTATAAACCCAAACGCTTTGATCACCTCATCAAAGCGAAGATTCCAACTCCGAGATGCTTGCACCAGCCCATAAATGGAACGCTGGAGCCTGCATACTTTGTCAGCATTTTCTGGATCGACAAAACCTTCTGGTTGCATCATATACAACTCTTCCTTAAGAAAACCGTTAAGGAACGCTGTTTTGACATCCATCTGCCAAATTTCATAATCGAAATATGCAGCTATTGCTAACATGATTCGGACGGATTTAAGCATCGCTACGGGTGAGAAAGTCTCATCGTAGTCAATCCCTTGAACTTGTGAAAAACCCTTTGCCACAAGTCGAGCTTTATACACGGTGACATTACCGTCAGCGTCCGTCTTCCTCTTAAAAATCCATTTATTCTGAATGGCCTTCCGCCCTTCAGGTAATACTTCCAAAGTCCATACTTTGTTTTCATACATGGATCCCATCTCGGATTTCATGGCCTCTAACCATTTGTCGGAATCTGGGCCCACCATCGCTTCTCCATAGCTCGTAGGTTCACCGTTGTCTAACAACATGACCTCCAAGACAGGGTTACCATACCACTCAGGTGCAGTGCGTACCCTTGTCGACCTACGAGGTTCGGTAGTAACTTGATCGGAAGCTTCTTGATCATCATCATTGGCTTCCTCTTCAACCTCTGTAGGCTCCACAAAAACATCTTTCTGTGCTGCGCTACTTTCTGGTTGAAGCAGAGGTTCAATAACCTCATCAAGTTCTACCTTCCTCCCACTCAATTCTTTCGAGAGAAACTCTTTCTCGAGGAAGGACCCGCTCTTAGCGACAAACACTTTGCCCTCGGATCTGAGATAGAAGGTGTACCCAACTGTTTCTTTTGGGTATCCTATGAAGACACATTTGTCCGCTTTGGGTTCGAGCTTTTCTGGCTGAAGCCTTTTGACATAAGCATCGCAACCCCAAACCTTGAGAAAAGACAACTTAGGTTTCTTACCAAACCACAGTTCATACGGTGTTGTCTCAACGGACTTAGATGGAGCCCTATTTAAAGTGAATGCAGCTGTCTCTAACGCATATCCCCAAAACGATAGTGGCAAGTCGGCAAGAGACATCATAGAACGTACCATATCTAATAGGGTTCGATTACGACGTTCGGACACACCATTACGCTGTGGTGTTCCAGGTGGTGTCAACTGTGAAACAATTCCACATTTTCTTAAGTGATCACCAAACTCATAACTCAGATATTCTCCCCCTCGATCAGATCGTAGGAACTTGATCTTCTTGTTACGATGATTTTCAACTTCACTCTGAAATTGTTTGAACTTTTCAAAAGTTTCAGACTTATATTAAGTAAATATACCCATATCTACTTAAGTCGTCAGTGAAGGTGAGAAAATAACGATATCCACCGCGCGCCGTTACACTCATCGGACCACACACATCAGTATGTATGATTTCCAATAAGTCACTTGCCCGTTCCATTGTCCCTGAAAACGGGGTCCTTGTCATCTTGCCCATGAGGCACGGCTCGCACGTGTCAAGTGATTCAAAATCAAGAGACTCCAAAAGTCCATCAGCATGGAGCTTCCTCATGCGTTTCACGCCGATATGACCGAGACGGCAGTGCCACAAGAAAGTGGTATTATCATTATCTACTCTACATCTTTTGGCATCAATGTTATGAACATGTGTATCATCACTATCGAGATTCAATAAGAATAAACCCCTAACTTCGGGTGCATGACCATAAAAGATATTACTCATATAAATAGAACAACCATTATTCTCTGACTTAAATGAGTAACCGTCTCGCAATAAACAAGATCCAGATATAATGTTCATGCTTAACGCAGGCACTAAATAACAATTATTCAGGATCATAACTAATCCCGATGGTAATCGAAGAGCGAGCGTGCCGACGGCGATCACATCAACCTTGGAACCATTTCCCACGCGCATCGTCACTTCGTCCTTCGCCAGCCTCCGTTTATTCCGCAGTTCCTGTTTAGAGTTGCAAATGTGAGCAACCGAACCGGTATCAAATACCCAGGCACTACAACGAGAGTTGGTAAGGTACACATCAATAACATGTATATCATATATACCTTTGTTGTTGTTGGCCCCCTTCTTGTCCGCCAGATACTTGGGGCAGTTCCGCTTCCAGTGGCCATTCCCCTTGCAATAGAAACACTCAGTCTCTGGCTTGGGCCCAGCCTTGGGTTTCTTCACTGGATTAGCAACTGCTTTGCCACCCTTCTTAGAGGTACCCTTCTTGCCCTTGCCATTCTTCTTGAAACTGGTGGTCTTATTGACCATCAACACTTGATACTCCTTCTGGATGTCTGCCTCAGCGACTTTCAGCATCGAAAACAGCTCGGCGATGGTTTTATTCATCCCTTGCATGTTGTACTGCTGGACGAAGCTCTTGTAGCTTGGAGGGAGTGACTGGAGAATTCTGTCAATGATAGCCTCATCCGGGAACACAAGTCCCAGATCAGCTATGCGGGTATAGTACCCAGACATCTTCAGTAAGTGCTCACTGACAGACGAATTCTCCTCCATCTTGCAAGCGAAGAATTTATCGGTGGTCTCATACCTCTCGATCTTAGCATTCTTCTCAAAGATGAATTTCAACTCCGTGTACATCTCATATGCACCATGACGTTCAAAACGCCTTTGGAGTCCTCCTTCCAAGCCGTACAACATGGCACATTGTACTATCGAATAGTCATCCGAACGCGTCTGCCAGACGTTCATATCGTCTGCAGAGGCTCCAGGAGCGGGGGGGGTTGACCTAGCGGTGCATTTAGGACATAAACCTTTTGGGCAGCTGTGAGGATGATCCTCAGATTGCGGAGCCAGTCCACAAAGTTGCTCCCATCATCTTTCAGTTTAGCTTTCTCTAGGAACGCATTAAAATTCAGGGGAACTCCTGCGCGAGCCATCTACAACATAAATTTGCAAAGACATTTTTAGACTATTGTTCATGATAAGTGAGTTATTACCTAATCAAATTAATTATAACTCCCACTCAAATTGACATCCCTCCGGTCATTCGAGCGTGACATGATCCAAATTCACCAACCCAAGTCCGATCATCACGTGAGATGAGGTGGTGTCAATGGTGAACATCAACATGTTGATCATATCTACTATATGACTCATGCTCGACCTTTCGGTCCTCCGTGTTCCGAGGCCATGTCTGTACATGCTAGGCTCGTCAAGTCCAACCCGAGTGTTCTGCACGTGCAAAACTGGCTTGCACCCGTTGTATGCGAACGTAGAGTCTATCACACCCGATCATCACGTGGTGCTTCGAAACGACGAACCTTCGCAACGGCGCACACTCGGGGGGAACACAATTTTATCTTGAAATTTTAGTGAAGGATCACCTTATAATGCTACCGTCGTCCTAAGCAAAATAAGATGCATAAAAGGATTAACATCACATGCAAATCATAAGTGACATGATATGGCCATCAACTCGTGCTTTTGATCTCCATCTCCAAAGCACCGGCATGATCTCCATCGTCACCGGCGCCACACCATGATCTCCATCATCATGATCTCCATCATCGTGTTGCCATCGGGGTTGTCGGCGCCCCACCATGCTCTTACTACTATTGCTACCGTTTAGCGATAAAGTAAAGCATTACAAAGCGCTTAATGATTAACACGCAGGTCATACAAAAAATAAAGACAACCCTATGGCTCCTGCCGGTTGCCGTATGCATCGACATGCAAGTCGATGTTAACTATTACAACATGATCATCTCATACATCAAAATATATTTCATCATGTCATTGGCCATATCATATCACATACATACCCTGCAAAAACAAGTTAGACGTCCTCTAATTTGTTGTTGCATGTTTTATGTGGCTGCTATGGGTATCTAGCAAGAACGCTTCTTACCTACGCAAAACCACAACGGTGATATTCAAGTTGCTATTTAACCTTCTACAAGGACCGCCTTGTTCTATTCCGATTCAACTAAGATAGGAGAGACAGACACCCGCCAGCCATCTTATGCAACAAAAGTCACATGTCTGTCGATGGAACCGGTCTCATGTACGTGGACATGTAAAGTTGGTCCGGGCCGCTTCATCCTATAATACTGTTGAATCAAGAAAGACTAAGGAGGGCAGCAATTTAAACATCAACGCCACAAACCCTTTTGTGTTCTACTCGAGAAAGCATCTACGCAAGATCCTAGCTCATGATGCCACTGTTGGGGAACGTTGCATGGGAAACAAAAATTTTCCTACCGTTCACCAAGATCAATCTAGTAGATGCAACTACGAGAGGGGAGTGTGATCTACGTACCCTTGTAGATCGCTAAGCGGAAGCGTTATGAACGCGGATGATGGAGTCGTACTCGTCGCGATTCAGATCGCCGAAGACCTAGCACCGAAGCAACGGTGCCTCCGCGTTCTTCACACGTACGGCTCGGGGACGTCTCCTCCTTCTTGATCCAGCAAGGGGTAGAGGAGAGGTTGATGGAGAACCGGCAGCACGACGGCGTGGTGGTGATGGTGGAGAAGAACTCCAGCAGGGCTTCGCCTAAGCACTGCGGGAGGAGAAGATATGACGGGAGAGGGAGGGCAGCACCGAGGCACAAACTGTGTTGGCTGTCCTCCCTTTGCCCCACTATATATAGGGGGGGTGGAGAGGTGAGGGCGCCCTAGGGTTTCCCCCTAGGGGCCGGCGGCCAGGGCAAGGGGAGGGGGCGGCGGCCAGGGCAGGGGGAGGCGCCCAGGCCCTAGGGTTTCCCCCCTAGGTGCCTTGCCCCCCAAGCCCAAGGGGTGCGGCCAGCCCTAGGGGGTCCCACCCCCTTAGCCGCATGGGGAGAGGGCCCAGGGGGGGCGCACAGCCCCCTGAGGGCTGTGGTGTCCCCCTTTGTGGCCCAATAGGCCCAGAACACCTTCCGGACCCCCCGAAAACCTTCCCGGTACTCCGCCGATTTCCCGATGCTCCCCGGAACACTTCCGGTACTCCGAAACCTTTCATCCTATATATCAATCTTCATCTCCGGACCATTCCGGAGACCCTCGTCATGTCCGGGATCTCATCCGGGACTCCGAACAACCTTCGGTAACCATGCACTCTTCTCACTAACAACCCTAGCGTCACCGAACGTTAAGTGTGTAGACCCTGCGGGTTCGGAAACCATGTAGACATGACCGAGACACTCCCAGGTCAATAACCAATAGCGGGATCTGGATACCCATATTGGCTCCTACATGTTTCTCGATGATCTCATCGGATGAACCACGATGTCAAGGATTCAGGCAATCCCGTATACAGTTCCCTTTGTCTCGTCGGTATGTTACTTGCCCGAGATTCGATCGTCGGTATCTCTATACCTAGTTCAATCTCGTTACCGGCAAGTCTCTTTACTCGTTACCGTAATACATAATCCCGTGACCAACTACTTAGTCACTTTGAGCTCATTGAGATGACGTATTACCGAGTGGGCCCGGAGATACCTTTCCGTCATACGGAGTGACAAATCCCAGTCTCGATCCATGTCAACTCAACAGACACCTTCGGAGATACCTGTAGAGTACCTTTATAGTCACCCAGTTACGTTGTGACGTTTGGCACACACAAAGCACTCCTACGGTGTCAGTGAGTTACATGATCTCATGGTCATAGGAACTTATACTTGACATGCAGAAAACTATAGCGATAACTGACACGATCAAAAGCTATGTTTATGTTTGGGTCTCGTCCATCACATCATTCTCCTAATGATGTGATCCCGTTATCAAATGACAACTCATGTCTATGACCTGGAAACCGTGGTCATCTTTGATCAACGAGTTAGTCCTGTAGAGGCTCACTAGGGACACAAAGTCTGTCTATTCATCCACACGTGTATTTGAGTTTCCAATCAATACAGTTATAGCATGGATAATAAACGATTATCATGAACAAGGAAATATAATAATAACTCTTTTATTATTGCCTCTAGGGCATATTTCCAACAAAGCGGTCGAGACAGCTTGTCATGCTATCAACAGGCTTTATCTTCATAAGCTCCTCGGCAAGACATCATACGAGCTCCTCACCGGTAACAAACCCCAAGTGGGATACTTTCGTGTCTTTGGTTCAAAATGCTATATCCTTGATAAGAATCGTCGGTCTAAATTTGCTCCTAAATCTCATGAAGGCTTTCTCCTTGGTTATGGATCAAACTCCCACACCTACCGTGTCTACAATAATTTCACCCGAAAGGTTGAAGAGACGGTAGATGTGAAGTTTGATGAATCTAATGGCTCGCAAGTAGAGCAAATGCCTATTGATGTAGGAGGCAAGGACCCATCGGAAGCAATCCAAGATTTATCCATTGGAAAGATTCGTCCCATGGAAGTGAAGGAGAGTACCTCATCTACATATGTGGAGCCCCCTACCTCACGTCGAGATGAACCTCAAGGCAACATGGAGGCCTCCACAAGTGGAACTCACCAAGATGAGGAAATGCAACAAGAAGATCCACCACAACCTCCTTCTCCACCACCTCAAGACAACACCAACAACAATGAAGAAGAAGAAGAAGAGGAAGATGAAGATGATGAGGAAGCTCAGCCACAACATCAACAAAAGCTATCCCGAGTTCGAGCAAGAGTCAAGAAGAATCATCCCGTGGAACAAATGATGAACGACATCAACTCCGGGAGAATTACTCGCTCTAAAACTCGCTTAGCTAACTTTTGTGAGCATTACTCATTCATCTCTAGTATTGAACCTATGAAGGTAGAAGAAGCACTTAAAGACCCGGATTGGGTGAACGCTATGCACGAAGAACTACACAACTTCGAGAGGAACAAGGTATGGACTTTGGTAGAGAAGCCCAACGATGATCAAAACATCATTGGAACCAAATGGGTGTTTCGGAACAAGCAAGATGAAGATGGACAAGTCATCCGCAACAAGGCTCGTCTCGTAGCTCAAGGTTACACACAAGTCGAAGGTATGGACTATGGTGAGACCGATGCCCCCGTTGCTAGACTTGAGTCCATTCGCATTCTTCTTGCCTATGCCAATCACCATGATATTACTCTCTATCAAATGGACATGAAAAGTGCTTTCTTAAATGGTGAAATTGAGGAGGAAGTATTTGTGAAACAACCTCCCGGTTTTGTGAATCCCAAAAAGCCTAATCATGTTTACAAGCTGCACAAAGCTCTTTATGGTCTTAAACAAGCTCCTAGAGCTTGGTACAAATGCTTAACTAGCTTTCTTCTTGAAAAAGGCTTTGAAATTGGAAAGATAGACTCAACGCTGTTCACGAAAAGGGTTAATGGTGAACTATTTGTGTGCCAAATATATGTTGATGATATTATCTTTGGTTCAACTAACCCCCATTTTAGCAAGAAGTTTGGACAGCTCATGTCGGAGAAGTATGAGATGTCCATGATGTGTGCACTCAAATTCTTCCTTGGGTTGCAAATCAAGCAATCTAAGGAGGGTACCTTTGTCTCACAAACAAAGTACACCAAGGATCTCTTCAAGAAGTTCAACATGCAAGAAAGCAAAGGTATGAGTACCCCCATGCCTACTAGTGGACATAATGACTTGACAAAAGATGGAGAACCCGTTGATCAAAGGGTTTACCGATCTATGATTGGTTCTCTACTATATCTTTGTGCTTCTCGTCCTGACATAATGTTGAGTGTATGCATGTGTACGCGATATCAAGCAGCCCCTAAAGAATGTCATCTTAAAGCTGTTAAAAGGATAGTGAGATACTTGATACACACACCAAACTTTGGCATTTGGTATCCTAAGAGGGCCTCTTTCGATCTTGTTGGCTATTCCGACTCGGACTATGCCGGTGACAAGGTTGATAGAAAGTCAACTTCGGGTACATGTCAATTCCTTGGTCGATCCCTTGTATCTTGGTCCTCCAAGAAACAAAATTCGGTATCTTTATCCACTGCCGAAGCGGAATATATTGTTGCTGGTTCGTGTTGTGCTCAATTACTATGGATGACACAAACGCTTAAAGATTATGGGATACATGTGAGACGTGTTCCCTTGCTTTGTGACAATGAGAGTGCGATTAAAATTGGACACAATCCAGTGCAACATTCTCAAACAAAGCATATTGAAGTTCGTCACCATTTTATTCGTGATCATATTGCCAAGGGTGATATTAATCTTAAGCATGTTCGTACTGACAAACAACTTGCTGATATCTTTACAAAACCTCTTGATGAGAAAGTGTTTTGTCGTTTAAGGAGTGAGTTGAACATCATTGATGCTTCAAACTTGGAGTGATAACTCCATTGATGCATGCAAGGCATGAGCTCTCTTGACTAATCCTTGATATTTCTCTTATGATGATGATCATATGTCTTGGACACATTTGCCTCCTTGTATTGCATCTAACTCTTTGCAGGTACTTGGATGATCTACATTCCACAAGATTACCACACACTCAAATCATGAGTAATCTTGTCATTGACCAAGTATCTAGCCCTTTGGGATGTTGAGTTCAAGGAACAAAATTCCACATATCCTTTTTGACATCTTATACATCTAGTATTTCACTCTTGTCATCTTGGATATCCTCGAGTATTTCCTTGCTTGCCTAACCCATGTAGGAAGATGAACTACACAAGTAGAAATGGCGCTCCAACTTCACATTCAATGAGCACCTACATCAAGCTTACCTACATGAGTAAAGCAACAACAAACCCAAGGTATGTTCTTCACATCTTTGAGGAGCTTTGCTCAAAGTCATGAATACAAGCAGCTTCATAAGATGTGATCACATCAAATGCTTAATCGAAAAATGGCAACCCCATTTTGAGCTTAAACGATGAGTATGACCTATGATCAAATGTCCTCATTTGACTCCTAAGTCAATATACTCAAACATAGGTGACTTTGTCGCCGACCTTTATCTAGATGAAGTACATATGTTTTTGGAGTTTTTTTTGTTTTCTCTTATGTTCTCTCATTGAGTTTTCTTTAAACAAAAAAAAACTTCATCTAGGAATTCTTTTTATTTCTTTTCTTATGTTTCTCTGTGAATATCCTTCTGGCTCTGATCAATTCCCTGAAAATCTTTCACAAATTCATTGCAAATCCTTTTGAAACTTTCCTCGCAGAGTGAGCTGAATTATTTCTGTATTTCCTTGGAATTAAACTCGGAGTCACCGATTTAAAATTTTCGGTCTAACCGAAAAGGATTCGGACCCACCGATCCATCTAATTCGGTGTCACCGATTTATCTTCCAGGACATCAACTTCTGCAGCTCCACTCAAATTTAAATCTTAAAGGGGAGAAGATTCAAATTGTTTCTTTCTAAATGTTCTTATTTGCCCTGTTGTGATTCTTAAGGATCCCACTTCTTTCTTTCTTTCTCTCTTTCCATTTTTCCTGCCCTACCTAGTTTGCTGTCCTTTTCGGCACTTGATGTCAAAGGGGGAGAGGACTTAGGGGGAGTAGGGGGAGTAGGGGAGAAGAGAAGACTTAGGGGAAGAAGAACAACAATCTTATCTTAAGGGGGAGAGAATCACATCAAAGCTTTGTCGTGTTTTACATTGGACATTACAATTGGCATCATTCTTTTGATTTTGCTTTCCATAACAAAATCTCTCAGAGTTCATTGAAAATCTTTTAGTTTCGGAGACATGTTTGCTGATTCAAGCCTGTGCTCAATATGAGACACTCTTTGTACATGTTCTCCCTGGCTTGGTACTCTTGATGTTCTTGCAGTTGGTTGAAGGAATACTCTTGTGTTATCTAACCTTGTTTTCCCAAGTTTATTCTTTAAGGTACAATGCCAAGGAACCTCAAGGTAAGTATATGCATCTTGCAGAATGTGCATGATGGTGACTTGCTTGTAAATACTTGTTTGCAAGAAATCACCATGCACATATGCATTATCACTCACTTCCTTTTCTTCTGCTCTGATGCATATAGCCAAGCTGCATGTAGCACATCTTGCTTATCTCTCTTGTGTGCTTGTGGTAGTCCAAAACCATAATCTATGAAAATCTTGCACACTTGTAGGGGGAGCCTGTGTACTACATGCTTGTCAAAGCTTTCGTGATAATTCTGTCTTTCTTTCAATAAGCTTTGATGTCTTGTTTAGTATAATTTTAGTGTGTTGCCATCAATTACCAAAAAGGGGGAGATTGAAAGCACATTTGCTCCCTGGGTGGTTTTGGTAATTAATGACAACATACTTTGTGGTTGGACTAATGCTTTTATCAAGTATGTTTCAGGAAATTCAATCACATTGGAATGGCAAGATGACTGAAGAAGTGGACCCCTCAAATGCTAAGGCAAGCATTGACAAAAGCTCAAGACTCCATTTTTGGTTTAGTGATCAAATATCACATTGAGTCCATAGGAAAAGCCAATACTATTAAAAGGGGATGAGGTTGTGTTGATGATCTGGTTGCTCAAGTGCTTAGTGATATATCTCCTTCAACTATCAGCAACTTTCACTACTATACACACCCATAAGTAATCTCGGACCAACCGATTCTTTCAACTCAGTCCCACCGAGATGAACCACTCTAGCCATATTCCAAACCCTAGAAAAATCGGTCATTCCGAGTTTGAGATCGGTCTCACCGAAACTGAACTGCCAACCTTCTGTAACCATTTCACATCATTTCGGAATAACCGAGTTTGTATTATCGGTCTCACCGAAATGGGCAAGCTTCTGTCTTGGCTCAAATCGGTCTCACCGATATTGCATTTTCGGTCACACCGATTCTGGCATGTTCCTGTCTTTTCTCAAATCGGTCTAACCGAGTTTTCTTTCTCGGTCCCACCGAAAACTCCAACGTTCATATCAGTTACACTTTCGGTCTCACCGAGATGGTATTTTCGGTCCCACCGAAAACCCCAACGTTCACTATATTTGAACTTTCGGTCTGACCGAGTTTTCACTTCGGTCTCACCGAGATGGCTCAAATATGTGTGTAACGGTTGGATTTTGTGTGGAGGCTATATATACCCCTCCACCCCCTCTTCATTCGTGAGGAGAGCCATCAGAAAGTCTACCACTCCTACCATACACTTTCTGAGAAGAGAACTACCTACCCTTGTGTTGAGATCAAGTCATTCCATTCCTACCATATGAAACTTGATTTCTAGCCTTCCCAAGTTGCTTTCCACTCAATCCTTTCTTCCACCACAGCCATATCAGTTTGGAGAGTTGAGTGTTGGGGAGATTATCATTTGAAGCACAAGAGCAAGGAGTTCATCATCATCAACCACATCTATTACCTTTTGGAGGGTGGTGCCTCCTAGATTGGTTAGGTGTCGCTTGGGAGCCTCCGTCTTTGAGATGTGGAGTTGAACCAAGAAGTTTGTAAGGGCAAGGAGATCGCCTACTTCGTGAAGATCTACCCCGAGTAAGGCTAGTCCTCCGTGGGCGTAGGCCATGATGGAATAGACAAGGTTGCTTCTTCGTGGACCCTTCGTGGGTGGAGCCCTCCGTGGACTCGCGCAGCCGTTACCCTCCGTGGGTTGAAGTCTCCATCAACGTGGATGTACGATAGCACCACCTATCGGAACCACGACAAAAATCTCCGTGTCACCAAACTGCGTTTGATCTTCTCCACCTCTGTTTACTATATGTGCAATTTACTTTCCGCTGCCCATACTCTAGAATTGCATGTGTAGTGTGATACTTGAGTTGATCTTAATTGTGAAACTGCCTAAAACTTTGCATAATCAAAAGGCAGATTTTTTATATCTTCAAGTAGTCTAATCACCCCCCCCTCTAGACATACTTCTTCGATCCTACACTATGTGGTTATCTCTCTCTCCCATGATGTGATCTTCGTTGTGATCATAGGCTATGTTAATCTAGGGTGATCCCATGATATTTCCCCTTCCTCTATGTATTGGATTGATGTACTCACTTGTCTTTATCTAGTATAATCCCCGAGACCAAGGTGACAGCGGTCTATTGGACATGGATTAGAAAAATATTTTCATGAGTGATTTCCTCTCTTGTGTGTTGATTGAAGATTGAGAGTCTCTTGGTGCTTGTCTTTGACTATCCTTTAGATATGTTGTGGTGATTGTGGAACTCTCTTTGGATGGCCGCGGTGACATTGGGAAATCCTTAGATTGAGAACTACGAACTTTGAGGTGTGCTTTTGTAGCCCTACATAATTCTCGTCCTCTCTTGACCACGAAGGAATGACCTCCGGGTGCGTCTCCATTGCATGTTTTATGGGAAATATCATGTGATTCGATTATGTTAATGTTGTTGGGAGTTGCCACTAGTGAAAGTATGATCCCTAGGCCTTGTTTCCACCATTGCAATACCATTTGTGCTCACGTTTACCACTTGTTTGCTTGCTGCACTTTTTATTACATATTTATATTACTTTGTTTTGCCATCCATATCACTTGCCATTTAACATCTCTTCGCCGAACTAGTGCACCTATACATCTAACAAGTGTATTAGGTGTGTTGGGGACACAAGAGACTTCTTGTATCTTAGTTGCAGGGTTGCTCGAGAGAGACCATCTTCAACCTCTACTTCCCTGAGTTCGATAAACCTTAGGTCATCCACTTGAGGGAAATTGCTGCTGTCCTACAAACCTCTGCGCTTGGAGGCCCAACATAGTCTACAAGAGTAGAAGCGTGTGTAGACATCACTGTTGCACAGCGGCAACGAGTTGATACAACGCTTGTAGTAGGCTATCAAGCCACGGCTTGGAAGCCTGGTGTATACACCTAAAACCCCGGGTTAACCTGTCTACATTAAGTAAGTCACTCCGCCCAGGTAAACCTGGTATGACCCGTCGAACGATTGACAAGTCAATCTTATTACAGACCCTGAACTTGTCGACATTAAATTGATGATTGGTTAAGGATTGAGGTCCATCTTAATAGGCTTTGTGAAATGGTTAATTCAGTGGCCTGGCAACCCATGAAAAGCCTCGAATTTAGAGCCTGGCAGCTCGTAAAAAGCCTCGACTACAAGTTTTTATTTGCTTTGTTTGCCATGTTTTTACTTCTCAATGAGATTGTTGATATTCATCTGATATCTGTCGATTCGGCCTAGTGGTTGACTACAAGTCACCACCATCAAGTAAACTAGTGATCATTAACCCGGCTTGGCTTTCAACTACAAGTTGCCAGTACATGATCAGTTATAATGACCGGTGTTTATTAACCCGGCCTGGCTTTTGACTATAAGTCGCTAGAATGAGATAAGATAATGACCGGTGTTTACTAACCTGGCCTGGCTTTTGACTATAAGTCGCCAGTATGAGATAAGATAATGACCGGTGTTTATTAACCCGACCTGATTTTGTTTGTAAACCGGCAATCTATGATAATTATCAATGTTCAAATTTTGGGTTCTCACCCTTACTACACTGGCTTGGTAAAACCAATAGTGTGATCAAATATCACTGGAACCGGTTTCAAACCGGGTTATATTATTCAAATCTTTAATAGCCAACATGGCTGGATTTTATTATGGTTATCAATAGCCAGTATTATGATTAAGGTTTTCAAAGTCGCTTTAGCGCAATGGCTATCATATTGTCAATGATATGATTTATTCTACAAAGGAATAGTCCCCAGTCGCTGCAGGCTTACAACCTAGCACTTGGGGGCTACATTATTCAAAGTTGATATTACATCAAATATGCAAGTCTCATGTCGCTGCAAGCATGCACCATGACACTTGGGGGCTAATGTAAAGTCATTTTTTGCTCACCTTATTGAAGACCCGACTCATCACATTATAATGAGCCAGCCCTTGGGGGCTACCAATTGCTCTTGTCAACAATTCAAGGTACACAAGTCTTAACCCATTACATTGAAGGGTCCACTTCTCAGTTGGTAAAGCACAAAGCTCTTAACCTTGTGGACATGGGTTCAAGCCCCATGATGGGGGTTACATCATATGGTGTTCTTTTCAAAGAAGTATATATAAAGTCCCAGCTCAATATTCTTATTGAGCCGGCCCATGGGGGCTATACGTTGTTGTTCAAGTCTACATGATCATATCTACATAGTCCCTGCTCATTATTACATAATAACCCGACCCTTGGGGGCTACACTGGTTGAAGTTTTTGAGCATCAGGTAATTACAAGTCCCAGGTTGCTGCAAGCATGACAACCCGGCACTTGGGGGCTACATAATATGGAGTATTCAGTTTTTACTAGTAATTAGGATGAACAATCTGGATTTCTTCAAGCTTGTGACATTCATATTGAAGCAAGTCTTAAGTTATTACTATGTTCTCTTCTTAAGACTTGGGGGCTACAGGTAATATGCATATAAAGGAGGAACATCTTCAAATTCTCAGTTTCGGGCAAATCAGGAAGATTAATTGTGTGACCCGGCGTTGGCAACAATCGTAACCCGGCATCCATAAACAGTCATGACCCGGGATCATCAGTTTTTATAACCCGACAATTTTTGCAATGATAAACCGACAAGTTCTACATTCTTAAACCGGCTGAAGAACACATGAGTATTTCAAAGACCAATATTTTTGGTTAAGCATTGGGAGCTGAGTCAAAGGAGTTATTCTTCACAATATTTCTCTGTGACAAGCCAATGTCAGCAAATTGATTATGAAGCTGGCCCATTGACCCGGATTTTCTAGAAAAAGGAAATGACAAGGACTTAAGGACGACCAGGATCAGTTTAACATGGATAAATCCAAATTAAACTAGGGGCTAATGTCGGGGCTATACCCTGTGGTATGACCTGGCTGGAGTTATAACCCGGCTGACAGATAAGACATATGATAAACCAGATGGTAAACCGGCTCACAGTTAAGACAGATGATAAACCAGATGGTAAACCGGCTCATAGATAAGTCAGATGATAAACCAGATGATAAACCAGCAGACAATCATAAACCGACATACCATCATAAACCGACAGACAGTGATAACTCGGTGGCCAGGGGTTATGAAGCCCGAGACGTTATGAAGCCCAAAACGTTGAGAAGCCCGTGAAGAGAAGTCATAATAGTTAAGTCTTAAGTCCGAGTTGGACTTTACATGTAACCTGCCCCTTCAACATATATAAGGAGGGGCAGGGCTCCCCAAAGGGGGGGGAGGTTCTCACAAGTTAGAGGTGCCATATTCTTTAGGGCTAGACACAACTAAAGGAGAGCTGGTTTACCGGCGACTCATTGAGGGTCATAATGAGATCTAGCCTCGAACAGCATGTAGGGCTATTACCGGATGATGTTTCCCGGGGCCCGAAGCTGTCTAAATCCTTGTCTTGTGTACATCTCTCGATTTCGCTCAACCCCTCTCAAGCTACCACATAGATGCGTTGGCCTCACGACTAAGTCCTCACACTAGGACATCTGCCGTGACAATTCCACGACAGTTAGGTTTACCTTAATACTTCTTTTGTAGTTGCGGATGCTTGCAATAGAGGTTAATCATAAGTGGGAGGCTTGTCCAAGTAAGGACAGCACCCAAGCACTGGTCCACCCACATACCAAATTATCAAAGTACCGAACGCGAATCATATGATCGTGATGAAAACTAGCTTGACGATAATTCCCATGTGTCCACGGGAGCGCTTTCCTTCATATAAGAGTTTGTCCAGGCTTGTCCTTTGCTAGAAAAAGGATTGGGCCATCTTGCTGCACCTTATTTACTTTTACTATTTGTCACTTGCTACCAATTACCTTATCACAAAACTATCTTTTACCGATAATTTCAGTGCTTGCGGAAAATACCTTACTGAAAACGGCCTATCATTTCCTTCTGCTCCTCGTTGGGTTCGACACTCTTACTTATTGAAAGGACTACGATAGATCCCCTACACTTGTGGGTCATCAAGACTCTTTTCTGGCACCGTTTCCGGGGAGTGAAGCGCCTTTGGTAAGTGGAATTTGGTAAGGAAAAAATTATATAGTGTGCTGAAATTTACTGTCACTTGTTACTATGGTTCATAATCCTTTGAGGAGCTTGTTCGGGGTATCTTCACCCCGACCAGAAGAGCAAAGAGTTGCTCCTCAACCTACTGAACCTACTGAAAATTTTGCTTTGAAATTCCTTCGGGTATGATAGAGAAACTGCTAGATAATCCCTTTACAGGAGATGGAACACTGCATCCCGATTTGCACCTAATCTATGTGGATGAAGTTTGTGGATTATTTAATCTTGCGGGTATGCCCGAGGATGTTATCAAGAAGAAGGTCTTCCCTTTATCTTTGAAGGGAGATGCATTGACATGGTTTAGGCTATGCGATGATATTGGATCATGGAACTATAACCGACTGAAGTTGGAATTTCATCAGAAGTTCTACCCTATGTATCAGGTTCATCGTGATCGTAATTATATATATAATTTTTGGCCTCGCGAAGGATAAAGTATAGCTCAAGCTTGGGGGAGTCTTAAGTCAATGTTATATTCATGCCCCAATCATGAGCTCTCAAGAGAAATGATGATTCTAAAATTTTATGCTCGGCTTTCTCCCAATAATCGATCCATGCTCGATATTTCTTGTACTAGTTCTTTTATGATGAAGACTATTGAATTCAAATGGGATTTATTGGAAATAATTAAATGCAATTCTGAAGATTGGGACCTCAACTAAGGTAAGGAGTCAGGTATGACCCCCTAAGTTTGATTGTGTTAAAGCTTTTGTGGATACCGATGTTTTCCGTGAATTTAGCACTAAATATGGACTTGACTCTGAGATAGTAGCTTCTTTATGTGAATCATTTGCTACTTATGTTGACCTCCCTAAGGAGAAGTGGTTTAAATACCATCCTCCCATTGAAGTAAAAGTAGTTGAACCTGTTAAAGTTGAAGAAAAGACTATCACTTATAATGTTGATCATATTGTTCCTACTGCTTATATTGAGAAACCGCCTTTCCCTGTTAGAATAAAGGATCATGCTAAAGCTTCAACTGTGGTTCGTAATAGTAATACTAGAACACCTACACCCTCTGAGCAAATTAAAGTTGAACCTAGTGTTGCTATGGTTAAAGATCTCTTGGTTGCAAATTTAGATGGACATGTTATTTACCTCCAAGAGGAAGCTGCTAGAATAGCCAAAACCGATACTAGGAATAAACATAGACCTATTCTAGGCTTGCCTGTTATTTCTATTAAAATAGGAGATCATTTCTATCATGGTTTATGTGACGTAGGTGCTAGTGCTAGTGTAATACCTATTTCTTTATATGATGAAATTATGCATGATATTGCACCTGTTGAGTTAGAAGGTATTGATGTCACTATTAAGCTTGCCAATAGAGACACTATTTCACCAATTGGTATTGTTAGAAATGTTGAAGTCTTGTGTGGGAAAGTTAAATACCCTGTTGATTTTCTTGTTCTTGGTTCCCCACAAGATGATTTTTGTCCCATCATTTTTGGTAGACCCTTCTTGAATACTGTTAATGCTAAGATAGACTGCGTAAAAGATATTGTTACTGTTGGTTTAGGGGATATGTCTCATGATTTTAACTTTGCTAAATTTCGTAGACAACCCCGTGATAAAGAATTACCTAGTAAGGATGAAATTATTGGTCTTGCTACTATTGTTGTGCCTCCTCATGATCCCCTGGAACAATATCTGCTAGACCATGAAAATGATATGTATATGAATGAGAGAAGGGAAATAGATGAAATATTCTTTAAGCAAGGGCCTGTATTGAAAAACAACTTGCCTGTTGAAATTCTAGGGGATCCTCCTCCACCCAAGGGTGATCCCGTGTTTTAACTTAAACCTTTACCTGAAAATCTTAAGTATGTTTATCTCGATGAAAAGAAGATATATCATGTTATTATTAGTGCTAACCTTTCAGAGCAGGAAGAAGAAAAAATATTGAAAACTCTGAAGAAGCACCGTGCTGCTACCGGATATACTCTGGATGATCTTAAGGGCATTAGTCCCACTCTATGCCAACACAAGATAAAGTTGGAAGAGGACGCGAAACCGGTGATTGATCATCAACGACGGTTAAATCCTAAGATGAAAGAAGTGGTAAGGAAGGAAATACTAAAGCTTCTAGAGGCAGGTATAATCTATCCAGTTGCTGATGCCAGTGGGTAAGCCCTGTCCATTATGTCCCTAAGAAGGGAGGTATGACTGTTGTTCCTAATGATAAAGATGAATTGATCCCTCAAAGAATTGTTACAGGTTATAGGATGGTAATTGATTTCCGCAAATTAAATAAAGCTACTAAGAAAGATCATTACCCTTTGCTTTTTATTGATCAAATGCTATAAAGGTTATCCAAACACACTCATTTTTGCTTTCTAGATGGTTATTCTGGTTTCTCTCAAATACCTGTGTCAAAAGGGGATCAAGATAAGACCACTTTTACTTATCCTTTCGGTACCTTTGCTTATAGACATATGCATTTTGGTTATTTAATGAACCTGCTACCTTTCAAAGATGCATGATGGCTATATTCTATGATTTTTGTGAAAAGATTGTTGAGGTTTTCATGGATGATTTTTCCATTTACGGAACTTCTTTAGATGATTGCTTGAGCAACCTTGATCGAGTTTTGCAGAGATGTGAAGACACTAATCTTGTCTTGAATTGGGAGAAGTGCCACTTTATGGTTAATGAAGGCATTGTCTTGGGACATAAAATTTCCGAAAGAGGTATTGAAGTTGACAAAGCTAAAGTTGATGCTATTGAAAAGATGCCGTGTCCCAAGGACGTCAAAGGTATACGAAGTTTCCTTGGTCATGTGATACGTCTCCAACGTATCTATAATTTTTGATTGTTCCATGCTATTATTTATGAAGTCTTGGATGTTTAATGGGCTTTATCATTCACTTTTATATCATTTTTGGGACAAACCTACTAACCCAATGGCCCAGTCCAGATTGTTGTTTTTTTGCCTATTTCAGGGTTTTGCAGAAAAGGAATATCAAACGGAGTCCGAACGGAATGAAACCTTCGCGAGAGAAATTTTTGGAGGAAATCACGCTCGGGAAACTTCAGGACCAAGTCAGGGGACGGAAGGCCTGCCCTCGAGGGTAGGGGCGCGCCCCCCTTCCCAGGGCGCGCCCCCCTACCTCGAGGCTGGCCCACACGGTCCCCAGTGCCCTCTTTCTTCCTATATATACCTACGTACCCCAGAAACTCCATACGCAGAGAGAAAACCCTAATTCCACCGCTGTAGCTTCTGTTCCCGTGGAGATCCCATCTTGGAGCCTGTTCCGAGAGGGGGATCCATCACGGAGGCCTTCATCATCATCATCATCGCCCTCACCATGAGTTGTGAGTAGTTTACCACAGACCTTCGGGTCCATAGCTAGTATCTAGATGGCTTCTTCTCTCTCTATGGATCTCAATACAAAGTTCTCCTTGGTCTTCGAGAAGATCTATTCGATGTAATCTCTTTTTGCGGCATGTTTTGTAACAACCCAAAATTCTAAATTTTGGAATGTTATAATAAATAGAAAGATTTGATTGCTGTTTGTTGTGCTGAGTGGATTGAGTGAAATTTGAAACTTTTGAAAGTTAAATGAGAGGGAATAAAATGACTTTCCCAAAACTTTCACTTTGCTTTTTGATCTCCGAGGGAATTCAAATTCTTTTCAACACAAAACCCTAGAGTGAAGATAACATGACTTCTGCCATTTATTTTTAAATGATAAAGGGTTTGAAAGGATTTTGAATTTCACTCCTCGAATTATTTTAAATTCAGAAACTTTAAGCAACTCAATGATTTTCCCGAGAGAAGATAAAATGACTTCTTCAATTTATAGGAAATATGAGTTGGAAGTTTTTCTGAAATTTTCTGCAACTCAATTTCAATATTGAGTTATTTGATTTTTATTCGAATTATTTTTCTCCAAAAATAAAATACATGGAAAATAGGGTAACATGATTCCATACAGCAGAAAATTAGAGAGAAATAACTTTGAAATCATTTTGGTATTTTAAAGTGATTTTTATTGGATTTTATTTGCAACAGTAGGACCTTTTTATTTATTAGATTTCATGGACATTTTATTTGGCAGTAGGAAAATGTTTAGATTGTAGGATTTATTTTTCTGCAAATTTTGATATATTATATGCCTATAGGATATTTCTATTTGTTTTTGTTTTGTTTGCTTTCTGTGTCTGTTAAAAAAAAGAGTTTAAAAAAAAATTGCTCCCTCGCCGACTGGGCCGGCCCAGCTCCAGCCGGGCCCAGCCCAACTCGCCCTCGCCTCCGTCCCCATGCGGACAACGGACTACCGCCGCCGCCGCCACGGCAGCCGTCGCCGCCCCGAACTCTTTCTCCCTTGCCCCTCCTCCACGCAAAAGCTCCGCCCCGCCCCCTATAAGAGCCGCCGCCGCCGCCCCTCTCTCCCCGCACTTCCGCCGCCGCCGCGCACTTTCGCCGCCGCCGCCGCCGCGAACTGCTGCTGCCGCCGCCGCGCTGCTCCGCCGCAGCAGCCTCCCCTTGCCTCCCGCAGCCCCACCCGTGCGCCAGCGCCGCGCCCCACCGCCGCGCCTCGCCGCAACGCCAGCGCCGCCGCCGCAGCCTCGCCGGCTGGAGCTCACCGCCGATCGGAATCCGATCTGCCTCGCTCCGAACCCGCCCGAACCGCCCCTATCCCCGGTTTTCTTCGAACCACGGTGAACCGGTAAAAAACCGTTAAAACCCCCCGGTTCTCTGCCTGTCTGGTTTTCTTTAGATTGGTTTAGTTTTTTTTAGGGTTATCTATCCAGTGAACGTTCACCTGATAGGACTAGAAAACGAACGTTCACACTTTAACTTTTATTTTCTGTTTAGTTTCGGCCAGGGACTTATCTGTGAAGTTATTTTACAGTTTAGCCCCTACACCTTCTTTCGGCCATAACTTTTTATCAGATAGTCCAAATTCAACGGAACCAATGCCCACGTCTTCGTTACGAAGCCCTCTTTCCAGTAATACAACTCAAACATGTTTTTGAAAAGTTTAAAATTTGAATTCAACTAGTTTTAGATTTGAACTTGTTTTGATCAAAACTTGAGTTTCGTAGCTCCGTTTGAGTTGATTCTTTTTGCAAATCGAAGCTCTTGACCTAAACTTTCTGATAAGGCCAAATTCACATAATTTTGGTACTGTTGTAAATTGTTTTATGTTTCAAGAGTCATTCGTGTGTTCTTCGAAGTTTTCCGAAGTGTTTATTCGCTCTGTCTGATCTTTCTGAGTGATTGCTTATATGTGGTTACTATTGCTTGCTTACGATAGACTGACCGGAGTGTGACGAGTAGATCTATCAAAAATTTTGAGTGTGAATCATCTTCATCAACCTTGCATGCAAGTTCACACTTTGATCATGCTTTCCAATTACCCAGTTTTCATTGCATTAGTCAAACCCTCACACATTGCATCAGTAGGATCAATTAACTTGTTGGATTGGGAAGTAGATTGAGGTAGTACCTATTACCTGCATTACATTCAAGCCCTGGGAGTTACTTCTACGTTTGCTGTTAGGACATGCCATGCTCGTATACGTGGTTTGTGTTTGAGTGAAATCCATGACAGATGTGAGTTGTTAATTAATGGTACAACATAAGGTGGCAACTTTAAAACACATCTGGGTGGATTGAGGCATCTGGGTTTCTGTTTTTCTTTTGGACCGTCACCCAGGCTCAAAGGGATCATGAGATTATTCATACTAGAAACTTCCGTGTGCAACCACAATGCTATTATGGGCTCTAGCATAGTATGAGTAAGTTGTGCGAACTCTTACAGTGGTGGACTAGCAGATGTAGGGGATGTAGGTTGGTACGGTCCGCCCGGTCGTAAGGTGCTAGCGCTTCTGAAAGACTATGCCTCGGTCATCCGTTTCTCAAACACCATGCAGTGCGAGAAACCAAACGGAGGCGATCGAGTCTTGTGGGAAAAGTGCACAAACCTCTACAGAGTGTACAAACTGATCATGATTAGCCGTGTCCCCGGTTATGGATGTCTTGAGTATCTAGTACCTGGATTTTCATGTGCATCTCCTCATGTTACTTTAATTAATTTTGTTGGGTTTAAATGATTAATTTTAATTGGGGTTGAGAGGATGTCTATCTTCTCAACAATGTTTCAACTACCATGATAGTTAATTAAAATGCATTCCTTTGAAGTAGGGAAAAATTGGCTTTACGCAAAAACTTTACCCTTACAGCCTCTACCAGCCAAATATGCGTGTAGTTGTAGGTTTATTCATCATTATCATTACAGTGTGAATTTGACAGCACATTCCATGTGCTGACCTGTTTTCGGGCTGCAACGTTTTATGTTGCAGGATTATCTTACGATGAGTAAGTGATACGTTAGGGGTTACGATTTCTACACTCAACTTTGCCATTGGTGTTGATGGGAATCCACAACCTTGCTGCTTCCGCTATGATCGATTTGAGGTAATAGTATTTACGTTACTCAATACATGTGATTTACCTCTGTTATAAATCCTGTTTGTACTGTGTGTGTCAGCATACCGATCCAGGGATGACACAGAACACAGAGACTTCGGTCCATTCGGATCGTGGTCGCTACAAGATGGTATCAGAGCACATGTTGACTGTAGGACGTGACCCTAGAAACTAGCCAGACCATAGGAAAGGATTTCTCCTAAACTATCTTTTTTAAAAAGATTCTTATCTCTCTTCTTTTCTGAGCTTTGTCAAATCTTCCCTTTGACCTTAAATAGTTAGACAATACCCTTTACCATTGGATCATTTCGGAGTAAAGAGGATTTTACCATGCATTGGAAGTGTTGAAGCTACAACAATGGATACTCCGAAGATTTGAAGAGTTGACTACCTTGAAGAGATGATGACCATTAGAAGACCAAACCCCTGTTATGTACTTACGTTAGATACGACGATTGTGAGCCATCAATTGTTTGATGTTTTTCGATGGCCACAAAACAAAACCCGTCTTTTCAAAACCTTTGTTTGTATTGAGTGTAACTCTCCCCACCTTCCTAATCTCATCCCAAAACCCTTGGACCCAATAGAGGATGACTGAAGATAGACTTGTAGTCTCTGGACCAATGACCCAACCGGAGGCAGAACTATGGATACAAAGCATGGAGGATCACTTCAGAGAGAATTTAGTTGAAAGGAAGTATGATGTTCAATACGCTCTTCAGTACTTTACAAACAGTGCTGCAACATGGTGGAAGATGCATCAAGCCATACAAGGATGTAATAGAGCAGAAAATTGGGAAGAGTTCAAGAAGACTCTGTTAGGATCCCGTCTCATCCGAGAGCGTGGTGACAAGCCGAAGAAGAAACTTTGTGCCTGCAGGATTTGTGGAGAAATAGGACACACCCAGGAGGAGCATAAGGATGAATGCCCTAATTGTGAAGGAAGCCACCTAGCTGAAGAATGCCCAACTAGGCAGATTACTTGTTTCTTGTGTGAAGGGACTACCCACTACCCTGCTCATTGCCACATTTTCCCCATGGTGCAACGAGTTGTCCAGCAGAAGAAAGAAGCAATGAAAGAAGTCCTCGAGGAAACCTTAAGGGAATCCGCGATGGAGGAAGATATTGATGACCCTGATGGAGAAGGCCTAAACATATATTATTCTCGTGCTTGCTACTCATGTGGAGAGAAAGGACATCTTTCACGACAATGCACAAAGGAAAGTCAAGAGTATCTGGGAGACTTCCCGACAGTAGAAGTGGAGTTTGATCCACAGGAGATAGAAGAATTGATAGGAACGAAGAAGTCAAGTAAGAGGAAGAACATGAGTCCCCAGAAGAACCCAACTTCTGCGGAAAAGGACCTGAGTAACATCACATGTTATCGGTGCAAGGATTTAGGTCATTATGCTAGCAAGTGGCCAACCAGGAAACGTGGAACCCAGTGAACCAGGATAGCCACCATGAAGCCCTTAGATTGTCTTATGACATTAGTTTACACTACAAGGAAGTAGAGCATTTTGCCAAGAGAAGGTTTAGACTGGAGGAAGATTGATCTGAGTAGTTGAGATCTTCATATTGGAATGAAGCATGTAGATTAATATGGAATACACCCTTTTACAATGTTGAGTTGAGTATGGAAATAACATTGTAGTAGTTCGTGAAGCAATGGAAGTTGAGATGTTTGGAATCTCATAGTTATGAGTTGTTGGATGATTGTGAGTACCTCTCTTGCTATTCTCACCCTGACTAAAACCTAGAACCCTTGGAGTAGTTGACCCCAAACCTTTCTCGGACAAACAAACACAAGGAAATACCTACATTGTCCTGAGTGCCCTTTTGTCTTATGCCCACAGATGACAACCCTTTACGAGTCTTTTCTCAAAGGCCCGGAAACCATCATGACCCTGACTAGCGATCAAGATTATCCAAAGATCCTAAAGGACATGATGAATCATATTCAACTAGAAGGAGATGCAGTTTACAAGGGTTATCCCTTCATGGAGAAAGGAGTTGAACTTTGGTACGTGGAGGTACACCTCCATTGTGTGAAAGGAGTTTGCCCAAAGACTATGGGTCAATACTTTTTCATCTCCCGAGTGCCACGAACATCGTTCTTCGATTCTGTTCTTGAAGCTGCTATGGAGGCCATACGTCAAATTGGAGAAATACTTGAGGCAAGACTTCGTTATACCCAAGGATGCCTGAGTATGATGCATGCAGAGATGGTGGAAATGAAGCACAC
Source organism: Secale cereale (assembly GCA_902687465.1). Classification (NCBI taxonomy): domain Eukaryota; kingdom Viridiplantae; phylum Streptophyta; class Magnoliopsida; order Poales; family Poaceae; genus Secale; species Secale cereale. Next base: position 113,965,492 of record LR738710.1, read on the forward strand.
GACCAATAGTATGAAGCAAAAGGTTGATGATTTTAAGAACCACGTTGCACAATTCCGGTGGGACTGAAGCGTCCTTAGCTAGGACGAATGGATATAGATGGAAGAAATTATTGACCATACCAGACTATCTCGATAGTAGAAATTGTAGTGATGCACCCTTGGAAATTGGAGTATTGAATACTGGTTCAAGAAGTAATAAAAGATTTGATATGAGGAGAATATGGATTTTGGATGAACCAGTGCATTTTGTTTAGTTGAACCTTATTGTGTGAACCCTGGACCCATAGGAAGGAATGTGTTGCTCCAAGGAGTAGAGTTTGCACAAATAGCTGGAGTTATGTTTGATATGAAGTTTACCCCAAGGTTATGAAGGAAAGAAGTATGATTGGATTTTACGAGGGTGTAAAGCTGGAGTATGGAACTACAGTGACCCCAAGGATTGAGTTATGGATACACAAGTTCTGACGTGGACCCTTTAGCCGAGGACCTAAGGAGGCTACGTAATCATAAGGAAACCACGAGACTTGTCAGTAGTAATATGTTCTGCTGAAGTGAAGCAGTGCACTTTGCTAGTGATTGTACCAAGAAGGAGTTTTGTGCTAAGTATTGGAGTTGAAGCCTGCAATGGAAATGCAGTAGACCGTAGTAAGTTGAGAATCGGTGAAGTTAGCAACCTGGTATTGATTTTGGATTTTATGAGTTGTTACTCTATAGTGATGAGTGAAGACATGATGCATGGAAGGAGATTTTGAAGAAACTAGTGTTATTCATTTTAAGTGTGGTAGAATCCAACACAGTTACCCGAATACAAGGGCTAATTACGTCAGATTTGGAGTGGATTGCCCAAAGATGAGTCTGAGTAATTACATCGTAGTTTTACCCACAGAGAAGTAATGTATACTTGGATGGATTTAAGAAAACCAAGGAAGTTGGATGTGGAAGAATGATCAGTTGCAACCCGATGATGAGACCAAGTGTTGCTAGTGGTGAGATGGGCCATAACCCACAGGCCCAGGACTTGTCAAGGAAAGCAAGCACACTCTTGCTGAAGGAAAACCCCTGGTAGAAGTTACGCCCTTTGTCAATAGACGATCTTATAGGTGGTTACGTTAAACCCGAGGGTTGTAAAACGCTAGATGTTTGGTTTGGCTTGCAGAATCAATGGATATATCCGAACTTAGTTCGTTGAGAAGAGAAATTCTGCAATGCTTGTGAGGATGACCGAGTGATAGAATGCGAGATTCACTAAACCATATACAAGGTAATGATTTGGGTGCGGGATGGATTGATCACCATACCGACTTACTCTTATTATTCGCCTCTGCTATAAGGGATGGTAAATCTGAGTGACTTACCTATAGTAGAGAGACGACGATGTCAAAATTTTGTTTAAACCTTAGAATGGTATAGAAATTTTCCCCTTGTACACGGCATGCTGTTGCCAACCGTAGGATATACGGTGAGGATGAAGCCCAAACCCGTTTACTGCAGGGACCCAGCAAATTGTTTGATGACCACCATGAGATATCGATATTTGTTTAGTATTGGCGCCAGACCTGTCAGCTAAGAAGAACCAGTTCTCACAGAGCCTTACCAGGATGAAAGGATACAAGGATTCAGGACAAAGATTTTGCCACTACCAAAAGAGCCAGAGAAAGAAATACCCTGAAGATTTGAGAAGACCGACGCCGTCCACCCAAAGGATGGAGTATATGAGTTTTGGTGGAACCGTATCCAAGTTCCTAAGTGTGGTAGCACCCTAGACCATACCAATCAGTGGATTTGTTAGGAGACCCCAAACCCTAACCTATTTCTTGCTAGCCTCTCCGAATCTCGAGGACGAGATTCATTTTTAAGTGTGGTAGTTTTGTAACATCCCAAAATTCTAAATTTTGGAATGTTATAATAAATAGAAAGATTTGATTGCTATTTGATGTGCTGAGAGAATTGAGTGAAATTTGAAACTTTTGAAAGTTAAATGAGAGGGAATAAAATGACTTTCCCAAAACTTTCACTTTGCTTTTTGATCTCCGAGGGAATTCAAATTCTTTTCAACACAAAACCCTAGAGTGAAGATAACATGACTTCTTCCATTTATTTTTAAATGATAAAGGGTTTGAAAGGATTTTGAATTTCACTTCTCGAATTATTTTAAATTCAGAAACTTTAAGCAACTCAATGATTTTCCCGAGAGAAGATAAAATGACTTCTTCAATTTATAGGAAATATGAGTTGGAAGTTTTTCTGAAATTTTCTGCAACTCAATTTCAATATTGAGTTATTTGATTTTTATTCGAATTATTTTTCTCCAAAAATAAAATACATGGAAAATAGGGTAACATGATTCCCTACAGCATAAAAAATTGGAGAGAAATAACTTTGAAATCATTTTGGTATTTTAAAGTGATTTTTATTGGATTTTATTTGCAACAGTAGGACCTTTTTATTTATTAGATTTTATGGGCATTTTATTTGGCAGTAGGAAAATGTTCAGATTGTAAGATTTATTTTTCTGCAAATTTTGATATATTATATGCCTATAAGATATTTCTATTTGTTTTTGTTTTGTTTGCTTTCTGTGTCTGTTAAAAAAAAGAGTTTAAAAAAAAATTGCTCCCTCGCCGACTGGGCCGGCCCAGCTCCAGCCGGGCCCAGCCCAGCTCGCCCTCGCCTCCGTCCCCGTGCGGACGATGGACTACCGTCGCCGCCCCGGACTCTTTCTCCCTCGCCCCTCCTCCACGCAAAAGCTCCGCCCCGACACCCTATAAGAGCCGCCGCCGCCGCCCCTCTCTCCCCGCACTTCCGCCGCCACCGCGCATTTTCGCCGCCGCCGCCGCCGCCGCATCGCCTAACCGCCGCCGCTGCCGCGAACTGCTGCTGCCGCCGCCGCGCTGCTCCGCCGCATAAGCCTCCCCTCGCCTCCCGCAGCCCCGCCCGTGCGCCAGCGCCGCGCCTCGCCGCAACGCCAGCGCCGCCGCCGCAGCCTCGCCGGCCGGAGCTCACCGCCGGCCAGAATCCGATCTGCCTCGCTCCGAACCCGCCCGAACCGCCCCTAACCCCGGTTTTCTTCGAACCACGGTGAACCGGTAAAAAACCGTTAAAACCCCTCGGTTCTCTGCCTGTCTGGTTTTCTTTAGATTGGTTTAGTTTTTTTAGGGTTATCTATTCAGTGAACGTTCACCTGATAGGAATAGAAAACGAACGTTCACACTTTAACTTTTATTTTCTGTTTAGTTTCGGCCAGGGACTTATCTGTGAAGTTATTTTACAGTTTAGCCCCTACACCTTCTTTCGGCCATAACTTTTTATCAGATAGTCTAAATTCAACGAAACCAACGCCCACGTCTTCGTTACGAAGCCCTCTTTCCAGTAATACAACTCAAACATGTTTTTGAAAAGTTTAAAATTTGAATTCAACTAGTTTTAGCTTTGAACTTGTTTTGATCATAACTTGAGTTTCGTAGCTCCGTTTGAGTTGATTCTTTTTGCAAATCGAAGCTCTTGACCTAAACTTTCTGATAAGGCCAAATTCACATAATTTTGGTACTGTTGGAAATTGTTTTATGTTTCAAGAGTCATTCGTGTGTTCTTCGAAGTTTTCCTAAGTGTTTATTCGCTCTGTCTGATCTTTCTGAGTGATTGCTTTTATGTGGTTACTATTGCTTGCTTACGATAGACTGACCGGAGTGTGACGAGTAGATCTATCAAGAGTTTTGAGTGCGAATCATCTTCATCAACCTTGCAGGAAAGTTCACACTTTGATCATGCTTTCCAATTACCCAGTTTTCATTGCATTAGTCAAACCCTCACACATTTCATCAGTAGGATCAATTAACTTGTGGGATTGGGAAGTAGATTGAGGTAGTACCTATTACCTGCATTACATTCAAGCCCTGGGAGTTACTTCTACGTTTGCTGTTAGGACATGCTATGCTCGTAGACGTGGTTTGGGTTTGAGTGAAATCCATGACAGATATGAGTTGTTAATTAATGGTACAACATAAGGTGGCAACTTTAAAACACATATGGGTGGATTGAGGCATCCGGGTTTCCAGGATTGCTTGTTTTTCTTTTGGACCGCCACCTAGGCTCAAAGGGATCATGAGATTATTCATACTAGAAACTTCCGTGTGCAACCACAATGCTATTATGGGCTCTAGCATAGTATGAGTAAGTTGTGCGAACTCTTACAGTGGTGGACTAGCAGATGTAGGGGATGTAGGTTGGTATGGTCCACCCGATCGTAAGGTGCTAGCGCTTCTAAAAGACTATGTCTCGGTCATCCGTTTCTCAAACACCATGTAGTGCGAGAAACCAAACGGAGGCGATCGAGTCTTGTGGGAAAAGTGCACAAACCTCTGCAGAGTGTACAAACTGATCATGATTAGCCGTGTCCCCGGTTATGGACGTCTTGAGTATCTAGTACCTGGATTTTCATGTGCATCTCCTCATGTTACTTTAATTAATTTTGTTGGGTTTAAATCATTAATTTTAATTGGGGTTGAGAGGATGTCTATCTTCTCAACAATGTTTCAACTACCATGATAGTTAATTAAAATGCATTCCTTTGAAGTAGGGAAAAATTGGCTTTACGCAAAAACTTTACCCTTACAGCCTCTACCAGCCAAATATGCATGTAGTTGTAGGTTTATTCATCATTATCATTACAGTGTGAATTTGCCAGTACATTCCATGTGCTGACCCGTTTTCGGGCTGCAACGTTTTATGTTGTAGGATTATCTTACGGCGAGTAAGTGATACGTTAGGGGTTACGATTTCTACACTCAACTTTGCCGTTGGTGTTGATAGGAATCCACAACCTTGTTGCTTCCGCTATGATCGATTTGAGGTAATAGTATTTACGTTACTCAATACATGTGATTTACCTCTGTTATAAATCCTGTTTGTACTGTGTGTGTCAGCATACCGATCCAGGGATGACACAGAACACAGAGACTTCGGTCCATTCGGATCGTGGTCGCTACATGTTTGTCGAGATCCGATGAATTGTGAGTTTATGATCAAGGTTATCTATGAAAGATATTTGGTTCTTCTCTGAACTTTTTATGTGTGCTCATAATATCATTGCAAGTCTCTTTGAATTATTGGTTTGGTTTGGCCTACTAGATCTATAGTTCTTGCAATGGGAGAAGTGCTTGGCTTTGGGTTCAATCTTGCGGTGTCCTTTCCCAGTGACAGTAGGGGCAGCAAGGCACGTATTGTATTGTTGCCATCGAGGATAAAAAGATGGGGTTTTCATCATATTTCTTGAGTTTATCCCTCTACATCATGTCATCTTGCTTAAGGCGTTACTCTGTTCGTATGAACTCAATACACTAGATGCATGCTGGATAGCGGTCGATGTGTGGAGTAATAGTAGTAGATGCAGAATCATTTCGGTCTACTTGTCTCGGACGTGATGCCTATATACAATGATCATGCCTAGATAGTCTCATAATTATTCGCTTTTCTATCAATTGCTTGACGGTAATTTGTTTACGCGCCGTAGAATATCGCTATCATGAGAGAAGCCACTAGAGAAAACTACGGCCCCTGGGTCTATTCTCAACATATCAATCTACATCTACTTACTTTTTCCTGCTTTTATTTGCTGTTTTATTAAACTAAAATACCAAAAATATAATTATCATCTCTATCAGATCTCACTTTCGTAAGTGACCGTAAAGGGATTGATAACCCCTTATCGCGTTGGTTGCGAAGTTCTTATTTGTTTGTGCAGGTGCGAGGGACTGGCGCGTGGTCTCCTACTGGATTGATACCTTGGTTCTCAAAAACTGAGGGAAATACTTACGCTACTGTGCTGCATCTCTCTTTCCTCTTCGTGGGAATTCAACGCAAGCTCAAGAGGTAGCATCATGCCGGATTTTATAGGAGGTTCATTAAGGACTTATCCAAAATCTCCAGGCCTCTGACTAATCTCTTGCAAAAAGATGTCCCTTTTGTCTTTGATGACGGTTGTTTAGAAGCATTTGAAATACTTAAGAAAGCATTGATCTCTGCACCTATTGTCCAGCCTCCTGACTGGAATTTACCCTTTGAGATTATGTGCGATGCTAGTGATTATGCTGTAGGTGCTGTTCTAATACAAAGCGTTGATAAGAAATTGAATGTTATCCAATATGCTAGTAAAACTGTAGATAGTGCCCAGAGAAATTATGCTACTACTGATAAAGAGTTTCTAGGAGTCGTATTTGCTTGTGATAAGTTTAGACCTTATATTGTTGATTCTAAAATAACTATTCACACGGATCATGCTGCTATCAATTACCTTATGGAAAATAAAGATGCTAAACCTAGACTTATTAGATGGGTTCTCTTGCTGCAAGAATTTGATTTGCATATTATTGATAGAAAGGGAGTTGAGAACCCCGGTGCAGACAACTTGTCTAGGCTAGAGTATATTCTTGATGACCCACAACCTATTGATGATAGCTTTCCTGATGAACAATTAGCTGTCATAAATACTTCTCGTATTGCTCAATGGTATGCTGATTATGCTAATTACATTGTTGCTAAGTTTATACCACCTAGTTTCACATACCAGCAAAAGAAAAAGTTCTTCTATGATTTAAGACATTACTTCTGGGATGACCCACATCTTTATAAAGAAGGAGTAGATGGTATTATTAGACGTTGTGTACCCGAGCATGAAAAGGAACAGATCCTACACAAGTGCCACTCCGAAGCTTATGGAGGACACCATAATGGAGATAGAGCTACACATAAGGTATTGCAATCTGGTTTTTATTGGCCTACTCTCTTCAAGGATGCTCGTAAGTTTGTCATATCTTGCGATGAATGTCAAAGAATTGGTAATATTAGTAGACGTCAAGAAATGCCTATGAATTATTCACTTGTTATTGAACCATATGATGTTTGGGGCTTTGATTATATTTGGCCGTTTCCTTCCTCCAATGGGTATACACATATTTTAGTTGCTGTTGATTACGTTACTAAGTGGGTAGAAGCTATTCCAACTAGTAGTGATGATCACAACACCTCTATTAAGATGCTTAAAGAAGTTATTTTTTCTGAGTTTTGGAGTCCCTAGATACTTAATGACTGATGGTGGTTCACATTTTATTCATGGTGCTTTCCGTAAAATGCTTGCTAAGTATGATGTTAACCATAAAATTGCATCCCCTTATCACCCACAGTCTAGTGGTCAAGTAGAACTAAGTAACAGAGAGCTGAAATTAATTTTGCAAAAGACAGTTCATAGGTCTAGAAAGAATTGGTCCAAGAAACTTGATGATGCATTATCGGCCTATAGAACTGCATACAAAAATCCTATGTGTATGTCTCCATATAAAATGGTTTATGGAAAAGCTTGTCACTTACCTCTTGAGCTAGAACTAAGGCATATTGGGCTATTAAAGAGCTCAATTATGATTTCAAACTTGCCGGCGAGAAGAGGTTATTTGACATTAGCTCGCTTGATGAATCGAGAGCCCAGGCTTATGAGAATGCCAAACTGTTTAAATAAATGGTTAAAAGATGGCATGACAAAAGGATACAAAAGCGTGAGTTTAACATAGGTGATTATGTCTTGGTATACAACTCTCATTTATGATTTTTTGCAGGAAAACTTCTCTCTAAATGGGAAGGTCCTCACGTTATCGAGGAGGTCTATCGTTCCGGTGCCATAAAAATCAACAACTTCGAAGGCACAAATCCGAAGGTGGTGAACGGTCAAAGTATCAAACATTATATCTTAGGTAATCCTATAAATGTTGAAACCAATGTTATTGAAACCGTAACCCCGGAGGAATACATAAGGGACACTTTCCAGAACAATTCAGACTCCGAAAAGGAAGAGGTATGTGGTACGGTAAGTAAACCGACTCCAAAACAGTTTTAATGGCAATTTTCACCGTTTCAGAATATTTAGAAAAATAGAAAAATAAGAGGCAGTCCGGAAGAGACACGAGGCGTCCACGATGGTGGAGGGCATGCCCACCCCCTCTGGGCGCGCCTCCCTGCCTCATGGGCACCTCGTGTGCCTCCCGAACTCCGATTTCTTGCACGTTACTTCTTTTGGTCGGAAAAATTCACTATATATTCTCCCGAAGGTTTTGACCACCGCACCACGTGAATATCCTCTGTTTTTGTTTCGAGCTGTTGTTTCTGACAGATCTAGATCATCATGACGTCCTCAAGCACCCCCAAGGACAAGTTCTTCGAGAAGGTCATCAACCCCTACCTCACGGAGGTGCTGCAACACCCTCAAACCATCGAGGTGCATGAGGGGGTGCTGCACATACACGATGTTGAGGGACCAAGGAGGACCGGAAGTGTGGAGACAAGAATCGAAGCAATGGAGCAGCAAGTTTTCAAGTGCCAAGGTATGGTGGAACGAGGACTCAACGCCAACCACATGATGATCACGGAGCTCGCCAACAACCACAAGCTGGACGCCAAGATCGTTGGGGAAGCCATCTCCAATCTCCAAGAGAAAATCAAGCACCTTCAAGAAGATGAGTTTGGCTGCAGATTTGAGGATCCTGGAGACTCGATCATCCTTCTACGATGGTGAGCCCATGCCTTGGAAGATGGACGACAAGCATGCATCATCAAATATTACATCACCACCCCTGAAGAAGGAGACATAATCATATGGGTATAGGCACTCCCCTTGGCAACTTCTAAGCTTGGGGGAGGTGCCCCGGTATCGTATCACCATCACACTCCTATCTTTACCATTTTTCTTAGTTCGATCCTTTTGGTAATATCTTGATCTAGTAGAATAAAGTTAGCATGATCTAGTTGTGAGCTTTTGCTTTATGATTTTTACCTTTGTAATCGAGTCCGTGAGCTATATAATAAAGATTAGTGTTGAGTCAAGGGCTTGACTTCCTCTCTATGGTCATGAGAGAATAAAAGAAAATATAAAAAGTATCAAAGATATCATATTGATCTTATGGAAGGTAATGACTTCACATATAAAGAGTATGATGAATAAAAGTTGTTGAGGGTTGACAAACATAGTTTTGGTCATTGTTGCAATTAATAGGAAGTAATAAAGAAAGAGAGGTTTCACATACAAATATACTATGTTGGACATCTTTTATGATTGTGAGCACTCATTAAAATATGACATGTTAAAGAGTTGATGTTGGACAAGGAAGACAACATAATGGGTTATGTTTTCTTATATCCAAAATAAAGTATATTGTCATGGATCATCCAACATGCTGAGCTTGCCTTTCCCCCTCATGCTAGCCAAAACTCCTTGCACTAAGTAGAGAAACTACTTGTGCTTCCATACATCCTTAAACCCAGTTTTGCCATGAGAGTACCATACCTACCTATGGATTGAGTAAGATCCTTCAAGTAAGTTGTCATGGTTGCAAAATCTCTAAGATATGTATGATTTATTAGTATGGAGGAAATAAGCTTTATACGATCTTGTGATATGGAAGAAATAAAAGCGACAGACTGCATAATAAAGGTCCTTATCACAAGTGGCAATATAAAGTGATGTTTTTTTGTGCTAAGACTTTGTGCATCCAACCATAAAAGCACATGACAACCTCTGCTTCCCTATGCGAAGGGCCTATCTATTATTCTTGCCTTATAAGAATCAAGGTGAAAATCACCTTTCCTTTTTAAATTTTATCCTTTGGCAAGCATATTGTGTTGGAAAGATCCTGACATATATACCCACTTGGATGTAAGTTATCATAATCTATTACTGTTGACATTACCCTTGAGGTAAAAGGTTGGGAGGCAATACCATAAGCTCCTATCTTTCTTTGTGTCCGATTAAAACTCCATACCCATAAGTATTGCGTGAGTGTAAGCAATTGTGAAAGACTATATGATAGTTGAGTATGTGGGCTTGATGAAAAGCTCTTATATTGACTCTTTCCGATGTTACGATAAATTGCAATTGATTCAATGACCGAGATCATAGTTTGTTGGTTTTCAATGAAGTTTATGAGTCATACTTGACATTGTGAATGAATTGTTCCCTTATCATAAGAATCAAATGACAATATATGTGTGTTGCTGTTATAAGATTGATCATGATGCCCTCATGTCCGTATTTTATTTTTATCGACACCTCTATCTCTAAACATGTGGACATATTTTTCGATATCGGCTTTCACTTGAGGACAAGCGAGGTCTAAGCTTTGGGGGGTTGATACGTCCATTTTGCATCTTGCTTTTATGTTGATATTTATTGCACCATGGGCTGTTATTACATGTTATGTCACAATACTTATGCCTTTTCTCTCTTATTTTCCAAGGTTTACATGAAGAGGGAGAATGCCGGCAGCTGGAATTCTGGGCTGGAAAGGGAGCAAACATTGGAGACCTATTCTGCACAACTCAAAAAGCTCCGAAACTCCACGAAACACCGTTTTAGAAAATATAAAAAATATCTGGCAAAAGAGATCTGCCAGGGGGGCACCACCTGTCCACGAGGGTGGGGGGCGCGCTCCCTCCCCCTGGGCGCACCCCCTGCCTCGTGGGCCAGCCGGTGACCCTCCCGATGCCCATCTTCTCCTATATGAGGTATTTTGAACTGGAAAAAAAAATCATAAGGAGGCTTTCGGGACCAGACGTCGCCGTCTCGAGGCGGAACCTTCGTGGAACCAATCTAGGACTCCGGTAGAGCTGTTCTGCCGGGGATACTTCCCTCCGGGAGGGGGAAATCGTCACCACCGTCATCACCAACAACGCTACCATCTTGGGGAGAGTTATCTTCATCAACATCTTCAACAGCACCATCTCCTCTCAAACCCTAGTTCATCTCTTGTATCCAATCTTTGTACCAAAACCTCAGATTGGTACCTGTAGGTTGCTAGTAGTGTTGATTACTCTTTGTAGTTGATGCTAGTAGGTTTATTTGGTGGAAGATCATATGTTCAGATCCATTATGCATATTAATACCCCTCTGATCATGAACAATATTATGCCTTGTGAGTAGTTACTTTTGTTCCTGAGGACATGGGAGAAGTCTTGCTATAAGTAGTCATGTGAATTTGGTATTCGTTTGATATTTTGATGAGATGTATGTTGTCTCTCCTCTAGTGGTGTCATGTGAACGTCGACTACATGACACTTCGCCATTGTTTGGCCCTAGAGGAAGGCATTGGGAAGTAATAAGTAGATGATGGGTTGCTAGAGTGACAGAAGCTTAAACCCTAGTTTATGCGTTGCTTCGTAAGGGGCTGATTTGGATCCATATGTTTCATGCTATGGTTAGGTTTACCTTAATACTTCTTTTGTAGTTGTGGATGCTTGCAATAGAGGTTAATCATAAGTGGGAGGCTTGTCCAATTAAGGACAGTACCCAAGCACCGGTCCACCCACATACCAAATTATCAAAGTACCGAACACGAATCATATGATCGTGATGAAAACTAGCTTGACGATAATTCCCATGTGTCCTCGTGAGCGTTTTCCTTCATATAAGAGTTTGTCTAGGCTTGTCCTTTGCTACAAAAAGGATTGGGCCATCTTGCTGCACCTTATTTACTTACTATTTTTCACTTGCTACCAATTACCTTATCACAAAACTATCTGTTATCGATAATATCAGTGCTTGCAGAAAATACCTTACTGAAAACTGCCTATCATTTCCTTCTGCTCCTCGTTGGGTTCAACACTCTTACTTATTGAAAGGACTGTGATAGATCCCCTACACTTCTAGGTCATCATCTTCTAAAGGTCAATATACCTTAAAAGTTGTCAACTCTTCAAACCTCCGGAGTATCCACTGTTGTAGCTTCAACACTTCTACTGCATGGTGAAATCCTCTTTACTACGAAGTGGTTAAAATAGAAAAGGGTATTGTCTAGCTATTTAAGGTAAAAGAAAAGATTTGACAAAGCTTGAAGAAAGGAGAGGTATAGAATCTTTTTGAAAAGAAAGTTTTAGAGAAATCCTTTCCTACGGGCTTGCCAGTTTCTAGGGTCATGTCCTACAGTCAACATGTTCTCTGATACCATCTTGTAGCGACCCATCCCGAATGGGTCGAAGTCTCTATGTTTAAGTGTCATCCCTGGATCGGTATGCTGACACACACCGTACTCGAGGATTTCTAACACAGGTAAATCACATGTATAAAGTAACATAAATACTATTACCTCAATCAACATAGCGGAAGTAACAACAAGGTTGTGGAGTGCCATCAACACCAACGGCAAAGTTGAGTGTAGACATCACAACCCTAACGTATCACTTACTCGTCGGATAATTTCCAGCAACATGAGACGTTTCAGCCATGTAGGTCAGTACATTGAATGTACTGGCAAATTCACACCATAGAATAATGATGAGCAATATCTATCACTACATGCATATTTGGCTGGTGGAGGCTGTAAGGTTTATTTTGCGTAAAGCTAGTTTTTCCCTACAACAAAGGATCAGATTTTGTATACTACTCAGTTTAGTTATGCAATATTGAGAATGGGTCCTCCATCTTGTAACACTCCAAATTTTTGGTTTTGTTTTTCTTCCAAACTTTTGGTCTTTTGGAAGGGGGATATTTGACCTTCTCTTGAAAACCCTTCTAAAATCTTTTCTGACCAAAGTTTGTGCGTTCTTCTCAAGCTTGATTTTCGGTCTTGAAGGTTTTCTTCTTGTGTTATCTCAAACAGAAGTTGAATTTCTAAGGGGTATGTTTGATTATTTTCCCTTCTTAAATTAACCATCATAGGAATAACCTTGGGCTTGTCTTCCTCTCCAACTTTCCTCTTGCCATGACACCCAATACAGATATTTCTCTCCAAGACCTCCTCTTCACCTTAGGACAAGTCTCTCATCAATTCCAGTGAGTTTCAACCTTATTGGAATTTTTCTTATATTTAATTTTGCTCCAAAAACAATTTCTGTCCATTAAAGTGAACTATGGTGATTTACAAAGGAACCACCATGTCCACCTTGATATTTGATTCCAAACTAATTTCCCTGGATAGTCCTTAGTACCCACAACCTAGATCCATCTTGTTTCACTGGTCCACGGTTTAAAATTTTCAAATTTCACCTGCTGCAAGTTTGGACCAGATTTGCAAATTTTGGTGAAATTCATATTTTCCTTCTTCCAAAAATTCTGTGAAAATTCAGGCAGCCTCTAGATGCATCAAGAGGCCACTCCATCAAATATCAGCTCCAGCAATATTTTCCACATGCCAAAATCATTTCATCAAACACCTGGCGTGCACTGTTCTGTCAGTTTCAGAAAATGTTAACTGAACTTTACATGCGACAGTGCAGTTCGTCAGTTTCGTCAGTCAGCTTCGTCAATCTCACCAGTTCCACTTTGGCTCGATGATGCACTGCACCTCCTTCTTATCCATAGCACCGCACGCATGCTTGGCTGCTTCTTGGCGTCGGTGGCGCCCTGGCCCGCCCACGCCGGCGTCTTCCGCGGCGGCAGAACCCCCCGTGGCGGCCGACAGGAGGTACCCTAGGGCACAACGCCGTTCTGCACCGCCCAAGCCACCCGGGAGCTCCGCGTGGCCTTCTGCATCGCCAGCGCACGCCTACAGCACCGTCGCCGTGGCCTGGCACGCACAGGGCGCGCTCTCTGCCGCCGACGTGCCGCACGGACGTTCCGTCGAGGACAGACCGTAACCGCCCCTCCCTTGCTGAGTTAAGCACTGAAATGGAACCAGTGTACCTCCTAGTCGATGCTCAAGCTCATGAATCAACCATCCAGCCACAACGCCGCCGTAATCGCTCACCAGACTTATCCCGTTCACGGCAACCGCCTCGGGCCGGCTATATATAGTGCCTCCGAACTCACTCTCGATCCCGCACACCTCCACCACCTCTCTAGACCACGCCCAGCCACTGGAAGAGCCTCGAGGGGCCCTTCTTCATCAACTCCGGCCAACTCCGTCCGCCTCGGGCTCCAGCAACGTTCTCTCTGAGACTCTTCCCGACGAGGCCCACGACCACCCGAGCCGCCGTCCGCCGGAGATGAGGTCGCCGTCGACGTGGGGCTCGCCGACGCTCAACTCCACCACCCACCGATGCGGAAGGACACCAGGAACCCATACCGAAGGACGTGACGGAGCCGCGAACCTCACTGAGTTAGACTCCGACTACTCCGAACCAGGCAAGCATGTTTGAACCTTTGATATGATGAGTGTGTTGCATGTTTGCTCGAGTAGTTCTTTTCATAGCATGGTTATATAAGCATTTGTGGATGATTATATTTCATGCAAGCAAGCTTCAGGTGAGCCCCGAATGATAATGGTTGAACCACCTCGATCATGTGGTGACATGATGGGTGGTGTACTTGTATTGTTGGAGCATGCCAGTAGGTGATTAACTTTAGTGTCAACGTGGAGCAAGTCGTGATCCCATTCGTCTCCTTTTTGGTACTGTCATATGCCGTCTGTTAAGATTACGGTCTAGTCGGTTGTAAACCACTTTCCGTGTACACACCAAGTATAGGGGCCGGGATGAGGGTTCCATGGCCCTGGATTAAAGCTCGTCATCTGGTTAGGGGGCATGGGTGTTTCTGGTTGGGACCGAGAGGGGGGCACCCCTTAGAGCGCGCATATATAAATTTGATCCCATGCTATTCGAGGTTGTAGCCTCCCCATCTTAAAGTTTTTCGTGAATGTTGTCACGGGTGATTCCGGACAACAGGATGTGAAATGAGTGTGTACTGGTCAGTTGTGTTTCTGCTAAAACACCGTAGACGGAACTAGTCCCTGTGGCTAGCGGAATCCGTTGGCTGTGATTTAATAGTACAAACTCTGCAGAGTCAAATCCTCCGAGTAGCCATGTTTATGGCCTAGAGTCAACCTTCGTGTCAAACCCGGTGACCATTTCTAGTAAATTCTTGATAGTAACAAGAGTGGTGATTTTTGTCAAGTTCATTTTGGGTAGATGAACTAACCAGTTATCTCTATACTGATTTACTTCCTGAAGTATTTCACCGTTATACTATTGTTTTTTATAAGCCCTTTATGTGATGTCGCTCAGACGTCCGACTGTGGCATTCTTGTTTTTATAAGCCCTTCTTGTGATGTCGCTCAGACGTCCGACTGTGGCATCCTTGTTTTTATAAGCCCTTTATGTGATGTCGCTCAGACGTCCGACTGTGGCATTCTTGTTATTTATAAGCCCTTTATGTGATGTCGCTCAGAAGTCCGACTGTGGCCTTCTTGTTATTTATTTTCCTTATGAGCCCTTTATGTGAT
>LR738710.1:113980823-114160238 GCA_902687465.1 Secale cereale
CCTTTATGTGATGTCGCTCAGACGTCCGACTGTGGCATTCTTGTTATTTATTTTCATTATAAGCCCTTTATGTGATGTCGCTCAGACGTCCGACTGTGGCATTCTTGTTATTTATTTTCATTATAAGCCCTTTATGTGATGTCGCTCAGACGTCCGACTGTGGCATTCTTGTTATTCCCTTTTATTGTAAGCCCTTTGTGTGGTGTCGCTCAGACGCCCGACTGTGGCATGTTTCTATTTATTTTCCTCACGAGGCGTCACTCAGACACTCGTTTGGTTTTTCTTTTATTTATCTTATGGATTTCGGGAGGATTACCGCCCGACTTCTATTTTTACTTGCAGCTCAGAGAATATTGTTATTTAGTTACGTTTTGCTAGAATACTCATATGCATCATGGTTGCATTTATTATATCTTATGTCCGAACTGTCTTGCGAGTACATTCAAAGTACTCACCTGGCTTGTTGATTTGGCCAGATGTTGACGAAGGCGATCTCATGGATGAAGAGTTCGATAGCGAGTCCGGCGTCTAGTGGAGTCCTAGTCAGTCTCTTGTGATCCTGGAGTTGATCACTGTTATATAACCGCTTCCGCCAACCACCAAATAAATTCATCGGGTCTCACTCCGACACTTGATGAACTGTAAGATAATGGAGTCACGCCACCCACTACACTGTGACATATCCACCACCTTTTTATTACGAGTTAATAGTATGCCACCCTACCATTGTGTCATATCCGCCTTTATGTACTATATTGGCGTACTTGTAATAAATTGTTGAGCGACCTCAGCTCAACCTTGTATAATATTCAGTACTCTAGAATTCTGTATCAAGGAATTGCTATCAGCAAGAAGTATTCTTCCTTGCTGGTTCTATAAAAAGGTCGGTCTCTCGGTAATTACTTTACTGAAAGACCGGTCCTGACAATCTTGGTACCAGAGCGAGGCTGACTGTAGGAAGCCACTAGGTGCGATCGCTAATCGGTTATTAGCATAATAAATGCTATTCAACATTTTTGCATTTGTAGCAATTTTCTGTTAGTCATCATAAATTTATGACTTGACTATTGTCTACTTTTGTAGATGGCCAGCGGCGACTGCGATTTACAAGTGTTCGCCAACATTCCTGAGGGGTTTATCAAGCTCCTCTTCGCCATCACCAAGGTCGCGATCGGGCCATCAACCCGTCCAGAGTTTACACTCTACCGTCACAAGCTCAACGACAGTGTGGCGATGCACCAGGCCGTGGTGCACTTCAAGGGGGGGCGTTCTGAAGCACGCCGCCTCCGATTTGTGGTAGGGCCATGCCTACGGAGAGGCATGCCATGCAGATGGCTGCCCGTGAGGCGATAGCTCGTCTCCGGGATATTCTTCCTTCAATGAAGACTCGTCGCTACCGTTACCTCCCATGCCACGTGCCCTACATGTGCCACTATGCGTTTGCTTGCGCAAATGGGGAACGTGATGAAGCCATCAGATCAATGGTTGAGTACCTCAAGGCTCTTGAGGCAGCCTTTGATAACCGTGTGGACGACTTGGTGGCTGCTCGTATGGACTTGGTCCAGAGTGGCTCCGCCAACAGGAGGGAGCTACTCCATACTTTGCCACCACTGACTTTTGTCTCGTCCTCCGCATCTTATGCACCTTCCATCTTAGACACCGCTCGCCGTCTGCCTACCACTGAGGGGTTTGACCAGGTCATTGCTCCTACCCCAGTCAGAGCTGCACCACCTGCCGCACCCGCATCAACACCTCGTACATGTACTCCACGCCTGGAGCCTATTAGTGAGGAGGAAGTTGAGTCTCCATCACCACTGGGCCTTACCCTTGGCAGGCCGAGGGAAGTCTTCAACATCTCAGACTAGTGTGCCTGTCCGCGACGCGTTATGCTCGCCTGTATGATATGTGTGATATGTAAAATATGTTGATGGGGAGTAGTCTGTTTGCGCATCATGTAGGAACTTGGAGAAGTGCACTAGCATAAATAACATGTCAGGAATGTGTACGCGCATCCTGAGTGACGTATGTATAATTATGACTCGCGTGTAAGATATGTACTAAGCGGTCCTTCTCCGTGCGCAATCAAGCTTTTATTTTGAAAATCTTTGGAACTCGTGTTTTCGCTGCTTTTGCAAATCTTGGTTTATTCTTGCCGCTCAGTTCTTCTCATGATTTCTGCAATAATACCCCAGAGTCAGAAATGACTCGTCCCTGGACGCGTTCCATGCCAAGTCCGCCAGAGGAAAATTATGGCACACAGACAGGTAACAATTTCACACAGGGGCAGTCAAGTCTACAGGGCAGCGAAACAACATTTTCTCAAGTTTGCCGTCTTTACGAGCAAAGTCAGCAGTAGCATCAGGAAATGATGAACCATGTCATTAGCATGGGAAATCACCGGGAGCCATACCAGCATCATTCAAAATTATCTGAATTACAGAAGACACGTCCGCCAACATTTTCTCACACAGATAGACCTCTTGAGGCCGATGATTGGCTTCGAGACATTGAAAGAAAATTAATTATGGCACAATGCTCAGACTTTGAAAAGGTACTTTACGCACCACATTACCTTACCAGAGCAGCCACGTCATGGTGGGAAAATTTTCTGCATATGCACCCCAACAAAAAAGATATCACCTGGGAAGATTTTAAAGAAGGCTTTCGTGGGGCGCACATCCCTAGAAGCATCATGAAGATCAAGAAACGAGAGTTTGATGACCTCAAGCAAAGGGGCATGAGTGTAACTGAGTACAACAGCCAGTTTACTCAATTATCTCGTTATGCCAACGAAGAGCGTATGACTGAAAATAAGAAGATGGAGAAATTCCTGGACGGTCTGGCACCAGCACTTAAATGCCAGTTAGTCGTACATACATTTCCAGATTTCAAGACACTGGTGGACAAGGCTATTACCTTGGAAAATGAGCGTCGTAGTCTAGAAGACATTCGCAAGCGAAAAAGGGATCAGACCAACCACCCTCGCAACAACAGGAATAAGGTAAATTTTCAGAAAAATGGGGCGAACAAATCCATGACAAATGACACACGTCCAAGCAAAAAATTTCATGCAAGGGACAAGGATTTCACATATCGCCCAGGTGTTACTTGCTACGCTTGTGGGGAAGAAGGACACTATGCTAAACAATGCCCAAAGCCAAGAAACTCAGCACTAAAGCCAAACAACAACGGGAACAATTCTGCGCCCAAGCGTAACAACTTCAACCCCAATAACAACCACAAGAAAGGCCACCTGAACCATGTGACCAAGGAGCAAGCACATGATGCCCCGGATATCGTACTCGGTACGTTCCCTGTCAACACAATACCTGCCACGGTTTTGTTTGATTCTGGAGCTTCTCATTCGTTCATTTCGAAGAGTTTTGCTTTGCAACATGGTTTCTCGATGCTTCCCTTGGGAAAGTCAATGACAATCAAGTCCCCCGGAAGTAAGCAGATCACTCAAAATTACTGCCAAGGTATAACCATTGAAATTGAAGGGTTAAAGTTTCACGCAAACCTCATCGTGTTGGAAAACAAGGGACTGGATGTTATCCTGGGTATGGACTGGCTAACCACCAACAAAGGATTTATCGACTGCTTCAACCGAACTGTGATTCTTACTCATCATCACGGAAAGACAATAAGAGTCGCAGCTCAAGAAAGACCAGTATCGCGACAACCAAAATTAAACAAGGTAGACACAACGGAATTAAGCAAGGTTCCAATAGTATGTGAGTTTCCAGACGTATTTCCTGAAGAACTGCCAGGCATGCCACCAGACAGAGAAATAGAATTCGTTATTGAACTAGCACCTGGAACCACCCCCATATACAAGAAACCATACAGAATGGCACCGTCCGAGTTAGTGGAACTAAAAAAGCAAATAAAGGAATAACTGGACAAAGGATTTATACGGGCCAGCTCCTCACCTTGGGGTTTGCCAGTATTATTTGCCAAAAAGAAGGATGGGACTATGAGATTGTGTATAGACTACCGAGCACTCAACATGGTCACTATCAAGAACAAATATCCGATGCCACGGATAAATGATTAATTTGACCAGCTCGCGCAAGCCAAGGTTTTCTTAAAGGTTGATTTAAGGTTGGGTTATCATCAATTAAAAGTACGGACAGAAGATATCCCAAAAACAGCATTCACCTCCAGATACGGACTATATGAATTTACTGTAATGCCGTTAGGACTGACCAACGCCCCCGCATATTTTGTCCACCTCATGAATAAAGTGTTTATGAAATTTATGGACAAATTTGTGGTAGTATTTATTGATGATATCTTGGTATATTCAAAGACACCAGAAGAGCATGCCGAACACCTCCGTATTGTACTAGGAGAAATAAGGAAACATCAACTCTATGCCAAATTCAGCAAATGTGAATTTTGGTTAAGACAAGTTGGTTTTCTAGGCCACGTATTGACACAAGAAGGAGTTGCTGTGGACCCGGAAAAAGTCAAGGCTGTACTTGGTTGGAAGTCACCGGCCAATGTAACGGATATACGAAGTTTCCTCGGAATGGTTGGATATTACCGGAGGTTTATTGAAGGATTTTCCACCATAGCCAAACCAATGACACAGTTACTGAAGAAGGATAAGAGATTCGTGTGGACCGAAGCGTGTGAGAAAAGCTTCCAGGAACTCAAAAGGAAATTAACAACAGCCCCAGTATTGGTTGTGCCAGACATACACAAGAGTTTTGAAGTATATTGTGACGCATCCCGGAAAGGCCTCGGATGCGTACTAATGCAAGAAGGCAAAGTGGTCGCCTACGCTTCCTGGCAACTACGGAAACATGAAGAAAATTATCCTACTCACGATTTGGAATTGGCAGCAGTCATTCATGCACTCAAGGAGTGGAGGCACTTTTTGCTTGGGAATCGTTGTGAAATATATACGGATGATACGTCCAAAACGTATCTATAATTTCTGCTTGCTCCATGCCACGTTTGGGTGATATTGCTATGATATTCATACACTTCCATACACTTTTGATCATATTTGGACTAACTTACTAATCCAGTGCACCCCAGTGCCAGTTTCTGTTTTCGGCTGTTTTTGTATTTCAGGTTTTCACATTACGAGAACTGCCAGGAAAAATCCAGAAAAAATATATAAAAAATCAGCGTTCCAGAAGCTACCGTGCGGCCAAAGTACATCCGGGGGGGGGACCCACAGGGGCTCCAGGCGCCCTGTGGGCGCCCCCCCTGGGCCGCGCCGGGGGGGCGCCTGGGCCCCCCGAGGCACCTCCGATGCCCCCCTTTGGCATATATTTAAAGCGTGTCGAGGAAACCCTGATTCCCGAACCCTTTTCTCCAAACGCGATTCCGATCTCCGCCGCCATCTCCATCAAGCTTCGGGGGACCAGAATTCCTGCGCCGGCACCCTGCCGGGACGGGGAAGTGCCCCGGATTCATCTCCATCGACGTTGCTTCCTCCCTCCATGATGCGGGAGTAGTTCCTCCTCGGGGCTGAGGTTCTTACCAGTAGCTATGTGGTCAACTCTCTCTCCCATGATGTGATCTTCGTTGTGATCATAGGCTCTGTTAATCTAGGGTGTTTCCCCTTCCTCTATGTATTGGATTGATGTACTCACTTGTCTTTATCTAGTATAATCCCCGAGACCAAGGTGACATTGGTCTATTGGACATGGATTAGAACAATATTTTCATGAGTGATTTCCTTTCTTGTGTGTTGATTGAAGATTGAGAGTCTCTTGGTGCTTGTCTTTGACTATCCTTTAGATATGTTATGGTGATTGTGGGACTCTCTCTGGATGGCCGCGGTGACATTGGGAAATCCTTAGATCGAGAACTACGAACTTTGAGGTGTGCTTTTGTAGCCCTACATAATTCTCGTCCTCTCTTGACCACGAAGGAATGATCTCCGAGTGTGTCCCCTTTGCATGTTTTATGGGAAATATCATGTGATTCGATTATGTTAATGTTGTTGGGAGTTGCCACTAGTGAAAGTATGAACCTTAGGCCTTGTTTCCACCATTGCAATACCGTTTGTGCTCACGTTTACTACTTGTTTGCTTGCTGCACTTTTTATTACATATTTGTATTACCTTGTTTTGCCATCCATATCACTTGCCATTTAACATCTCTTCGCCGAACTAGTGCACCTATACATCTGACAAGTGTATTAGGTGTGTTGGGGACACAAGAGACTTCTTGTATCTTAGTTGCAGGGTTGCTTGAGAGAGACCATCTTCAACCTCTACTTCCCTGAGTTCGATAAACCTTAGGTCATCCACTTGAGGAAAATTGCTACTGTCCTACAAACCTCTGCGCTTGGAGACCCAACATAGTCTACAAGAGTAGAAGCGTGCGTAGACATCAAGATATTTCTGGCGCCGTTGCCGGGGAGGTGAGTGCTTGAAGGTATATCTTTAGATGTTGCAATTAAATCTTTTTGTTTCTTGTTTTATTTTTATTATTTCACTAGTTATGCTTATGGAAAACCTTGTTATTGGATCGTTGCTTGCGGGAGGACACCCCACACCTGTGGTGGTTGCTCCTCCTCCTACTGAAATTGTGCCCTATAAAATACCGGCTGGTATTATCAATTATGTTTTGGCTAATCGTTATGCAGGAGACAGACGTCCCGATGAACACTTGCTATATCTGTCACAACTATGTTCATTATTTAAGCTTGCAGGTGTATCGAGGGAGTTTGTCATGAGGAAATTATTTGCCTTGTCACTGAAAGGAAAAGCATTGGAATGGTATAGGCTACTAAATGACTCTCACCTGCTGGAGTGGGAAGAGATCCAGTCTCTCTTTCACTCCAAGTTTTATCCTCTTCATGAAGTCGATGAGAATAGGAATTATGTTTATAATTTTTATCCTCATGACGGAGAGAGCATAGCTCAAGCTTGGGGGAGACTGAAAACGTTAACACTAAAATGTCCTAACCATGGGCTCCCCAAAGATATTATTATTACTAACTTCTATGCGAGGCTCTCTCGACGGGATAAAGATTTACTCGATGCTTCCTCTATGGGTTCTTTCACAAACAAAAAGATTGATGCTAAATGGGAACTCCTTGAAAGAATTCAACGCAACACTGAAGATTGGGAGATCGACAAAGGTAAAGAGTCAGGTATAATTTATGAGTATGATTGCATTAAGTCCTTTGTTGAAACTACAAGTTTTAATAAGTTTAGTGCTAAGTTTGGGCTTGATTCTCAACTCCTTGTTGATTTCCTCAAATCTTTTGCTTCACATCTTAATATGCCTAAGGAGGATTGGATCAAGTATCATAAACCTTTTAAAGAGACTTGCAAAGAAAATGAAATTGTTCATGATGATTGCAACATGCATGATCCAATTCCTAAAAATGAAGTTTTATATAAGCATGTTAATTTTTGTGGAGTGGATAGACCTTGTGAAAGGCCTATGATTGAAGAAGAGAAGTATTGTAAGCAACATAAACATGAAAGAACAATCACTTGGGTCAAAGATTTAAATGAAATTGCTAGAGAATTGTGTGACCTTTATCCTTTTACTTGTGAACTTTGCCGTACAGAGGGTCACTTTAATTTTCAATGCATGAACTTTCAAAACATAACTATTAACCGGTTGTGTGATGACATGATCACCTCTGATCTTTATGATGAGCTTATGTTATTTTTGATGTGTGAAGAGTTATCAGAAAAGACTTCTTGGCTGGATGATAATGCCATAGGAATAAAAAACACTTTGCAAAATTTCCATCTCTATTGTGTTGTTAATTGCCATGAAAATGATTACATAAGTAAGATTAGAAAGGAGGGAACTTTACCAAAGTATAAAAATGTCTCTTATATTTCTGCTAATAAAAAGGAGAGTTTCTCCCAAGTTTCCCCTATTGTTTCTAATGATAAACCAGGATATATGGAGAAGCTTCATCTCCAACCACCCCCTCCTAAGGTGAAGAAGAAGAAAAAGAAGAGGAGGAGGAGGAGGAGCAAGAAGGAAGAAGAATGGGCATCAACCTGGCCTGAGCATATTCCTCTTATCAACTTTTATCCTAACGGTTGTAAGTTTAAAGAAGAAGGTGAAGTTTATTGCCTTAATTATCATCTTGATGATACATCCGTAGGTACTATTGAAGATGATTTTGATTATGATATGCATGTTACTTATTGTGATTGGGAAAATGATGATAATGCTACTTATGATCTTGAAATTTTTTTTGTTACCAACTCTGAAAGTGAAGATATGGGAAGCTCTAAGCTTGGGGATGATAGGATTGCAAATCCTATCCCCACTAGTGATGTGATAATTGATAATTCTCTTGCTAGTAAGAATGAAGATAACATGTTTACAAATATAGTTGCTAGCAATGATAATGCTCTTCTCTACCATGATGATGTTATAACTCCAATCTATAGTGATTATAAAGGTACCTATGACATAAGGAGAAATTATCCTTATGAAACTTGTCATAATCATGAAGGGAATTACTCCCTTGTTGAACACCACCCTCCTGATATACAACTAATCTATAGTGTTCAAGTTGTTTATGATAGTCCTACTCCCACTATTACCAATGAGAAAAATTATGCTTATGTGGGGAGTGAGAGTACCTTTTTGCATGTGGATCATGGTAACAATGCTTTATGTGATGCTTATATTGTTGAGTTCATCCATGACGCCACTGAAATTTATAATGAGAGAGGGAGGCTTGGTTCTAAATATCTTAATAATAAGAAGTTCCCTCTCTTTATGTTGAAGGTTTTGAAGCTGCACTTGTTTTGTCTTCCTATTCTTATTGCTTTGTGCTTCAGTGAATTATTCTATTGCAATATTCCTATGCATAGGAAGCATGTTAGGCTTAAATGTGTTTAGTATTTGCTTCTTTATGCTCTCTTTTGTTCTTCAATTCTTATTCCTACAAGAGAATCATTAAAGTCCTATGCCTAGCTTAAAGGCATAAAAGAAAGCGCTTTTGGGAGGCAGCCCACAATGAATAAAAATTTTAGATTTTGCTTTTGTTGTGTCTTGATGTTGTTTACTACAGTAGCATCATCATTGTATCTTTGCTTTTCATATTTGTGCCAAGTATAGCCTCTGATTGCTAGAAAGTTCAAAAGTTGTGAGATGCTGTCCAGGAAACAGATTCTGTCCTTGGATAGAAAAATTCGTATAAAATCACCAGATCATCTTTTTGGTCTGAATTGTTACGACAGCGTTCTCTATATAATTGTCTTTCGTGCGTCTGTTCTGAGTTTTTTGATTTGAGTTGCAGAAGTATCCCGAACAGATCATTTACTACCTGCTGTTCTGTTTTTCACAGATTCTGTCCTGTTTTGCCTTTCCTTCACTTTGCAAATCAAGAACTTGCTTTTTATTTGCAAAAACCTTTTGGCAATCTTGAGAAACAGTGGAAATTCAAGAATATCATTATTTCCAGCAAGGTATAATTATTTTATTAAGGGTACTAACCTCGCTAATCAGATTATGATGAGTTATGTATGAAGGGAGATTTCAAGTGTGCGAGGGAAGATGATAAAAAGATTCAGGAGTGTCAAGCGCTCAAGCTTGGGGATGCCCCCGTGCATCCCCTTCTCCATCAACATTATCAGTTCGTCTTTCGTTTCGCTATATTTTTATCACTTCATGTGTTATGTGCTATGCTTGGAGCGTCTTGCTTTTAGTTTTCTTTTTAGTTTTTCATAACGAGTCGGAACGCAGCATTCCTTTATGTGGGAGAGAAACACACTCCACTTCTACCTAGAACATAACATAGAATTTTTGTGTCTATCTATGCTGTGTGTGTTCTTTATCTTTTAATAGCTACTATCATGCTCTGCTCTTAGTATTCATGCCTATCTTTTCAAAGAGCTTTTGTTTAGTTGGTTGCTTGAACTCTCTTTAATTACCATGCTCACCTTATTAAGAGAGTTTGCTTCCGTTGCACTGGTTAATGTGTCTATGATAAAGATGCTACTTGCATGATGGTGCTTAGTAGTTCAGGTTTTCTTATGGTTAATCTCAAATAGCTGGGGGGTTCCCAATGTGTTATTGGAGTACCAACATGGTTTGTTTGCCTATGATATGGTATGGTTTAGTAATATCTTCCTTCAAGAATTTATTTTGATTGACTTGGCGTATGCTCACGCATATTTAAGACTGTAAAGAAAGTCTGTCAAGCCTTGATGATCTTTTATTTCTGAGTAGCGATATAACTTCCATGCCTGATTCAATATTGCTTTGTCGCTCTGCATGATTATGACCGTCATTGCTCTCTTAGTTGGTCGCTCCCAGTCTTTTGCTAACCTCCACCTGTACTAAGCGAACTAACTTTGCAATATATAGCTCATGGGAAAGTAGCTTACAAACTATTGTGGTAAAGAATATGTTGCCTATGTATCTTATTTCTTATAAGTTGCTTGCTGAGCGGTAACCATGTTTCTGGGGACGCCATCAACTGTCACACTTTTGTTGAATATCATGTGAGTTGCTATGCATGTTCGTCTTGTCTGAAGTAAGGGTGATTTACCGTGGGTTGTATGAATATGCATATTGTTAGAGAAGAACATTGGGCCGCCAACCAAAGCCATGCATCATGGTAGAAGTTTTAGCTTGGACCTTAATCCTCAATCTCTTATGAGAATATGCTTATGCATTGAAGAGGAGTCCATCATCTATTTTCTATGTTGTCCCGGTATGGCTGTCCTCAAGTTGAGATCTATCAAAAACGAGAAATCAAATGCGATTTATCTCCTTGGACCTTTGTACAGGTGGCATAGAGGTACCCCTTTGTGACACTTGGTTGAAACATATGTAATACAATGATAACCCATGGAGATCCGAGCTAATTAGGACAAGGAGCGAGCACTATTGGTATACGATGCATGAGGCTTGCAACTTATAGGATGTCTTATGCATGACACATATGAAGTACTACTACCGTTGACACAATTGCTTCCATGTTTTCAAAATAAAAAAAAACTCTAGCACATAACCTTTCTTTTACTTTTATGTTGAAGCACCAACTACTGAGAGCATGATTGTCATTCTGAGTGCAATGTGCATTGTCCCAAAGTAGCATTGTCTTTTGCATGATTGTGATATCGTTTATTCTGAAATGATTGTATCTAGTCATCACTTAAACCTTGAAGGTTCCCCTGCATTTATGTTTTGCATCACTAAAGGGGGCAAGCTAGATATCACTTTATCATATTTGCACATCATATTCATTGCAAATCTTTTTGATGTTTCAGTTTCATATTGTAGAACTTTCAGTCATTTGTGATTTTCTCATGAGGCAACTTAATTACTTTAGAATCATTGTCTCAGTAAGCTTTTGTCATATGACTATGAAAAAGTCCTATATGGTTAATAGCATGTCACCACAGAAATTATTCTTGTTATCATTTACCTACTCGAGGACGAGCAGGAATTAAGTTTGGGGATGTTGATACGTCCAAAACGTATCTATAATTTCTGCTTGCTCCATGCCACTTTTCGGTGATATTGCTATGATATTCATACACTTCCATACACTTTTGATCATATTTGGACTAACTTACTAATCCAGTGCACCCCAGTGCCAATTTCTGTTTTCGGCTGTTTTTGTATTTCAGGTTTTCACATTACGAGAACTGCCAGGAAAAATCCAGAAAAAATATATAAAAAATCAGCGTTCCAGAAGCTATCGTGCGGCCAAAGTACAGCCGGGGGGGACCGACAGGGGCTCCAGGCGCCCTGTGGGCGCCCCCCCCCCCCGGGGCCACGCCGGGGGGGGGGCGCCTGGGCCCCCCGAGGCACCTCCGATGCCCCCCTTTGGCATATATTTAAAGCGTGTCGAGGAAACCCTGATTCCCGAACCCTTTTCTCCAGACGCGATTCCGATCTCCGCCGCCATCTCCATCAAGCTTCGGGGGACCAGAATTCCTGCGCCGGCACCCTGCCGGGACGGGGAAGTGCCCCCGGATTCATCTCCATCGACGTTGCTTCCTCCCTCCATGATGCGGGAGTAGTTCCTCCTCGGGGCTGAGGTTCTTACCAGTAGCTATGTGATCAACTCTCTCTCCCATGATGTGATCTTCGTTGTGATCATAGGCTATGTTAATCTAGGGTGTTCCCCTTCCTCTATGTATTGGATTGATGTACTCACTTGTCTTTATCTAGTATAATCCCCGAGACCAAGGTGACAGCGGTCTATTGGACATGGATTAGAACAATATTTTCATGAGTGATTTCCTTTCTTGTGTGTTGATTGAAGATTGAGAGTCTCTTGGTGCTTGTCTTTGACTATCCTTTAGATATGTTATGGTGATTGTGGGACTCTCTTTGGATGGCCGCGGTGACATTGGGAAATCCTTAGATCGAGAACTACGAACTTTGAGGTGTGCTTTTGTAGCCCTACATAATTCTCGTCCTCTCTTGACCACGAAGGAATGATCTCCGAGTGTGTCCCCTTTGCATGTTTTATGGGAAATATCATGTGATTCGATGATGTTAATGTTGTTGGGAGTTGCCACTAGTGAAAGTATGAACCTTAGGCCTTGTTTCCACCATTGCAATACCGTTTGTGCTCACGTTTACTACTTGTTTGCTTGCTGCACTTTTTATTACATATTTGTATTACCTTGTTTTGCCATCCATATCACTTGCCATTTAACATCTCTTCGCCGAACTAGTGCACCTATACATCTGACAAGTGTATTAGGTGTGTTGGGGACACAAGAGACTTCTTGTATCTTAGTTGCAGGGTTGCTTGAGAGAGACCATCTTCAACCTCTACTTCCCTGAGTTCGATAAACCTTAGGTCATCCACTTGAGGGAAATTGCTACTGTCCTACAAACCTCTGCGCTTGGAGGCCCAACATAGTCTACAAGAGTAGAAGTGTGCGTAGACATCAACGGACCATAAGAGCCTCAAATATATTTTCACACAACCAGAACTCAATTTACGGCAATGACGCTGGTTGGAACTGGTAAAAGATTATGACGTTGGCATCCACTATCACCCAGGAAAGGCAAACGTGGTAGCAGATGCTCTCAGCCGTAATCCCAGCCCGGACAAAGGCAACCTACAGAACCTGAGACCCGAATTTCAGTGCTAATTCGCCAAGCTCAACTTAATGATGGTCACTGAAGGCGAAGTCTCAAATATGGAAATACGGACCACGCTAATAGAACAAATAAAGAAGGCTCAGCATGGACACCCCGGCATTGAAGGAATAAAAAGAAAAGTAAGTCAGGGCAAGGCCTCAGAATTTACCATAGACAGTGAGGGAATATTATGGTTCGGGGACAGGCTTTGCGTACCAAATAGCGAAGACCTCAAACAGCAAATTCTAGCAGAGAGCCACACCGCTCCGTACTCAATTCACCCTGGAGGGACCAAAATGTACAAGGACATTCAGGAAAGATTTTGGTGGCACGGTATGAAGAGGGATATAGCCACATACATTGCATGCTGCGATTCATGTAAACACATTAAAGCAGAGCACCAAAAACCCGCAGGACTGTTACAGCCAAACAAGATACCTGAGTGGAAATGGGACGATATTGGGATGGATTTTATTGTTGGACTGCCGTGGTCACAACACGGAAATGATGCCATATGGGTCATCACAGATAGGCTGACCAAGGTGGCACACTTCATTCCAGTCAAGACAACCCACTCCACCCAAAAGTTTGCCAAGCTTTACCTCGCCCCTATAGTATGGCTACATGGAGTTCCAAAGATTATAATATCCGACAGAGGCACTCAGTTCATCTCCAAATTTTGGGATCAGTTGCAGCAAGCCCTCGAAACGCAACTAACGTTCAGTATAGCCTATCACCCCCAGACTGGAGGACAAATGGAACGAGTAAATCAAATACTAGAAGACATGCTAAGGGCATGTGTCCTCACCTATGGAACCAGTTGGGAGGCAAGCTTACCGTATGCCGAATTTCCATACAACAACAGTTACCAAGCCAGCCTGAAAATGGCACCTTTTGAAGCCTTGTACGGACGAAGATGCCGTACTCCATTAAACTGGTCGGAAACAGGAGACAGTCGTATCTTCGGCCCGGACATGTTGAAAGAAGCTGAGGAAAAAGTTAAGATAATACGGGATCGACTCAAGACAGCCCAAAGTCGACAGAAGAGCTACTACGATCAAAAGCATCGGGAAATAAGTTTTGAACCCGGTGAAGAAGTATACCTACGTGTATCTCCTATGAGGGGACTGCAACGATTCAAGGTCAAAGGAAAACTAGCACCACGATTTATTGGACCCTTTCGTATAATTGCACGAAGGGGCACAGTGGCCTACCAGTTGGATCTTCCCAAAGAACTATCAGACGTCCATGACGTGTTCCACGTTTCGCAACTACGGAAGTGTGTAAGCAACCCAGAGAAGCATGTGTCGCATGAAAATCTCGATGTGCAACCAGATCTCACCTACCGGGAACACCCAATAAAAATATTGGAGGAGTCTGAAAGGAGAACCTGTCAGAAGACAATTAAATTTCTCAAGGTTCAGTGGAGTAATCACACAGAGGATGAGGCAACATGGGAAAGGGAAGATTTTCTTCGGACAGAACACCCACACCTATTTGACTGAAATCTCGGGGACGAGATTTTTCCTAAGGGGGTATGTGTTGTAACACTCCAAATTTTTGGCTTTGTTTTTCTTCCAAACTTTTGGTCTTTTGGAAGGGGGATATTTGACCTTCTCTTGAAAACCCTTCTAAGATCTTTTCTGACCAAAGTTTGTGTGTTCTTCTCAAGCTTGATTTTTGGTCTTGAAGGTTTTCTTCTTGTGTTAGCTCAAACACAAGTTGAATTTCTAAGGGGTTTGATTGATTCTTTTCCCTTCTTAAATTAACCATCATAGGAATAACCTTGGGCTTGTTTTCCTCTCCAACTTTCCTCTTGCCATGACACCCAATAAAGATATTTCTCTCCAAGACCTCCTCTTCACCTTAGGACAAGTCTCTCATCAATTCTAGCGAGTTTCAACCTTATTGGAATTTTTCTTATATTTAATTTTGCTCCAAAAACAATTTTTGTCCATTAAAGTGAACTATAGTGATTTACAAAGGAACCACCATGTCCACCTTGATATTTGATTCCAAACTAACTTCCCTGGATAGTCCTTAGTACCCACAACCTAGATCAATCTTGTTTCACTGGTCCACAGTTCAAAATTTTCAAATTTCACCTGCTGCAAGTTTGGACCAGATTTGCAAATTTTGGTGAAATTCATATTTTCCTTCTTCCAAAAATTCTGTGAAAATTCAGGCAGCCTCTAGATGCATCAAGAGGCCACTCCACCAAATATCAGCTCAAGCAATATTTTCCACATGCCAAAATCATTTCATCAAACACCTGGCGTGCACTGTTCTGTCAGTTTCAGAAAACTTAACTGAACTTTACAGGCGACAGTGCAGTTCGTCAGTTTCGTCAGTCAGCTTCGCCAATCTCACCAGTGCCACTTTGGCTCGATGCTGCACTGCACTTCCATCTTATCCAGAGCGCCGCACGCATGCTTGGCTGCTTCTTAGCATCGGTGGCGCCTTGGCCCACCCACGCCGGCGTCTTCCGCGGCGGCAGAACCTCCCGTGGCGGCCGGCAGGAGGCACCCTGCGGCACAACGCCGTTCTGCACCGCCCAAGCCACCCGGGAGCTCTGCGTGGCCTTCTCCATCGCCATCGCACACCTGCAGCACCGTCGCTGTGGCCTGGCACACACAGGGCGCGCTCTCTGTCGCCGACGTGCCGCACGGCCGTTCCGTCGAGGACAGACCGTAACCGCCCCTCCCTTGCTGAGTTATGCACTGAAATGGAACCAGTGTACCTCCTTGTCGGGGGAAACTGTCCGCCACGAACACCTATGGGACCGGAGCCCCTTGTCTGTGCGGTACGAGGGCGGAGGGAGCACAAAGAGCAGATCGAAGCAAACACGCGGGCAGTTTTACCCAGGTTCGGGCCGCACGGATGCGTAAAACCCTACTCCTGCTTGGTTGTGTATTGAGATGAGTGCTCGGGAGCTTGAAGAAGCAGCTACACCGTGCGTGAGAGTAATCTAGGTTTCGAACCCCCTCCACGTTGTGCATGGGCCTCCTTTTATAGGGCAAGGGGTCACCGACAGGTGTCAACGTAGGAGAAAGGGGTAAAAAAGTAAAAGAGGGGGTAGTTGTAACAGTGCGGGAACAGTGGAGCTACAGTACAGAACAGTGGTCTATACCTACTTTGACAGTGGGGGACAAGGGCATTTAATGCCCGTCGCCGTCGACCCCAAAAGCTCCCGCCTTAGCGTCTCCGTCCGCCACGGCGACGGATTTATCGCCGTGGAGTGCCACCGTGTACCCCAGGCTGCACAGCCATCCGCCACGCGTCCCTGGATAGGCCCCAGGGCGACGCGTGGGCCGATGAGCTGGAGCGCGGGCACACAGCGCAGCCTTCCCGGCAAGCACCTTGCCGGGGCCTTGATCTTGCCGGGCCCGGGAACTTGCCGTTCCCCGGGCCCCTTGCCGGGGCGCGCATAGCGCCGAGGCGATGTCTTCTAGTCTTCCTGACAAGCTCCTCTTGCCAGGGTCTTGTGTGTTAGTGGAACAGTCTTGAGCCTGGTACGGCCTTCCCGGCAAGCTCCTCTTGCCGGGGTCTCGGTCTTATTAAGATGTCTTGTATACTTTGTTTTTGAATGGTTTGATAAGGAGCAGGAAGGTCTCCGGCGAGCCCGTAGTGAACCTTGCCGCGGGAAGCTGCAACTGCCCGTGCACAAGTCGGGGTACTGAGGTACCCCTATCTTAGTGCACCGACAGGAGCCCCCGGGCCTGGGCCACACACGGTGCCGAGCGCTGTTGGGCCAGGCCCAAAACAGTGCACGGGCACCCGCGGCCCGCGGCGCGCCGAATCCACTTCCATATCCGCCGCACCCCACGATAATGGCACGCGTCGATTGCGGCGCCGTGGGATGGGACGTGCCCACGATCTCTTAATGGAAAGGGCGAAACGCTCCCCACTCTCCCATAAAAGCAGAGGTAGCGGGCGCGGTTCCCCTCCCTGTGCTCTCATTACGTCGTCTTCCACCTGCAAAAGATTCCTTCTTGCGCTCCGCCTCCACAGCTCCGCCGCCGCCGAGCTCCTCGTCCCCTTCCTTCCGCCGCGCCCGCCATGGCCCCAAAGACCGACAAGGCGAAGGCGGAGAAATCCAAGAAGGAGAAATCCGAGCAAGCGGCCAAGCTCATCGCTTACCGGAAGCGGCACGTCGTCTTCCCGCCGAAGCTCGGCGTGCAAGAACTCTGGAACAAGTACTACTTGTTCTGGTCCAAGGGAACCGATGCGCATCCCCGCACGCGAGCATACCCGGCCGTCGCCAAAGACAACTATCCCGGCGGGTATCACTTCTTTGCTGCCTTTTTCCATTGTGGTCTCTGTCCTCCTTTTTCGAACTTCTTCTGTGATATCATGAACACATATGGCTTCCATCTGCTTGATTTCACCCCCAACGCCATTCTCACCATGGCCGTTTTCGCACATATGTGCGAAAACTTCATAGGAGTCCACCCCAACGTAGCCCTCTTTAGACACTTCTTCACTCCTAGAGCCGAGGCCGATGCCCCCCTCTCCGGAGGAATTTCTTGGGTCTTCCGTCTCAATAAGAAAGGGGCGTACTTGCCGGGGGAACTCCGCGGCAAGTGGGAAGAATGGCGGGCGGAGTGGTGCTGGATTGTAGAAGACCAGCCGCAGGCCTTCACTGCGCCGCGCACAACGCCCATTGTGCGCGGCAGGGATTGGAGTGATCTAGACTCCGACGACGTCAAGCTCGACATCGCCCTTGTCCGGATTCTTCGTCTTCGGATGGCCCGGCTGTCGGTTGCCGAGGTGGGCGCAGATTTCCTCCGCCGGCGCATCGCCCCTCTCCAAGACCGGAAGAGGCCGGCCTGGGAGTACGGCGGCCCAGCAGACATCATGAGGCTGCGCCCCGGGCTCAATTTCAACTTCACCACTCTGGAGCTGCGCGGAATGGTACGGGAACTCTTCAAGTACGACCCGACGCACCCTGAGTGGTTCAGGACTCCCCGGGAAGTGGTGCCGCTCTGCAACAACGCCGCGAGGGACCGGATCCTTGCCATGATGCCGATGTGCGACTCGCACGGCTTGGACCGCTCGTGGATTGCCCCGAAGCCCATCGACGTCCTCAACTTCTACGACAACCTCGCCGAGGTGGCGAGTAACAAGGAGGACCTCAAGCTGCACACGCGGGACACCACCGACCAGGAAATCGCCTACATAGCTTCTCGGGCTGAGGAGGCCGCCGCAGCCGCGGCGGCAGGAGTCTTCGGGTTCTCGCCGGAGGAGGCGGAGGCCGAGGAGGCGTCCACCCAGGCGGAGGAGGCGGAGATCCGCCGGTTGTTGAACCTCCCACCCGACGCGCTCGCCGGGGTCCCCTCGTTGAGGCACTCCGGGATCCATGGGATCGCGACGGAGGCTGCGGCAATGGAGGGCACCGCCGGAGGGAGCAGAGGCGCCGCGAGGGGCGGAGGCGCCAAGGGAAAGAGGGCCGCAGCGCTGGATGCTGGGCCCAGCGAGCCGGCCGGGGCAGAGGAGGAGGAGGAGGAGGAGGCCGAAGACTCCGGCGGATCCACGGAGTTATACGCCGACGACCTCTCCTCGTCGGAGAGCTCCCCGCCCCCGGCAAGCCCGAAGCAGTCCCCGGCAAAGCGCCTCCGCAAGGCGGCGACGGGGGAGAGGGCGCAGGCGCCCCGGCAACAGCCACCTCGGCGGGCGGCTCCCCGGGGGAGTCAAGCCGCGCCAAGGCCGTCCGGCGCACCTGCCGCAGCGGAGGCGGCCCGTGCGCGGACCACGACGGAGGCGCCCCGCAGGACGGCAGCGAGCCGGCAGGGGTCTTCTCGGAGCGGAGCGGCGGCTCCGCCCGCTCCTCGGGCGTCGGCAGCCACAGGGGCTGGGTCCTCGCAGCCCCCAGCCCCGGTGAACACCAAGCGCGCGAGGGAGTCTTCATCTTCCGCTCCTCGCGCCGACGCGCCCACGGTGGAGTATGACTTCTCCGCCCTGAGCGAGGACGACGAGGAGGACCAAGAGTAAGGATTCGGGACCTCATATCTTCTTGATTTCTGTCTTGATTTTTCCGCTGATGCTGACTCTGTCTACTGTTTTGATTTCAGGACCCTGGCCCACCGCGCAGCGAAGAAGGCCAAGGCGCCCGAGGCTGAGGTCGCGGAAGGCTCAGCGGCAGCGGCAACAGAGGGCGTGCCGGAGCCAAGCCTGCCGGACTCGAGCACTGTTCCGATGAGCAGCCCCCAGCGCAGCCCGCAGCGCAGCCCCCAGCGTAAGTCTGGGTTTTTCTCTTTTCGCCTTGGGGAACGCCTGAGGATTTGATTTTGTCTTCGCGTGTTGACATCTCTTGTCTTGCTCTGTGTAGAGGAGGAGCCCCAGCGGGAAGAGCGCCCGGAGGCCACAGCTGAGGAGCCGCAGGCCCCGCCATCCCCGCCAAGGCAGAACTCTCCGGCAAGGGAGAGTGCTCCGTCAAGGGCGGGTACTCCGCCAAGGCAGAGCACCCCGCCAAGGACGAGCAGCCCGGCAAGGGCGGCCACCCCGCCAAGGCCAAGTTCCCCGGCGAGGGCGACTACTCCGACGAGGCCGAGCTCCCCGGCGAGGGAGCCCGCCGCTGAGGACGTCCGCCAAGGTAATCTTCGTGACTTGTCTTCTTGGCTTGTCTCTTATTTGGGTATTTGCTTGAGTCTTGAATTTCTTTTTCTTCTTCTTCTTTCTAGATCTTCCTCCTCCTGCGCCCATGGAGACGGAGGTGATTATCCTCGAGGAGGAGGACGCGCAGGGCGGCGGCGGCGATGCTCCAGTCGTCGAAGAGGTAACCGAGGCCGCCGAGCCGGCCGCGCAAGAGACTGCTCCGGCCACAGACGCAGCGGCCGGGGAGGGGGACGGTGGCTGCACCACCGACCCGGAGGCGGCGGGAGCATCGGATGCTGCACCGGCCACCGGTCCCTCCGCCGGCGAGGAGCAAAGGTTCTATCTCGAGGCCCCCAATGGCGTCTTCATCCAGATGCCGTGGGGGTCTTCGTCGCGAGCCCCTGCGGAGGGCGAGGCGTTCGACGGAGAAGTCCTCGCCTCCGCAGGGCTGAAGATCGTCCAGGCGCCCGGTGGAGGTGAGGGGCCCGAGGAGGAGCGGTTGCTTCATCAGCTCCTGGCCCTTTACCGGGCCAGGCAAGCAAAGCTCGCTTCCCGGGAGGCTCTTGCCGCCAAGGCCGCGGCAGAGATGGAGAAGCGTGCGGCGGAGCTCAGCGCCGCCAATCAGGCTGCCCTCCGCCAGGTGGCGGAGGAGCGTGAGCGTCTCGCCGGCGAGTACCAAGAGTGGGTGCTCGAGAAGGCTGAAGCCGATGAACAGCAGCGTCTCGCCGGGGTGGAGATGTCCCGGCGAGAGGGAGAGCTCGCGCAGCGGAAGGTTGAGCTGGACTCTCATGAAGAAGACCTTGCCGCTCGCGAGGCTGCCCTTGGCGGGGAGCTGGAGGAGGCGAAAGCCGCCGCGGTTGCCGCGGAGGATGCCAAGAAAGAGCTCACCGCCAAGGTCGAACAGCTGGAGAAGGCGATGAAGGTGAGCACCGAGAAGGTTGCCGCGCTCATCTTGGAGCGCGAGAAGGATGCTCACACAAACTCCGAGCTCCAGGTGAGTTTATCAAAGAGGGGTGACGAGCTGAAGGTCGCCAAGGACTCCATTGAGGACTTGGAGCTGAAAGTCACCACCTTGAAGGAATCGCTTGATGCTGCCCGAGCCCAGGAGACCAAGTTGAAGGATGAGCTCCGCAAGGAGCGAACCTTGGTGGAGAGTGTCAACAAGGCATCCGAGCTCTTCCGGCAGACTATTGAAGTGTGGACCGAAGAGCTGGTTTCTTCTGCGTCCAACATTGACCAGGAGTTACTGGCGTTGAAGGTCGAACATCTTATCTACTCGCCGGATCCAGATCTCCCGCACAGCGCCAAGCTCAGCCTCTTCTTCAGAGGCGTCGCTCCGGCTCTTGCAGGTCTCCGGAACCGCATCCCCGCGCAGCTGGCCGAGGAGTCGCGCCGGCTCTGCGCGGGAACTCTGGAGCGGGTGCTGACGAAGATCGTGTACCGTAACCCGGGAATCAACCTCACGAACGTTCTTCGCAGCTTGCCGGCAGATGCAGACACGGAGGCCCTGAAGGAGCAGGTCGGCCACATCATCGCCAAGGTGGCAAAGCTTGGCAGGAAGGAGGGCGACCGCGTAGACTAGGGCTCCATTTATCTTTATCTTTTTGTTGCTGCATATCATGTCATGAACCTATTAGTCCATCGCGACAAACTATCCTTTGTAAGATATTTGCTTTACTTCGATTAATCAGTGCAATGTTATCTTCCTTGTTCCAATCTTTGACTTTGTATGTTTTTCACCCTACGCTTCCGGGGAGCTTGTCGGCAAGGGGCCCTTGCCGCGAGCGCTGAGTGCTGGACTCTGAGCAGCCTGCTGGCCAAGGTCCTCACCGGCAAGCAACCTTGCCGCAGCTAGCCGCAACACACTTAGCTTGATGAGTGTACTCGGAAACGAAGCAAGGGCGCGACACTTGTCGCAGCTCACTTAAATCGTTGAGTGAACTCGAAAACAAGATAAGGGTGCGGCGAGCTACGGGTAGGTTCCTCCGCGCACAGGTTTTCCATACAAAATGTGATCGTTCAAGGAAGACAACCAAAATTTTAAAATTTGAACTGGTCAAATTCTAACAACTTATCTTTCATATGCTGCCTGCTTATACTGCTCGCTTTCCGGTAAGGCTTTTCTTTCTTGAACAGCACTTGGCTCCTCCTCCAACTCCTTCCCCCCCGGCAAACTTGTGCGCGAGGAACATTTTTCTTCTGTGTAAGAGGAAAGAAAAGGAGAGAAAAGCAAGTATCTGGCATTTCGGCGTAATAGTGCTTACCGTATATCTGAGTGTTGCATCAAATGCCAAACAGGATCATGCAAATAGCAAAGAGAAGCATGCAAAAGGCAATCGATGCGAGAAACACGAAAAACTTTACTGATGCACGGGGTCTGCGCCCGGCTTTGTACAAAGGGTTACATGCAACAGCGGCAAAGCTTGTACAAAAGGTGGTTGCCGGAGCGGATCACGGCAACCGCGCCTTAGGGGTGAAACTTGCGAAGATGCTCTATGTTCCAGGAGTTGCTCACCGGTAAGCCTTCTTCGGTCTCGAGGCGGACAGCGCCGGGCCTCGTAACTTGCCTCACCCGATAAGGGCCTTCCCACTTCGGCGTCAACTTGTTGGAATTCTTGGCGGACTGAACACGCCGAAGAACAAGGTCGCCTTCCTCGAGACTCCTGGCCTTGACTTTGCGGCTATGGTAGCGGCGCAAAGCTTGCTGGTATCGAGCAGCTCGTACAGCAGCCTGGAGACGTCCCTCCTCAAGGAGCAATGCGTCATCTTGCCGCAGTTGCTCTTGCTCGAGCTCATCATAAGCGAGCACTCGAGGAGATCCGTATACGAGTTCCGTGGGGAGAACTGCTTCTGCTCCATAGACTAGAGCAAATGGTGTCTGTCCGGTGGCTCGACTTGGTGTCGTTCTGATTGACCAAAGAGCCGCCGGGAGCTCCTCTATCCAATTCCTTCCGCACTTACGCAGCCTGTCAAAGGTCCTTGTCTTGAGTCCGCGCAGCACTTCAGCATTTGCCCTCTCCGCTTGGCCGTTGCTCCTCGGGTGAGCAACAGAAGCGAAACAGACCTTGGCGCCAAGGTCTTGGACGTACTGCATGAAGGTGCGACTAGTGAATTGCGTACCGTTGTCGGTGATGATCCTGTTAGGGATCCCGAAACGACAAACAATCGACCTGAAGAACCTGACTGCTGACTGTGCTGTCACCTTCCTCACTGGCTCCACTTCTGGCCACTTTGTGAACTTGTCGATTGCAACGTACAAGTACTCAAAGCCCCCGACAGCACGAGGGAAAGGGCCGAGGATATCGAGCCCCCAGACCGAGAAGGGCCATGACAAAGGGATTGTTTGGAGAGCTTGAGCTGGCTGATGGATTTGCTTTGCATGGAACTGGCACGCTTCACACTTGGTTACTAGTGCAGTTGCATCTTGGAGGGCTTCTTGCCAAAAGAACCCTTGCCGGAAAGCTTTTCCGGCAAGCGCCCTTGCGCCAATGTGGTGGCCGCATATGCCTCCGTGTATTTCTGCCAACAGCTTCTGTCCATCTTCTCTGGAGATGCACTTCAACCTGACACCGTTGAGTCTTCTTCTGTGCAGCTCGTTATCCACGAACTGATACATACTTGACTGCCTGGTTATCTTCTCTATCTCTTGAGGGTCGTCGGGAAGTTCTCCAGTTTGCAGAAAACGGACGATCTGCTGTGCCCATGCCGGAGCCCGAGGCTCAACGGCAAGGACAAAAGGCTCGAGGGCCGCTGCGGGAACCTCCGCTTCTACGGCAAAGACCTCTGGTCCTGCCGGAGCTGACGGTCCCCCGGCAAGCTCGCCGGGGCGAGGCTTGTCGGGAACACTTGCTTCAACTGCACAAGCCCGAGGACTTGCAGGAGCAAACTGTTCCTCAGCGTTGTTGTTGCTGATCTTGGGAACTTTGGCGGCGGTTTCGGGAAGATCCGCCGGCAAGTAGTCGCCGAAGACCAACTTTCTCTTCTTGGACTGCCCAACTGATGGTGTAACGGATGGCTGAGTCAGCTTGAGCAAAAAGGTTCCTGGTTCCACAGGTAACTTCATCGCGGCGCACTTTGAAAGGCCGTCTGCAATCTCATTTTGAGCTCTTGGGACGTGCTCCATCTGCAGACCTTCAAAGTGCTCTTCAAGCTTTCTCACTTCATCGACATATGCTTCCATCAAAGGGCTCTGATAGCTCTTGTTAACTTGTCGGACCACCAACTGAGAATCGCCCCGTACAATCAGCTTTCTGATCCCAAGTTCGGCCGCAATCCTGAGGCCGGCAAGCAAGCCTTCATATTCCGCAGTGTTATTTGTCGCTTGCTCCCTGGGAAAGTGCATCTGGATAACATATTTGAGGTGCTCTCCGGTGGGCGCGATGAGTACCACGCCGGCACCGGCGCCTTGCAGCGAGAAGGCACCGTCAAAATACATTACCCATTCACTTGTCGCTTCTTGCACGGGTGCGCTTGTTTCTTGAACTTCATCTTCTGGTGTTGGGGTCCATTCGGCAATGAATTCTGCCAAGGCTCGGCTCTGTATGGTCAAAGTACTTTCAAACTTGAGTCCAAAGCTTGACAGCTCCAGTGCCCACTCGACGATCCTGCCTGTTGCCTCTGGATTGTGCAATATCCTCTTCAACGGAAAGCGAGTGACCACTGTTATCTCATGGGCTTGGAAGTAATGGCGCAGCTTTCTCGAGGCCATGAGGAGGCCGAAAAGCAATTTTTGCACACCAGAGTACCTTGATCTAGCCCCCTGGAGTAGGGAACTTACAAAGTACACTGGGCGCTGCACCATCTTCTTCCGCACCTCTCCTTGTTCCTGCGCAGAGTCTTCCTTGTCGGGGCCAGAGCTTGTCGGGACAGCCCCCTGCTTTTCGCTGGATTCGCTTGCCGGTGATGCTGACTCCTCGTCGGACTCCCTCTCCGCTACTAACGCAGCACTAACCACCTGGTTGGTTGCCGCTAAGTATAGCAACAACTTTTCCTGTGGTCTAGGTGCGACAAGTATAGGAGTGGAGGACAGGTACCGTTTCAAATCCTGCAACGCCGCCTCCGCTTCCGGAGTCCACTTCATGGGACCTGCCTTTTTCAAGATTTTGAAGAAAGGTAGGGCGCGTTCTGCGGACTTTGAAATGAACCTACTGAGGGCAGCAACGCAACCTGCAAGCCTTCTGACATCCTTGACGCGCTTCGGGGCCTCTATCTGCTCGATGGCTTTGATCTTGTCGGGGTTGGCTTCAATCCCTCTCTGTGATACAAAGAACCCGAGAAGCTTGCCGGAGGGGACTCCAAAGACGCACTTCTCGGGGTTCAACTTGAGCTGTATCCTGCGCAGGTTCTGAAACGTTTCTTCTAAGTCTTGAATCAGGGTTTCCTTGCTTTTGCTCTTCACTACGATGTCATCCATGTAAGCTTCTACATTTCTGTGGATCTGTGGCTCAAAAGCAGTGTATACTACCCTTGCAAAGGTTGAGCCTGCATTCTTCAGTCCAAATGGCATGCGGATAAAGCAATAAGTGCCACATGGAGTGATAAATGCAGTCTTCTCTTCATCCTCCTTGGCCATGAAAATCTGATGATAGCCTGAGTATGCATCAAGAAAACAGAGTAGCTCACATCCGGCAGTGGAGTCAACGATCTGGTCAATGCGCGGCAAAGGGAAGGGGTCCTTGGGACATGCTTTATTGACATCAGTGAAGTCTATACACAGTCTCCACTTCCCGTTGGCCTTGCGCACGACGACTGGGTTTGCCAGCCATGTCGGATGGATCACACCTCTAACTAGGCCAGCTGCTTCTAGCTTCTTGATTTCCTCATTGATGAACTCTTGGCGCTCCACGGCTTGCTTCCTCACTTTCTGCTTGATGGGCCGCGCATGAGGACAGACAGCAAGCTTGTGCTCAATCACCTTCCTGGGAACACCGGGGATGTCAGATGGTTGCCAAGCAAACACATCGACATTCGCCCGCAGGAAGGCGACGAGCGCGCTTTCCTATTTGCTGTCAAGGGTGGCACTGATGGTGAAGGTACCACCAGTGCCATCCTCCTTTGCGGACACCTTCTTGGTTGCCGGAGGAGCAGCCATTCCTTTCTTGCTCTTGCCGGTGGAGCTCGATGGAACGTCCTCGACGGCAGCGCAGCACTCCGAAGAGGTGCGGTTGCCGGAGTGGGTCCCAGAGCACTTGCCGGACTTGGTCTTCATCTTCTTCCCCCCGGGAGCTTCAGCGGCAAGAGTATCCTTCTCGGCCGCAGCTGCCGCATCCCGGTAAATCTTGTCGGCGCAAATAAGCGCATCTTTCTTGTCGCTGTGGACAGTGATGACGCTTATCGGCCCCGGCATCTTTAGCACGTTGTAGGCGTAGTGGGAAGCTGCCATGAACTTGGCGAGGGCGGGACGGCCGAGTATTCCATTGTAGGGCAATGGAATATCAGCGACGTCAAAGGTGATGCGCTCAGTCCTGAAGTTGAGCTCCCCGCCAAAGGTCACCGGCAGAGTGATCTTTCCCTTGGGCTTGCTCCTTCCCGGGTTGATTCCTTGGAATGAACCGGTCTCTTCGAGCTCGCCATCTTGGATCTGGAGCTTCTTGATCACAGCAGAGGAGATCAAGTTCAGGCCGGCCCCGCCGTCAACCAACATTTTGGTGACCTTGAGGTTGCGGATGGTGGGAGAAACCAGCATCGGCAAGCACCCGACCGCGGTGGTGCGGTCAGGGTGATCCTCAAGATCAAAAACTATGGGCGTGCTGGACCATTTGAGGAGCCTGCGCGACTCCACGGGCGGTTCCGCTGCGTTTACCTCACGCACCCACTGCTTGAGTTGGCGGTGGGAGGTATGCAGGGAGGCGCCACCGTCGACGCACAGGACCTCCGTGGCCTTCTGGAACTCCTGCTCGCTGTTCTCGTCATCCTCCATGTCTTCATCGTCGTATTCGTCGTTGTCGCGGCCCCGGGGAGGTCGATCTCCTTGCCGCTGCTTAGCCTTGCCGCGGCGTCCTCCCCGGCCGTTGAACGGCCGTTTCTTGCTGGGCTCTTCCCCGCCACCTTGGGCCTTCTCCTTGTCGCGCCTCTCGTACTCAGCTTTTTGCTGCTCGACGAGGTACTCGACGCGCTTGCAATTGGAAAGATCGTGACCTTTGGTGCGGTGAATTTTACAGTATTGCTTGTCGGAGCTACCCGGCTTGTCGGCCGCCGCCGCAGGGGCAGGCTCCTTGCCGGAGCCGCCAGCCTGCGCTTGCTTGGCGGGGGCCTCCTTGCCGGACTTCTCGACGGCAAGCACTTCCTTCTTGCCCTTCTTCCTGTTGTTCCGCCGCCGGCTCTTCTTTGCCGGGGCGGCGTCGTCGCTGTCGCTCCCCCCTGCGCCAGCATCCTCCCCGGGGAGTTTCCTCCCCTCTTCTGCGCGTGCGCACTTGTCAGCAAGAGCGTAAAGCTCGCTGACGTCCCTAATCTTGGTCATCGCCATTTCCTCACGCATGCGGCGGTTACGCACGTTCTGATGGAGGACGTTCCTTCTTGGATTTCTCCGCCTTCGCCTTGTCGGTCTTTGGGGCCATGGCGGGCGCGGCGGAAGGAAGGGGACGAGGAGCTCGGCGGCGGCGGAGCTGTGGAGGCGGAGCGCAAGAAGGAATCTTTTGCAGGTGGAAGACGACGTAATGAGAGCACAGGGAGGGGAACCGCGCCCGCTACCTCTGCTTTTATGGGAGAGTGGGGAGCGTTTCGCCCTTTCCATTAAGAGATCGTGGGCACGTCCCATCCCACGGCGCCGCAATCGACGCGTGCCGTTATCGTGGGGTGCGGCGGATATGGAAGTGGATTCGGCGCGCCGCGGGCCGCGGGTGCCCGTGCACTGTTTTGGGCCTGGCCCAACAGCGCTCGGCACCGTGTGTGGCCCAGGCCCGGGGGCTCCTGTCGGTGCACTAAGATAGGGGTACCTCAGTACCCCGACTTGTGCACGGGCAGTTGCAGCTTCCCGCGGCAAGGTTCACTACGGGCTCGCCGGAGACCTTCCTGCTCCTTATCAAACCATTCAAAAACAAAGTATACAAGACATCTTAATAAGACCGAGACCCCGGCAAGAGGAGCTTGCCGGGAAGGCCGTACCAGGCTCAAGACTGTTCCACTAACACACAAGACCCTGGCAAGAGGAGCTTGTCAGGAAGACTAGAAGACATCGCCTC
This sequence comes from Secale cereale, assembly GCA_902687465.1. Taxonomy (NCBI): domain Eukaryota; kingdom Viridiplantae; phylum Streptophyta; class Magnoliopsida; order Poales; family Poaceae; genus Secale; species Secale cereale. Next base: position 114,008,666 of record LR738710.1, read on the forward strand.
GGCGCTATGCGCGCCCCGGCAAGGGGCCCGGGGAGCGGCAAGTTCCCGGGCCCGGCAAGATCAAGGCCCCGGCAAGGTGCTTGCCGGGAAGGCTGCGCTGTGTGCCCGCGCTCCAGCTCATCGGCCCACGCGTCGCCCTGGGGCCTATCCAGGGACGCGTGGCGGATGGCTGTGCAGCCTGGGGTACACGGTGGCACTCCACGGCGATAAATCCGTCGCCGTGGCGGACGGAGACGCTAAGGCGGGAGCTTTTGGGGTCGACGGCGACGGGCATTAAATGCCCTTGTCCCCCACTGTCAAAGTAGGTATAGACCACTGTTCTGTACTGTAGCTCCACTGTTCCCGCACTGTTACAACTACCCCCTCTTTTACTTTTTTACCCCTTTCTCCTACGTTGACACCTGTCGGTGACCCCTTGCCCTATAAAAGGAGGCCCATGCACAACGTGGAGGGGGTTCGAAACCTAGATTACTCTCACGCACGGTGTAGCTGCTTCTTCAAGCTCCCGAGCACTCATCTCAATACACAACCAAGCAGGAGTAGGGTTTTACGCATCCGTGCGGCCCGAACCTGGGTAAAACTGCCCGCGTGTTTGCTTCGATCTGCTCTTTGTGCTCCCTCCGCCCTCGTACCGCACAGACAAGGGGCTCCGGTCCCATAGGTGTTCGTGGCGGACAGTTTCCCCCGACAAGGAGGTACACTGGTTCCATTTCAGTGCATAACTCAGCAAGGGAGGGGCGGTTACGGTCTGTCCTCGACGGAACGGCCGTGCGGCACGTCGGCGACAGAGAGCGCGCCCTGTGTGTGCCAGGCCACAGCGACGGTGCTGCAGGTGTGCGATGGCGATGGAGAAGGCCACGCAGAGCTCCCGGGTGGCTTGGGCGGTGCAGAACGGCGTTGTGCCGCAGGGTGCCTCCTGCCGGCCGCCACGGGAGGTTCTGCCGCCGCGGAAGACGCCGGCGTGGGTGGGCCAAGGCGCCACCGATGCTAAGAAGCAGCCAAGCATGCGTGCGGCGCTCTGGATAAGATGGAAGTGCAGTGCAGCATCGAGCCAAAGTGGCACTGGTGAGATTGGCGAAGCTGACTGACGAAACTGACGAACTGCACTGTCGCCTGTAAAGTTCAGTTAAGTTTTCTGAAACTGACAGAACAGTGCACGCCAGGTGTTTGATGAAATGATTTTGGCATGTGGAAAATATTGCTTGAGCTGATATTTGGTGGAGTGGCCTCTTGATGCATCTAGAGGCTGCCTGAATTTTCACAGAATTTTTGGAAGAAGGAAAATATGAATTTCACCAAAATTTGCAAATCTGGTCCAAACTTGCAGCAGGTGAAATTTGAAAATTTTGAACTGTGGACCAGTGAAACAAGATTGATCTAGGTTGTGGGTACTAAGGACTATCCAGGGAAGTTAGTTTGGAATCAAATATCAAGGTGGACATGGTGGTTCCTTTGTAAATCACTATAGTTCACTTTAATGGACAAAAATTGTTTTTGGAGCAAAATTAAATATAAGAAAAATTCCAATAAGGTTGAAACTCGCTAGAATTGATGAGAGACTTGTCCTAAGGTGAAGAGGAGGTCTTGGAGAGAAATATCTTTATTGGGTGTCATGGCAAGAGGAAAGTTGGAGAGGAAAACAAGCCCAAGGTTATTCCTATGATGGTTAATTTAAGAAGGGAAAAGAATCAATCAAACCCCTTAGAAATTCAACTTGTGTTTGAGCTAACACAAGAAGAAAACCTTCAAGACCAAAAATCAAGCTTGAGAAGAACACACAAACTTTGGTCAGAAAAGATCTTAGAAGGGTTTTCAAGAGAAGGTCAAATATCCCCCTTCCAAAAGACCAAAAGTTTGGAAGAAAAACAAAGCCAAAAATTTGGAGTGTTACAACACATACCCCCTTAGGAAAAATCTCGTCCCCGAGATTTCAGTCAAATAGGTGTGGGTGTTCTGTCCGAAGAAAATCTTCCCTTTCCCATGTTGCCTCATCCTCTGTGTGATTACTCCACTGAACCTTGAGAAATTTAATTGTCTTCTGACAGGTTCTCCTTTCAGACTCCTCCAATATTTTTATTGGGTGTTCCCGGTAGGTGAGATCTGGTTGCACATCGAGATTTTCATGCGACACATGCTTCTCTGGGTTGCTTACACACTTCCGTAGTTGCGAAACGTGGAACACGTCATGGACGTCTGATAGTTCTTTGGGAAGATCCAACTGGTAGGCCACTGTGCCCCTTCGTGCAATTATACGAAAGGGTCCAATAAATCGTGGTGCTAGTTTTCCTTTGACCTTGAATCGTTGCAGTCCCCTCATAGGAGATACACGTAGGTATACTTCTTCACCGGGTTCAAAACTTATTTCCCGATGCTTTTGATCGTAGTAGCTCTTCTGTCGACTTTGGGCTGTCTTGAGTCGATCCCGTATTATCTTAACTTTTTCCTCAGCTTCTTTCAACATGTCCGGGCCGAAGATACGACTGTCTCCTGTTTCCGACCAGTTTAATGGAGTACGGCATCTTCGTCCGTACAAGGCTTCAAAAGGTGCCATTTTCAGGCTGGCTTGGTAACTGTTGTTGTATGGAAACTCGGCATACGGTAAGCTTGCCTCCCAACTGGTTCCATAGGTGAGGACACATGCCCTTAGCATGTCTTCTAGTATTTGATTTACTCGTTCCATTTGTCCTCCAGTCTGGGGGTGATAGGCTATACTGAACGTTAGTTGCGTTTCGAGGGCTTGCTGCAACTGATCCCAAAATTTGGAGATGAACTGAGTGCCTCTGTCGGATATTATAATCTTTGGAACTCCATGTAGCCATACTATAGGGGCGAGGTAAAGCTTGGCAAACTTTTGGGTGGAGTGGGTTGTCTTGACTGGAATGAAGTGTGCCACCTTGGTCAGCCTATCTGTGATGACCCATATGGCATCATTTCCGTGTTGTGACCACGGCAGTCCAACAATAAAATCCATCCCAATATCGTCCCATTTCCACTCAGGTATCTTGTTTGGCTGTAACAGTCCTGCGGGTTTTTGGTGCTCTGCTTTAATGTGTTTACATGAATCGCAGCATGCAATGTATGTGGCTATATCCCTCTTCATACCGTGCCACCAAAATCTTTCCTGAATGTCCTTGTACATTTTGGTCCCTCCAGGGTGAATTGAGTACGGAGCGGTGTGGCTCTCTGCTAGAATTTGCTGTTTGAGGTCTTCGCTATTTGGTACGCAAAGCCTGTCCCCGAACCATAATATTCCCTCACTGTCTATGGTAAATTCTGAGGCCTTGCCCTGACTTACTTTTCTTTTTATTCCTTCAATGCCGGGGTGTCCATGCTGAGCCTTCTTTATTTGTTCTATTAGCGTGGTCCGTATTTCCATATTTGAGACTTCGCCTTCAGTGACCATCATTAAGTTGAGCTTGGCGAATTAGCACTGAAATTCGGGTCTCAGGTTCTGTAGGTTGCCTTTGTCCGGGCTGGGATTACGGCTGAGAGCATCTGCTACCACGTTTGCCTTTCCTGGGTGATAGTGGATGCCAACGTCATAATCTTTTACCAGTTCCAACCAGCGTCATTGCCGTAAATTGAGTTCTGGTTGTGTGAAAATATATTTGAGGCTCTTATGGTCCGTTGATGTCTACGCACACTTCTACTCTTGTAGACTATGTTGGGCCTCCAAGCGCAGAGGTTTGTAGGACAGTAGCAATTTCCCGTCTTGCCGGGGCGCGCATAGCGCCGAGGCGATGTCTTCTAGTCTTCCTGACAAGCTCCTCTTGCCAGGGTCTTGTGTGTTAGTGGAACAGTCTTGAGCCTGGTACGGCCTTCCCGGCAAGCTCCTCTTGCCGGGGTCTCGGTCTTATTAAGATGTCTTGTATACTTTGTTTTTGAATGGTTTGATAAGGAGCAGGAAGGTCTCCGGCGAGCCCGTAGTGAACCTTGCCGCGGGAAGCTGCAACTGCCCGTGCACAAGTCGGGGTACTGAGGTACCCCTATCTTAGTGCACCGACACTCCTAGTCGATGCTCAAGCTCCTAAATCAACCGTCCAGCCACAGCGCCGCCGTAATCGCTCGCGAGACTTATCACGTTCACGACAACCGCCTCGGGCCAGCTATATATAGTGCCTCCAAGCTCACTCTCGAGCCCGCACACCTGCACCACCTCTCTAGACCACGCCCAGCCACTGGAAGAGCCTCGAGGGGCCCTTCTTCCTCAACTCCGGCCAACTACGTCCACCTCGGGCTCCAGCAACGTTCTCTCTGAGACTCTCTCCGATGAGGCCCACGACCACCCGAGCCGCCGTCCGCCGGAGATAAGGTCGTCGTCGACGTGGGGCTCGCCGACGCTCAACTCCACCACCCACCGACGCGGAAGGACACCTGGAACCCATACCGAAGGACGTGACGGAGCCGCGAACCTCACCGAGTTAGACTCCGACTACTCCGAACCAGGCAAGCATGTTTGAACCTTTGATATGATGAGCGTGTTGCATGTTTGCTCGAGTAGTTCTTTTCATAGCATGGTTATATAAGCATTTGTGGATGATTATATTTCATGCAAGCAAGCTTTAGGTGAGCCCCGAATGATAATGGTTGAACCACCTCGATCATGTGGTGACATGATGGGTGGTGTACTGGTATTGTTGGAGCATGCCAGTAGGTGATTAACTTTAGTGTCAACGTGGATCAAGTCATGATCCCGTTCGTCTCCTTTTTTGGTACTGTCATATGTCGTCTGTTAAGATTACGGTCTAGTCGGTTGTAAACCACTTTCCATGTGCACACCAAGTAGAGGGGCCGGAATGAGGGTTCCATGGCCCTGGATTAAAGCCCGTCATCCGGTCAGGGGGCATGGGTGTTTCCGGTTGGGACCTAGAGGGGGCACCCCTTAGAGCGCGCATATATAAATTTGATCCCATGCTATTCGAGGTTGTAGCCTCCCCGTCTTAAAGTTTTTCGTGAATGTTGTCACGGGTGATTCCGGACAACAGGATGTGAAATGGGTGCGTACTGGTCAGTTGTGTTTCTACTAAAACACCGTAGACGTAACTAGTCCATGTGGCTAGCGGAATCCGTTGGCTGTGATTTAATAGTACAAACTCTGCAGAGTCAAATCCTCCGAGTAGCCATGTTTATGGCCTAGAGTCAACCTTCGTGTCAATCCCGGTGGCCGTTTCTAGTAAATTCTTGATAGTAACAAGAGTGGTGATTTTTGTCAAGTTCATTTTGGTAGATGAACTAACCAGTTATCTCTATACTGATTTACTTCCTCAAGTATTTCACCGTTATACTATTGTTTTTTTATAAGCCCTTTATGTGATGTCGCTCAGATGTCCGACTGTGGTATTCTTGTTTTTATTAGCCCTTTTTGTGATGTCGCTTAGACGTCCGACTGTGGCATCCTTGTTTTTATAAGCCCTCTATGTGATGTCGCTCAGACGTCCGACTGTGGCATTCTTGTTATTTATAAGCCCTTTATGTGATGTCGCTCAGAGGTCCGACTGTGGCATTCTTGTTATTTATTTTCATTATGAGCCCTTTATGTGATGTCGCTCAGATGTACGACTGTGGCATTCTTGTTATTTGTTTTCATTATAAGCCCTTTATGTGATGTCGCTCAGACGTCTCACTGTGGCATTCTTGTTATTTATTTTTATTATAAGCCCTTTATGTGACGTCGCTCAGACGTCCGACTGTGGCACTCTTGTTATTCCCTTTTATTATAAGCCCTTTGTGTGGTGTCGCTCAGACGCCCGACTGTGGCATGTTTATATTTATTTTCCTCACGAGGCGTCACTCAGACACTCGTTTGGTTTTTCTTTTATTTATCTTATGGATTCCGGGAGGATTACCGCCCGACTTCTATTTTTACTTGCAGCTCAGAGAATATTGTTATTTAGTTACGTTTTGCTAGAATACTCATATGCATCATGGTTGCATTTATTATATCTTATGTCCGAACTGTCTTGCGAGTACGTTCAAAGTACTCACCTGGCTTGTTGATTTGGCCAGATGTTGACCAAGGCGATCTCATGGATGAAGAGTTCGATAGCGAGTCCGACGTCTAGTGGAGTCCCAGTCAGTCTCTTGCGACCCTGGAATTGATCACTATTATATAACCGCTTCCGCCAACCACCAAATAAATTCATCGGGTCTCACTCCGACACTCGATGAACTGTAAGATAATGGAGTCACGCCACCCACTACACTATGAAATATCTACCACCTTTTTATTACGAGTTAGTAGTATGCCATCCTACCATTGTGTCATATCCGCCTTTATGTACTATATTGGCGTACTTGTAATAAATTGTTGAGCGACCTCAGCTCAACCTTGTATAATATTCAGTACTCTGGAATTCTGAGGAATTGTCTATCAGCAAGAAGTATTCTTCCTTGCTGGTTCTATAAAAAGGTCGGTCTCTCGGTAATTACTTTACTGAAAGACCGGTCCTGACACATCTCAATCCCCAAATTACCAAAATCATTAATAACCCAACAAATTATTTATATAGAGTGTTGAGATCAGTAAAATAATCCACTTCTAGATACTCAAAGATGTCCATAACCGGGGACACGGCTACTCATGAATAGTGTGTACACTTTGTAGAGGTTTGTGCAGTTTTCCCCACAACACTCGATCGCCTCCGTTTAATTTCTCGCACTGCATGGTGTTTGAGTACCGGATGATCGAGACACAGTCTTTTAGAAGCATTCACTCTTTACCCTGGATAGACCGGTACACCTAGATTCCATCATATTGTCATATTGACATGCATGATCATGTAGTTGACATCGTATTTGTGGCAAAGCCACCATGCATAATTTTTATACATGTCACTCTTGTTTCATTGCACATACCGGTACACCGCCAGAGGCATTGATATAGAGTCATACTTTATTGTTGTAGTATCGAGTTGTAATATCGAGTTGTAATGAAAGTGTGATGATCATCATTATTCGAGCATTGTCCCATGGGAGGAAAGGCTGAATCTATAAAGCCCCTCTGCAAAAAAAAGAAAAAAAGGCCCAAAAAAGAAGAAGAAAAAAGAAGAAAAGAAAAAAAGAAAAATAGAAAAGAAAAAGGGACAATTGCTACTATCTTTTTCCACACTTGTGCTTCAAAGTAGCACCATGTTCTTCATTGTAGAGAGTCTCATGCTTAGTCACTTTCATATACTAGTGGGAATTTTCATTATAGAACTTGGCTTGTATATTCCAACGATGGGCTTCCTCAAATGCCCTAGGTCTTCGTGAGCAAGCAAGTTGGATGCACACCCACTAGTTTCTTTTGTTGAGCTTTCATTCATATTTAGCTCTAGTGCATCTGTTGCATGGCAATCCCTACCCACTCACATTGATATCTATTGATGGGCATCTCCATAGCCCGTTGATACGCCTAATCGATGTGAGACTATCTCCCTCCTTTTTGTCATCTCCACAACCACCTCTGTTCCACCCATAGTGCTATATCCATGGCTCACGCTCATGTATTGCGTGAAAGTTGAAATGTTTGAAAAGATAGAGTATGAAAACAATTGCTTGGCTGAAATCGGGGTTGTGCATGATATGAATATTTTGTGTGATAATGAGGGAGCATAGCCAACACTATATGATTTTGTAGGGATAACTTTCTTTAGCCATAGTATTTTGAGAAGACATGATTGCTTTGTTAGTATTGCTTGAAGTATTGTTATTTCTTATGTCAATATAGTCTTTTATCTTGAATCTTTCAGATCTGAACATTCATGCCACAATTAAGAGAATTACATTGAAAAACCATATTGGTTAGCATTCCACATCAAAATTTCTTTCTTTATCATTTACCTACTCGAGGACGAGCAGGAATTAAGCTTGGGGATGCTTGATATGTCTCCAACGTATCTATAATTTTTTATTGTTCCATGCTATTATTTATGAAGTGTTGGATGTTTAATGGGCTTTATCATTCACTTTTATATCATTTTTGGGACTAACCTACTAACCCAAAGGCCCAGTCCAGATTGTTGTTTTTTGCCTATTTCAGGGTTTTGCAGAAAAGGAATATCAAACGGAGTCCAAACGGAATGAAACCTTCGCGAGAGATATTTTTGGAGAAAATCACGCCAGAGGAACTTGAGAACCACGTCAGGGGAGCCTCGAGTGGCCCTCGAGGGTGGGGGGCGCACCCCCCTACCCAGGGCGCGCCCCCCTGCCTCGAGGCCCACTCGGGCGTCCCCCGGTGCCCTCCTTCTTCCTATATAAGTCCACGTACCCCAGAAACTCCATACGCAGAGAGAAAACCCTAATTCCACCGCCGTAGCTTCTGTTCCCGTGGAGATCCCATCTTGGAGCCTGTTCCGGAGCTCCACCGGAGGGGGATCCATCACGGAGGCCTTCTTCATCATCATCATCGCCCTCACCATGAGTTGTGGGTTGTTTACCACAGACCTTCGGGTCCATAGCTAGTATCTAGATGGCTTCTTCTCTCTCTTTGGATGTCAATACAAAGTTCTCCTCGGTCTTCGAGGATATCTATTTAATGTAATCTCTTTTTGCGGTGTGTTTGTCGAGATCCGATGAATTGTGAGTTTATGATCAAGGTTATCTATGAAAGATATTTGGTTCTTCTCTGAACTTTTTATGTGTGCTCATAATATCCTTGCAAGTCTCTTCGAATTATCGGTTTGGTTTGGCCTACTAGATCTATAGTTCTTGCAATGGGAGAAGTGCTTGGCTTTGGGTTCAATCTTGTGGTGTCCTTTCCCAGTGACAGTAGGGGCAGCAAGGCACGTATTGTATTGTTGCCATTGAGGATAAAAAGATGGGGTTTACATCATATTGCTTGAGTTTATCCCTCTACATCATGTCATCTTGCTTAAGGCGTTACTCTGTTCTTATGTACTGAATACACTAGATGCATGATGGATAGCGGTCGATGTGTGGAGTAATAGTAGTAGATGCAGGCAAGAGTCGGTCTACTTGTCTCGGACGTGATGCCTCTATACAATGATCAAGCCTAGATAGTCTCATAATTATTCGCTTTTCTATCAATTGCTCGATAGTAATTTGTTTACCCGTCGTAGAATATTGCTATCATGAGAGAAGCCACTAGAGAAAACTATGGCCCCCGGGTCTATTCTCAACATATCAATCTACATCTACTTTACTCTTACCGCTTTTATTTGCTGCTTTATTAAACCAAAAAGACCAAAAATATAAACTATCATCAATATCAGATCTCACTCTCGTAAGTGACCGTAAAGGGATTGACAACCCCTTATCGCGTTGGCTGCGAAGTTCTTATTTGTGTGTTTAGGTGCGAGGGACTCGCGCATGGTCTCCTACTGGATTGATACCTTGGTTCTCAAAAACTGAGGGAAATACTTACGCTACTGTGCTGCATCTCCCTTTCCTCTTCGAGGGAATACAACGCAAGCTCAAGAGGTAGCACAGTGCGTACTAAGCTTCCCTCCTTGGTTGAAGGGGCTTGTCTTAGTTCTTCGTCAATTAGAGAGTTGAGCAAGTTTGAATTAGTACCATTGACTCGGATGACACTTTCCAATTCTCACCATCACGAAGCTTCGTCATCTGCAAAGGCTCATGATCACATGCAAACTACGCACAATTACTCGATCAACCATCTTACAATTGGCAGGGTTCAATTTGCCATCAATGATGAGGAGAAAATTTCGGCCCATGATAGCCGGATCAAATTAATGCAACATTATCAGCGGCAAGTGGACCTTGATTACTCTGTGTCCCCCTCTTACCTTATATTAGGCAGCTATAAATGTCCTATCAAAGCGGATTACCCTGCGCTACCTCAATGTTTCCTTGCATCGACCTTCAAATACGCTCCGCCTTTCCATGATTGGCCCCCTCAATTATCAGCCCATCACAAATTGGATTTGGCCCAAGGGAGTTATAATGAACAAGAAATATCTTCCCTCGCTGCAAATTGGGCTAACCTTTGTGCCAGATGCCTTCAATGGGGCCATCAACGGATCTCATGCCATGCCCGGTTAATTTGCTTTTATTGTTCAGGACCTTATCACAAGGCGATTTATTGTCCTATTCGACTGATGGTGCGGTCCCACCTGGTAATCAAATCTTGTATTCATGGGAAGGAGTCTAGTCAGAATGATCATGTTGCCCCCACCTAACCACCCTCGGCAGTTGCAGCTGCCCCCATCCTGCACCGTCCGATGCTTGTTCTGTGGAGACTATGGACACGTGGTGAGATCCTGCTTCAAACGGAGTCATTCACAGTGTTGGCGTTGGGTCCCGAAGAACTTTTCTTCTTCCATCTCTACCCCTCACGCTCCAAATTCCACCTCGACTTCTCAAACGTCGCCGCCCAATCTTGTCCACTCTCCAAAAACAACACTGCCACCCTCCTCCTCCCTGGTCACCATGGCCAACTATCCGCTCAATCCGGTGCCGTTTCTACCGCCGAGGTTTGCCATGGAACCAGGCCCGGCTAATCGCGTCGTCCGCAGCGGGATGGTGGTCGGTCCTATTCCACCACTCAACCATGATTACCTAGCAATTGCAGAGGCGAGCCAGTATGTTCCTCTCCACCGCCGCGCGGCCATCCGTCAAGCTGTCCAAGATCTGCTACAGGAGGCTCACATTTACCCGACTGAGGTCAACGACCATCCTTTTGGCATTGGGATCTTTGGTTTTGTAGATTCTTTTATCCGTGACTCTGTTGTTGCCACGCCGCTTGAGCTCGAAGATGAGGATCTCATTATCACTTTTATGCCGCACAATGAAGCTCTCAACCGCCGCACTACCACCTTTAGTCCGGCTGTTTGGTTGATGTACTTTGGTTTCCCCTATGATTACCAGATAGACTACTATATTAACAAATCTCTTGGGGGGTTTGGAACCCTCATCTCCTGGTACAACCTGAGACAAGATCGTCGTTTCATGTTGGTCAAGGCTCAAGTGATCAATCTTTGTCTCATTCCCAAGAGTTTCGTGGTCTGGCAGTTAGGAGGAGCTAGGGATTGTTGGACAGTGCAAATTACTATCCTGCGTAGCAATGACTGGAACGTACTCTTGCCTGAAGTTCCACCTGCTGGTGAAGATCCCCCTCCGCTTAATGGTAACCCACACCCACAGTTTGGCCCGGACCTCACTGCTGAACAATTATATCAGCAACAAGTTCACAACTAGCTTGTCCAAAATGCTGCCCCCGCTGGAGATCAGGCTCCCCCAATTAAAAATGCAGGTTGGGGTGCCTGGCCCGAAGTTCCTGCACCACCGGCTCCTCCACTGGTTATGCCATCGTATCTTATGAATTTTCATGCTTGGCTTAATGCACAAGGGCTCACTTTCCAGGCTGGTGTCACTCCTGAGAACAACATTGTGGACAATGCGGCTGACGCCTGGAACGACTCGATCACGGTGTCTGATGATTCGAGCGCTGGAGATTCTGAATTTGCCATGCTCATTTTGGAAAATCAACTAGTCCCTCCTCCAGTGCAACCTAACATGCTTACTATCACCATGGATGTGCATCGTCAGGGAATTCGCTTTAGATTGTCAACTCAAGGTACTGATCTGCTTGACCTGCTGCTGGCTGACCCTGTTCCTCGTCAGCAACTGAATGCTTCCATTTTCCTGGCCTTATGTCCTTTGTTGGCCACTATGGGACCTTGGAATCAAGGTTTTGAAATGAGACAAGACAACTTCCGTGTGGAAATTCAAGTTACTGCAACGGATGGAGGGCTTCAGTTTGCCTCTGTCCCTAAACCCAACAAACTGACTGCTCCTCCATCGCAAGTCATTATTCAGGAGCTGCCTGAAGATGGGACTGACGACACTGCACCCCTTGACGCTCCGTCTGTATATCTGAACCCTCCAACATCTGTGAATGAGCAAGGTTCAGTTATACCCATTGTGTCTGAAGCTGATACTGTTCTGCCTATTATGTCTCCAGTTTCTGAACATACCCCAATTATTCCCTCTGTTGCTGATAACACTGCTATGATGTCGAGTCTTACTGCCATCCATCCAGCTCCCAATACCATGCCACCTCTCCCCAGAGCTAGAAAGGGTAAGGCTCTGGTTCATATTGACACTTCTTCACTCAGACGCAGTAACAGATCCAACAAGTATGATGGATTTCGGGTCAATCTGCATGATGAGTCGCGCCCCTCCAAATCCAAGATGTGCCCTCAGCACTGCCCCGTCTTCGTGTTGCAGCTTCGGAACAGGACCAGCAGGGGAAAAATGAGCTGCCACCGCTAACTTCCATCTCCACTATGCAAACCATTGGTACACAGCTTTGTGCCATTCCAGCGGAGGAGCTCACTCAAGACATCCTTACTGCAGGCGACGAAGGAGCTGCTCCAACCTCTTCCTCTTAGCTTCTCTACTCTCCATTAATCTATGGTTCTTTTGCATAATTGGAACGTCCTATGTTGGAATGTCCGCGGTTTAAATTCCCCTGTGAAACATTTAGCTCTTTCTAATGCGATCAACTCCTCTGGATGCGCTGTTATTTGCCTTCAGGAATCCAAAATGCAGCACTTTGATGCGACTGTGCTTAAATCACTATGTCCCAAGCGCTTTGATTCCTTTGCTTTTGTTCCGGCGATAGGAGCGTCTGGCGGTATTATCACGATTTGGTGTAGTCATGTTTTCGATGGCGTAGTGTTTCTGTCAGAACAATTCACGTTGGGGGTGGAATTTCTCTCTAAGCAATTGGCGCAGCGATGGAAACTAGTTAATATTTATTGTTCGTGTCAAGGAGATTCTCGCACTGCTTTTACCAACCGGCTTTTTGATTTGAATATCCCCCCCACTGAAGATTGGCTCATCCTTGGAGATTTTAACTATATACGTTCGTCGGATAATCGCAACAAACCTGGAGGTGATGTTACTGATATGTTTACTTTTAATGACTTCATCTGCCAACAATGTCTTACTGAGATCCCTATTAAAGGTCGTAACTTCACCTGGACAAACATGCAACAAAATCTTCTCCTTGAATAGCTCGACTGGTTCTTTACATCACTCAACTGGACGACCACATTCCCTAACACTCTTGTTAAGCCCCTTGGCAGGCCTGTTTTTGATCATACACCCTGCAACGTCTCCGTACAAACCTCCATCCCTAAAAGCAAACTATTTAGGTTTGAAAATTATTGGATTGCTCATCCAGGTTTTCTTGATGTTGCCACACAAGCTTGGAACGAACCTGTCAGACATGGGAAAAACGTTAACACGGCTGCCAGTTTGTGCCAAAAGCTTAAAAATCTCAGACGGGCACTCAGTCGGTGGAGTAAAACCATCTCACATCTGAAAGTCGCCATTGCGAACACCAACAAGGCTCTACTGGAGATTGACAACATCGCGGATCGTCGCCACTTAAAAATACCTGAAGGGAACTTTCAATGTATTCTCAAGGCCCATTTGCTTCGATTGCTGCAATACCAGAAAGAGTACTGGAAAAACGTTGCACCATCCATTGGATTAAATTCGGGGATGAAAACTCAAATTTCTTTCAAGCTGTCGCAACTGAAAGGTATAGAAACAACTGCATCTCCAGTCTAAAATCTGACTCTGGTGTCAGCCTAGATGATCATGCGAGTAAGGAGTCCATTCTATTTGAGGCTTTTAAAAAACGAATGGGCACTGCCAAATTTCCACAAATGAAGTTCAATCTCTCTAACATGCTTCGCTCTCATGTTGACTTTTACAACCTCACTATCCCCTTCACACACGAGGAAATCGATGCGGTGGTTAAAGAGATGCCGCCTGATCGTGCACCCGGCCCAGACGGCTTCAATGGAGCCTTTTTGAAAGCTTGTTGGCCCATAATTAAAATGGATTTCTATCGACTTTGCGAGGAGTTCCATCAAGGCTCATTGAACCTTGAGAGTATCAACTATGGGTACATTACCCTGATCCCAAAAACAAGGGCTCCGGAATCTGTGGATGACTTCCGACCAATCACTCTGCTAAACTGTTGTCTTAAGTTGATCGCCAAAATTCTCGCCAATAGACTACAGAGAGTGATACTGAATATTGTGCATAAAAACCAATATGGGTTCCTGAAAGGTCGATCGATCCACGACTGTCTTGCATGGGCTTTCGAGTATATACACCAATGCCAAGCTTCAAAGCACGAGATCGTTCTCCTCAAGCTCGACTTTGCAAAAGCTTTTTATACGGTTGAACACACTGCCATCATCCAGATCATGAAAAGTATGGGGTTCAATGACAGATGGATTTCTTGGTGTCACAACATCTCCTCATCTGGTAAGTCTTCGGTACTGCTTAACGGAGTCCCATGGAAACAATTCTGGTGCAAATGTGGGGTTCGACAGGGTGATCCTCTCTCCCCACTTATTTTCGTCCTAACAGCGGACCTCCTTCAAACAGCTATTAATGACGCACTGGCTAACAACCTGCTGCAACTGCATATCCCCTCTTCTGAGCCATCTAACTACCCTGTTATACAATACGTCGATGATATGATAATTCTCCTGTCGGCATGTTTGGACCAAGCGGCTCGTATGAAATCCATTCTCACTGATTACGCCGCCTCGGTGGGTCTTCACATCAACTTCTCCAAGTCTACGTTGATCCCAATTAATACTCCGGCTGACAAATGCAATGCCATAGGAAACATATTTGGATGTGCCACGACCAGTATGCCATTCACCTACCTTGGGCTGCCGCTTGGGGCCACTAAACCTACGGTCCTGGATATGACCCCTGGATTTGCAAAGCCGAACGCAAGATCACAGCTGCTATGTCGCTAATGTGCTATGCAGGGAAACTGGCGCTGATGAATTCAATTATCACATCTTTGGCCATTTACCCCATGGGTCTCCTTCGTCTCCCGGCCAAAATTCTTGATCAATTGGACAAAATACGACGCCATTGCCTTTGGATCAAAAAAACTGATGACGGAGACAAGTGCAATTCTTTGGCGGCTTGGGACATGGTCTGTCGCCCCAAGAAGAATGGAGGCTTGGGGGTCCTTAATCTCAAAATCCAAAATGACGCTTTGATGCTAAAACTTCTACACAAATTCAACAATCGGATGGACATACCTTGGGTTAGGTTGATCTGGAATACCTACTATGTGTCCACTATCCCGCATGCTTCAGCCCCCTGTGGCTCGCACTGGTGGCGCGAACTGATAAAACTCATGCCAACATACCGAGGCGTGACCAGGGTTCAGATTCGTAATGGTGAGACTGCCCTTTTCTGGAAAGACGACTGGTGCAATGATATCATCGAGGAGAGATTCCCCCGGGCCTTCTCATACACCCTGAACGAGGATGCCTCTGTCCGTGAGATGCTCACTATATCCAAGGCCGGTGAAGCTTTTCACCTCCCTCTCTCGCCACAAGCCCATGAAGAGCTTAAGACGATCCAAAGCAAAGTCTCCTCTGCTGTCCTCACAGAAGGGGAAGATGTTCGGTCTTGCGCTTGGGGATCGTCGGTGTTCAAACCCACAGCCTACTACCAGTTCTGTTTCCGTGAGTTCTAAGCCCATGAAGCGTTTACATGGCTGTGGAAAGCGAAAAGTATTCCCAAGATCAAAGTCTTCGGCTGGTTTCTGTTGGTGGACCGACTCAACACACGCAATATGCTTAGCAGGAGGCACTAAAACATTGGGACTAACCTTGACTGCCTGGTTTGTGGTGAACATGTGGAAGAAACCCTTGAGCACCTTTTCTTTCGCTGCAACTTCAGCAGACAGTGCTGGCTTAAGCTTCATATCACCTGACCCGCTGCGGGCGATCGGTTGCATATGATAAAACACCTAAAGACGAATGATCAACGCAAAATGATCATGGATGTTTTTCTGGTCGCTGCGTGGAGCCTATGGAAGGAAAGAAATAACAACTACTTTCGGAGAGTGACCCCTTCGGTTGACAGTTGGCGAGTCAGATTCATTCAAGACTTTTCCAACATTGCTCATAGACTCCCTGTAGGCAAGAGACATCTTGTCTCGGCTATCCTAGCCTCTGTTCCTTAGCTAGAACAACACTTTTATTCCCTACCACTTCCCTTGCTTGTAGTCTGGATCTGACACCTCACACCATTGTACACTTGTAAATACCTCCCATTCTTTTGGGACTTTTAATATACATATGCAGTAGGACGTGATCCTACTGTTCAACCTTCAAAAAAAAATCTCTCTCACAACTTTCATGAAATCTCACATACCATTCCACGTCTACGCATGGCTAAGCAATAAGTAACAAAGTGTATATTCCTGGGATTGATCTCAAGTCATTGGGTTCCTACCTCATGAACTACATAGCATCACCACATGTTTCCAAACCCTACTAATGCAATCTTTGAGGATATAACTAATGCGGGTAAAAACTAGGTATACGAAAAGTATGATCAAAGTGTGAACTTGCCTTGTACTGTTGATGTAGATTCTTCGCATTCATAACTCGTGATAGATCTACTCGTCACACTCCGATCAATCTAACGTAAGCAAGCAATAGTAACCACACATAAGAAACCATGAAAAAGAATCAAAAAACAGAACTCGAGAAACTTCAAAAATGAGCAAACGACTCTTGCAACAGAAAACAATTTATAACAGTACCAAAATTAAGTGAATTTGGCCTTATCAGAAAGTTTAGGTCAAGAGCTTCAATTTGCAAAAAATAATCAACTCAAACGGAGTTACGAAACTCAAGTTATGACAAAAATAAGTTTGAATATGAATTTGAACAAATTTCGAAATTTGAAAGTTGCAAAGAGTTTATTTGATAGATTCACTGCATATGTGGGATCAAGACGAAAATCTAGGCGCTGGTTTCATCTAATTTGGATGAACGAGTAAAAATTTATGGCTATTTGAAAAATCAGGGCCAAATTCTTTTACGGAAGAAAAAATAGCTACGGCCAAAAAAATTCTAGGCTTAAAGTGTAAATGTAGGGCTAGTTTATAAATCTAATTATTCTATCGTACTAGTCTAGAAATAATAAGCTACGGGAGTATAAAAAAATACGAAGAAAGATACCTTTAGGGACAGAAAAGACCACTTCGGAGAGAGGAGACTACTTCGAGAATTCCCGCCGGAGAGAAGAAATAAGATTTCCTTTTGTGAATTTAGTCAAATGAAAATATTGATTTAACCCGAATCGGATGATTTTTGAAGGCTCCATGAGTCTATATTTATAGGTGGAAAAGAAGCTTAGGGATCAAAGGTTAGGCAATGTGGGACTAAACATGGACGAAATTAAACCAAGCAGAGGAGAAAACGAAGCGGCTCGCAGCACGGGCCTAAAGGTCATCGGCCGTACGCGTACACGTTGTATTTTTATTTTTCTTGGAAATTCAGCCAAAGTGAAAAAAAGGAAAAAAAAAACTAGGAAAAAAGGCTGCTGGGCTTGGCCCATGTAGAAAAAAAAATAGATGTGGCGTCTGCTGCCATTATGTTACGCATGTGGGCGACAGATAATTACCGACGCACGTGCATTTTTTTTAAATAAAAACAAAAAACAAAAACTGACAAACGATAAATAAAATAACATTTTATATAGGCATATTATATATCAAAATTTTCAGATTTTTTTTCCAAATTGATGAACATTTTTTCAGCAGCCAATAAATTCCGCAAAAATTTAAATAAAGCAAACTGTACTACTGGTTCATTTAAAAACCAAGTAAAAATATTTTAAAATACCAAAATGATATCAAACTCATTTTTCTCTACTTTTCTATTGTAGGGAATCATTTTACCCTATTTTACATATATTTTATTTTTGGGGAAAAATAATTCGAATAAAAACCAAATAATAAATTTGAAAATGAGTTTCAAAAAATATTTCAAAGGAACTTCCAACTCATATTTCTTATAATTTGAAGAAGTCATTTTATCTTCTCTCAAGAAAATCATTGAGTTTCATAAAGTTTTTGAATTTGAAATATTTTCAGAATGGAATTGAAATCTTTTCAAAACCCTTTTCATTTTATTAAATGGAAGAAGTCATATCATCTTCACTCTAGGGTTTTGTGATGAAATGAATTTGAATTCATGGGGAACATAAAAGCAAGGTGAAAGTTTGGGAAAGTCATTTCATTCCCTCTCATTTAACTTTCAAAAAGTTTCAAATTTCACTCAATTTCACACTAGCAACCACACCACAATCAAACAAACAATCAAAACTATTTATTTATTATAACATTCCAAAATTTCGAATTTTGGGAAGTTACAAATAGTCTATAATTTCACATACAGACATCAATACTCGAGCATCCCAATAAACAATCATGTCTTTCAGAATATCAAATGCTAAAGAACGTTACCCCTACAAAATCATATAGTCTTATCATGATCTGTCTTCCTAGCTCAAAGTATAAATCATGTACTACACTGGTGTCAGCCAAGCAATTGGTTCATACTTTTTAACGCGCTTCAGCATTTTCAACTCTCACGCAATACATGAGCGCAAGCCATGGATATAGCAATATAGGTTGAATAGAATGCGGTGGTACTAGACAAAAGAAAGGAAGAAAGTCTCACATCAACTAGGCAAACTAATGGACTATAGAGATATCCATCAATCGATATCAATGTGAGGAGTAGGGATTGCCATATAACGGATGCACTAAGAGCAATAAGTGTACGAAAGCTCAGTGTGAAACTAAGTGGGTATGCATCGAACACTACTATGAAAAAAGACCACTAGTATATGAAAGTGACAACATAGGAGACTCTCCATATGAAAAGCATGATCCTACTTTGAAGCACAAGTGTGGTATTTGCATGCCCCTTCTCTTTTTTCTTTCATTCTTTTTACCTTTTTTTTATTTTTTTATTTTTTTCTTTTTTTTCTTTTTTCTTTCCTTTTAGTCCGGAGTCTCATCCCGACTTGTGGGGGAATCATGGTCTCCATCATCCTATCATCACTGGGGCAATGCTCTAAAAATGAATAATGATGATCATCACACTTCTATTTACTTATAACTCAATATTACAAAATATGACTATATGAATGCCTTTGGCAGTACCAGGGTGTGTAATGATCTAGCGTAACATGTATAATGATGATGAACAGTGGTTGAGCCACAAATGCTATGTCAGCTATATGATCATGCAAAGCAATATGAAAATGAATGCTCAAGTCAATTGGAAGTGGTGGAAGTTGCATGACAATATATCTCGGGATGGCTATGGAAAGGCCATAATAGGTAGGTATGGTGGTTGTTTGGAGGAAGATATGATAAGGCTTATGTGTGATAGAGCGTATCATATGACGGGGTTTGGATGCACCGGCAAAGTTTGCACCACATCTCAAGGTGAGAAAGGGCAATGCACGGTACCGTAGAGGCTAGCAAATTGCGGAAAGGTAAGAGTGCGTATAATCCATGGACTCACATTAGTCATAAAGAACTCACATACTTATTGCAAAAGTTTATTAGCCCTAGAAGCAAAGTATTACTACGCATGCTCCTTGGGGGGAGGTTGGTAGGAGTTAACCATCGCGCGCCCCCGACCTTCACACAAAGATAGACAATCCAGGATAAATTGTGCTCCAACTTGCCAGCATAATGAGAGATTATACATGCATGCTTCGGGAATCACAAACCTTAACACCAATATCTTACTAAACATGATCATCCACTAGTACCTCCCACATATTATCATCTCTATATCGCAAAACTATTGCAAGGAATCAAGCATATCATATTCAGTGATCCCTAAGTTTTATGTAGGGTTTTATGACTAACCATGCAATTGACCAATTCCCATTGCCTCTCTAAATAGATATAAGTGAAGCATGAGAGTTTAATTCTTTCTACAAACTAAGATAGAGGTACCTTAGTACCCCAACTTGTGCACGGGCAGTAGCAGCTTCCCGCGGCAGGGTTTACCACGTGCTCGCCGGAAACCTTTCTGGTCCCTATAAAGCCATTCAAGAACAAAGTATACAAGTCAGAAGATCAAGGCCCCGGCAAGAGGAGCTTGCCGGGAAGGCCGCACCAGGCTCAAGGATGTCACTTTAGTACAAGACCCTGGCAAGAGGAGCTTGCCAGGATGGCCAAGGAATGCACACCTCAAGAAATGCCTCGGCGCATCATGCGCCCGGGCAGGACCCGGAGAGCGACAAGTTTTCGGGCCCGGCAAGGTCACGGCCCCGGCAAGGTGCTTGCCGGGGGGAACTTACGCTGTGTGCCCGCGCTCCAGCTCATCTGTCCACGCGTCGCCCTGGGGCCCTTCCAGGGACGCGTGGCGGAAGGCTGTGCAGCCTGGGGCACACGGTGGCAAGCCACGGTGACGAGGCTACCGCCGTGGCGGACGGAGAAGCATGGACGGACACTGTTGGGGTCGACGGTGATGGGCATTTAATGCCCTTGTTCCCCACTATCAAAGTTAGGTGAAGACCACTGTTCATCCACTGTTCGCGCACTATTCCCGCACTGTTACAACTACCACCAAAGTTACATTTTTGCCCTCCTCTACGTTGACACCTGTCAGTGACCCCTTGAGCTATAAAAGGAGGCCCATGCACAACGTAGAAAGGGTTCGAAACCCAAGCAACTCTCTCGCTCGGTGTAGCTAAGCACTGTAGCTCTTCAAGCTCCCAAGCTCAATACAACCAAGGCAGGAGTAGGGTTTTACGCGTCCGCGCGGCCCGAACCTGGGTAAACTGCCCGCGTGTGCCCCTCGATCTGCTCTTCGTGCTCCCTCCGCTCCCTTACCGCAACGTAGAAGGGGCTCCGGTCCCATAGGTGCTCGTCGGAGGACAGTTTCCCCCGACATCTTCCATGCTCTAACAAATATAGATGAAGCAAAAGAGCATTCTACGAACATCGGTTTTCTATGTGAAGAGAAACAGGCGATCCAAACTTCAAATGATATAAGTGAAGCAATGAAGCATTCTATAAAGCAATACTCAAAAGATATAAGTGAAGTGCAAAGAGCATTCTAAAAATTGGCCAAGGACTATCTCATACCAGCATGGTGCATTATTAATAGAAAAATAAAAAGCACACGAAGCTCCAAGAATTTACGCATATCATGTGAACGAAACGAGTCCGAAAACATACTGATACTTGTAGAAGAAAGATGGGATGCCTTCCGGGGCATCCCCAAGATTAGACGCTTGAGTCTCCTTGAATATTTACTTGTGGTGCCTTAGGCATCCCCAAGCTTGAGCTCTTGCCTCTCCTCCTCCTCACATCGAGACCTCCTCGATCTTCGAACACTTCATCCACGCAAAACTTAACCAAACTTGTAGTGGTGGGGTTAGTGCATATGATCAATGAAATCCCATCATGTACTGCTCTAACATTATTGTATAACTATAAACAAACATTACCCACCGTATTCTATCACAATTCTATGGGCCCAAATCAAGGAGGCTTCAACAAGAATTCAAACATACGCAAATAATGAAGCTATAACAGTAATATGTGAAAACAGAAAAGTCTGTAAAGATTTGAACATTCACCATACTTATGTAACTCTAACATTTATGAAAAATTAGGAAAAACTAAACAATTTTTATAGCAAGATTGTGCAAAAAGTTTCAGAAACTTTCGACGTTCCAGTAAAAAATGTAAAATCATGCACTAGAACCAAAGTTTCTGTGTTTGCACCGCACAAGCCAACAAGCAATCTAATCATCCTAAAGGCAAACCTTGGCACATTATTTTTATAATACAATGGAATTGTACAAGGGAATAATTATTTTTGTGATAAGCTTCCATGAAAAGTTCTACATTGTTTCCATGAGCATGAACACAAGTATTCAAGGTCGACCCTCATTTCCGCAATGCATCACCTTTCAATCGCTTCTCTTTTTGAAAAAGTTTTAAGTTCCCCTCTATATTTTTTTTTTGTTTTTAAACTTTTAAAAGCACTCAATAGAAATAAATGACACTTTAAAACTTCCGGGTTGTCTCCCTGGCAGCGCTTTCTTTAAAGCCATTAAGCTAGGCATACAGTGCTCAAGTAATGAATCCACCCGAATTCCAATGTATGTCAAAGCCAATTTTAATTAGCAATGATTTGGCATTTAGTAGTGAGCACAAAGCAACATATATCAAGCAATGACAAAGTCTAACTCTCTTCCTATGCATCGACATGTCATAAAAGAACTATTCATGCACATTAAGTAAAGGCCAATGCATAGTATAGGCAGTTTCTTACAATTTTATCGTGTTGCAAACATAGAGAGGCAGAGATGCAGTTCCTCTCTCATAATAATTGCAGGTAGGAGCAGCAAGCACATGCATATTATACTCATCAAATTCATCATGTGCAACGGTAAAAGGCAACCCATCAATGTAATCCTTAATAAGTGCAAACTTCTCCGATATAGTGTAGCCGGGAGAATTCAAAAAGATAATAGGACTATCATCTGTGGGTGTGATGACCCACAAGTATAGGGATCAATTGTAGGTCTTTTTGATAAGTAAGAGTGTCGAACCCAACGAGGAGCAGAAGGAAATGACAGATGTTTTTCAGTAAGGTATTGTCTGCAAGTGCTGAAATTGTAAGTAGAAGAGTAGTTTGATAGCAAGATAATTTTGTAACGAGCAAGTAACGATAGTAGTAGCAAAAGTGCAGCAAGATAGCCCAATCCTTTTGAGGCAAAGGATAGGCCAAAACGGTCTCTTATAATAAGCAAAGCGTTCTTGAGGGTACACGGGAATTTCATCTAGTCACTTTCATCATGTTGGTTCAATTCGTGTTCGCTACTTTGATAATTTAATATGTGGGTGGATCGGTGCTTAGGTGTTGTTCTTACTTAAAAAAACCTCCTACTTATTATTAACCCTCCCGCAAGCATCCCCAACTACGATAAAATTATTAAGAATAAATTCTAACCATAGCATTAAACTTTTGGATCCAATCGGTCCCTTACGAATAGCGCATAAACTCGGGTTTAAGCTTCTGTCACTCTCGCAACCCACCATCTAATTACTACTCCACAATGCATTCTCTTAGGCCCAAATATTGTGAACTATCATGCAGTCGATGTTCACATGACACCACTAAGGGAATCACAACATACATACTATCAAAATATCGAACACATATCAAATTCACATGATTACTTACGACATGATTTCTCCCGTGACCTCAAGAACAAAGGTAATTACTCACAAATGATGAACATGATCAAGATCAAAGGGGTATTAAATATCATAATGGATCTGAACATATAATCTTCCACAAAATAAACCATATAGTAATCAACTACAAGATGTAATCAACACTACTAGTCACCCACAAGCACCGATCTATAGTTCCGGTAACAAGATTGAACACAAGAGATGAACTAGGGTTTGAGATGAGATAGTGTTGTTGAAGATGTTTATGAAGATAGCCCTCCCCAAGATGGGAGAGTTCTTGGTGATGATGATGACGATGATTTCCCCTAGGGAAGTACCCCCGGCGGAATCGCTCCACCGGAGGGCAAAAGTGCTCATGCGCAAGTTCCGCCTCGAGAAGGCTGCGCTCTGTCCCGAAAGTCTCCTACTTATTTTTTCTAGGTCAGAAGGGCTTATATACTAGAATATGGGCATCGGAGGTGGGCCTAGGTGAGCACAACCCACCAGGGCGCGCCAGGGAGCAGGTGGGTTGTGCCCACCTGGTGGGCCCCCTCTGGTACTTATTTACTCCAATATTCTTCAAATAATTCATCAAAATTCTCCATGGAGTTTCAGCTTGTTTGGAGTTGTGCAGAATAGGTGGCCTGACGTAGCTTTTTCAGGTCAAGATTTCCAGCTGCCGGAATTCTCCCTCTTGGTGTATACCTTGCAAATTATGAGAGAAAGGGCATTAGAATTACTCCAAAAAGCATTATTATACATAGAAACAACATAAATAACAGTAAGAAAACATGATGCAAAATGGACGTATCAACTCCCCCAAGCTTTGACCTCGCTTGACCTCAAGCGAAAACCGAGAACGAAAAACATGTCCACATGCTTTGAGAGAGAGGTGTCGATAAAAACAAAATATGGACATAGAAGCATCATGTTGATTATTATAACAGCAACAAATTTAAACATGAGGCTTTTATAAAAGGACTTATATCATAGACGTCTCATGAATAAGTAACATTTCATCACATAATTTAAGTATAAAGCATAAACTCATTTAGAAACCAACAAACTATGTTCTCAGTCAACTTCGCAACTACAATTCATCATCTTTTTAGGAAGGGTCACGTATCGGAGCCTTTAGGCAAGTTCACATACTCAACCATCATATAGTCTTCTATGATTGCTAACACTCACCGTATACACATGAGCAAAGCGTTTCAATCGGACACGCAGAAAGATAGGGGCTTATGGTTTTGCCTCCCAACATACTCACCTCAAGGGTGATGTCAACAATAATAACTCATGTCACCCATATTCAACTGGACATATGTGCCTAGATCTTTCCTCACCATATGATGCTTGCCAAAGGATAAAATAAAAAGGAATAGAGAGAAAACTTTGACTCTTTGCATAAATGTAAAAGATAGGCCCTTCGCACAGGGAAGCAGAGGTTACCATGCGCTTATTTGTTTCTATGCTCAATCCCTTAGTGCAAAAGAATGTCATGTTGCATTGCCCCTTGTGATAGAAACCTTTATTATGCAGTATGTCACTTTTATTCTTCACCATCACAAGTTCGTGCAACGCTCAATTTTCTCTTACACTAAATGATCTCACACTTTTAGAAGCAATTTTTATTGCCTTATTGCATCGATGACAACTTACTTGAAGGATCTTACTCAATCCATAGGTAGGTATGGTGGTGGTGCTGAAGTAGATGCGATCTTGTCCTCGGGTTTCCATGACAGAGGTCCACCATCGAAAGAGGAAGAATGGGACTCACGGGTCCTGCAACTGGCAGCCAAACTCATACCTTTGAACCTTGCCTCGTATTCAAAGACTTGGTTCTAAAGCATACATCTGGCTTTGAAGGTAGTCTATTTGCTCATTGAAGGTGAAGATGATAACCTTTATGGACTTGCCATACACCTTGAGATCACGGGAAAGGTCCGTGATCATGAGGTAATTGGCGTTGAGACCACGCTCCACCATCTTCTTGCACCGGAAGACTTCTTGCTCCATAGCCTCAAGTCTGGCTTCCACGGTTCCCGTCCCCTTGGGTCCTTGCTCATCGCAGATGTGCAGCAACCCTTCATGCATCTGGATGACCTGGGGGTGCTGCACAACCTCCCGCAGATATGGGTTGATGACGTTCCTGAAGAACTTGTCCTTGGAGGAGCTTGAGGTAGCCATGATAGATGGGATCTACCAGAAAACAGCAAGAAAAGAAAGCAGAATATTTATCCGCAATACGGTGGTCAATAGGTTCGGGGGGTATATAAAGAACTTTTATCTTGGGAAAGAAGCAAACGGAAAAAATGGAGTCCGGAAGGTACCCGAGGTGGGCACAACCCCCTGGGCACGCCAGGCTTGCCTGGCGCGCCCTAGTGTCTTGTGCCCACCAGGGTACACTTCCTGGTTGTTTCTTATTTTCCTATTTTTGCAAATATTCCAAAACTGATAAAATATATTTTTGCGGATTTTTCGGAGTCCATTTACTTACCGTATCACGTACCTCCTCATTTTCATGATTCTGGAGTGTTCCGGAAGGATTCTTTTATGTGTGCTTCTGGTGTCAAAGTTTGGATAATATTGCTTTAAACATTAATGGGCATACCTGAGATATAATGCTTTATTCGTTGCCCATTAACAACCTTCGGGTTAGTACCTTCAGCATTATTTATTTTGATGGCTCCAGACCGATAAACCTCCTCGATAACATAGGGGCCTTCCCATTTAGAGAGGAGTTTGCCGGCAACGAACCTGAAACGAGAGTTTTACAAAAGAATGTATTCTCTGACTTTGAACTCACACTTTTGGATTCTTCTATCATGCCATCTTTTAACTTTTTCTTTAAATAAATTGGCATTTTCATAAGCTTGGGTTCTCCATTCATCTAATGAGCTAATATCAAATAACCTCTTTTCACTAGCAAGTTTGAAATCATAGTTGAGTTCCTTGATTGCCCAAAAAGCTTTATGTTCTAACTCAAGAGGCAAATGACAAGCTTTACCATAAACCATTTTATAAGGAGACATACCCATAGGATTTTTATAAGTTGTTCTGTAAGCTCAAAGTGCATCATCTAATTTCTTAAACCAATTCTTCCTCGACCTATTGATAGTCTTTTGCAAAATTAATTTTATTTCTCTATTACTAAGCTCAACTTGACCACTAGACTGAGGATGATAAGGTGATGCAATTCTATGGTTAACATCATATTTAGCAAGCATTTCACAGAAGGCACCATGAATAAAGTGTGAACCACCATCAGTCATCAAATATCTAGGAACTCCAAACCTTGGGAAAATAACTTCCTTAAGCATTTTAATAGAGGTGTTGTGATCAACACTACTGGTTGGAATAGCTTCTACCCATTTAGTAACATAATCAACAGCAACCAAAATATGTGTATACCCATTAGAGGAAGGAAAAGGTCCCATGTAATCAAATCCCCAAACATCAAATGTTTCAACAGCAAGTGAATAATTCATAGGCATTTCTTGACGCTTACCGATATTACCTATTCTTTGACATTCATCACAAGATGAGACAAACTTATGGGCATCTTTGAAGAGAGTAGGCCAATAAAATCCATTCTGCAATACCTTGTGAGCAGTTCTATCTCCAGCATGATGTCCTCCATATACTTCGGAGTGACATTTCCGAAAGATTTGTCCATGTTCATGCTCAGGTACATGATACGTCTCCAACATATCTATATTTTTGTATTGTTCCATGCTATTATATTATCTCTTTTGGATGTATAATGGGCTTTATTATGCACTTTTATATTATTCTTGGGACAAACCTACTAACCCAAGGCCCAGTGCAGATTGCTATTTTTTTGCCTATTTCAGTGTTTCGCAGAAAAGGAATATCAAACAGAGTCCAAACGGAATGAAACCTTCACGAGGATCGTTTTTGAAACAAACGCAACCCAGAAGACTTGGAGTACACGTCTGGGAAGCCACGAGGCGGCCATGAGGCAGGAGGGCGCGCCCAGGGGGGTAGGCGCGCCCCCACCCTTGTGGGCCCCTCGTAGCTCCACCGACGTACCTCTTCCTCCTATATATACTCATATACCCTGAAAACATCCGAGAGCACCACGGAACCTTATTTCCACTGCCGCAACCTTCTGTACCCGATCGATCCCATCTTGGGGCCTTTCCTGGAGCTCCACCGGAGGGGGAATCGATCACGGAGGGCTTCTACATCAACACCATAGCCTCTCCGATGAGTTGTGAATAGGTTACTACAGACCTTCGGGTCCATAGTTATTAGCTAGATGGCTTCTTCTCTCTCTTTGGATCTGAATACAAAGTTCTCCTCGATCTTCTTGGATATCTATTTAATGTAATACTTTTTGCGGTGTGTTTGTCGAGATCCGATGAATTGTGGGTTTATGATCAAGATTATCTATGAACAATATTTGATTTTTCTCTGAATTCTTATATGCATGATTTAATATCTTCGCAAGTCTCTTCGAATTATCGGTTTGGTTTGGCCTACTAGATTGATCTTTCTTGCAATGGGAGAAGTGCTTAGCTTTGGGTTCAATCTTGTGGTGTCCTTTCCTAGTGACAGCAGGGGCAGCAAGTCACATATTGTGTTGTTGCCATCGAGGATAAAAAGATGGGGTTTATATCATATTGCATGAGTTTATCCCTCTACATCATGTCATCTTGCTTAAGGCGTTACTCTGTTCTTATGAACTTAATACTCTAGATGCGTGCTGGATAGCGGTCGATGTGTGGAGTAATATTAGTAGATGCAGAATCGTTTCTGTCTACTTGTCATGGATGTGATGCCTATATACATGATCATGCCTAGATATTCTCATAACTATGCGCTTTTCTATCAATTTGCTCGACAGTAATTTGTTCACCCACCGTAGAATATGCTATCTTGAGAGAAGCCACTAGTGAAATTATGGCCCTCGGGTCTATCTTCCATCATATTAATCTTCCATCAACTAGTTATCTGTAATGTTCTTTTATTTTGCAATCTTTACTTTCCAATCTATACAACAAAAATACCAAAAATATTTATCTTATTATCTCTATCAGATCTCAATTTTTCAAGTGGCGAGAAGGGATTGACAACCCCTTTATCGTGTTGGTTGCAAGGTTCTGAATTGTTTGTGCGGGTACAAGGGATTTGCGTGTAGTCTCCTACTGGATTGATACCTTGGTTCTCAAAAACTGAGGGAAATACTTACGCTACTTTACTGCATCACCCTTTCCTCTTCAAGGAAAAAACAACGCATGCTCAAGAGGTAGGAGTACATAGCGTCTAATAATACCATCTACTCCTCCTTTATAAAGATGTGGGTCATCCCAAAAGTAATGTCTTAAATCATAAAATAATGTTTTCTTTTGTTGGTAAGTAAAACTAGGTGGTAAATATTTAGCAACAATGTAACTAGCATAGTCAGCATACCAAGGAGTATTATTAGTAATATTTATTGCAACTAACTTGTCATCAGGAAAACTATCATCAATAGGTAGTGGGTCATCAGGCACATTTTCAAGTCTAGACAAATTATCAGCTACATGGTTCTCAGCTCCTTTTCTATCAGTGATATGCAAATCAAATTCTTGTAGCAAGAGAACCCACCGAATAAGTCTAGATTTAGAATCTTTCTTTTCGAGAAGATATTTAATAGTAGAATGGTCTGTGTGAACAGTTACTTTTTAATCAACAATGTAAGATCTAAATTTGTCGCAAGCGAACACAACTGCTAAGAATTATTTTTAAGTGGTAGCATAATTCCTTTGAGCACTGGCTAGAGTTTTACTAGCATAATGAATAACATTTAGTTTCTTATCAATTCTTTGTCCTAGAACAGCACCAACAGCATAATCACTAGCATCACACATAATTTCAAAAGGTAAGTTCCAATCAGGTGGTTGAACTATAGGTGCAGAAATTAAGGCTTTTTTAAATGTTTCAAAGGCTTCAAAGCAATCATCATCAAAAACAAAAGGAACTTCCTTTTGTAAAAGGTTAGTGAGAGGCCTATAAATTTTATAGAAGTCTTTGATAAATCTCCTGTAGAAACCAACATGACCTAAGAAACTACGAATACCTTTGATATCCTTAGGACATGGCATTTTCTCAATTTCATCAACATTAGCTTTGTCCACTTCAATAACCTTTTCAGAAATCTTATGGGCCAAGAAAATACCTTAATTAACCATAGAGTGGCATTTCTCCCAATTCAAGACAATACTTGTTAGTTCACATCTCTGCAAAACTCGATCAAGATTGCTTAAACAATCATCAAATGTCTTCCCATAAACAAAGAAATCATCCATGAAAACCTCTACAGTCTTTTCACAAAAGTCAGAGAATATTGCAGTCGTACATCTTTGAAAGGTAGCAGGTGCATTGCATAAACCAAAAGGCATACGTCTATAAGCATAAGTTCCAAAGGGACAATTAAAGTAGTCTTTTCTTGATCAGGTTGAGAGACATGTATTTGTGAAAATTCAGAGTATCCATCAAGGAAGCAAAAGTGTGTGTGCTTTGATAATCATTCTAGCATTTGATCAATAAGAGGTAGAGGGTAATGGTCTTTTCTAGTTGCTTTATTTAATTTCCTAAAATCAAAAACCATTCTATAGCCTGTAACAATTCTTTGTGGAATAAGTTCATTCTTATCATTAGGAACAACAGTAATACCTCATTTCTTAGGAACACAATGAACGAGACTTACCCATCTACTATCAGCTATAGGATAGATTATACCTGCTTCTGGAAGTTTTAATATTTCCGTTCTAGCCACTTCTTTCATCTTCGGATTTAACCGACGTTGATGATCGGCAACGGGTTTAGCATCAGGTTCCATATTAATCTTATGATGACATAGAGTGGGACTAATGCCCTTTAAATCATCAAGAGTATATCCAACAGCAGCTCGATGCTTCCTTAGAACTTTCAATAATCTTTCTTCTTCATGTTCTGAAAGGTTAGCACTAATAATAACAAGATATATCTTCTTTTCATCAAGATAAGCATATTTCAAATTGTCAGGCAATTGTTTTAATTCAAACACAGGATCACTTTTAGGCGGAGGGGGACCTCCTAGAGTTTCAATAGGTAGATTGTGTTTAAGCAGAGGACGTTGCTCAAATAAAATAGCATCTATTTCATTTCTGTCATGCATATGTAAATCATTTTATGGTCTAGCAAATATTGTTCTAGAGGATCAGTAGGAGGCACATCAATAGAAGCAAGACCAATAAATTCATCTTTACTAAGTAATTCTTTTTCATGAAGCTTTCTATTAAACTGGGAGAAATTAAATTCATGAGACTCATCACCAAAACTAACACCGACAGTTTGTTTCTTACAATCTATTTTAGCATTAACGGTGTTCAACAAAGGTCTACCAAAGATAATGGGACATAGGTCATCTTGTGGGGAACCAAGAACTAGGAAATCAGCAGGGTATTTTATTTTCCCACACAGGACTTCAACATCTCTAACAATCCCAATTGGTGATATAGCGCCTCTATTAGTCAGTTTAATAGTGACATCAATGTCTTCTATCTCTGCGGGTGCTATGTCATTCATAATTTCTTGGTATAAAGAGTAGGGAATAGCACTTGATGGCTGCTAAAGCTACGTCGGTTTTTTCCCCAAAGAGGAAGGATGATGCAGTATAGCAGCGGTAGGTATTTCCCTGAGTGATTAAACCAAGGTTATCGAACTAGTAGGAGAACTAAGCAACACAACGTAAATAACACATGCACACAAATAACAAATACTCGCAACCCGACGTGTAAAAAGGGTTGTCAATCCCTCTCGGGTAACGGACGTGAGAGAGACATAAATATTGATAGATCGGACGGTAAATATGATAAGTTGTAGCAAGGTATTTTTGGGTTTTTGGTTTAATAGATCTAAAATAAAAGCAAAGGAAAAATAGATTGCAAAGGCAAATAATATGAGGAAGAGACCCAGGGGCCGTAGATATCACTAGTGGCTTCTCTCGAGAAAATACCAAACAGTGGGAAAACAATTACTGTTGGGCAATTGATAGAACTTCAAATAATTATGACGATATCCATGCAATGATCATTATATAGGCATCACGTCCAAGGTTAGTAGATCGTCTCCTGCCTGCATCTACTACTATTACTCCACACATCGACCGCTATCCAGCATGCATCTAGTGTATTAAGTTCATGGAGAAACGGAGTAATGCAATAAGAACGATGACATGATGTAGACAAGATCTATTTATGTAGAAATAGACCCCATTGTTTTATCCTTAGTAGCAACGATACATACGTGTCGGTTCCCCATCTGTCACTGGGATCAAGCACCGTAAGATCGAACCCACTACAAAGCACCTCTTCCCATGGCAAGATAAAGAGATCAAGTTGGCCAAACAAAACCCAATATTGGAGAAGTAATACGAGGCTATAAGCAATCATGCATATAAAAGATCAAAAGAAGACTCAAATAACTTTCATGGATATAAAAAGATAGATCTGATCATAAACTCAAAGCTCATCGGATCCCAACAAACACATCGTAAAAGAGTTACATCATATGGATCTCCAAGAGACCATTGTATTGATAATCAAAAGAGAGAGATGAAGCTATCTAGCTACTAGCTACGGACCCGAAGGTCTACAAGGAACTACTCATGCATCATCGAAGAGGCACCAATGGAAGTAGTGAACCCCTCCGTGATGGTGTCTAGATTGGATCTGGTGGTTCTGGACTCTACGGCGGCTGGATTGAAATAATGTCTGATCCCCTAGGGTTTCTGGAATATTGGGGTATTTATATAGAGCAAAGAGGCGGTTCGAGGGGCACCCGAGGTGGGCACAACCCACCAGGGCGCGCCTAGGCCTCCTGGAGTGCCATGGTGGGTTGTGCTCCCCTCGGAGCACCCCCGAGGCGCTGCCTTGACCCATTGGGTTTCTTCTGGTCCAAAAAATCTCCAAAAAGTTTCACTGCGTTTGGGCTCCGTTTGATATCGATTTCCTGCGATGTAAAAAACTTGCAGGAACCAGCAACTGGCACTTGGCACTATGTCAATAGGTTAGTACCAAAAAATGATATAAAATGACTATAAAATGGTTGTAAAACATTCAAGAATGATAATATAATAGCATGGAATAATCAAAAATTATAGATACGTTGGAGACGTATCAGCATCCCCAAGCTTAACTCCTACTCGTCTTCGAGTAGGTAAGTGATAAAAACAGATTTTTTGATGTGGAATGCTGCCTATCATGTCATATCATATTCTTTTCTTTATAGCATGGACAATTGGACTTTTATATGGTTCGAAGCAATAGTCTAGTTTTGACATGAGATTTAAATACTCAAACATATCAATAAGCAACCATGTCTTTCAAAATATCAGTGCTAAAATAAGTTATCCCTAGCCCATCATGCTCAACCATTGATCCATTCATGAAACACACTCGCATATTAGTTACACCCAATGCTCAAGTACAATCATAGTGTTTCCTAGTTAGTGCTTGTAAGAGAAGATGGAGACTCAAATTCAAAAATAAAAATTACTTAAGTAAAAGAAAGGCCCTTCGCAGAGGGAAGTAGGGATTTGTAGAGGTGCCAGAGATCAAAGCTTAAACTGAGAGATAAAAAAATTGGGAGGTATACTTTTCCCACCAACGAGAACGACTTGAGGTTCCCAACACTTTCCATGCTAGATATATCATAGGCGGTTCCCAAATACTCCCTCCGTCCCAAAATTCTTGTCTTTAATTTGTCTAAATACGGATGTATCTAGTCATGTTTTAGTGTTAGATACTTCCCTATCTAGACAAATGTAAGACAAGAATTTTGGGACGGAGGTAGTAGAAAATAAAGTGTATTCCTTTTCCACCAAACTTTCACAAGCCATGGCTAGGCGAATCCACGGTTGCCTTCCATACCAACACTTTCCAAGGAATTTATTATTTCACAACATAAAGTAAATTTGTTTTTCATTTTAGGACTCAGCATCCCTAATACCTTTGCCTTACTCTCGTGCAATGACAAGTGAATAAACACTCATCGTAAGAATAACACATCTAGCATGGAAAATATTGGCCACCCCTCAACGCCTCGCGAGCGGTACGGGCACACAAAAGGGAAATTTATTTTGAAAATTAGAGATGGCACATACAAATTTGCTTAGAATGGCAAGGGAATACCGCATATAGGTAGGTATGGTGGACTCATGTGGCAAAACTGGGATAAAGGATTTTGGATGCAGAAGTAGTGATCATACTTAGTGCAAAATAAAGTCTAGCAAAAGACTGGGAAGCGACCAACCATGAAATGAATAATCTCATAAGCGAACATTGAGCATAAATAACACTGAATAATGCACCACAAGTAGGATATAATTTCATTGCATAATTATTGACTTTCATGCTTGCATAGGTAATCACAAACCTTAACACGAATATTCTTACTAAAGCATAATTACTCATTAACATGACTCACATATCATATCATCATGTCTCAAAACTATTACAAGGAATCGAGTTTATTTTGTCCAATGAACTTCATGAAAGTTTTTATTATATAATTCTTGGATATATATCACTTTGGGACTAATTTTCATGTGTTGATTTAGATAAGCTCGAACAAATATAAGTGAAGATCATGAGCATAATAATTTTCTTTCTCTCAAAATAATTTAAGTGAAGCAAGAGAGAATTTCTTAAAAATTTACTAACTCTCAAATAAATCTAAGTGAAGCAAGAGAGTATTTCTCCAAATATAATAAATCACACCATGCTCAAAAAGATATAAGTGAAGCACTAGAGCAAATCCATAGCTCATAAAAATTTAAGTGAAGCATAGAGAGCTATTCTAACAAGTCATGGCATAATTTTAGCTCTCTCAAACAGATGCGTACAACAAGGATTGGTGACTTAAAAGCAAAACAAAACAAGCAAATAATCATATCATACAAGACGCTCCAAGAAAAACAAATATCATGTGACGAATAAAAATATAGTTTCAAGTGAAATACTGATGGTCGTTAGAAGAAAGAGGGGATGCCACTCGAGGGCATCCCCAAGCTTAGTTGCTTGCTTCTCTTTGGATAATAGCTTGGGATGCCAGGGCATCCCCAAGCTTAGGCTTTTTCTTACTCCTTATTCCTTCATCCCTCGTAAGATAACCCAAAACTTGAAAACTCCAATCACACAAAACTCCAACAAAACTTTCGTGAGATCCGTTAGTATAAGAAAACAAATCACTACTATAAGTAATGTAGTAAACCCATTCATATTTTGTATTTGTATTATATCTACTATATTCCAACTTTTCTATGGCAAAAACTCATCAAAGAAAACCATAGAATCATCAAAACAAGCACATAACAGAATAAAAACAGAATCTGTCAAAAACAGAACAGTTTGTAGTAATCTGGAAGTTTCTAATACTTATGTAACTCTAAAAATCTTGAAAAAAATAGGGCCACGTGGGCAATTTGCATACTAATCTTCTTCAAAAAGAATCAACCAAAAATCAATCTTCTGTTAAAAATGAGAATTTTTCTCGTGAGCGTACAAGTTTCTGTTTTTTCAGCAAGATCAAATCTACTAACACCCAACGTATTCCTAAGGCTTTGCTTGGCACAAACCTTTATTCGAACCTCAAAAACACATCTCAACAGATATATTAAAGTTATTTTATTGAAAACAGCAAGGAAATCAAAAAGCAAAAAAAATATACAAGTTTGGTTGCCTCCCAACAAGCGGTATCGTTTTACGCCTTTAGCTAGGCATAATACCAAGATTTCAAGTATTGTCATCCTTGTTGGATGTTCCATAAGTTGCCCTCATTACAGATTCATAAGGCAATTTGATCTTGGTTCTAGGGAAGTGTTCCATGCCCTTTCTCAAGGGAAATTGGAATTTAATATTCCCTTCTTTCATGTCAATCACCACGCCAATAGTGCGCAAAAACGGTCTACCAAGTATAATTGGACAAGACGGATTGCAATCGATGTCAAGAACAATAAAGTCTATGGGTACATAGTTCCTATTTGCGAGAATAAGAACATCATTGATTCTTCCCAAAGGCTTTTTAATAGTGGAATCCGCCAAATGCAAATTAAGAGAGCAATCTTAAATATTGGTAAGACCAAGAACATCACAAAGAGATTTCAGAATCGTGGAAACACTAGCACCCAAATCACACAAAGCGAACACTCATTTATTATTATTATTTTGATGGTAGGTTCCCATTCATCATGAAATTTTCTAGGAATTGATATCTTTAATTCCAATTTATCATCTAAAGCTTTCATCATATCATCAACAATATGTTTAGTAAAAGCTTTATTTTGTTCATAAGCATGGGGTGAATTAATCATGGATTGCAACAAAGAAATACATCAATCAAGGAAAAACTATCATAATTAAAGTATTTGTAATCCAAGATACTGGGCACATCACTATCTAAAGTCTTGACCTCTCCAAACCCACTTTTATCAATTTTCTCAACAAGATTTTCACCCTCCGAAATATTGGGACGCCTTCTACCTAAAGTTGACTCTTCTTAAGTCCCTTTATCATCAAGTTGAACTTTTACTAAACAAAGAATCAATGGAAGGAACGCCAATCATTTTAATGTCTTCATCATTTTTATGAAAGCAATCACTAGAAAATGCCTTTTCTAAAAATTGTCGTTTTGCTCTAAGCATGGCGGTTCTTTTCTTACTTTCATCCATAGAAACATAAAGAGCTGTAATTGATTCTTCAACTTCAGGCACAAAAATGTTCAACTTGAGATTCTCTACATCATGAGAAATTCTATCAATACTCCTAGACATATCATCAATCTTATTCAATTTTTTTTCTATGGAAGCATTAAAAACCTTTTGAGTATTGATAAATTCTTTAATATTATTCTCTAGATTAGAGGTGTTCCTATTATTATTGTAAGATTGATTTCCATAGGGATTAACATAATTATTAGAGGAATTACTAGGAAAAGGCCTAGGATTAAAATTACCTCTATAAGCATTGTTATTAAAATTATTTCTAGAGATAAAGTTCACATCTATAGCATCACTAGTTTTCTCAATCATGGTTGACAAAGGCATATCATTAGGATCAACCGGAGAACTTTTACTAGCAACCATTTTCATAAGAGCATCAACTTTTTCATTCAAAGAATCAATATCAACCGCATTAATCTTTTTTGCTTGCCGGCGCCCTTTTGGTATGCCATTGCGAATAAATCGCCATAATATTATCAAGCAATTTGGTGGCTTCACCCAAAGTACTTTCCATAAAAGTGCCACCAGCGGCGGAATCCAAAAGATTGTGAGAAACAAAATTCAATCCCGCATAAAAAAATTGTATGATCATCCAAAGATTTAACCCATGAGTTGGGCAATTCCTTAGCATCATTTTCATCCTTTCCCAAGATTGAGAAACATGCTCATGTTCACGTTGCTTGAAATTCATGATATGGGTTCTAAGGGATATAATTTTTGCGGGCAAAAAATATTTGGTAATAAAAGCGTCTTTGCATTTGTTCCAAGAATCGATACTATTGCGAGGCAAAGAAGAAAACCAAATTTTTGCATGATCTCGCAAAGAAAACGGAAACAATTTCAATTTCACAATATCATTGTCCACATCTTTTTTTCTTTTGCATATCGCATAATTCCACGAAGTTATTAAGATGGGATGCGGCATCCTCATTAGGAGTGCCGGAAAATTGATCTTTCATGACAAGATTCAACAAAGCAGTATTAATATCACAAGTCTCCGCACTAGTGGCAGGAGGAGCAATCGGAGTGCCAATAAAATCATTGTTGTTGGTATTGGAAAAATCACACAATGTTCTCTTGCGTCATTTTTGATCAATTGTAAACAAGAACACTAGTGGCGATAGATCCGACCGGAAAAATGGCAAATGACAAAGAGAGCGAATAAAAATGGCACATGTTTGTGAAGTAGAGGAGATGAAAACCATAGGCAAATGGCAAATAATGTAATTGTGAGGAGACGAGATTTGTGATTAGGAACCTGGTATATGTTGAATGTGCTCCCCGGCAACGGCGCCAGAAAATTCCTTTTGATGGCTGCTAAAGCTACATCAGTTTTTCCCCAAAGAGGAAGGGATGATGCAGTATAGCGGCAGTAGGTATTTCCCTCAGTGATGAGACCAAGGTTATCGAACCAGTAGGAGAACTAAGCAACACAACATAAATAGCACATGCACACAAATAACAAATACTTGCAACCTGTCGGTGTACTAAGATAGGGGTACCTTAGTACCCCAACTTGTGCACGGGCAGTAGCAGCTCCCCGCGGCAGGGTTTACCACGTGCTCGCCGGAAACCTTTCTGGTCCCCATAAAGCCATTCAAAAACAAAGTATACGAGTCAGGAGATCAAGGCCCCGGCAAGTGGAGCTTGCCGGGAAGGCCACACCAGGCTCAAGATCATCACATTAACACAAGACCCTGGCAAGAGGAGCTTGCCAGGAAGACCAGAAGACTGCATCTCAGAAGACATGCCTCGGCGCACCCTGCGCCCCGGCAGGACCCGGGGAGCGACAAGCTTCCGGGCCCGGCAAGATCAACACCCTGGCAAGGTGCTTGCCGGGGGAAGCCTGCGCTGTGTTCCCGCGCTCCAGCTCATCGGCCCACGCGTCGCCCTGGGGCCCTTCCAGGGACGCGTGGCGGATGGCTGTGCAGCCTGGGGGACACGGTGGCACGCCACGGTGACGAGGCTACCGCCGTGGCGAAAGGAGACGCATGGACGGGTGCTTTTGGGGTCGACGGTGACGGGCATTTAATGCCCTTGTCCCCCACTGTCAAAGTTAGGTAAAGACCACTGTTCATCCACTGTTCATGCACTGTTCCCGCACTATTACAACTACCACCAAAGTTACATTTTTACCCTCCTCTACGTTGACACCTGTCGGTGACCCCTTAAGCTATAAAAGGAGGCCCATGCACATCGTAGAGGGGGTTCGAATCCTTAACAACTCTCACGCTCGGTGTAGCTAGTACTGTAGCTCTTCAAGCTCCCGAGCTCAATACAACCAAGGCAGGAGTAGGGTTTTACGCGTCCGCGCGGCCCGAACCTGGGTAAACTGCCCGCGTGTGCTCCTCGATCCGCTCTTCGTGCTCCCTCCGCTCCTGTACCGCAACGTAGAAGGGGCTCTGGTCCCATAGGTGCTCGTGGGAGGACAGTTTCCCCCGACATCTTTGGCGCGCCAGGTAGGGGGCGTCGAGGTTGTGCGAACCTGATCCGGCGCTCACGCGGGCGCAATCTTCATCAACCTCTCCAGCTTCGTCAACTTCATCAGCAGCAACATGGCCCCGAAGAAGAAGGCTTCGGAGGTCGCAGGCCCGTCTGCATCGATCCCACCACCACCAGAACCAACGGTTGGTGGAGGAGATGTTGGCGGAAGGGTGGTCGCCGGCGAGGAAACTCACGGCGCCACCAAGTCCAAGGACAAGACGGACGACCGGGCAAACTCCAAAGCCTCGGTCTCCGTAGACGCACCACGTCCATCTCAGCAGACGACAGGCTAGCAGCGCCGTGGTACAGGAGGTACCATCCGCTTGCTGGGGCAAGGACAAGCCGGAGGCTCGCGGGATGCTCAAGGCCATCGCCCTGGCACGAGCAAGGCGCGGTCGCCGGGGCGAGAAACTGCTCCTTCTAACCCTGTTAGAAGTCCGAGCGTATCTCGCTCGTCGCACCGCTCGCCGCCTCTCCCCTCCTCTCCAGCAGAATCTCTCGCAAGAGCGCAACTGCTCCTCGACTTCCCTCCAGCGGCAGACAAAGCCGAAGACTGGAGGGCGACGATCCAAAGCCTCATCGCCTTCGCCAACAACGACACGCCGCAGCAGCCGGCGACATCGCGGCCACGGCAAGTCGAGCAGACGAAGGCCGATGGCGACAAGACCGCCGGGGGTGCAACCACCGTGCACTCCCCGCCGCGGAAGCAGAAGACGCCACCCCGCCAGATTAACGTCGACGACGACTCCACGGCGTCGTCGGATCCGCGGGCTCGTCGGGACCAGCGCCAAGTCCTTGACGATCGGCGACAAGAGGATGCTCGGACAACAACCGAGCGCCGACGAGAAGCCCGGCGACAATCGGATCAGCGCGCTGGGACCGCTGTCAACACGCACGCGCCCGGTGAACCAGGCGACTTGCCGTACGCGGCAGGTTGCCCTGCGTTCACCCGTGAGCTGTGGCGAGTCCAGTGGCCCAGCATGAAAAACTTCAAGCCTGACGTACCCGAGAAGTACGACGGCAAGACACACCCCTCGGAGTTCCTCAGCATCTACACCATCGCGGTGCAGGCTGCCGGGGGACGCGACGAGAAGATACTCGCAAATTACTTCCCGCTAGTGCTTAAGCCGAACGTC
Source organism: Secale cereale (assembly GCA_902687465.1). Taxonomy (NCBI): domain Eukaryota; kingdom Viridiplantae; phylum Streptophyta; class Magnoliopsida; order Poales; family Poaceae; genus Secale; species Secale cereale. The sequence continues at coordinate 114,048,096 of LR738710.1, forward strand.
CGTTCTTGGCTTATGCACTTGCCGGAAGGCTCCATTTCTTCGTGGGCAGATCTGTGCCACTAGTTTGTCGGCGCCTTCACAGGCGGCCACAAACCCCACGGCCAGGAGAGTGATCTTCACATCTTGGCCCAGAAGGAAGGAGAACCCCTGCGCAAGTACATCCAACGATTCAGCCGCGTGCAGCACAACATTCCCGACGTCCACCCTGCCGCGGTTATCAGCGCGTTCCACCAGAACGTGCGTAATCGCCGCATGCGAGAAGAGATGGCCATGACCAAGATTCGGGATGTCAGCGAGCTCTATGCTCTGGCTGACAAGTGCGCGCGCGCCGAAGAGGGGAGGAGACTCCCCGGAGAGGATGCTGGCATAGGGGGAAGCGACAGTGAGGATGCCGCCCCGGCAAAGAAGAGCCGGCGGCGAAATAACAGAAGAAAGAAGAGCAAGGAAGTGCTGGTCGTCGAGCAGTCCGGCAAGGAGGCTCCCGCCAAGAAGGCACAGGCTGGCAGCTCCGTCAAGGAGCCTGCCCCTGTGGCGGCAGCCGACAAGCAGGATGGCTCCGACAAGCAATAATGTAAGATCCACCGCACCAAGGGCCACGACCTTTCGAACTGCAAGCGAGTCGAGTACCTCGTAGTACAACAGAAGGCTGAGTACGAGCGGCGCGACAAGGAGAAGGCCCAAGGTGGCGGGGGAGAGCCAAGCAAGAAGCGGCCGTTCAATGGCCGGGGAGGATGTCGCGGCAAGGCCAAGCAGCGGCAAGGTGATCGACCTCCCCGGGGCCGCGACAAGGACGAAGAGGAAGACGACGACGACGACATGGAGGAAGGTGATAACAGCGAGCAGGAGTTCCAGAAGGCCACAGAAGTCCTGTGTGTCGACGGGGGTGCCTCTCTGCACACTTCCCACCGCCAACTCAAGCAGTGGGTGCGGGAAGTAAACGCAGTTGAGCCGCCCGTTGAGTCACGCAGGCTGCTGAAGTGGTCCAGCACGCCCATCATTTTTGATCTTGAGGATCACCCTGACCGCACAACTGCGGTCGGGTGCTTGCCGATGTTGGTCTCACCCACCATCCGCAACCTCAAGGTCACCAAAATGTTGGTTGACGGCGGGGCCGGCCTGAACTTGATCTCCTCCGCTGTGATCAAGAAGCTCCAGATCCCAGACGGCGAGCTCGAAGAGACCGGTTCGTTCCAAGGAATAAACCCGGGAAGGAGCAAGCCCAAGGGGAAAATTACTCTGCCAGTGACCTTTGGCGGGGAGCTCAACTTCAGGACGGAGAGGATAACCTTCGATGTTGCCGATATCCCATTGCCATACAATGGGATACTTGGACGTCCTGCCCTCGCCAAGTTCATGGCAGCTTCCCACTATGCCTACAATGTACTCAAGATGCCGGGGCCGATAAGCGTCATCTCTGTCCCTGGCGACAAGAGGGACGCGCTTATCTGCGCCGACAAGATATACCGGGATGCAGCAGCAGCGGCGGAGAGCAACACAATTGCCACTGAAGCTCCCGGGGGGAAGAAGACCAAGACCAAGTCCGGAAAGTGCTCTGGGGCTCACTCCGGCAACCGCACCTCTTCGGAGTGCTGCGCTGCCGTCGAGGACGTTCCATCGAGCTCCACCGGCAAGTGCAAGAAAGGAATGGTCGCTCCACCGGCAACCAAGAAGGTGTCCGCCAAGGAGGACGGCACTGGTGGTACCTTCACCATCAGTGCTACACTTGACAACAAATAGGAAAGCGCGCTCGTTGCCTTCCTGCGGGCGAATGTCGATGTGTTTGCGTGGCAACCATCTGACATCCCCGGCGTTCCCAGGAAGGTAATTGAGCACAAGCTTGTTGTTTGTCCTCATGCGCGGCCCGTCAAGCAGAAGGTCAGGAAGCAAGCCGTGGAGCGCCAAGAATTCATCGCCGAAGAGATAAAGAAGCTAGAAGCAGCAGGCCTGGTTAGAGGCGTGATTCATCCCACGTGGTTGGCCAATCCAGTTGTCGTGCGTAAGGCCAACGGGAAGTGGAGACTTTGTATAGACTTCACTGATGTGAATAAAGCATGTCCCAAGGATCCATTTCCCTTGCCGCGCATTGACCAGATTGTTGACTCAACCGCTGAATGTGAGCTGCTTTCCTTCCTTGATGCATACTCAGGGTACCACCAGATATTCATGGCCAAGGAAGACGAAGAGAAGACTGCATTCATTACTCCATGCGGCACGTATTGCTTCATACGTATGCCCTTTGGATTGAAGAATGCAGGCTCAACATTTGCAAGGGTGGTGCACACTGCTTTTGAGCCACAGATCCACAGAAATGTAGAAGCTTACATGGATGACATAGTGGTCAAGAGCAAGAGCAAAGATACCCTGATCCAAGATTTAGAGGAAACCTTCGAGAATCTGCGCAAGATCCAGCTTAAGTTGAACCCCGAGAAGTGCGTCTTTGGAGTCCCCTCCGGCAAGCTTCTCGGGTTCTTTGTGTCCCAGAGGGGGATTGAAGCCAATCTCGACAAGATAAAAGCCATCGAGAAGATTGAAGCCCCGAAGCGCGTCAAGGACGTAAGGAGACTTGCAGGTTGTGTAGCTGCCCTCAGTAGGTTCATTTCAAAGTCTGCAGAGCGCGCCCTGCCTTTCTTCAAAATCTTGAAGAAGGCAGGTCCTATGAAATGGACTCCGGAAGCGGAGGCAGTGCTGCAAGACTTGAAAGGATACCTATCCTCCACTCCAATACTTGTCGCACCTAGGCCACAAGAGAAGTTTCTACTATACTTAGCAGCAACCAATCAAGTGGTTAGTGCTGCGTTAGTAGCGGAGAGGGAGGCAGATGAGGAGTCTACACCACCGGCAAGCGAATCCAGCGACAAGCAGGGGGCTTCCCCGACAAGCTCTGGCCCCGACAAGGACAAGTCTGCGCAGGAACAGGGAGAAGTGCGAAAGAAGATGGTGCAGCGCCCAGTGTATTTTGTAAGCTCCCTCTTGCAGGGGGCTAGATCAAGATACTCTGGGGTGCAGAAGTTGCTTTTCGGCCTCCTCATGGCCTCGAGAAAGCTGCGCCATTACTTCCAAGCACACAAAATAACAGTGGTCACTCGCTTTCCGTTGAAAAGGATATTGCAGAATCCAGAAGCAACAGGCAGGATCGTTGAGTGGGCACTGGAGCTGTCGAGCTTTGGTCTCAAGTTTGAGAGTACTTCAACCATACAGAGCAGAGCTTTGGAAGAATTCATAGCTGAATGGACCCCAACGCCAGATGAAGAAGTCCCAGAGACAAGCGTCCCCGTACAAGAAGCGACCAGCGAATGGGTAATGTACTTTGATGGTGCTTTCTCGCTGCAAGGCGCCGGTGCCGGTGTGGTACTCATAGCGCCCACCGGAGAGCACCTCAAGTATGTTGTCCAGATGCACTTTCCCAAGGAGCAAGCGACAAACAATACTGCTGAGTATGAAGGTCTGCTTGCCGGCCTCAGAATTGCAGCCGAACTTGGGATCAAGAAGTTGATTGTGCGGGGAGATTCGCAGTTGGTGGTCCGACAAGTAAATAAGAGTTACCAGAGCCCTTTGATGGAAGCCTATGTAGATGAAGTGAAGAAGCTTGAAGAACACTCTGAAGGTCTGCAAATGGAGCACGTTCCAAGAGCTCAGAATGATATAGCAGATGGCCTCTCAAAGTGTGCTGCAATGAAGTTACCTGTGGAACCAAGGACCTTCCTACTCAGGCTTACTCAGCCATCCGTTACACCATCAATTGGGCAGAACAAGAAGAGAAAGTTGGTCTTCGGCGACTACTTGCCGGCGGATCTCCCTGAAGCCGAAGGTCCCCAAGATCAACAATCAGAACGCTGAGGAACAGCTTGCTCCTGCAGATCCAAAGGTCTGTATAGTTGAAGCAAGCGTTCCCGACAAGCCTTGCCCCGACAGGCTTGCCGGGGAACCATCAGCTCCGGCAGAGCCAGAGGTTCTTGCCGTAGGAGCTGGGGTTCCCGCAGCGGCCCTCTGAAAGCACATTTGCTCCCTGGGTGGTTTTGGTAATTAATGACAACATACTTTGTGGTTGGACTAATGCTTTTATCAAGTATGTTTCAGGAAATTCAATCACATTGGCTATGGCAAAATGACTGAAGAAGTGGACCCCTCAAAATGCTAAGGCAAGCTTTGGCAATAGCTCAAGACTCCATTTTTGGTTTAGTGATCCAAGATCACATTGAGTCCATAGGAAAAGCCAATACTATTAAAAGGGGATGAGGTTATGTTGATGATCTGGTTGCTCAAGTGCTTAGTGATATATCTCCTTCAACTATCAGCAACCTTCACTACAAAACACACTCATAAGTAATCTCGGATCAACCATTTTTCCAAACTCAGTCACACCGAGATGAACCACCTCAGCCAAAAGCCAAACCCTAGAAAAATCGGTCATTCCGAGTTTGAGATCGGTTTCACCGAAATATGGGCTGCCAAGCTTCTGTAACCGTTTGTCATCAAATCGGAATAACCGAGATGATATTTTCGGTCCCACCGAAACTGGCAAGTTCCTATCTTGACTCAAATCGGACTAACCGAGATGGTATTTTCGGTCCCACCGAAAACCCCAACGTTCACATTATTTGAACTTTCGGTCTGACCGAGTTGTCCACTTCGGTCTCACCGAGATTGCTCAATTATGTGTGTAACGGTTGGATTTTTGTGTGGAGGCTATATATACCCCTCCACCCCCTCTTCATTCGTGGAGAGAGCCATCAGAAAGAACTACCACTCCTACCTTACACTTTCTGAGAAGAGAACTACCTACCCTTGTGTTGAGATCAAGTTGCTCCACTCCCACCATATGAAACTTGATTTCTAACCTTCCCAAGTTGCTTTCCACTCAATCCCTTCTTCCACCACAGCCAAATCAGTGAGGAGAGTTGAGTGTTGGGGAGATTATCATTTGAAGCACAAGAGCAAGGAGTTCATCATCATCTACAACATCTATTACCTTTTGGAGGGTGGTGCCTCCTAGATTGGTTAGGTGTCGCTTGGGAGCCTCCGTCATCGAGATGTGGAGTTGAACCAAGAAGTTTGTAAGGGCAAGGAGATCGCCTACTTCGTGAAGATCTACCCCGAGTAAGGCTAGCCCTCCGTGGGCGTAGGCCATGATGGAATAGACAAGGTTGCTTCTTCGTGGACCCTTCGTGGGTGGAGCCCTCCGTGGACTCGCGCAGCCGTTACCCTCCGTGGGTTGAAGTCTCCATCAACGTGGATGTACGATAGCACCACCTATCGGAACCACTGGAAAAATCATTGCGTCTCCAAATTGCGTTTGATCTTCTCCACTTCTCTTTACTACTTGTGCAATTTACTTTCCGCTGCCCATAGTCTAGAATTGCATGTGTAGTGTGCTACTTGACTTGTGTGTTATGCAAAATCTGCCAAAATATGTCCTTGATAAAAGACAGAATTTTTATCTTGTCGAGTAGTCTAATCACCCCCCCTCTAGACACTCTCACCTTCTTCGATCCCTCAATTGGTATCAGAGCTTTGGTCTCCATTGCTTTGGTTTACACACCATTGGAGGAAGATGGACGTGTCTACGTTTGGGAGTGTTAGCCATAGAGTGCCTATTCTTAATGGAGAGTCATACAACTCATGGAGGTCTGAAATGCTTACTATCTTTAAGATGTACAATTTGTGCAAATATGTTGAGACCCCCTATGTGCCTCCATTTGATCCTTTGCACCCTACCATGGATGAAGAGCTTGATTTGCTTCGTAACCTTAGGACTGTAAATCTTATCATTAGAGGGTTACCTGATAACTTGCTTAAGCTCATTACAAACTTTGAGTGTGCCTATGCTATGTGGAAGTTCTTGGAAGAACTTAATCCGGACTACTCTTTGAGAAGTCTTGATAAAATTCTATACATGACTATTGAATTTGATAAGATGCACCCCAATGATCCCAACTTTGATAAATGCTTCTTTGAGCTTCGTGATCTTATGAAAAAGAAGGGTGATCCCGGTCTTATCAATGTTTTAATTAGAAATGCTCTTGTATTGCATTCCGAAGATTATTGTCACATTGACAAAACTAATGCAAGTACTTATCAAATTGACCTAGGTGTTGATGATGAACAATCTATGGGTCAATATGATGATGAGCATGAGCATGATGATGATTACTCCGATTCGGACACCGAGCTAGACAAGATCATGAAGAGTATCAATCTTATGACAAACCTGAGAGACTACATGTCCGGTGGAAAAGAGTGGATTCTTGATAGTGGATGCACCGATCACATGACCGGAGACAAAGACATGTTTCGAGAGCTTGCAAAGAACGATGGTCCACGCAAGTATGTGACTTTTGGAGACAACTCCAAGGGTAAGGTACTTGGCCTTGGTAAGGTGGCCATATCTCATGATAGCTCTATTCAAAATGTCATGCTTGTAGAATCTCTTGGATACAATTTACTTTCCGTGTCTAGATTAGCTGACTTTGGATTCAATGTGCTATTCACCAAAGTAGATTGCCAAGTCTTTCGTCGTGACAATCAAAACATGGCTTTTACCGGTATCCGTAGAGGTGATCTATATATTGTTGATTTCACTAAGAAAGCCCAACCTAGAGCTTGTTTCATTGCTAAATCCTCTAAAGGTTGGTTATGGCATAGAAGGCTTGGACATGTTGGTATGCGTAATCTAGATAAGCTGATCAAAGGTGATCATATTCTTGGTGTTAAAGATGTTTTCTTTGACAAAGATAGACTTTGTAGTGCTTGTCAAGCAGGAAAACAAGTTGGTGGAAGTCATCCCGTGAAAAACATCATGACCACAAGGAGACCGCTTGAGCTTCTTCATATGGATCTCTTCGGTCCCAATGCTTACAAAAGCCTTGGTGGTAACTCTTTTAGTCTAGTTATAGTTGATGATTATTCCAGATTTACGTGGGTATTTTTCCTTGATGACAAATCGCAGGTTCAGAGAATCTTCAAAACCTTTGCCAAAAAGGCCCAAAATCAATTTGAAGTGAAGATCAAGAAAGTTCGGAGTGACAATGGAACGGAGTTCAAGAACGCCAATGTAGACTCTTTTCTCGATGAGGAAGGAATTCTACATGAGTTCTCGGCTACGTACACTCCTCAACAAAATGGAGTTGTTGAGAGGAAGAACCGAACGCTCATAGAGATGGCGAGAACGATGCTTGATGAATACAAGACACCGAAGCACTTTTGGGGAGAAGCGGTCGAGACAGCTTGTCATGCTATCAACAGGCTTTATCTTCATAAGCTTCTCGGCAAGACATCATACGAGCTTCTCACCGGTAACAAACCCCAAGTGGGATACTTTCGTGTCTTTGGTTCAAAATGCTATATCCTTGATAAGCATCGTCGGTCTAAATTTGCTCCTAAATCTCATGAAGGCTTTCTCCTTGGTTATGGATCAAACTCCCACACCTACCGTGTCTACAATAATTTCACCCGAAAGGTTGAAGAGACGGTAGATGTGAAGTTTGATGAATCTAATGGCTCGCAAGTAGAGCAAATGCCTATTGATGTAGGAGACAAGGACCCATCGGAAGCTATCCAAGATTTATCTATTGGAAAGATCCGTCCCATGGAAGTGAAGGAGAGTACCTCATCTACATATGTGGAGCCCCCTACCTCACGGCGAGATGAACCTCAAGGCAACATGGAGGCCTCCACAAGTGGAACTCACCAAGATGAGGAAGTGCAACAAGAAGATCCACCACAACCTCCTTCCCCACCACCTCAAGACAACACCAACAACAATGAAGAAGAAGAAGAGGAAGATGAAGATGATGAGGAAGCTCAGCCACAACCGCAACAAAAGCTATCCCGAGTCCGAGCAAGAGTCAAGAAAAATCATCCCGTGGAACAAATGATGAACGACATCAACTCCGGGAGAATTACTCGCTCTAAAACTCGCTTAGCTAACTTTTGTGAGCATTACTCATTTATCTCTAGTATTGAACCTATGAAGGTAGAAGAAGCACTTGAAGACCCGGATTGGGTGAATGCTATGCACGAAGAACTACACAACTTCGAGAGGAACAAGGTATGGACTTTGGTAGAGAAGCCCAAGGATGATCAAAACATCATTGGAACCAAATGGGTGTTTCGGAACAAGCAAGATGAAGATGGACAAGTCATCCGCAACAAGGCTCGTCTCGTAGCTCAAGGTTACACACAAGTCGAAGGTATGGACTATGGTGAGACATATGCCCCCGTTGCTAGACTTGAGTCCATTCGCATTCTTCTTGCTTATGCCAATCACCATGATATTACTCTCTATCAAATGGATATCAAAAGTGCTTTCCTAAATGGTGAAATTGAGTAGGAAGTATTTGTGAAACAACCTCCCGGATTTGTGAATCCCAAAAAGCCTAATCATGTTTACAAGTTGCACAAAGCTCTTTATGGTCTTAAACAAGCTCCTAGAGCTTGGTACAAATGCTTGACTAGTTTTCTTCTTGAAAAAGGCTTTGAGATTGGAAAGATAGACTCAACGCTGTTCACGAAAAGGGTTAATGGTGAACTATTTGTGTGCCAAATATATGTTGATGATATTATCTTTGGTTCAACTAACCCTCATTTTAGCAAGAAGTTTGGATAGCTCATGTCGGAGAAGTATGAGATGTCCATGATGAGTGAACTCAAATTCTTCCTTGGGTTGCAAATCAAGCAATCTAAGGAGGGTACCTTTGTCTCACAAACAAAGTACACCAAGGATCTCTTCAAGAAGTTCAACATGCAAGAAAGCAAAGGTATGAGTACCCCCATGCCTACAAGTGGACATAATGACTTGACAAAAGATGGAGAACCCGTTGATCAAAGGGTTTACCGATCTATGATTGGTTCTCTACTATATCTTTGTGCTTCTCGTCCTGATATAATGTTGAGTGTATGCATGTGTGCGCGATATCAAGAAGCCCCTAAAGAATGTCATCTTAAAGCTGTTAAAAGGATAGTGAGATATTTGATACACACACCAAACTTTGGCATTTGGTATCCTAAGAGGGCCTCTTTCGACCTTGTTGGCTATTCCGACTCGGACTATGCCGGTGACAAGGTTGATAGAAAGTCAACTTCGGGTACGTGTCAATTTCTTGGTCGATCCCTTGTATCTTGGTCCTCCAAGAAACAAAATTCGGTATCATTATCCACTGCCGAAGCGGAATATATTGCTGCTGGTTCGTGTTGTGCTCAATTGCTATGGATGACACAAACGCTTAAGGATTATGGGATACATGTGAGACATGTTCCCTTGCTTTGTGACAATGAGAGTGCGATTAAAATTGGACACAATCCAGTGCAACACTCTCGAACAAAGCATATTGAAGTTCGTCACCATTTTATTCGTGATCATATTGCCAAGGGTGACATTAATCTTAAGCATGTTCGTACTGACAAACAACTTGCTGATATCTTTACAAAACCTCTTGATGAGAAGGTGTTTTGTCGCTTAAGGAGTGAGTTGAACATCATTGATGCTTCAAACTTGGAGTGAAAACTCCATTGATGCATGCAAGGCATGAGCCCACTTGACTAATCCTTGATATTTCTCTTATGATGGTGATCATATGTCTCGGACACATTTGCCTCCTTGTATTGCATCTAACTCCTTGCAGGTACTTGGATGATCTACATTCCACAAGATTACCACACACTCAAATCATGAGTAATCTTGTCATTGACCAAGTATCTAGCCCTTTGGGATGTTGAGTTCAAGGAACAAAATTCTACATATCCTTTTTGACATCTTATACATCTAGTATTTCACTCTTGTCATCTTGGATATCCTCGAGTATTTCCTTGCTTGCCTAACCCATGTAGGAAGATGAACTACACAAGTGGAAATGGCGCTCCAACTTCACATTCAATGAGCACCTACATCAAGTTTACCTACATGAGCAAAGCAACAACAAGCCCAAGGTATGTTCTTCACATCTTTAAGGAGCTTTGCTCAAAGTCATGAGTACAAGAAGCTTCATAAGATGTGATCACATCAAATGCTTAATCGAAAAATGGCAACCCCATTTTTGAGCTTAAATGATGAGTATGACATATGATCAAATGTCCTCATTTGACTCCTAAGTCAATATACTCAAACATAGGTGACCTTGTCGCCGACCTTTATCTAGATGAAGTACATATGTTTTGGAGTCTTTCTATTTTCTCTTATGTTCTCTCATTGAGTTTTCTTTAAAAAAAAAACTTCATCTAGGAATCTTTTTCATTTCTTTTTCTTGTCTTTGTGAATTTCCTTCTGGCTCTGATCAATTCTCCGAAAATCTTTCACAAATTCATTGCAAATCCTTTGAAACATTCCTTGCAAGTGAGCTGAATTATTTCTGTATTTCCTTGGAATTAAACTCGGCGTCACCGATTTAAAATTTTCGGTCTAACCGAAAAGGATCTGCCCTAAGTCCCTGACTTTCGGACCCACCGATCCATCTAATTCGGTGTCACCGATTTATCTCTTCCAGGATATCATCTTCTGCAGCTCCACTCATTGTTTCTCTATGCATGTTCCTATTTGCCCTGTTGTGATTCTTAAGGATCCCACTTCTTTCTTTCCATCTTTCCTGCCCTACCTAGTTTGCTGTCCTTTTCGGCACTTGATGTCAAAGGGGGAGAAGACTTAGGGGGAGTAGGGGGAGAAGAGAAGACTTAGGGGGAGAAGAAAAGAAATCTTATCTTAAGGGGGAGAGAATCACATCAAAGCTTTGCCGTGTTTTACATTGGACATTACAATTGGCATCATTCTTTTGATTTTGCTCTTTCCATCAAACCCCTTGTTCTGGGAGAACTCAAAGGGAGAGGAATCTTCACAATTGATATCTTATGGAAAGCAAAATCTCTCAGAGTTCATTGAAAATCTTTTAGTTTCGGAGACATGTTTGCTGATTCAAGCCTGTGCTCAATATGAGACACTCTTTATACATGTCATCCCTGGCTTGGTACTCTTGATGTTCTTGCAGTTGGTTGAAGAAATACTCTTGTGTTATCTAACCTTGTTTTCCCAAGTTTATCTCTTCAGGTACAATGCCAAGGAACCTCAAGGTAAGTATATGCACTTTGCAGAATGTGCATGATGGTGACTTGCTTGTGAATACTTGTTTGCAAGAAATCACCATGCACATATGCATTATCACTTACTTCCTTTCATCTGCTCTGATGCATATAGCCAAGCTGCATATAGCACATCTTGCTTATCTCTCTTGTGTGCTTGTGGTAGTCCAAAACCATAATCTATGAAAATCTTGCACACCTGTAGGGGGAGCCTGTGTACTACATGCTTGTCAAAGCTTTCATGATAATTCTGTCTTTCTTTCAATAAGCTTTGATGTCTTGTTTAGAGTGATTTTAGTGTGTTGCCATCAATTACCAAAAAGGGGGAGATTGAAAGCACATTTGCTCCCTGGGTGGTTTTGGTAATTAATGACAACATACTTTGTGGTTGGACTAATGCTTTTATCAAGTATGTTTCAGGAAATTCAATCACATTGGCTATGGCAAAATGACTGAAGAAGTGGACCCCTCAAAATGCTAAGGCAAGCTTTGGCAATAGCTCAAGACTCCATTTTTGGTTTAGTGATCCAAGATCACATTGAGTCCATAGGAAAAGCCAATACTATTAAAAGGGGATGAGGTTATGTTGATGATCTGGTTGCTCAAGTGCTTAGTGATATATCTCCTTCAACTATCAGCAACCTTCACTACAAAACACACTCATAAGTAATCTCGGATCAACCATTTTTCCAAACTCAGTCACACCGAGATGAACCACCTCAGCCAAAAGCCAAACCCTAGAAAAATCGGTCATTCCGAGTTTGAGATCGGTTTCACCGAAATATGGGCTGCCAAGCTTCTGTAACCGTTTGTCATCAAATCGGAATAACCGAGATGATATTTTCGGTCCCACCGAAACTGGCAAGTTCCTGTCTTGACTCAAATCGGACTAACCGAGATGGTATTTTCGGTCCCACCGAAAACCCCAACGTTCACATTATTTGAACTTTCGGTCTGACCGAGTTGTCCACTTCGGTCTCACCGAGATTGCTCAATTATGTGTGTAACGGTTGGATTTTTGTGTGGAGGGTATATATACCCCTCCACCCCCTCTTCATTCGTGGAGAGAGCCATCAGAAAGAACTACCACTCCTACCTTACACTTTCTGAGAAGAGAACTACCTACCCTTGTGTTGAGATCAAGTTGCTCCACTCCCACCATATGAAACTTGATTTCTAACCTTCCCAAGTTGCTTTCCACTCAATCCCTTCTTCCACCACAGCCAAATCAGTGAGGAGAGTTGAGTGTTGGGGAGATTATCATTTGAAGCACAAGAGCAAGGAGTTCATCATCATCTACAACATCTATTACCTTTTGGAGGGTGGTGCCTCCTAGATTGGTTAGGTGCCGCTTGGGAGCCTCCGTCATCGAGATGTGGAGTTGAACCAAGAAGTTTGTAAGGGCAAGGAGATCGCCTACTTCGTGAAGATCTACCCCGAGTAAGGCTAGCCCTCCGTGGGCGTAGGCCATGATGGAATAGACAAGGTTGCTTCTTCGTGGACCCTTCGTGGGTGGAGCCCTCCGTGGACTCGCGCAGCCGTTACCCTCCGTGGGTTGAAGTCTCCATCAACGTGGATGTACGATAGCACCACCTATCGGAACCACGGGAAAAATCATTGCGTCTCCAAATTGCGTTTGATCTTCTCCACTTCTCTTTACTACTTGTGCAATTTACTTTCCGCTGCCCATAGTCTAGAATTGCATGTGTAGTGTGCTACTTGACTTGTGTGTTATGCAAAATCTGCCAAAATCTGTCCTTGATAAAAGATAGAATTTTTATCTTGTCGAGTAGTCTAATCACCCCCCCCCTCTAGACACTCTCACCTTCTTCGATCCCTCACCCTCATGCCTTTAGTCCTTGCCGTTGAGCCTTGGGCCCCGGCATGGGCGCAGCAGATTGTCCGTTTTTTGCAAACTGGAGAACTTCCCGACGACCCGGAAGAGATAGAGAAAATAACCAGGCAGTCAAGTATGTACCAGTTCGTGGACAACGAACTGTACAGAAGAAGACTCAATGGTGTCAGGTTGAAGTGCATTTCCAGAGAAGATGGACAGAAGCTGTTGGCAGAGATACATGGAGGCATATGTAGCCACCACATTGGCGCAAGGGCACTTGCCGGAAAGGCGTTCCGGCAAGGGTTCTTTTGGCAAGAAGCCCTCCAAGATGCAACTGCACAAGTAACCAAGTGTGAAGCGTGCCAGTTCCATGCCAAGCAAATTCATCAGCCAGCTCAAGCTCTCCAAACGATCCCTTTGTCCTGGCCTTCTCGGTCTGGGGGCTCGATATCCTCGGCCCCTTCCCCCGCGCTGTCGGGGGCTTTGAATACTTGTACGTTGCAATCGACAAGTTTACAAAGTGGCCACAAGTAGAGCCAGTGAGAAAGGTGACAGCACAGTCAGCAGTCAGGTTCTTCAGGTCAATTGTTTGCCGCTTCGGAATCCCTAACAGGATCATCACCGACAACGGCGCACAGTTCACAAGTCGCACCTTCATGCAGTACGTCCAGGACCTTGGCGCCAAGGTCTGCTTCGCTTCCGTTGCTCATCCGAGGAGCAATGCTCAAGCGGAGAGGGCCAATGCTGAAATGCTGCGCGGACTCAAGACAAGAACCTTTGACAGGCTGCGCAAGTGCGGAAGAAACTGGATAGAGGAGTTACCGGCGGCTCTTTGGTCAATCAGAACGACACCAAGTCGAGCCACCGGACAAACACCCTTTGCTCTTGTCTATGGAGCAGAGGCAGTTCTCCCCACGGAACTCGTATACGGATCTCCTCGAGTGCTCGCTTATGATGAGCTCGAGCAAGAGCAACTGCGACAAGATGATGCGTTGCTCCTTGAGGAGGAACGTCTCCAGGCTGCTGTACGAGCTGCTCGATACCAGCAAGCCTTGCGCCGCTATCATAGCCGCAAGGTTAAGGCCAGGAGTCTCGAGGAAGGCGACCTTGTTCTTCGGCGTGTTCAGTCCGCCAAGAATTCCAACAAGTTGACGCCGAAGTGGGAAGGCCCTTATCGGGTGAGACAAGTCACAAGGCCCGGTGCTGTCCGCCTTGAGACCGAAGAAGGTTTACCGGTGAGCAACTCCTGGAACATAGAGCATCTTCGCAAGTTTCACCCATAAGCCGCGGTTGCCGTGATCCGCTCCGGCAACCACCTTTTGTACAAGTCTTGCCGTTGTTGCATGTAATCCTTTGTACAAAGCCGGGCGCAGATCCCGTGCATCAGTAAAGCTTTTGTGTTTTGCACTATTTGCCTTTTCCATGCTTTTCTTCGTTATTTGCATGCATTGTTTGGCATCTTGTGCAACACACATACCCGGTAAGCATTAGCACGCCGAAAGGCCCTATACTTGTTTTCCCTCTTCTTTTTCTTTCCCTCTTAAGCAGAAGGAATGTTCCTCGCGCACAAGTTTGCCGGGGGGAAGGAGGTGAAGGATGAACCAAGTGCTGTTCAAGAGAGGGAAGCTTGCCGGAGAACGAACAGATTATGAAAGCTAAGTTACCAGAATTTGAGCAGTTCAAATTTTTAAATTTTAGTTATCTTCCTTGAACAACCACACTTTGTATGGTAAACCTGTGCGCGGAGGAACCTACCCGTGGCTAGCCGCACCCTTACTTTGTTTTCGAGTACGCTCAATGACTTAAGTGAGCTGCGACAAGTGTCGCGCCCTTGCTTCGTTTTCGAGTTCGCTCAGCAAGCTAAGTGCGTTGCGACTAGCTGCGGCAAGGTTACTTGCCGGTAAGGCCTTTGCCAGCAGGCTGCTCAGAGTCCAGCACTCAGCGCTCGCGGCAAGGGGCCCTTGCCGGCAAGTTTCCTAAAAGTGTAGGGTAAAAAGCATACAAAGTAAAGGACCAAAGCAAGGGAGATAACACTGCATTGATTAGTCAAAATAAGATAATATATTACGGAGATAACTTGTCGCAATGACTAATAGATTCATGTTCATAACACGCTTTGCAGCAGCAAAGGAAATAGAAAGAAAGAGGCCTAATCTACGCGGTCGCCCTCACGCCTGGAGATCTTGTTCACCTTGGCGACGATGTGGGCGACCTGCGCCTTCAACGCCTCCTGATCTGCGTCGTCCGGCAAGGAGCGGAGGACGTTGGTGAGGTTGATGCCAGGGTTGCTGTAGACGATCTTGGCCAAGACGCGTTCCAAGGTGCCCGCGCAGAGCTGACGCGACTCCTCGGCCAGCTGCGCGGGGAGCTTCTCCTGCAGCCGTGCAAGCGCCGGCGCGATTCCCCTGAAGAAGAGACTTAGCTTGGCGCTGTGGGGGAGATTCGGGTCCGGAGAGTACACGAGGTGCTCCACCCTCAGCGCCATCAGTTCCTTGTCGATATTGGCAGCAGAAGCGACCAGATCGTCGGTCCACTGCTCGACCGCCCGGCTGAAGTTGTTCGCTGAGGTGGCGGCGCTCTCCACCAGGCCTCGTTCCTTGCGGAGCTCGTCCTTCAGTTTGGTCTCGCGATCCCGGGCGGCGTCCAGCGAATCGGTCAGGGTAGAAACCTTCAACTCCAAGTCAGCAATTGAATCCTTGGCGGCTTTGAGCTCGTCGCCCTTCTTGGAGAGGTGTACCTGAAGGTCAGAGTTGGTGTGGGCGTCTTTCTCCCGCTCCACATTGAGCGCGGTGACCCTGTCCTCGCTCGCCTTCAGGTACTGCTCCAGTTGCGCCACCTTGAGCTCCAAGTTCTTCTTGGCGATTTCCGCGGCGGCAGCGGCATCCTTCGCCTTCTTCAAGGCTCCGCCAATGGCCTGCTCCCGGGCGGTGAGGTCGTCCTCGTGGGCGTCAAGGTCGACCTTCCGCTGGTTGAGCGCTCCTTCTCGCCGGGACAGCTCTTCACCAGCCAAGCGCTGCTGCTCCTCGGCCTCAGCCTTCTCAAGAAGAAACTCTTGCTGCTCCCCGGCAAGCCTTTCACGCTCCTCCGCCAAGTTGCGGAGGGCCGCCTGGTTGGCGGCGCGGAGTTCGGCAGCGCGCTTCTCCAAATCGACTCCAGCCTTGGCGGCAAGAGCTTCCGGGGAGTCCAGCTTCGCCTGCCTGGCCCGGTAAAGGGCCAAGAGCCGGCGAAGTAGCTTCTCCTCTTCGGGCTCGTCGCTCCCGCCAGGCGCCTCAACAATCTTCAACCCCGCGGAGGCGAGGACCTCTCCGTCGTAGGTCTCTCCCTCCACGGGGGCTCGCGACGAGGAACCCCACGGGACTTGTATGAAGACTCCGTTGGGGGCCTCAAGGTAGACGCCTGGCTGCTCCTTGACGGTGGAGGGGTCGGTGGCCGGTGCAGCGCTTGACGCTCCTGCTGCCTCCGGGCCAGCAGTGTGGTCGCCGTCGCCCTCCCCAGCCGCGGCGTCTGCGGCCGGGGCGGTCTCCTCAGCAGCAGGCTCGTCGGCTCCTGCCATGCCCTCAGCGGCAGTGGCGTTGCCGCCGTCGCCTTGCGCGCCCTCCTCGCCGGTGGCCTCAGTCTTCATCTGCTCCGGCGCAGGAGGATCTAGCAGAAGAAGAAGAAAAGAAAAGATCAAGAAAATATCCAAAAAGACAAGTCCAAGAAGAAGAAGCTACAAGACTCACCTTCGCGGGCGTCTTCGACGATAGGCTCCCTCGCCGGGGAGTCCTCCCTTGGCGGTGGAGCGGTGGCCCCTGTCGGCGGAGGGCCGCCCGCGCCCTCCCTTGGCGGGGTGGCCACCCTCGTCGAGCTACCCGCCCTTGGCGGGGAGCCCGTCCTTGGCGGAGCGTCCTCCCTCGCCGGGGAGTTCGCCCTTGGCGGGGAGGGTGGAACATGCGGTTCCTCGGGGGTGACCTCCGGTTGCTCCTGCGGCTGCGGCTCCACTTCTGCACAAGACAAACAAGGCAACAAGATATTAGTACAAGCAAAAACCTCAGGCGCGCCCAACGAACGGAAAGCTCAAGACCAGACTTACGCTGGGGGCTACGCTGGGGGCTGCTCCTCGGAGCAGCGGGTTGATCCGGCAAGTTCGTCGCCGGCGCGTCCCCTGTCGCCGCGGCGGGCGAGTCGTCTTCGACCTCAACCACGGGGATCTTGGCTCTCTTTGCCATCCGCTGGGTCAGGGTCCTGAAAGCAAAGCAAGAACAAGATCAGAATCACCAAGAAAGAAAAAGACAAAGAAAGAGTCGAAGAAGTTACAAATTACAAACACTTACTCCTCTTCCTCGTCGTCGTCGGAGCTGAGGGCGGAGAAATCGAACTCCACCTGAGGTGCTCCCGCGCGAGGAGCAGGAGGAGAAGGCTCCCTCGGGCGCTTGGCGGTCTCCGGGGCTGGGGGCTGCGAAGACCCAGCCTCCGTTGACGCAGAGGCCCGGGGAGCAGGCGGAGCGGCCGTTCCGCTCCGGGAAGATCCCCCTCCGCTTGGCACTGGTGCGCGGGGCGCCTCCGTCACGGCTTGGCTCGCTCTGGTGGCGCGCGCCGCCCGGCGAGCAGGCTGCTGTCGAGGCGCCTGCGTCCTCGTCGCTGTAGCCGCCTTCCGGAGGCGTTTCCCCGGCGCTTGCTTGGGACTTGCCGGAGGTGGGGAGTTCTCCGACGACGAGGAGGCGTCGTCGTCGAGTCCTAGAGATCCGCCGGTGTCTTCATCGGCCTCGACGTCTTCCTCCTCCTCCCCAGCAGGCCCGCTGGGTCCAGCATCCTGCCCTGCGGCCTCGCTCCCTCCGGCGGCTCTGCTCCCTCCGGCACCTCTGCTCCCTCCGGCAACCTCGCCTCCTGAGGCGGCCTCGCTCACAATCCCGGGAATCCCGGCATGCCTCAGGGAAGGAACCCCGGCAAGCTCGTCGGGCGGAAGCTTGAGCAGTCTGTGGATCTCTGCCTCCTCTGCTTGGCACACCTCGTCTGCGGCCTGCGCCTCGTCGACGGTGAATCCAAAGTCTCCCGCCGCTGCGGCTGCGGCGGCCTCTTCCATCCGGGAAGCAATATAGGCTATATCCCGCTTTGTGGTGGCCCGAGTGAGACCCTTGTTCCCCTCGGTGTTCTTGGACACCTCGACCAGATTATCGAAAAAACTCATAATTGCGTCTGGCGGAGGCTCTATCCAGGTGGGGTCGACGCCGTGAGAGTCACACGCGGGCATCATCGCGCGCAAGGAGTCCCGGGCAGTGCTGTTGCACAGCGGCACCACTTCCCGGGGAGATCTAAACCACTCCGGGTGGGCCGGGTCGTGCTTGAAAAGCTCCCGGACCATCCCCTTCAGCTCCAAAGCCGTGAAGTTGAAGTTCAATCCCGGGCGCAGCCTCATAATATCCGCCGCATTGCCAAATTCCCATGCTGGCCTTTTCCTTTCTTGTAAAGGGGCAATGCGGCGGCGGAGGAAATCTGCCCCTACCTCTCCAATGGTCAGTTTAGCTACCCGGAGACGAAGTATCCTGATAAGGGCAATATTGAGCTTGCCGTCCTCCGGGGCCAGGTCGCTCCAGTCTCTGCCGCGCACTATGGCAGTTGTGCGCGGCGCAGTAAAAGGCTCCGGATGGTCCTCCACTACCCAACACCAATCTGCGCGCCATTCTTCCCACTTGCCGCGGAGTTCTCCTTTCAGATATGAATCTTTCTTGTTCAACCGGAAGATCCAGGAGATACCTCCGGAGAGGGGAGCGCCAACCTCTACTCTAGGCATAAAGAAATGGCGAAAAAGCGCTACGTTTGGATGGATCCCCACATAGTTTTCGCACAGATGTGCGAAAACCGCCATCGTAAGGATGGCGTTGGGGGTAAAGTCTAGGAGGTGGAGGCCGTATGTGTTCATAATGTCACAGAAAAACTCCGAGTACGGAGGGCACAATCCACAATGGAAGAAGACAGCAAAGAAGAAATACCCGCCGGGAAACAAATCTCTGGCGACGGCGGGGTAGACTCTGGTGCGGGGATGAGCTTTGGTCTCCCCGGACCAGAAGAGGTAGTACTTGTTCCACAGCTCCTTCGCGCTGAGCCTCGGCGCGAAGACCACGTTCCTCTTCCGCAGGGCGGCAAGCTTCGCCGCCTGCTCGGACTTCTCCTTCTTGGTCTTCTCCGCTTTCGCCTTCTCGCTCTTCGGAGCCATGGCGGAGGCGGCGAGGAAAGGGGCGAGGAGCTCGACGGCGCCGCGGATGCGGAAGACGGCGGAGGAGGGGTGGAAGCAAAGAGCAGCGGAGGTTTTCTGGAGGTTGAAGACGCAATGAAGACGAAGGAGGGAAACTGCCCCTGCTTCCTCTGCTTTTAAGGGGGGAGTGGGGGACGCTCCGCATTTCCCATTAAAGAACGAGGCCACGATCTCTCCCACGACACCGCAATCGACGCGTGCCGTTAGGGAGGGGCGCGGCGGATGCGGAAGGGGATTTACGGCTTGCCGTGGGCCGCGCGTGCCCGTGCACTGTTTTGGGCCTGGCCCAACAGCGCTCGGCACCGTGTGTAGCCCAGGCCCGGGGGCTCCTGTCGGTGTACTAAGATAGGGGTACCTTAGTACCCCAACTTGTGCACGGGCAGTAGTAGCTCCCCGCGGCAGGGTTTACCACGTGCTCGCCGGAAACCTTTCTGGTCCCCATAGAGCCATTCAAAAACAAAGTATACGAGTCAGGAGATCAAGGCCCTGGCAAGTGGAGCTTGCCGGGAAGGCCACACCAGGCTCAAGATCATCACATTAACACAAGACCCTGGCAAGAGGAGCTTGCCAGGAAGACCAGAAGCCTGCATCTCAGAAGACATGCCTCGGCGCACCCTGCGCCCCGGCAGGACCCGGGGAGCGACAAGCTTCCGGGCCCGGCAAGATCAAGACCCCGGCAAGGTGCTTGCCGGGGGAAGCCTGCGCTGTGTTCCCGCGCTCCAGCTCATCGGCCCACGCGTCACCCTGGGGCCCTTCCAGGGACGCGTGGCGGATGGCTGTGCAGCCTGGGGGACACGGTGGCACGCCACGGTGACGAGGCTACCGCCGTGGCGAAAGGAGACGCATGGACGGGTGCTTTTGGGGTCGACGGTGACGGGCATTTAATGCCCTTGTCCCCCACTATCAAAGTTAGGTAAAGACCACTATTCATCCACTGTTCATGCACTGTTCCCGCACTATTACAACTACCACCAAAGTTACATTTTTACCCTCCTCTACGTTGACACCTGTCGGTGACCCCTTAAGCTATAAAAGGAGGCCCATGCACAACGTAGAGGGGGTTCGAATCCTTAACAACTCTCACGCTCGGTGTAGCTAGTACTGTAGCTCTTCAAGCTCCCGAGCTCAATACAACCAAGGCAGGAGTAGGGTTTTACGCGTCCGCGCGGCCCGAACCTGGGTAAACTGCCCGCGTGTGCTCCTCGATCCGCTCTTCGTGCTCCCTCCGCTCCCGTACCGCAACGTAGAAGGGGCTCCGGTCCCATAGGTGCTCGTGGGAGGACAGTTTCCCCCGACACAACCTGAAGTGTAAAAAGGGTTGTCAATCCCTTTCGGGTAACGGACGTGAGAGAGACATAAAAATTGATAGATCAGATGGTAAATAAGATAAATTGCAGCAAGGTATTATTGGGTTTTTGGTTTAATAGATCTGAAAATAAAAGCTAAGGGAAAATAGATTGCAAAGGCAAATAATATGAGGAAGAGACCCGGGGCCGTAGATTTCACTAGTGGCTTCTCTCGAGAAAATAGCAAACGGTGGGAAAACAATTACTGTTGGGCAATTGATAGAACTTCAAATAATTATGACGATATCGAGGCAATGGTCATTATATAGGAATCACGTCCAAGATTAGTAGATCGACTCCTGCCTGCATCTACTACTATTACTCCACACATCGACCGCTATCCAGCATGCATCTAGTGTATTAAGTTCATGGAGAAACAGAGTAATGCAATAAGAATGATGACATTATGTAGACAATATCTATTTACGTAGAAATAGACCCCATCGTTTTATCCTTAGTAGCAACGATACATACGTGTCGGTTCCCCTTCTGTCACTGGGATCAAGCACCGTAAGATCGAACCCACTACAAAGCACCTCTTCCCATGGCAAGATAAAGAGATCAAGTTGGCCAAGAAAAACCCAATTTTGGAGAAGAAATACGAGGCTATAAGCAATCATGCATATAAGAGATCAAAAGAAGACTTAAATAACTTTCATGGATACAAAAAGATAGATCCGATCATAAACTCAAAGTTCATCGGATCCCAACAAATACACCGCAAAAGAGTTACATCATATGGATCTCCAAGAAACCATTGTATTGATAATCAAAAGAGAGAGATGAAGCCATCTAGCTACTGACTACGAACCCAAAGGTCTACAAGGAACTACTTACGCATCATCGGAGAGGCACCAATGGAAGTGGTGAACCCCTCTACGATGGTGTCTAGATTGGATCTGGTGGTTCTGGACTCTGCGGCGGCTGGATCGAAATTTCATCTACTCCCCTAGTGTTTCTGGAATATTGGGGTATTTATAAAGCAAAGAGGCGGTCCGGGGGCACCCGAGGTGGGCACAACCCACCAGGGTGCACCTGGGCCTCCTGGCGCACCCTGGTGGGTTGTGCTCCCCTCAGAGCACCCCCACAGGTGCTGCCTTGGCCCATTGGGTTTCTTGTGGTCCAAAAAATTCTCCAAAAAGTTTCGCTGCGTTTGGACTCCGGTTGATATTGATTTCCTGTGATGTAAAAAAACATGCAGAACTGGAACTTGGCACTATGTCAATAGGTTAGTACCAAAAAATGATATAAAATGACTATAAAAAGATTGTAAAACATCCAAGAATGATAATATAACAACATGGAAAAATTAAAAATTATAGATACATTGGAGACGTATCAACACTCACGCTAGCACCTATGTCACATAAACCATGATAGCAGTGATCTCCTATTTTGACCGAGACAACGGGCATGCCAACAACAGGTCTATGTTTATCCTTTTTATTAGGCTTGGCAATTCTAGCAGCTTCTTCATTAAAGCAAATAACATGCCCATCTACATTTTCTTCCAAGAGATATTTGACCATAGCAATATTAGGTTCTACTTTAATTTGTTCATCTTGTTTAGGTGTTCTGATATAACTTTTGTTAACCACAGTTGAAACTTTAGCATGTTCCTTTATCCTAACGGGGAAAGGTGGTTTTTCAATGTAAGCAGTAGGAACAACTGGATCAACATTATAAAGTATACTTTCTTCTTTAACTGGTACCGGTTCTTTAATTTCTTTTTTAATAGGTGGGTGATATTTAACCCACTTCTCTTTAGGGAGATTAACATGAGTATCAAAAGATTCAAAAGGAGGCTACAATCTCAGGGTCAAGTCCATATTTAGTGCTAAACTTTGAAAAGGCATCGGTATTCATAAAAGATTTAACACAATCACACTTCAGCTTAATACTTGACTCTTTACCTTCGTTGAGTTCCCAATGTTCAGAGTTGCGTTTAACTCTTTCCAAAAGATCCCACCGGAATTCAATAGTTTTCTTCATAAACAACTAGCACAAGAAGTATCAAGCATGGATTGATCATTATGAGAAAGCCGAGCATAAAATTATGAATAATAATTTCTCTTGAGAGCTCATGATTGGGGCATGAATATAACATTGACTTAAGCCTCCCCATGCTTTAGGGATACTTTATCCTTCACGAGGCCAAAAGTTATATATGTAATTCCGATCACGATGAACTAGATGCATAGGATATGTTTTTGGTGAAACTCCATTTTCAATCGGTTCCAGTTCCAAGATCCAATATCATCGCATAGCCTATACCATGCTAACGCTTTTCCCTTCAAAGATAAAGGAAAATCCTTATCATAACTTGATCTCCGGGTAAACCTGCAAGCTTACACAATCCACAAATTTGTTCCACATATATCAAGTGCATATCGGGATGTTTGGTTCCATCTCCTGCATAAGAATTAGCTAGCAGTTGTTCTATCATACCCAAAGGAATTTCATATTCAATATTTTTAGTAGGTGCAGCGGGTTTAGGGGTAACTAATTGTGGTTCCAGTCAAGGTGAAGATACCCCGAACAAACCCCTCAAATGATTGTTCTCCATAGTAACAAGTGACAATAAATTTCAGCACACTATATGAATGTTTCCTTACCAATTTCCACTTACCAGAAGCGCTTCACTCCCCGGCAACGGCGCCAGAAAATTGGCTTGATGACCCACAAGTATAGGGGATCAATTGTAGCTCTTTTTGATAAGTAAGAGTGTCGAACCCAACGAGGAGCAGAAGGAAATGACAAGTGTTTTTCAGTAAGGTATTGTCTGCAAGTGCTGAAATTGTAAGTAGCAGAGTAGTTCGATAGCAAGATAATTATATAACAAGCAAGTAACGATAGTAGTAGCTAAAGTGCAGCAAGATAGCCCAATCCTTTTGCGGAAAAGGACAGGCCAAAACGGTCTCTTATAATAAGCAAAGCGTTCTTGAGGGTACACAGGAATTTCATCTAGTCACTTTCATCATGTTGGTTCACTTCGTGTTCGCTACTTTGATAATTTGATATGTGGGCGGATCGGTGCTTAGGTGTTGTTCTTACTTGAACAAACCTCCTACTTATGATTTACCCTCCCGCAAGCATCCGCAACTACGAGAAAAGTATTAAGAATAAATTCTAACCATAACATTAAACTTTTGGATCCAATCGGTCCCTTACGGAATAGCGCATAAACTGGGGTTTAAGCTTCTGTCACTCTCGCAACCCACCATCTAATTACTACTCCACAATGCATTCCCTTAGGCCCAAATATGGTGAAGTGTCATGTAGTCGACGTTCACATGGCACCACTAATGGAATCACAACAAACATACTATCAAAATATCGAACACACATATCAAATTCACATGATTTCTCCCGTGACCTCAAGAACAAAGGTAACTACTCACAAATGATGAACATGCTCAAGATCTGAGGGGTATTAAATAGCATAATGGATCTGAACATATAATATTCCACAAAATAAACCATATATTAATCAACTACAAGATGTAATCATCACTACTAGTCACCCACAAGCACCAATCTATAGTTCCGGTAACAAGATTGAACACAAGAGATGAACTAGGAGATGAGATAGTGATGTTGAAGATGTTGATGAAGATAGACCTCCCCAAGATGGGAGAGTTTTGGTGATGATGTTGACGATGATTTCCCCCTCCGGGAGGGAAGTTCCCCTAGCGGAATCGCCCCGTCGGAGGGCAAAAGTGGTCCTGCCCAAGTTCCGCCTCGAGACGGCGGCGCTCCGTCCCGAGAGTCTCCTCCTTATTTTTTTTCTAGGTCAGAAGGGCTTATATACCAGAAGATGGGCACCGGAGGTGGGCCTGGGTGAGCACAACCCACCAGGGCGCGCCTGGGCTCCCTAGCGCGCCCAAGTGGGTTGTGCCCACCTGGTGGGCCCCCTATGGCACTTACTTACTCCAATATTCTTCAAATAATTCATAAAAAAATTCCATGGAGTTTCAGCTTGTTTGGAGTTGTGCAGAATAGGTGGCCTGACGTAGCTTTTACGTCTAAATTTCCAGCTGCCGGAATTCTCCTTCTTGGTGCATACCTTGCAAATTATGAGAGAAAAGGCATTACAATTACTCCAAAAAGCATTATTATACATAGAAACAACATAAATAAGAGTAAGAAAACATGATGCAAAATGGACGTATCAGGGTGCAATAGCAACAATTTCATTCTTGACATAAGGAACTATAGCAAGTTCATCTCCATAAGCATAATTCATATTGGCATCTTGGCCAGAAGCATGGCAAGCATCATCAAAAAGGGATTTTCAAACGAATCAACGGGATCATAGCAATCATCATAGCATTCATCCTCCGGTAAACTAGAAGGGAAATTAAACAATGTATGAGTTGAGGGGTTACTCTCATCAAAAGGTGGGCACGGGTAGCTAATATGTTCTTCCTCCTTTTGTTCTTCGCTCTCCTCCTCATCTTTTTCATCCAATGATCTCACGGTTTTACCAATTTCTTCTTCCATAGACTCCTGCAAAATATTAGTCTCTTCTTGGGCAGCGGAGATTTCTCAATAAATACATCAATATCATAATTGTATTTATAATTATCATAGCAATATTTAAGGATAGCAAAATTTTCGGGTCTATAAACTGAATCGTCAAAATCTTCATACTTTTCAAACAAAGATTCAAATTGATAAGCACCCTTACAAGCAAAAAATTCTTCTATTCGTTCCACATCATAGTAATCATATATACCATTAGCATAAGAAGCCAAGGTTTCATTATCATTAAATTTTCATGAAAAGGGAAGATGTGGAGCATTCATCCTAGAGCAACAACTATAATCATATCTCAAGCATAGCTCCCAAGCATACCAATGCAACATATGAATTTGATCCCACAACAATTTCCCTTTATGAGTCAAGAGATAATCCCTAAGGTATTCACATTGATCCAACGTTACTCCCATTGTATAGTTGAATGGGGTTTTCTCAGGATTATCAAAGTAGTGCATAATATCTTTCACATAACGAGCATCGAGGGTTTTAGGAGGTCCCCAATCTCCATGAGTAGCAAGTATAACTAATTATTTTGGTGTTTTGTATTCCATATCCATAACTAAAGATAGAGAATAACTTAGAACAAGAAATAAAAACTACTTAGTGATAAAGCAAACAAGCACACACGAGCATATTCACCCCACGCTATTGCTCCTCGGCAACGGTGCCAGAAAAAGGTCTTGATAACCCACAAGTGTAGTGATTCGTTTGTAGCTAAAGGTAGAACAAATATTCCCTCAAGTTCTATCGACCATCGATACAACTCTACGCACACTTAACGTTTGCTTTATCTAAAAAAGGATAAAACTAGAAGTACTTAGCGGGAACTTGAAGTAAATTGCAAGACAATAAAATTAGAGTAGTAGCAAGCTTTTTGTAACACAAGAGAATGGTTTGTCCCTAGGCAGTCGATAACAAGTACCGGTGGGTTGTGGGCACTGTGGGCCCCCGTTTGCGTTGATTCCACCTCCTAAAACTCACATATATTCCAAAATAATTCTCCATAGTTTTTATCGCGTTTGAACTTCGTTTAATATGGATTTTTTGCGAAACAAAAACATGCAACAAATAGGAACTAGCACCGGGCATTGGATCAGTAAGTTAGCCCAAATAAATCATATAAATTACTGCGAAAAGTATGTAAAATTTGAATAATATTGGCATAAAACAATCAAAAAATTATAGATACGACGGAGATGTATCAGGCACATGAGTTACCGGGCCTGAACGAACATACCTCGGATCTTGGTTTTCAACCTCATCGATGAAAACTGAATGCGGCGTGCATTTTTACTGGTTGCTCAACATCCCGCATGAGAGCGTAAGAAACACCTATGAAATCGGTGGGCTCTGGGATTTGACCATTAATGTAGACCTCGATAGCCCAGGGATAGCCTTCGATCATGAACGGGCAAGACCGTAGTTTTTGTCCAGGTATAGCAAAACATGATCACCTACATTAAACTCACGCTTTTGTATCCTTTTGTCATGCCATCTTTTAAAAAAAATTAAACCAGTTGACATTCTCATATGCTTGGGTTCTCCATTCATCAAGCAAGCATATGTCAAATAACCTCTTCTCACCGACAAGTTTGAAATCATAGTTGAGGTCTTTGATAGCCCAATAAGCCTTATGTTCTAATTTAAGAGGTAAGTGACATGCTTTCCCATAAACCATTTTGTATGGAGACATACCCATGGGGTTTTTATAAGCAGTTCTATAAGCCCATAATGCATCATCAAGTTTCTTAGACCAGTTCTTTCTAGATCTATTAACAATCTTTTGCAAAATCAATTTAATCTCTCTATTGCTCAATTCTACTTACCACTAGACTGAGGATGATAAGGAGATGCAATTCTATGGTTGACATCATATTTAGCAAGCATTTTACGAAAAGCACCATGAATAAAATATGAACCACCATCAGTCATCAAATATCTAGGGACTCCAAACCTCAGAAAAATAACTTCTTTAAGCATCTTAATAGAAGAGTTATGATCAACAACACTAGTTGGAATAGCTTCTACCCACTTAGTAACGTTATCAATAGCAACCAAATATGTGTATACCCATTAGAGGAAGGAAAAGGTCCCATATAATCAAAGCCCCAAACATCAAATGGTTCAATAACAAGTGAATAATTCATAGTCATTTTGTGACGTCTACTAATATTGTCAATTCTCTGGCATTCATCACAAGATAAGACAAACTTACGAGCATCCTTGAAGAGAGTAGGCCAGTAAAAACCAGATTGTAATACCTTGTGTGCAGTTCTACCTCCAGCATGGTGTCCTCTGTAGGCCTCAGAGTGACACATGCGTACGATCAGTTCCTGTTCATGCTCAGGTACACAACGTCTAATAACACCATCTACTCCTTCTTTATAAAATGCGGGTCATCCCAAAAGTAATTTCTTAAATCATAGAAAAACTTTTTCTTTTGCTGGTATGTGAAACTAGGTGGTATAAACTTAGCAACAATGTAATTAGCATAATCAGCCTACCATGGAGCATTACGAGAAGCATTTATGACAGCTAATTATTCATCAGGAAAGCTATCATCAATAGGCAGTGGGTCATCAAGAACATTTTCTAACCTGGACAAGTTGTCTGCAACAGGGTTCTCAGCTCTCTTTCTATCAATAATATGCAAATCAAATTATTGTAACAAGAGAACTCATCTAATAAGTCTAGGTTTAGCAACTTTCTTTTCCATAAGATACTTAATAGCAACATGATCAGTGTGAACAGTTACTTTGGAATAAAAAATACAAGATCTGAACTTATCACAAGCAAAAACAACTGCTAAGAATTCTTTTTCAGTAGTAGCATAATTTCTCTGGGCACTGTCTAGAGTTTTACTAGCATAATGGATTACATTCAATTTCTTATCAACTCTTTGCCTTAGAACAACACCAATAACATAATCACTAGCATCACACATGATTTCAAAGGGTAAATTCCAATCGGGTGGTTGAAAAATAGGTGCAGAAATCAAGGCTTTCTTAAGTATTTCAATTGCTTCTACACAATCATCATCAAAAACAAAAGGAACATCTTTTTGCAAGAGATTAGTGAGAGGCCTAGAAATTTTAGAGAAGTCTTTAATAAACCTCCTATAGAAACCAGCATGACCAAGAAAATTTCGTATACCTTTGATATCTTTAGGACACATCATCTTTTCAATAGCATCAACTTTCGCTTTATCAAGTTCAATACCTGTTTCAGAAATTTTATGCCCCAAGACAATACCTTCATTAACCATAAAGTGGCACTTCTCCCAATTCAAGACGAGATTTGTTTCTTCACATCTCTACAAAACTCGATCAAGGTTGCTCAAGCAATCATCAAAAGAAATTCCGTAAATGGAGAAATGTTGATACGTCTCCAACGTATCTATAATTTTTATTGTTCCATGCTATTATAGTATACATCTTAGATGTTTTATATGCATTTATATGCTATTTTATATGATTTTTGGGACTAACCTATTAACCCAGAGACCAGTGATAGTTTCTATTTTTTCCTTGTTTTTTTAGTTTCACAGAAAAGGAATATCAAACGGAGTCCAAACGGAACGAAACTTTATGAGGATTTTTCTTGGACTAGAAGACACCAGAAGGACTTGGAGTACACGTCAGGGGAGCTGCGAGTCAGCCAGAAGGACAGAGGGCGCCCCCTGGGGGTAGGGCGTGCTCCCACCCTTGTGGGCCCCTCGATCATCCACCGACCTATTTCTTCCGCCTGTATATTCTCATATATTCCAGAAACATCAGAACATCCGTCGCAACCACTTTTCCGCCGCTGTAACCTTCTGTTCCCGCAAGATCCCATCTGGAGGCCTTTTCCGGTACTTTGACGGAGGGGGAATCGACCACGGAGGGCATCTACATCATCACCATTGCCCTTCCGATGAAGCGTGAGTAGTTCACCACACACCTACGGATCCATAGCTAGTAGCTAGATGGCTTCTTCTCTCTCTTGGATCCAATACCATGTTCAACTCATTGTTCTTGGAGATCTATCCGATGTAATATTCTTTTGCGGTGTGTTGTCAAGATCCGATGAATTGTGGGTTTATGATCAGATTATCTATGAATATGATTTGAGTCCTTTCTGAATTATTATATGCATGGTCTAATATCTTACTAATTCTCTTCGAACTATTAGTTTTGTTTGGCCAACTAGATTTATATTTCTTGCAATGGGAGAAGTGCTTTGCTTTATGGTTCAATCTTGGGGTGCTCAATCCTAGTGACAGAAAGGGACATGACACGTATTGTATTATTGCCATCAAGGATAAAAATACGGGGTTTTCATCATATTGCTTGAGTTAATTCCTCTACATCATGTCATCTTGCTTAAGGCACTACTCTGTTCTTATGAACTTAATACTCTAGATGCATGCTGGATAGCGGTCGATGTGTGGAGTAATAGTAGTAGATGCAGGCAGGAGTCGTTCTACTTGTCTCGGACATGATGCGTATATTCATGATCATTGCCTTAGATGTCTTCATAATTATTCGCTTTTCTATCACTTGCTTGGCAGTAATTTGTTAACCCATCGTAATATTTGATATCATGAGAGAAGCCTCTAGTGAAACCTATGGCCGCTGGGTCTACTTTACATCATATAAGTTTTTCGAACTACTATTTTGCAATCTTTTACTTTTAAATCTATAAAGCAAAAACCCAAAAATATTTACTTTACCGTTTATTTATCTCCATCAGATCTCACTTTTGCAAATAACCTAGAAGGGATTGACAACCCCTTTATAGCGTTTGATGCAAGTTGTTTTATTTTTTGTGCAGGTATATGGTGACTTGTGTGTAATCTCCTACTAGATTGATACCTTGGTTCTCAAAACTGAGGGAAATACTTACTTCACTTTGCTGCATCTCCCTTTCCTCTTCAAGGGAAATACCAACACAAACTCGGGAAGTAGCGAGGAAGCAAGATTTTTGGCGCCGTTGCCGGGGAGATCTACGCCAAGTCAAGACATACCAAGTACCCTTCATTAAACTCTCATCTCTAGCATTTACATTATTTGCCATTCGCCTCTCGTTTTCCTCTCCCCCACTTCTAAAACGATTTTTGACAAGATTTGCCTTTTCTTCGCCCTTCTTTTTGTTCGCTTGCTTCTTGTGTGCTTGTGTGTTGGATTGCTTGCTTTGTCACGATGGCTCAAAAAATACCAAATTATGTGATTTCTCCAACACCAATAATAATGATTTTATTAGCACCCCGATTGATCCCGCTACTGATGCAGAATCTTCTAAAATGAACGCTACTTTGCTGAATCTAGTCATGAAAGATCAATTCTCTGGTCTTCCTAGTGAAGATGCTGCATCTCATCTGAATAATTTTGTTGATTTGTGTGATATGCAAAAGAAAAGAGATGTGGGTAATGATCTTGTTAAATTAAAGCTATTCCCGTTTTCACTACGAGTTTGGGCTAAAACTTGGTTTTCATCTTTGCCTAAAAATAGTATTGATTCATGGAATAAGTTCAAAGATTCTTTTATTTCCAAGTATTTTCCTCTCGCTAAGATCATCTCCCTTAGAAACGATATTATGAATTTTAAACAACTTTATCATGAGCATGTTGCACGATCTTGGGAGAGGATGAAACTTATGAATAGAAATTGTCCTACACATGGTTTGAATTTATGGATGATTATACAAAAAAATTATGCCAGACTGAACTTTGCTTCTAGAAATCTTTTAGATTCGGTCGTTGTCGGTGTACTAAGGTAGGGGTACCTCCGTACACCAACTTGTGCACGGGCAGTAGCAGCTCCCCGCGGCAGGGTCTACCACGTGCTTGCCGGAAACCTTTCCGACCCTTATTAAGCCATTCAAAAACAAAGTATACCAGACAGAAGATCAAGACCCCGGCAAGTGGAGCTTGTCGGGAAGGCCGTCCCAGGCTCAAGACTATCGCATTAACGCAAGACCCTGGCAAGAGGAGCTTGCCAGGAAGACCAGAAAACTGCATCTCAGAAGACACGCCTCAGCGCACTCTGCGCCCCGGCGGGGCCCGGGGGGCGACAAGCTCCCGGGCCCGGCAAGATCAAGACCCCGGCAAGGTGCTTGCCGGGGGAAGCCTGCGCTGTGTGCCCGTGCTCCAGCTCATCAACCCACGCGTCGCCCTGGGATCCTTCCAGGGACACGTGGCGGATGGCTGTGCAGCCTGGGGGACACGGTGGCACGCCACGGTGACGAGGCTACCGCCGTGGCGAACGGAGACGCATGGACGGGTGCTTTTGGGGTCAACGGTGACGGGCATTTAATGCCCTTGTCCCCCACTGTCAAGTTAGGTGATGACCACTGTTCATCCACTGTTCACGCACTATTCCAGCACTGTTACAACTACCACCACAATTACATTTTTGCCCTCCTCTACGTTGACACCTGTCGGTGATCCCTTGGGCTATAAAAGGAGGCCCATGCACAACGTAGAGGGGGTTCGGAACCTAGACAGCTCTCTTGCTCGGTGTAGCTAGTTCTTCAAGCTCCCGAGCCCCAGAACTCAATACAATCTAAGCAGGAGTAGGGTTTTACGCGTCCGCGCGGCCCGAACCTGGGTAAACTGCCCGCGTGCTCTCCTCGATCCGCTCTTCGTGCTCCCTCCGCTCCCTTACCGCAACGTACAAGGGGCCCCGGTCCCATAGGTGTTCGTGGTGGACAGTTTCCCCCGACATCTTTGGCGCGCCAGGTAGGGGGCGTCGAGGTTGTGCGAACCTGATCCGGCGCTCATGCGGGCGCATTCTTCATCAACATCTCCAGCTACATCAACTTCATCAGCAACAGCATGGCCCCGAAGAAGAAGGCTTCGGAGGTCGCAGGCCCGTCTGCGTCTGTTCCACCGCCACCAGAACCAACGGTGGGTGGAGGAGACGCTGGCGGAAGGGTGGTCGCCGGCGAGGAAACTCACAGCGCCACCAAATCCAAGGACAAGACAGACGACCGAGCCTCGGTGTCCGTAGACGCGCCACGTCCATCGCAGCAGACGACAACCCAGCAGCGCCGTGGTACAGGAGGTACCATCCGCTTGCTGGGGCAAGGACAAACCGGAGGTTCGCGGGATGCTCTAGGCCACCGTCCTGGCACGAGCAAGGCGCGGTCGCCGGGGCGAGAGACTGCTCCTTCTAACCCTGTTAGAAGTCCGAGCATATCCCGCTCCTCGCATCGCTCGCCCCCGCTCCCCTTCTCTCCAGCAGAAGCACTCGCAAGAGCGCAGCTGCTCCTCGATTTCACTCCAGCAGCAGACAAAGTCGAAGACTGGAGGGCGACGATCCAAAGCCTCATCGCCTTCGCCAACAACGACACGCCGCAACAGCCGGCGACATCGCGGCCACGGCAAGTCGAGAAGACGAAGGCCGATGGCGAGAAGACCGCCGGGGGTGCAACCACCGTGCACTCCCCGCCGCGGAAGCAGAAGACGCCACCCCGCCGGATCAACGTCGACGACGATTCCACGGTGTCGTCGGATCCACGGGCTCGTCGGGACCAGCGCCAGGTTCTTGACGACCGGCGACAAGAGGACGCTCGGACAACAATCGAGCGCCGATGAGAAGCCCGGCGACAATCGGATCAGCGTGCTGGGACCGTTGTCGACACGCACGCGCCCGGTGAACCAGGTGACTTGCCGTACGCGGCAGGTTGCCCTGCGTTCACCCGTGAGCTGCGGCGCGTCCAGTGGCCCAGCATGAAAAATTTCAAGCCCGACGTACCGGAGAAGTACGACGGCAAGACGCACCCCTCGGAGTTCCTCAGCATCTACACCATCGCGGTGCAGGCTGCCGGGGGGCGCGACGAGAAGATACTGGCGAATTACTTCCCGCTGGTGCTTAAGCCGAACGTTCGCTCCTGGCTTATGCACTTGCCGGAAGGCTCCATTTCTTCGTGGGCAGATTTGTGCCATCAGTTTGTTAGCGCCTTCACGGGCGGCCACAAACCCCACGGCCAGGAGAGTGATCTCCACATCTTGGCCCAGAAGGAAGGAGAACCCCTGCGCAAATACATCCAATGATTCATCCGCGTGCAGCACAATATCCCCGACGTGCACCCCGCCGCGGTTATCAGCGCGTTCCACCAGAACGTGCGTAACCGCCGCATGCGGGAAGAGATGGCCATGACCAACATTCGGGATGTCAGCGAGCTCTACGCTCTGGCCGACAAGTGCGCGCGCGCCGAAGAGGGGAGGAGACTCCCCGGGGAGGATGCTGGCGCAGGGGGAAGCGACAGTGAAGATGCCGCCCCGGCAAAGAAGAGCCGGCGGCGGAACAATAGAAAGAAGAAGAGCAAGGAAGTGCTGGTCGTCGAGCAGTTCGGCAAGGAGGCTCCCGCCAAGAAGGCATAGGCTGGCGGCTCCGGTAAGGAGCCTGCCCCTGTGGCGGCAGCCGACAAGCAGGACGGCTCCGACAAGCAATATTGCAAAATCCACCGCACCAAGGGTCATGACCTTTCAAACTGCAAGCGCGTCGAGTACCTCGTGGAACAGCAGAAAGCTGAATACGAGCGTCGCGAC
The DNA here is from genome assembly GCA_902687465.1 of Secale cereale. Classification (NCBI taxonomy): domain Eukaryota; kingdom Viridiplantae; phylum Streptophyta; class Magnoliopsida; order Poales; family Poaceae; genus Secale; species Secale cereale. The sequence continues at coordinate 114,081,651 of LR738710.1, forward strand.
AAGGAGAAGGCCCAAGGTGGTGGGGGAGAGCCAAGCAAGAAGCGGCCATTCAATGGCCGGGGAGGACGCCGCGGCAAGGCCAAGCAGCGGCAAGGAGATCGACCTCCCCGGGGCCGCGACAAGGATGAGGAAGAAGACGACGACGACGACATGGAGGAAGGTGATAACAGCGAGCAAGAGTTCCAGAAGGCCACGGAAGTCCTGTGTGTCGACGGGGGCGCCTCTCTGCACACTTCCCACCGCCAACTCAAGCAGTGGGTGCGGGAAGTAAACGCAGCAGAGCCGCCCGTTGAGTCGCGCAGGCTACTGAAGTGGTCCAGCACGCCCATCATTTTTTATCTTGAGGATCACCCTGACCGCACCACTGCGGTCGGGTGCTTGCCGATGTTGGTCTCACCAACCATCCGCAACCTCAAGGTCACCAAAATGTTGGTTGACGGTGGGGCCGGCCTAAACTTGATCTCCTCAGCTGTGATCAAGAAACTCCAGATCCCAGACGGCGAGCTCGAAGAAACCGGGTCGTTCCAAGGGATAAACCCGGGGAGGAGCAAGCCCAAGGGGAAGATAACTCTGCCAGTGACCTTTGGCGGGGAGCTAAACTTCAGGACGGAGAGGATAACCTTTGATGTTGCCGATATCCCATTGCCATACAATGGGATACTTGGACGTCCTGCCCTCGCCAAGTTCATGGCAGCTTCCCACTACGCCTACAACGTACTCAAGATGCCGGGGCCGATAAGCGTCATCTCTGTCCCTGGCGACAAGAAGGACGCTCTTATCTGCGCCGACAAGATATACCGAGATGCAGCAGCCGCGGCGGAAAGCAGCACACTTGCCGCTGAAGCTCCCGGGGGGAAGAAGACCAAGTCCAAGTCCGGCAAGTGCTCTGGGGCCCACTCCGGCAAACGCACCTCTTCGGAGTGCTGCGCTGCCGTCGAGGATGTCCCATCGAGCTCCACCGGCAAGTGCAAGAAGGGAATGGCCGCTCCACCGGCAACCAAGAAAGTGTCCGCCAGGGAGGACGGCACTGGTGGTACCTTCACCATCAGTGCTACACTTGACAGCAAATAGGAAAGCGCGCTCGTTGCCTTCCTGCGGGCGAATGTCGATGTGTTTGCATGGCAACCATCTGACATCCCCGGCGTTCCCAGGAAGGTGATTGAGCACAAGCTTGCTGTTTGTCCTCATGCGCGGCCCGTCAAGCAGAAGGTCGGGAAGCAAGCCGTGGAGCGCCAAGAATTCATTGCCGAAGAGATCAAGAAGCTAGAAGCAGCAGGCCTGGTTAGAGGCGGCATCCATCCAACGTGGTTAGCCAATCCAGTCGTCGTACGTAAGGCCAACGGAAAGTGGAGACTGTGTATAGACTTCACTGATGTGAATAAAGCATGTCCCAAGGATCCATTTCCCTTGCCGCGTATTGACCAGATTGTTGACTCCACCGCCAGATGTGAGCTGCTTTCCTTCCTTGATGCATACTCAGGTTACCACCAAATTTTCATGGCCAAGGAAGATGAAGAGAAGACTGCATTTATCACTCCATGCGGTACATATTGCTTCATACGCATGCCCTTTGGGTTGAAGAATGCAGGCTCAACATTTGCAAGGGTGGTGCACACTGCTTTTGAGCCACAGATCCACAGAAATGTAGAAGCCTACTTGGATGACATAGTGGTGAAGAGCAAGAGCAAAGATACCCTGATCCAAGACTTGGAAGAAACATTTGCAAATCTGCGCAAGATCCAGCTTAAGTTGAACCCCGAGAAGTGCGTCTTTGGAGTCCCCTCCGGCAAGCTTCTCGGGTTCTTTGTGTCCCAGAGGGGGATTGAAGCCAATCCCGACAAGATAAAAGCCATCGAGCAGATCGAAGCCCCGAAGCGCGTCAAGGACGTAAGGAGACTTGCAGGTTGTGTAGCTGCCCTCAGTAGGTTCATTTCAAAGTCTGCAGAGCGCGCCCTGCCTTTCTTCAAAATCTTGAAGAAGGCAGGTCCTATGAGATGGACTCCGGAAGCGGAGGCAGCGCTGCAAGACTTGAAAGGATACCTATCCTCCACTCCAATACTTGTCGCACCTAGGCCACAAGAGAAGTTGCTGCTATACCTAGCAGCAAGCAATCAAGTGGTTAGTGCTGCGTTAGTAGCGGAGAGGGAGGCCGACGAGGAGTCTACACCACCGGCAAGTGAATCCAGCGACAAGCAGGGGGCTTCCCCGACGAGCTCTGGCCCCGACAAGGACAAGTCTGCGCAGGAACAAGGAGAAGTGCGGAAGAAGATGGTACAGCGCCCAGTGTATTTCGTAAGTTCCCTCTTGCAGGGGGCTAGATCGAGATACTCTGGGGTACAGAAGTTGCTTTTCGGCCTCCTCATAGCCTCGAGAAAGCTGCACCATTACTTCCAAGCACATGAGATAACAGTGGTCACTCGCTTTCCGTTGAAGAGGATATTGCAGAATCCAGAAGCAACAGGAAGGATCGTCGAGTGGGCACTGGAGCTATCAAGCTTTGGTCTCAAGTTTGAGAGTACTTCAACTATACAGAGCCGAGCTTTGGCAGAATTCATAGATGAATGGACCCCAACGCCCGATGAAGAAGTTCCAGAGACAAGCGTCCCCGCGCAAGAAGCAAGCAGTGAATGGGTAATGTACTTTGATGGTGCCTTTTCACTACAAGGCGCCGGTGCCGGCGTGGTGCTCATAGCGCCCACCGGGGAGCACCTCAAGTACGTTATCCAAATGCACTTTCCCAGGGAACAAGCGACAAACAATACTGCTGAGTATGAAGGTTTGCTTGCCGGCCTCAGGATTGCAGCCGAGCTTGGGATCAAGAAGTTGATTGTGCGGGGAGATTCCCAGTTGGTGGTCCGACAAGTGAACAAGAGTTACCAGAGCCCTTTGATGGAAGCCTATGTAGATGAAGTGAGGAAGCTTGAAGAACACTTTGAAGGTCTGCAAATGGAGCACGTTCCAAGAGCTCAGAATGATATTGCAGATGGCCTTTCAAAGTGTGCTGCGATGAAGTTACCTGTGGAACCAGGGACCTTCTTGCTCAAGCTAACTCAGCCATCCGTTACACCATCAGTTGGGCAAAGTAAGAAAAGAAAGATGGTCTCCGGCGAATACTTGCCGGCGGATCTCCCAGAGGCCGCCGCCAAGATCAACAACCAGAACGCTGAGGAACAGTTTGCTCCTGCAGATCCAAGGGCCTGTACAGTTGAAGCAATTGTTCCCGACAAGCCTCGCCCCGGCGAGCTTGCCGGGGAACCATCAGCTCCGGCGGAGACGCAAGTTGCTGCCGTAGAAGCTGAGGTTCCCGCAGCGGCCCTCATGCCTTTAGTCCTTGCCGTTGAGCCTCGGGCTCCGGCATGGGCGCAGCAGATCGTCCGTTTTCTGCAAACTGGAGAACTTCCCGACGACCCAGAAGAGATAGAGAAATTAACCAGACAGTCAAGTATGTACCAGTTCGTAGAAAATGAACTATACAGACGAAGACTCAATGGCGTCAGGTTGAAGTGCATTTCCAGAGAAGATGGACAGAAGCTGTTGGCAGAAATAGATGGAGGCATATGTGGTCACCACATTGGCGTAAGGGCACTTGCCGGGAAGGCATTCCGGCAAGGGTTCTTTTGGCAAGAAGCCCTCCAAGATGCAACTGCACAAGTAACCAAGTGTGAAGCGTGCCAGTTCCATGCCAAGCAAATTCATCAGCCAGCTCAAGCTCTCCAGACGATCCCTTTGTCCTGGCCCTTCTCGGTCTGGGGGCTCGATATCCTCGGCCCCTTCCCCCGTGTTGTCGGGGCCTTTGAATACTTGTACGTTGCAATCGACAAGTTCACAAAGTGGCCAGAAGTGGAACCGGTGAGAAAGGTGACGGCACAGTCAGCAGTCAGGTTCTTCAGGTCGATTGTTTGCCGTTTCGGAATCCCTAACAGGATCATCACCGATAACGGTACACAATTTACTAGTCGCACCTTCATGCAATACGTCCAAGACCTTGGCGCCAAGGTCTGTTTCGCTTCTGTTGCTCACCCGAGGAGCAATGGTCAAGCGGAAAGGGCAAATGCTGAAGTGCTGCGCGGACTCAAGACAAGGACCTTTGACAGGCTGCGCAAGTGCGGAAGAAACTGGATAGAGGAGTTGCCGGCGGCTCTTTGGTCAATCAGAACGACACCAAGTCGAGCCACCGGACAGACACCCTTTGCTCTTGTCTATGGAGCAGAGGCAGTTCTCCCCACGGAACTCGTATACGGATCTCCTCGAGTGCTCGCTTATGATGAGCTCGAGCAAGAGCAACTGCGACAAGATGATGCATTGCTCCTTGAGGAGGAACGTCTCCAGGCTGCTGTACGAGCTGCTCGATACCAGCAAGCCTTGCGCCGCTATCATAGCCGCAAGGTCAAGGCCAGGAGTCTCGAGGAAGGCGACCTTGTTCTTCGGCGTGTTCAGTCCGCCAAGAATTCCAACAAGTTGACGCCGAAGTGGGAAGGCCCTTATCGGGTGAGACAAGTCACAAGGCCCGGCGCTGTCCGCCTTGAGACCGAAGAAGGCTTACCGGTGAGCAATTCCTGGAACATAGAGCATCTTCGCAAGTTTCACCCATAAGGCGCGATTGCCGTGATCAGCTCCGGCAACCACCTTTTGCACGAGTCTTGCCGCTGTTGCATGTAATCCTTTGTACAAAGCCGGGCGCAGATCCCGTGCATTAGTAAAGCTTTTGTGTTTTGCACTATTTGCCTTTTCCATGCTTTTCTTCGTTATTTGCATGCGTTGTTTGGCGCCTTGTGCAACACACATACCCGGTAAGCAATAGCACACCGAAAGGCCCTGTACTTGTTTTCCCCTTTCTTTTTCTTTCCCTCTTAAGCAGAAGGAATGTTCCTCGCGCACAAGTTTGCCGGGGGGGAAGGAGATGGAGGATGAACCAAGTGATGTTCAAGAAAGAGAAGCTTGCCGGAGAACGAACAGATTACGAAAGCTAAGTTACCAGGATTTGAGCAGTTCAAATTTTTTAATTTTTAGTTATCTTCCTTGAACATCCACACTTTGTATGGAAAACCTGCGCGCGGAGGAACCTACCCGTGGCTAGCCGCACCCTTGCCGTGTTTTCGAGTACGCTCAACGGCTTAAGTGAGCTGCGACAAGTGTCGCGCCCTTACTTCGTTTTCGAGTTCGCTCAGCAAGCTAAGTGCGTTGCGACTAGCCGCGGCAAGGTTGCTTGCCGGTAAGTACCTTGCCAGCAGGCTGCTAAGAGTCCAGCACTCAGCGCTCGCGGCAAGGGTCCCTTACCGGCAAGTCCCCTAGAAGCGTAGGGTTGAAGGCATACAAAGTAAAGGACCAAAGCAAGGGAGATAACATTGCATCGATTGCTCAGAAATAAGATAATATATTACAGAGATAACTTGTCGCAATGACTAATAGATTCATGTTCATGACACACTTTGCAGCAGCAAAGGAAATAAAAAGAAGGAGGTCTAATCTACGCGATTGCCTTCACGCCTGGAGATCTTGTTCACCTTGGCGATGATGTGGGCGACCTGCGCCTTCAGTGCCTCCTGATCTGCGTCGGCCGGCAAGCTGCGGAGGACGTTGACAAGATTAATGCCAGGGTTGCGGTAGACGATCTTCGTCAGGACGCGCTCCAAGGTACCCGCGCAGAGCTGGCGCGACTCCTCGGCCAGCTGCGCGGGGAGCTTCTCCTGCAGCCGTGCAAGCGCCGGCGCGATCCCTCTGAAGAAAAGACTTAACCTGGCGCTGTGGGGGAGGTTATCGTCCGGAGAATATACAAGGTGTTCCGCCCTCAGCGCCATCAGCTCCTTGTCGATCTTGGCAGCAAAATCGACCAGCTCCTCCGTCCATTGCTCCACCGCCTGGTTGAAGTGGTTTGCGGAGGTGGCGGCGCTCTCCACCAGCTCCCGCTCCTTGCGAACCTCCTCCTTCAGCTTGGTCTCGCGGTCTCGGGCGGCGTCGAGTGAATCTTTCAATGTGGAGACCTTCAACTCCAAGTCAGCGATCGAATCCTTGGCGGCAGTAAGCTCGTCGCCCTTCTTGGAGAGGCGTACCTGAAGTTCTGAGTTGGTATGTGCGTCTTTCTCGCGCTCTATGTTGAGCGCGGTGACCCTGTCCTCGCTCGCCTTCAGGTACTGCTCCAGTTGCTGCACCTTGAGCTCCAAGTCCCTCTTGGCGGTTTCCGCGGCGGCAGTAGCTTCCTTTGCCTCCTTCAGGGCCCCGCCAAGAGCCTGCTCCCGGACGGTGAGCTCGTCGTCATGGGCGTCGAGCTCAACCTTCCGCTGGTTGAGCGCTCCTTCTCGTCGGGACAGCTCTTCACCAACTAGTCGCTGCTGCTCCTCGGCCTCAGCTTTCTCCAGGAGGAACTCTTGCTGCTCTCCGGCGAGCCTTTCGCGCTCCTCCGCCAAGTCGCGGAGGGCCGCCTGGTTGGCGGCGCGGAGCTCCGCGGCGCGCTTCTCCAAGTCTGCTCCAGCCTTGGCGGCGAGGGCTTCTCGGGAGTCCAGCTTCGCCTGCCTGGCCCGATAAAGGGCCAGGAGCCGGCGAAGCAGCTTCTCCTCCTCGGGCTCGTCGTTTCCGCCAGGCGCTTCAACGATCTTCAACCCCGCGGAGGCGAGGACCTCTCCATCAAAGGTCTCTCCCTCCACGGGGGCTCGCGACGAGGACCCCCACGGCACTTGTATGAAGACGCCATTGGGGGCCTCAAGGTAAAAGCCCGGCTGCTCCTTGGCGGCGGAGGGATCGGCGGCCGGTGCAGCGCTTGACGCTCCTGCGGCCTCCGGGCCAGCAGTATGGTCGCCGTCCCCCTCCCCAGCCGCGGCGTCTGCGGCCGGGGCGTTCTCCTCAGCAGCGGGCTCGTCGGCTCCAGCCATGCCCTCGTTAGCAGTAGCGTTGCCGTCGCCGCTGTGCACCTCCTCCTCGACGGTGGCCTCCGTCTCCATCCGCTCCGGGGGAGGAGAATCTAACAGAAGAAGAAGAAAAGAAACGATCAAGCAAATATCCTAAAAGACAAGTTCAAGAAGACGAAGCTACAAGACTCACCTTCGCGGACTTCGTCGACGACTGGCTCCCTCGCCGGGGAGTCCTCCCTTGGCGGAGGAGCGGTGGCCCCTGCTGGCGGAGGGCCGCCCGTGCCCTCCCTTGGCGGGGTGGCCGCCCTCGTCGGGCTGCTCGCCCTTCGCGGGGAGCCCACCCTTGGCGGGGTGCCCGTCCTCGTCGGAACATTCTCCCTCGCCGGGGAGTCTACCCTTGGCGGGGAGGGCGGAACCTGTGGCTCGCCGGAGGCAGTCTTCGGGCGCTCCTGCAGCTGCGGCTCCATTTCTGCACAAGACAAACAAGGCCAACAAGACAACAAGATATTAATACAAAGCAAAAACCTCAAGTGCGCCCGACGAGCAAACAGCTCAAGACCAGACTTACGCTGGGGGCTGCGCTGGGGGCTGCTCCTCGGAGCAGCGGTTGGATCCGGCAAGTTCGTCGCCGGCGCGTCCCCTGTCGCCGCGACGGGCGAGTCGTCCTCGACCTCAACCACCGGGACCTTGGCCCTCTTTGCCGTCCGCTGGGCCAGGGTCCTGAAATCAAAGCAAGAACTAGATCAGAATCACGAAGAAAGACCAAGTCAGAATTGAAGAAGCTATAAGTTACAAGTGCTTACTCCTCTTCCTCGTCGTCGTCGCTAAGGGCGGAGAAATCAAACTCCACCTGAGGTGCTCCCGCGCGAGGAGCAGGAGGAGAAGGTTCCCTCAGGCGCTTGGCGGTCCCCGGGGCTGGGGGCTGCGAAGACCCAGCCTCCGCTGACGCCGAGGCCCGAGGAGCAGGCGGAGCGGCAGCTCCGCTCTGGGAGGATCCCCCTCCGCTTGGCGCTGGTGCGCGGGGCGCCTCCGTCGCGGCTTGGCTCGGCCTGGTGGCGCGCGCCGCCCGGCGAGCAGGCTGCTGTCGAGGCGCCTGCGTCCTCGTCGCTGTGGCCGCCTTGCGGAGGCGTCTCCCCGGCGCTTGCTTGGGACTTGCCGGAGGTGAGGAGTTCTCCGACGACGAGGAGACGTCGTCGTCGAGCCCTAGAGATCCGCCGGTGTCTTCATCGGCCTCAACGTCCTCCTCCTCCTCCCCAGCGGGCCCGCTGGGTCCAGCATCCCGCCCGGCGGCTCCGCTCCCTCCGGCACCTCCGCTCCCTCCGGCACCTCCGCTCCCTCCGGCAACCTCGCTTGTCGCGGCCTCGCTCACGACCCCAGGAATCCCGGCGTGCCTCAGGGAAGGAACTCCGGCAAGCTCGTCGGGCGGAAGCTTGAGCAGTCTGCGGATCTCAGCCTCCTCTGCTTGGCACACCTCGTCCGCGGCCTGTGCCTCGTCGACAGTGAATCCGAAGTCTCCTGCTGCTGCAGCTGCGGCGGCTTCTTCCATCCGGGAAGCAATATAGGCTATGTCCCGCTCTGTGGTGGCCCGAGTGAGACCCTTGTTCTCCTCGGTGTTCTTGGGCACCTCGGCCATATTGTCGAAGAAACTCAGAATCGCGTCCGGCGGAGGCTCTATCCAGGTGGGGTCGACGCCGTGAGAGTCACACGCGGGCATTATCGCGCGCAAGGAGTCTCGGGCAGTGCTATTGCACAGCGGCACCACTCCCCGGGGAGATCTAAACCACTCCGGATGGGCCGGGTCATGCTTGAAAAGCTCCCGGACCATCCCCTTCAGCTCCAAAGCCGTGAAGTTGAAGTTCAGTCCCGGGCGCAGCCTCATAATGTCCGCCGCGTTGCCAAATTCCCATGCTGGCCTTTTCCTCTCTTGTAAAGGGCCAATGCGGCGGCGGAGGAAGTCTGCCCCTACCTCTCCGATGGTCAGTTTAGCTACCCGGAGACGAAGTATCCTGATAAGGGCGATGTTGAGCTTGCCGTCCTCCGGGGCCAACTCACTCCAGTCTCTGCCGCGCACTATGGCTGTTGTGCGCGGCGCAGTAAAGGGTTCCGGATGGTCCTCCACTACCCAACACCAGTCTGCACGCCATTCTTCCCACTTGCCGCGGAGCTCTCCTTTCAGATATGAGTCCTTCTTGTTCAATCGGAAGATCCAGGAGATGCCTCCGGAGAGGGGAGCGCCGGCCTCTACTCTAGGCATAAAGAAATGGAGAAATAGCGCTACATTGGGATGGATCCCTACATAGTTTTCGCACAGATGTGCGAAAACCGCCATCGTAAGGATGGCGTTCGGGGTGAAGTCTAGAAGATGGAGGCCGTATGTGTTCATAATGTCACAGAAAAACTCCGAGAACGGAGGACACAAGCCGCAGTGGAAGAAGACAGCGAAGAAGAAATACCCGCCGGGAACTAGATCTTTGGCGACGGCGGGGTAGACTCTGGTCCGGGGATGAGCCTTGGTGTCCTTGGACCAGAAGAGGTAGAACTTGTTCCACAGCTCCCTCACGCTGAGCCTTGGCGCGAAGACCACGTTCCTCTTTCGCAGGAGGGCAAGCTTCGCCGCCTGCTCGGATTTCTCCCTCTTGGCCTTCTCCGCCTTCGCCTTCTCGGTCTTCGGAGCCATGGCGGAGGCGGCGGGGGAAGGGGCGAGGAGCTCGACGGCGTTGCGGATGCGGAAGACGGTGGAGGAGGAGTGGAGGCAGAGAGTAGCGGAGGGGCTCTGGAGGTTGAAGACGCAATGAAGATGGAAGAAGGAAACTGCCCCTGCTTCCTCTGCTTTAAAGGGGGAAGTGGGGGACGCTCCGCATTTCCCATTAAAGAACGAGGCCACGATCTCTCCCACGACGCCGCAATCGACGTGTGCCGTTAGGGAGGGGCGCGGCTGATGCGGAAGGGAATCTACGGCTTGCCGTGGGCCGCGCGCGTGCCCGTGCACTGTTTTGGGCCTGGCCCAACAGCGCTCGGCACCGTGTGTGGCCCAGGCCCGGGGGCTCCTGTCGGTGTACTAAGGTAGGGGTACCTCCGTACCCCAACTTGTGCACGGGCAGTAGCAGCTCCCCGCGGCAGGGTCTACCACGTGCTTGCCGGAAACCTTTCCGGCCCTTATTAAGCCATTCAAAAACAAAGTATACCAGACAGAAGATCAAGACCCCGGCAAGTGGAGCTTGCCGGGAAGGCCGTCCCAGGCTCAAGACTATCGCATTAACGCAAGACCCTGGCAAGAGGAGCTTGCCAGGAAGACCAGAAGACTGCATCTCAGAAGACACGCCTCAGCGCACTCTGCGCCCCGGCGGGGCTCGGGGGGCGACAAGCTCCCGGGCCCGGCAAGATCAAGACCCCGGCAAGGTGCTTGCCGGGGGAAGCCTGCGCTGTGTGCCCGCGCTCCAGCTCATCAACCCACGTGTCGCCCTGGGATCCTTCCAGGGACGCGTGGCGGATGGCTGTGCAGCCTGGGGGACACGGTGGCACGCCACGGTGACGAGGCTACCGTCGTGGCGAACGGAGACGCATGGACGGGTGCTTTTGGGGTCGACGGTGACGGGCATTTAATGCCCTTGTCCCCCACTGTCAAGTTAGGTGATGACCACTGTTCATCCACTGTTCACGCACTATTCCAGCACTGTTACAACTACCACCACAATTACATTTTTGCCCTCCTCTACGTTGACACCTGTCGGTGATCCCTTGGGCTATAAAAGGAGGCCCATGCACAACGTAGAGGGGGTTCGGAACCTAGACAACTCTCTTGCTCGGTGTAGCTAGTTCTTCAAGCTCCCGAGCCCCAGAACTCAATACAATCTAAGCAGGATTAGGGTTTTACGCGTCCGCGCGGCCCGAACCTGGGTAAACTGCCCGCGTGCTCTCCTCGATCCGCTCTTCGTGCTCCCTCCGCTCCCTTACCGCAACGTACAAGGGGCTCCGGTCCCATAGGTGTTCGTGGTGGACAGTTTCCCCCGACAGTCGCGGGAGGTACTTTCATGGAAATCACTTTAGGAGAAGCTACTAAACTCCTAGATAATATAATGGTTAACTATTCTCGATGGCATACTGAAAGATCTTCCACTAGTAAAAAAGTACATGCAATTGAAGAGACTAATGTTTTGAGTGGAAAGATGGATGAACTTATGAAATTATTTTCTAGCAAGGGTGCTAATATTTATCCTAATGATATGCATTTGTCTACTTTGATTGAGAATAATAATTAATCTATGGATGTGAATTTTGTTGGTAGGAACAATTTTGGTAACAACGCATGTAGAGGAAATTTTAATCCTAGGCCTTTTCCTAGTAATTATTCTAATAATCATGGTAATTCCTAAAACAATTCTTATGGAAATTACAATAAGATGCCCTCTGATTTTGAGAATAGTGTTAAAGTATTCATGAGTTCCCAAAAGAATTGTAATGCCATGATCAAATAAAAATTGCTTAAGATTGATGATTTGGCTAGAAGTGTGGATAGGATTTCTCTTGATGTTGATTCTTTGAAGCTTAGATCTATTCTACCTAAGCATGATATCAATGAGTCTCTCAAAGCTATGGGAATTTCCATTGATGAGTGCAAAGAAAGAACTGCTAGGATGCGTGCTAAAAAGAATGGTTCATTAAAACATGTTCTTCTAGTTTCCGTGAAAACAATAATGATGAAGATCTTAAAGTGCTTGATGTGACTCCTATTGAATCTTTGTTTTCCAAAATAAATCTTGATAAAGATGGGAGTGGAGTTGAACCAACTTTAGTAAAAAGTAGTCCCAATAATTCAGAGTTTTTAGATCTTGATGCAAAAAGTGAGAACAGTGAGATTGATGAAGTCAAAACCCTAAGTAGTGATGAACCTACTAGATTGGATCTCAACGAATTTAATTATGATAATTGTTCTTTAATAGATTGTATTTCCTTGTTGCAATCCATGTTTAATTCTTCTCATGCTTATAATCAAAATAAAGCTTTCACTAAACATATCGTTGATGCTATGATGTAATCTTTTAAAGAAAAGCTTGAATTAGAAGTTTCTATTCCTAGAAAAATTTATGATGAGTGGGAACCAACTATTAAGATAAATATTAACGATTATGAATGACATGCTTTGTGTGATTTGGGTGCTAGCGTTTCTACAATTCCAAAAACTTTATGTGATGTGCTAGGTTTCCGTGAGATTGATGAGTGTTCTTCAAATTTGCATCTTGCGGACTCCACTATTAAGAAACCTATGGGAAGGATTAATGATGTTCTTATTATTGCAAATAAGAATTATGTACCCGTAGATTTCATTGTTCTTGATATATATTGCAATCCTACATGTCCTATTATTCTTGGTAGACATTTCCTTAGAATGATTGGTGCAATTATTGATATGAAAGAATGAAACATTAGATTTCAATTTCCATTAAGGAAGGGCATGGAACACTTTCCAAGAAAGAAAATTAAGTTGCGTTATGAACCTATTATGAGAGCTACATATGGTTTGCATACTAAAGATGATAATACCTAGATCTATTTGCGTTTTATGCCTAGCTAAGGGCGTTCAACAATAGCGCTTGTTGGGAGGCAACCCAATTTTATTTTTTGCTTTTTACTTTTTGGTTCTGTTTTTTAAGTTTTACACATTATTACTTCTGTAGTAATTGTGTTTTGGTGTTTTAATTAGTGTTTGAACCAAGTAAGACCTTTGTGATGGCTTACGGTGATCGTTGATTTGATTTTGCTGAAAAACATAAACTTTTGCGTCTAGTGCATAAAATTCAATAATACACAGAACCTCGAAACCTTCTGAAAATTTTACACAACATTGATATACAAATTCCCCACGTCGTCCAATTTATTTAGAATTTTTAGAGTTACAGAAGTATGTGAAGTTTACAGATTGCTACAGACTGTTCTGTCTTTGATAGATTCTGTTTTTTTATGTGTTGTTTGCTTATTTTGATGCATCTATGGCTAGCATCGGGGGGTATGAACCATGGAGAAGTTGGAATATAGTATATATTGCACCAATATGAAATTATAGTAAGATCACAACAGTACATTGGGTGATTATTGATACGTCTCCAACGTATCTATAATTTTTGATTGTTCCATGCTATTATTTATGATGTTTTGGATGTTTAATGGTCTTTGCCATACACTTTTATATTATTTTTGGGACTAACCTACTAACCCAAAGGCCCTGTCCAGATTGCTGTTTTTTGCCTGTTTCAGGGTTTTGCAGAAAAGGAATATCAAACGGAGTCCAAACGGAATGAAACCTTCGGGAGATATATTTTTGGAGAAAATCACGCACGGGAGACTTGAGAACCACGGAGTAGGGTCTACGAGGTGCCCACGAGGGTGCCCCCTCCCTAGGGCGCGCCCCTGCCTCGTGGGTCCCTCATATGGCCCCCGGTGCCCTCCTTCCTCCTATATATACCTATGTACCCCGAAACCATCAAACAAACAAAGAAAACCCTAGTTCCACCGCCGTAACCTTCTATTCCCATGAGATCCCATCTTGGGGCCTGTTTCGGAGCTCCGCCAGAGGGGGGGATCTTCCATGGAGTGCTTCTACATCATCATCATCGCCTCAACATGAGTTGTGAGTAGTTTACCACAGACCTTCGGGTCCATAGCTAGTGTCTAGATGGCTTCTTCTCTCTCTTTGGATCTCAACACAAAGTTCTCATCGGTCTTCGAGGAGATCTATTCAATGTAATCTCTTTTTGCAGTGTGTTTGTCGAGATCTGATGAACTATGGGTTTATGATCAAGATTATCTTTGAGAAATATTTGGTTCTTCTCTGAACTCTTTATGTATGATTATAATATCCTTGCAAGTCTCTTTGAATTATTGGTTTGGTCTGGCCTACTAGATCTATAGTTCTTGGAATGGGAGAAGTGCTTGGCTTTGGGTTCAATCTTGCGGTGTCCTTTCCTAGTGATAGTAGGGGCAGCAAGGCACGTATTGTATTGTTGCCATCGAGGATAAAAAGATGGGGTTTATATCATATTGCTTGAGTTTATCCCTCTACATCATGTCATCTTGCTTAAGGCGTTACTCCGTTCTTATGAACTCAATACACTAGATGCATGCTGGATAGCGGTCGATGTGTGGAGTAATAGTAGTAGATGCAGAATCATTTCGGTCTACTTGTCTCGGACGTGATGCCTATATATAATGATCATGCCTAGATAGTCTCATAATTATTCGCTTTTCTATCAATTGCTCGACAGTAATTTGTTTACCCGCCGTAGAATATCGCTATCATGAGAGAAGCCACTAGAGAACACTATGGCCCCCGGGTCTATTCTCAACATATCAGTCTACGCCTACTTTACCTTTTCCGCTTTTATTTTCTGTTCTTATAATCAAAAATACCAAAAATATCAAACTATCATCTCTATCAGATATCACTTTCGTAAGTGACCGTAAAGGGATTGACAACCCCTTATCGCGTTGGCTGTGAAGTTCTTATTTGTTTGTGCAGGTGCGAGGGACTCGCGCGTGTTCTCCTACTGGCTTGATACCTTGGTTCTCAAAAACTGAGGGAAATACTTACAATACTATGCTGCATCTCCCTTTCCTCTTCGAGGGAATACAACGCAAGCTCGAGAAGTAGCAAGAAGAATTTCTAGCGCCGTTGCCGGGGAGGCTTACGCAAAAGTCATATACCAAGTACCTATCACAAACCCTTATCCTTTGCATTACATTTTTTGCCTCTCGTTTTCCTCTCCCCCACTTCACCCTTGCCGTTTTATATGCCCTTCTTCTGTCGTGTGTTTATCGTTCGCTTGCCCTCATGTCTGAGATGGGGGACGATTTTATCGAGAAGGGTAGTAATGTTGAGGGCAACGTCTATGTTGACCCTCCGGATGAAACTACCACTTTACATATTAAGAAGTTCCGGGTTGGTAGTGGTAATATCATTGGAAAAGGAGTTCTCCAAGGCTTCTTTACTTATGTCGGTGCTTTGCCCACTATGGGTGGCTCTATTCTTCATAGAACTAGTAGCCTTGCGGATGCTGTATCTTTGCTTATAGTTGAAATTGAAAGGCAATTTATCCATATGCATCCCTGTATTCAGAGAATCTTTTTGGAGTTTTCCAATATTGAGCATTCTTCTGTTAAGCGTGCAGCTACTATCTTTTTGCCTCATGAATTTAGATTTATCATGAAAGAGGCCAAAGAAATCTTTGCTCATTACGGGGTAGATGCCGGTCGACCTCCCATAGAAGCTATCTTATTTAATCAAGAAGACATAATGCGGTTGCGATCTCCTGATCATGTTGCTTTTAATGAAAATCTTAGAAAAAAGGTTCCTACCGATGTCTTGGTTGATAGAATTTCTGAGATGAATGATGATTTTTTTTATTCAAAACAATGGTTTAGGCTTCTCCCTTGAGCGAAGGCTTATGACCTTCTGCCAAAAAAACGCCTATAATTATGAATTGGTTGTTCACTACAAAGGGCCAAAAGAGGAACCTATTCCTCCTGAGATTGATGTGGGGGACTTTTGTCCCATTAAATTTAGCCCTTTTGATTACTTTTGCTTGCCACAAAGGAAACTTGCTGCTTAATGTAGGGAATATGAGATGAGTTTCCGCGATATATCGTATCATTATGGCATTCCCTAGATCTATCATGTATTGTGCCTAGCTAGGGGCGTAAAATGATAGCGCTTGTTGGGAGGCAACCCAATTTTATATTTTTTGTTTTTGCTTCTGTTAGGGAATAAATATTGCATCTAGCTTCTGTTTAGATTTGGTTTTGTGTTTTGTTTAGTGTTTGTGCCAAGTAGAACCTTTGCGAAGACTTGTGTGAAGTTTATGTAATCTTGCTGTGAAAAACAGAATCGTTAGCGCTCGCTAGAATGGTCATCAGATTTTACTGGAGCATGCTATTTACTTGATTATTTTTGCAGATGATTAATAGACAAATTCCTCACGTTTACCAATTTAGTTTGTATTTTTTGGAGTTACAGAAGTACGCGAAACATGCAGATTACTATAGATTGTTCTGTTTTTGACAGATTCTATTTTTCGTGTGTTGTTTGCTTATTTCAATGCATCTATGAGTAATATTGGGAAGTATGAACCATAGAGAAGTTGGAATACAGTAGGTTTAACACCAATATAAACAAAGAATGAATTCATTGCAGTACCTTTGAGTAGTGGTTTGCTTTCTTATACTAACGGAGCTCACGAGATTTTTGTCTAAGTTTTGTGTTGTGAAGTTTTCAAGTTTTGAGAATTGCTTTGATGGACTACGGAACAAAGAGTAGCAAGAGCCTAAGCTTGGGGATGCCCAAGGCACCCCAAGTAAAATTCAAGGACAACCAAAAGCCTAAGCTTGGGGATGCCCCGGGAAGGCATCCCCTCTTTCGTCTTCATCTATCGGTAACTATACTCGGAGCTATATTTTTATTCACCACATGATATGTGTTTTACTTGGAGCATGTCTTGTATAATTTGAGTCTTTGCTTGTGAGTTTTCCACAATTATCCTTGCTGGACACCTATTTGAGAGAGTTAAATATGGCCTAGGAATTGTTAGAACACTCTATGTGCTTCACTAATATCTTTTGAGTTGAATAGTTTTTGCTCTAGTGCTTCACTTATATCTTTTAGAGCACGGTGGTGATTATATTTTGAAGAAATTGTTGATCTCTCATGCTTCACTTATATCCATTTGAGAGTCTATTAAAACAGCATGGTAATGTGCTTAGGCTATAAAACTAGTCTTCGCATGATAGACATCCAATATCAATGTAGTAAAAACTTTCACACTTAGTGCATTGAATATGATGAGAAGT
Source organism: Secale cereale (assembly GCA_902687465.1). NCBI lineage: Eukaryota > Viridiplantae > Streptophyta > Magnoliopsida > Poales > Poaceae > Secale > Secale cereale. The sequence goes on from LR738710.1 coordinate 114,098,333, forward strand.
TGGATGCTTGATAATTGTTTTGAGATATGAGGATAGTGATATTAGAGCCATCCTAGTGGAGTTATTATGAAATTTAGAAATGCTTGTGTTAAGGTTAGTGATTCCCGTAGCATGCACATATGGTGAACCGCTATGTGACGAAGTTAGAGCATGAGGTATTTGTAAAGTGTTGACCTTTGTGTGCAGGTCGGGGGCGCGCGATGATTTACTCCTACCAACCTCCCCCCTAGGAGCATGCGTTGATTGCTTTTTTTATGACTCGTAGATGTTTGCAATAAGTATATGAGTTCTTTATGACTAATGTTGAGTCCATGGATTATACGCACTCTCAACCTTCCACCATTGCTAGCCTCTCTTGTACCGCGCAACTTTCGCCGGTACCATACACCCAGTATTTATCCTTCCTAAAAATAGCCACCATATATATTCCTCAAAACAGCCACCATACCTACCTATCATGGCATTTCCATAGCCATTCCGAGATATATTGCCATGCAACTTTCCACCGTTCCGTTCATATGACACGCATCATATTGTCATATTGCCATGCATGATCATGTAGTTGACATCGTATTTGTGGCAAAGCCACCATGCATAATTTTCATACATGTCACTCTTGATTCATTGCACATCCCGGTACACCGCCGGAGGCATTCATATAGGTCATACTTTGTTCTAGTATTGAGTTGTAATTCAATGAAAGTGTGATGATCATCATTATTAGAGCATTGTCCCATGTGAAGAAAGGCTAAATCAATAAAGCCCCTCCACACACAAAAAAGAAAAGAAAGGAAAAAAGAAGGGCCCAAAAAAAAGAAAAAGAAAAAGGGACAATTGCTACTATCTTTTTCCACACTTGTGCTTCAAAGTAGCACCATGTTCTTCATGATAGAGAGTCTCATGTTTAGTCACTTTCATATACTAGTGGGAATTTTCGTTATAGACCTTGGCTTGTATATTCCAACGATGAGCTTCCTCAAATGCCCTAGGTGTTCGTGAGCAAGAAAGTTGGATGCACACCCACTAGTTTCTTTTGTTGAGCTTTCATACATATTTAGCTCTAGAGCATCCGTTGCATGGCAATCCCTACTCACTCACATTGATATCTATTGATGGGCATCTCCATAGCTCGTTGATACGCCTAGTTGATGTGAGACTATCTCCCTCCTTTTTGTCTTCTCCACAACCACCACTCTATTCCATCCATAGTGCTATGTCCATGGCTCACGCTCATGTATTGCGTGAAAGTTGAAAGGTTTGAAAGAATAGAGTATGAAAACAAGTGCTTGGCTGAAATCGGGGTTGTCCATGATATGAATATTTTGTGTGATAAAGAGGGAGCATAGCCAGACTATATGATTTTGTAGGGATAACTTTCTTTAGCCATAGTATTTTGAGAAGACATGATTGCTTTGTTAGTATGCTTCAAGTATTATTATTTCTTATGTCAATATAGACTTTTGTCTTGAATCTTTCAAATCTGAACATTCATGCCACAATTAAGATTATTACATTGAAAAACTATGTTGGTTAGCATTCCACGTCAAAAATTCTGTTTTTATCATTTACCTACTCTAGGACGAGCAGGAATTAAGCTTGGGGATGCTTGATACGTCTCCAACGTATCTATAATTTTTTATTGTTCCATGCTATTATTCATGATGTTTTGGATGTTTAATGGGCTTTGTAATACACTTTTATATTATTTTTGGGACTAACCTACTAACCCAAAGGCCCAGTCCAGATTGTTGTTTTTGGCCTGTTTCAGGGTTTTGCGGAAAAGGAATATCAAACGGAGTCCAAACGGAATGAAACCTTTGGGAGAGATATTTTTGGAGAAAATCACGCAGGGAGACTTGAGAACCACGAAGTAGGGTCTACGAGGTGCCCACGAGGGTGGGGGGCGCTCCCCCCTAGGGCGCGCCCCCTGCCTCGTGGGTCCCTCGTATGGCCCCCGGTGTCCTCCTTCCTCCTATTTATACCTACGTATCCTGAAACCATCGGACGAATAGAGAAAACCCTAGTTCCACCGCTGTAACCTTCTGTTCCCGTGATATCCCATCTTGGGGCCTGTTCCGGAGCTCCGCCGGAGGGGGGATCTTCCACGGAGTGCTTCCACATCATCATCATCGCCTCACCATGAGTTGTGAGTAGTTTACCATAGACCTTCGGGTCCATAGCTAGTACCTAGATGGCTTCTTCTCTCTCTTTGGATCTCAATACAAAGTTCTCCTCAGTCTTCGAGGAGATCTATTCGATGTAATCTCTTTTTGCGGTGTGTTTGTCGAGATACGATGAACTGTGGGTTTATGATCAAGATTATCTTTGACAAATATTTGGTTCTTCTCTGAACTCTTTATGTATGATTATAATATCCTTGCAAGTCTCTTCGAATTATTGGTTTGGTCTGGCCTACTAGATCTATAGTTCTTGCAATGGGAGAAGTGCTTGGCTTTGGGTTCAATCTTGCGGTGTCCTTTCCCAGTGACAGTAGGGGCAGCAAGGCACGTATTGTATTGTTGCCATCGAGGATAAAAAGATGGGGTTTATATCATATTGCTTGATTTTATCCCTCTACATCATGTCATCTTGCTTAAGGCGTTACTCTGTTCTTATGAACTCAATACACTAGATGCATGCTGGATAGCGGTCGATGTGTGGAGTAATAGTAGTAGATGCAGAATCGTCTCGGTCTACTTGTCTCGGACGTGATGCCTATATATAATGATCATTCCTAGATAGTCTCATAATTATTCGCTTTTCTGTCAATTGCTCGACAGTAATTTGTTTACCCGTCGTAGAATATCGCTATCATGAGAGAAGCCACTAGAGAACACTATGGCCCTCGGGTCTATTCTCAACATATCAATCTACACCTACTTTACTTTCTCCACTTTTACTTTCTGTTCTTATAATAAAAAATACCAAAAATATCAAACTATCATCTCTATCAGATCTCACTTTCGTAAGTGACCGTAAAGGGATTGACAACCCCTTATCGCGTTGGCTGCGAAGTTCTTATTTGTTTGTGCAGGTGCGAGGGACTCGCGCGTGGTCTCCTACTAGATTGATACCTTGATTCTCAAAAACTGAGGGAAATACTTACTCTACTGTGCTGCATCTCCCTTTCCTCTTCGAGGGAATACAACGCAAGCTCGAGAAGTAGCAGTTATTTGCTTTGTTTTACTAACGAAGCTCGCGAGATTTTTTATTGAGTTTTGTGTTGTGAAGTTTTCAAGTTTTGGGTAAGGATTTGATGGACTATGGAATAAAGAGTGGAAAAAGCCTAAGCTTGGGGATGCCCAAGGCAACCCAGGTGAAATTAAAGGAAGGTCACGAGCCTAAGCTTGGGGATGGCCCGGGAAGGCATCCCCTCTTTCGTCTTCATCCATCGGTAACTTTACTTGAGGCTATATTTTTATTCACTACATGATATGTGTTTTGCTTGGAGCGTCTTGTATGATATGAGTCTTTGCTTTTTAGTTTGTCACAATCATCCTTGCTGTACACACGTTTTGAGATGGACACGCTTCAATCGTGATTTATTAGAATACTCTATGTGCTTCACTTATATCTTTTGAGCTAGGCAATTTCGCTCCAGTGCTTCACTTATATCTTTTTAGAGCGCAACAGTGGTTTTATTTTATAGAAATTGTTGAACTCTCTTGCTTCACTTATATTATTCTGAGAGTTCTTAAGAACAACATGGTAATTTTCTTGGGTTATGAAATTAGTCCTAATATGATAAACATCCAAAGGAGAGCTGAGGCGAAGAGAGAGCACTGCTAGAACATCAAGCAATGCAGCTAAGTGAACCCCCAACACCCTCCGTTGCCGCAACGACAACTTTGCATGATGATGCGCCACACCCTCAAAGCTCGGGGATGCTACAAAACCCGGCTCGTGTGCCTAAGAAAGGGCGACCAAGTGAAAGAGAGAAGAGAAAGAAGACGCTAGTAGAGCAGTGAGATGATGAGCAAAAGAAGAAGGTGAAACAAGAAGAGAAGCAATGGCAAAAGGGAAGCCGAGAGCTGCAAGGAAGACTGTTCGGCGCAAGTACTTCCACGAAGAAGGACACAATATGCAGACATGTGGACCCTTGAAAGTTGCAACGGAGGCAGGAGCACCACCTAAATGCCAGTTCTGCTCTAAGGTGGGACATGTTGTCGCAGCTTGTGTGTACTTGAGAGCCATGATACCAATGATGCAAAAAAATCCCAAGCAACGCAACTCAAGCTCTAGAATGAAAGAAAAGGGGGAAAGTTCTTGCTCATAAGCAAGATGTTTTGCATTTTATTTTTCATCCTCCCTTCATGTGTTTGAGCTACATTTTACAACTTATTTTTTGCAAACTTGATGATTCATTTAAGCTCTAATTCAATTTGCAACCCGTGTTATGCAAAAACAGAAAACAAGAGAGCTCGGATTGTTAGGTTCTCCATGTATTTTTCCTGGATTTGAAACTTTCAAGCTCATTATTTCTCTATATATAGTGCAATAATTTGTCTTCTGGAAAACATGAACAAATATGTAGAGCGCAGTTTCTCTATATACAGTGCAATAATTTCTCTATCCAAATGGTTCTAGTACTGCTAAAAACCGAATTGGAAAGAAGGAGCTTTGTGTTGTGAGATTGCTCTAGGGGCACGTACATGAATGTATCATGTATTCATGTTGCGGCAGCATCATGTTTCCGGCGCGCAAAAAACTACTATATGGAGGAATGATGGTTATGTAGATGCATGATGGTTTCAGTGTGCATTCTTACAGCAACTTGTTTTCAAGTGCACAAAAAATATCATGTTACAAGGACATGGTGGTTGTAGCAGGTTTCACTATTGAAAATGTATACCAGTGAGCAAAGAAACAAACTTGTCGGGGGAAACTGTCCTCCCACGAGCACCTATGGGACCGGAGCCCCTTCTACGTTGCGGTAAGGGAGCGGAGGGAGCACGGAGAGCAGATCGAGGGGCACACGCGGGCAGTTTACCCAGGTTCGGGCCGCGCGGATGCGTAAAACCCTACTCCTGCCTTGGTTGTATTGAGCTCGGGAGCTTGGAGAGCTACAGTACTAGCTACACCGAGCAAGAGAGTTGCTTAGGTTTCGAACCCTTTCTACGTTGTGCATGGGCCTCCTTTTATAGCTCAAGGGGTCACCGACAGGTGTCAATGTAGAGGAGGGCAAAAATGTAACTTTGGTGGTAGTTGTAACAGTGCGGGAATAGTGCGTGAACAGTGGATGAATAGTGGTCTTCACCTACTTTGACAGTGGGGGACAAGGGCATTGAATGCCCGTCACCGTCGACCCCAAAAGTGTCCGTCCATGCTTCTCCATTCGACACGGCGGTAGCCTCGTCATCGTGGATTGCCACCGTGCGCCCCAGGCTGCACAACCATCCGCCACGCGTCCCTGGAAGGGCCCCAGGGCGACGCGTGGGCAGATGAGCTGGAGCGCGGGCACACAGCGTAAGTCTCCCCCGGCAAGCACCTTGCTGGGGCTATGATCTTGCCGGGCCCGGAAGCTTGTCGCTCCCCGGGCCCTGCCGGGGCGCATGATGCGCCGAGGCATCTCTTCAAGTGCGTATTCTTTGGTCTTCCTGGCAAGCTCCTCTTGCCAGGGCCTTGTGCTGGAGTGATGGTCTCGAGCCTGGCACGGCCTTCCCGGCAAGCTCCTCTTGCCGGGGCCTTGATCTTCTGACTTGTATACTTTGTTCTTGAATGGTTTTATAGGGACCAGAAAGGTTTCCGGCGAGCACGTGGTAAACCCTGCCACGGGAAGCTGCTACTGCCCGTGCACAAGTTGGGGTACTAAGGTACCCCTACCTTAGTACACCGACAGGAGCCCCCGGGCCTGGGCCACACACGATGCCGAGCGCTGTTGGGCCAGGCCCAAAACAGTGCACGGGCACGCGCGGCCCACGGCAAGCCGTATCCCCTTCCGCATCCGCCGCGCCCCTCCCTAACGGCACGCGTCGATTGCGGCGTCGTGGGAGAGATCGTGGCCTGTTGTTTAATGGGAAATGCAGAGCGTCCCCCACTTCCCCCTTAAAAGCAGAGGAAGCAGGGGCAATTTCTCTCCTTCGTCTTCATTGCGTCTTAACTCTCCAGAAACCCCCGCTGCTCCTTGCCTCCACCCCTCCTCCGCCGTCTTCCGCATCCGCGGCGCCGTCGAGCTCCTCGCTTCTTCCCTCGCCGCCTCCGCCATGGCTCCGAAGAGCGAGAAGGCGAAAGCGGACAAGGCCAAGAAGGAGAAATCCGAGCAGGCGGCGAAGCTGGCCGCCCTGCGGAAGAGGAATGTGGTCTTCGCGCCGAGGCTTGGCGCGAAGGAGCTGCAGAACAAGTACTATCTATTCTGGTCCGGGGAGACCAAAGCCCATCCCCGCACCAGAGCCTTCCCCGCCGTCGCCAAAGACATGTTCCCCGGCGGGTATTTCTTCTTTGCTGCTTTCTTCCACTGTGGATTGTGCCCTCCGTACTCGGAGTTCTTTTGTGACACTATGAACACATACAACCTCCACCTCCTAGATTTCACTCCCAACGCCGTCCTTACGATGGACGTTTTTGCACATCTGTGCGAAAACTATGTTGGGATCCATCCAAACATAGCACTTTTCCGCCATTTCTTTATGCCTAGAGTAGAGGCTGGCGCTCCCCTCTCCGGCGGCATCTCCTGGATCTTCCGGTTGAATAAGAAGGATTCATACCTGAAGGGAGAACTCCACGGCAAGTGGGAGGAATGGCATGCAGATTGGTGCTGGGTAGTGGAGGATAAGTCGGAGCCCTTCACTGCGCCGCGCACAACAGCCATAGTGCGCGGCAGGAATTGGAGCGAATTAGCCCTGGAGGACAACAAGCTCAGTATTGCCCTCGTCAGGATTATCCGTCTCCGGGTAGCTAATCTGACCATCGGAGAGGTTGGGGCAGATTTCCTCCGCCGCCGCATCGCCCCTCTACAAGAAAGGAAGAGGGCCGCTTGGGAATTCGGCAATGCGGCGGATATTATGAGGCTGCGCCCAGGATTGAACTTCAATTTCACTGCTCTGGAGCTGAAAGGAATGGTCCGAGAGCTCTTCAAGCATGACCCGGCCCATCCGGAGTGGTTCAGACCGGCCAAGGGAGTAGTGCCACTGTGCAACAGCACCGCCTGCGATTCCTTGCGCGCGATGATGCCGGAGTGCGACTCTTATGGCATCGTCCCCACTTGGATCGAGCCTCCGCCGGATACAGTGCTGAGCTTCTTCGACAACTTAGTTGAGACGCCCAAGAACTCCGAGGAGAACAGGGGCCTCACCCGGGTCACTACGGCTCGGGACATAGCTTATATTGCTTCCAGGATGGAAGAGGCCGCCGCAGCTGTGGCGGCAGGTGACTTTGGATACACGGTGGACGATGCAGAGGCCGCGGACGCGGTATGCCAAGCAGAGGAGGCAGAAATCCGCAGGCTGCTCAAGCTTCCGCCCGAGGAGTTTAGCGGGGTGCCTTCCCTGAGGCTTGCCGGGATACACGGGGTCGCCGCGGTGAGTGAGGCCGCCGCAGGGAGCGAGGTTGCCGGAGGAAGCGGGGCCGCCGAAGGGAGCGGGACCGCAGGACAAGATGCTGAACCCAGCGGGCCTGCCGGGGAGGAGGAGGAGGACGTCGAGGCCGATGAAGACATCGGTGGATCTCTGGGACTTGACGACGACGCCTCCTCGTCCTCAGAGAACTCCCCGCCTCCGGCAAGTCCTACGCACCCACCGAGGAAGCGCCTCCGCAAGGTGGCCACGGCGACGAGGCCACAGGCGCCCAGACAGCAGCCTGCGCGCCGGGCGACGCGCGCCACCAAGGCGAGCCAAGCCGCGACGGAGGCGCCACGCGCACTAGCGCCAAGCGGAGGGGGATCCTCCCGGAGCGGAATGGCCGCTCCTCCTGCTCCTCGGGCCTCGGCGGCGACGGAGGCTGGGTCTTCGCAGCCCACAGCCCCGGAGACCGCCAAGCGCCCGAGGGAGCCTTCTCCTCCCGCTCCTCGCGCGGGAGCATCTCAGGTGGAGTTTGACTTCTCCGCCCTCAGCTCCGATGACGACGAGGAAGAGGAGTAAGTACTTGCAACTTGTAACTCCTTCAATTTGTCTTGATATTCCTTGATGATTCTGATCTTGTTCTTGCTTTGCTTTCAGGTCCCTGGCCCAGCGGATGGCGAAGAGGGCCAAGATCCCCGTGGTTGAGGTCGAAGACGACTCGCCCGCCGCGGCGACCGGAGACGCGCCAGCGGCAAGCTTGCCGGATCAACCTGCTGCTCCGAGGAGCAGCCCCCAGCGCAGCCCCCAGCGTAAGTCTGGCATTTATTTTTCTGTTTGGCGAGCGCGCTTGAGGTTGTTATCTGTATCGATATTTTATTGTCTTGTTTGTCTTGTGCAGAAGTGGAGCCGCAGCCGCAGGAGCGCTCGGAGACTGCCCCCGACGAGCCACCTGCTCCACCCTCCCCGCCAAGGGTGAACTCCCCGGCGAGGGAGAGCGCTCCACCAAGGACGGGCACCCCGCCAAGGGCGGGCTCCCCGTCAAGGGTGAGCAGCCCGACAAGGGTGACCACCCCGCCAAGGGAGGGCGCGGGCGGCCCTCCGCCAGCAGGGGCCACCGCTCCACTGCCAAGGGAGAACTCCCCGGCGACGGAGCCTGTCGTTGAAGAAGTCCGCGAAGGTGAGTCCCGCAACTTCATCTTATTGAACTTGTCTTTTTGGATATTTGCTTGATATTTTCTCTCATTCTTCTTCTGCTAGATCCTCCTGCCCCGGAGCGGATGGAAACAGAGGTCACCGCTGAGGAGGAGGTGCGCGGCGACGGCGGCAACGCCAGTGCCGCTGAGGGCATGGCTGGAGCCGACGAGCCTGCCGCTGAAGAGACCGCCCCGACCGCAGACGCCGCGGCTGGGGAGGGGGACGGCGACCACACTGCTGGCCCGGAGGCAGCAGGAGCGTCAAGCGCTGCACCGGCCGCCGACCCCTCCGCCACCACGGAGCGGTCGGGCGTCTATCTTGAGGCTCCCAACGGGGTCTTCATACAAGTCCCGTGGGCGTCCTCGTCACGAGCCCCCGTGGAGGGAGAGACCTACGATGGAGAGGTCCTCGCCTCCGCGGGGTTGAAGGTTGTTGAAGCGCTTGGCGGGAGCGACGAGCCCGAAGAGGAGAAGCTACTTCGCCGGCTCCTGGCCCTTTACCGGGCCAAGCAGGCGAAACTGGAGTCCTGGGAAGCTCTCACCGCCAAGGCTGGAGCTGACTTGGAGAAGCGCGCCGCGGAGCTCCGCGCCGCCAACCAGGCAGCCCTCCGCAACTTGGCGGAGGAGCGTGAAGGGCTTGCCGAGGAGCAGCAATCCTTCCTCCTGGAGAAGGCTGAGGCGGAGGAGCGGCAGCGGCTGGCCGCCGAGGAGTTGTCTCGGCGGGAAGGGGCGCTCAACCAGCGGAAGGTTGAGCTCGACGCCCATAACGACGAACTCACTGCCCGGGAGCAGGTCCTTGGCGGGGCCCTGAAGGAGGCAAAGGATGCCGCAGCTACCGCGGAAACCGCCAAGAGGGACCTGGAGCTCAAGGTGGATCAGCTGGAGCGGTACCTTAAAGCAAGTGAGGACAGAGTCACCGCGCTCAACATGGAGCGGGAGAAAGATGCCCACACCAACTCCGACTTGCAGGTACGACTCTCCAAGAAGGGCGATGAGCTCACTGCCGCCAAAGATTCAATTGCTGACTTGGAGTTGAAGGTCTCCACTTTGACTGATTCGCTCGACGCCGCCCGGGATCGCGAGACGAAGCTGAAGGACGAGCTCCGCAAGGAAAAAGGCCTGGTGGAGAGCGCCGCCGTCTCAGCGAACAACTTCAGCCAGGCGGTAGAGCAATGGACTGACGATCTGGTCACCTCCGCTGCCAACATCGACAAGGAGATGATGGCGCTGAGGGCGGAGCACCTCGTGTACTCTCCCGACGAGGACCTCCCCCACAGCGCCAAGCTAAGTCTCTTCTTCAGGGGAATCGCGCCGGCGCTTGCACGGCTGTGGGAGAAGCTCCCCGCGCAGCTGGCCGACGAGTCGCGTCAGCTCTGCGCGGGCACCTTGGAGCGCGTCTTGACGAAGATCGTCTACCGCAACCCTGGCATCAACCTTGTGAACGTTCTCCGCAGCTTGCCGGACGATGCAGATCTGGAGGCGTTGAAGGCGCAGGTCGCCCACATCGTCGCCAAGGCGAATAAGATCTCAAGGCGTGAAGGCGACCGCGTAGACTAGGCTCCTTTCATTCTGTTTCCTTTGCCGCTGCAAAGTGTGTTATGATCATGAATCAATTAGTTATTGCGACAAGTTATCTCTGTAATATATTATCTTATTTTTGATCAATCAATGCGCTGTTATCTCCCTTGCTTTTGGTCCTCCACTTTGTATGCTTTTTGCCCTACGCTTTCAGGGGACTTGCCGGCAAGGGGCCCTTGCCGCGAGCGCTGAGTGCTGGACTCTTAGCAGCCTGCTAGCAAAGGTCTTACCGGCAAGTAACCTTGCCGCAGCTAGTCGCAGCGCACTTAGCTTGCTGAGCGAACTCGAAAACGAAGTAAGGGCGCGACACTTGTCGCAGCTCACTTAAGTCGTTGAGCGTGCTCGAAAACAAGGTAAGGGTGCGGCTAGTCACGGGTAGGTTCCTCCGCGCACAGGTTTTCCATACAAAGTGTGGTTGTTCAAGGAAGATAACTAAAATTTAAAAATTTGAACTGCTCAAATTCTGGTAACTTAGCTTTCATATATTGCTTGTTCCCCGACAAGGCTTCTCTTTCTTGAACAGCACTTGGCTCATCCTCCACCCCCTTCCCCCCGGCAAACTTGTGCGCGAGGAATATTCCTTCTGCTTAAGAGGGAAAGAAAAAGAGGAGGGAAAAAAAGTATATAGCCTCACGGCTTGCTAGTGCTTACCGGGGATGTGCGTTGCACATGGTGCCAAACAATGCATGCAAATAACAAAGAAAAGCATGCAAATGGCAAATGGCGCGAAGCATAAAAACTTTACTGATGCACGGGATCTGCGCCCGGCTTTGTACAAAGGTTTACATGCAACAGCGGCAAGACTTGTACAAAAGGTGGTTGCCGGAGCGGATCACGGCAACCGCGCCTTATGGGTGAAACTTGCGAAGATGCTCTATGTTCTAGGAGTTGCTCACCGGTAAGCCTTCTTCGGTCTCAAGGCGGACAGCGCCGGGCCTTGTGACTTGTCTCACCCGATAAGGGCCTTCCCACTTCGGCGTCAACTTGTTGGAATTCTTGGCGGACTGAACACGCCGAAGAACAAGGTCACCTTCCTCGAGACTCCTGGCCTTGACCTTGCGGCTATGGTAGCGACGCAAGGCTTGCTGGTATCGAGCAGCTCGTACAGCAGCCTGGAGACGTTCCTCCTCAAGGAGCAATGCATCATCTTGTCGCAGTTGCTCTTGCTCGAGCTCATCATAAGCGAGCACTCGAGGAGATCCGTATACGAGTTCCGTGGGGAGAACTGCCTCTGCTCCATAGACAAGAGCAAAGGGTGTCTGTCCGGTGGCTCGACTTGGTGTCGTCCTGATTGACCAAAGAGCCGCCGGCAACTCTTCTATCCAGTTTCTTCCGCACTTGCGCAGCCTGTCAAAGGTTCTGGTCTTGAGTCCGCGCAGCACTTCAGCATTGGCCCTCTCCGCTTCACCATTTCTCCTCGGGTGAGCAACAGAAGCGAAGCAGACCTTAGCGCCAAGGTCCTGGACGTACTGCATGAAGGTGCGACTTGTAAATTGTGTACCGTTGTCGGTGATGATCCTGTTAGGGATTCCGAAACGGCAAACAATTGACCTGAAGAACCTGACTGCTGACTGTGCTGTCACCTTTCTCACCGGTTCCACTTCTGGCCACTTTGTGAACTTGTCGATCGCAACGTACAAGTACTCAAAGCCCCCGACAGCACGGGGGAAAGGGCCGAGGATATCGAGCCCCCAGACCGAGAAGGGCCAGGACAAAGGGATCGTCTGGAGAGCTTGAGCTGGCTGGTGAATTTGCTTGGCATGGAACTGGCACGCTTCACACTTGGTTACTTGTGCAGTTGCATCTTGGAGGGCTTCTGGCCAGAAGAACCCTTGCCGGAACGCCTTCCCGGCAAGTGCCCTTGCGCCAATGTGGTGGCCACATATGCCTCCATGTATCTCTGCCAACAGCTTCTGTCCATCTTCTCTGGAAATACACTTCAACCTGACACCATTGAGTCTTCTTCTGTATAGTTCATTGTCAACGAACTGGTACATACTCGATTGCCTGGTTATCTTCTCTATCTCTTCTAGGTCGTCGGGAAGTTCTCCAGTTTGCAGAACACGAATGATCTGCTGTGCCCATGCTGGAGCCCGAGGCTCAACAGCAAGGACTAAAGGCATGAGGGCTGCTGCGGGAACCTCAGCTTCTACGGCAAGAACCTGCGGTTCTGACGGAGCTGATGGTCCCCCGGCAAGCCTGCCGGGGCAAGGCTTGTCGGGAACACTTGCTTCAACTGTACAGATCCTCGGATCCGCAGAAGCAAACTGTTCCTCAGCATTTTGGTTGTTGATCTTGGGGACCTTGGCGGCGGCTTCTGGAAGATCCGCCGGCAAGTAGTCGCCGGAGACCAACTTTCTCTTCTTACTTTGCCCAACTGATGGTGTAATGGATGGCTGAGTTAGCTTGAGTAGGAAGGTCCCTGGTTCCACAGGTAACTTCATCGCAGCACACTTTGAAAGGCCATCTGCAATATCATTCTGAGCTCTTGGAACATGCTCCATTTGCAGGCCCTCAAAGTGTTCTTCAAGCTTCCTCACTTCATCAACATAAGCTTCCATCAAAGGGCTCTGGTAACTCTTGTTCACTTGTCGGACCACCAACTGAGAATCTCCCCGCACAACCAACTTCTTGATCCCAAGTTCGGCCGCAATTCTGAGGCCGGCAAGCAAGCCTTCATACTCAGCAGTATTGTTTGTCGCCTGCTCCTTGGGAAAGTGCATCTGGACAACGTACTTGAGGTGCTCTCCGGTGGGCGCTATGAGTACCACGCCGGCACCGGCGCCTTGCAGCGAGAAGGCACCATCAAAGTACATTACCCATTCACTGCTCGCTTCTTGTACGGGCACACTTGTCTCTGGAACTTCTTCATCTGGCGTTGGGGTCCATTCAGCTATGAATTCTGCCAAAGCTCTGCTCTGTATGGTTGAAGTACTCTCAAACTTCAGACCAAAGCTTGACAGCTCCAATGCCCACTCGACGATCCTGCCTGTTGCTTCTGGATTCTGCAATATCCTCTTCAACGGAAAGCGAGTGACCACTGTTATCTCGTGTGCTTGGAAGTACTGGCGCAGCTTTCTCGAGGCCATGAGGAGGCCGAAAAGCAACTTCTGCACCCCAGAGTATCTTGATCTAGCCCCCTGCAGAAGGGAACTCACAAAATACACTGGACGTTGTACCATCTTCCTTCGCACTTCTCCTTGTTCCTGCGCAGCCATGTCCTTGTCGGGGCCAGAGCTTGTCGGGGAAGCCCCCTGCTTGTCGTTGGATTCGCTTGGCGGTGGTGTAGATTCCTCATCCGCCTCCCTCTCCACTACTAACGCAGCACTAACCACTTGATTGGTTGCTGCTAGGTACAGCAGCAACTTCTCTTGTGGCCTAGGTGCGACAAGTATTGGAGTGGAAGATAGGTATCCTTTCAAGTCTTGCAGCGCTGCCTCCGCTTCCGGAGTCCACTTCATGGGACCTGCCTTCTTCAAGATTTTGAAAAAAAGGCAGGGCGCGTTCTGCAGACTTTGAAATGAACCTACTGCGGGCAGCCACACAACCAGCAAGTCTCCTTACGTCCTTGACGCGCTTCGGGGCTTCGATCTATTCGATGGCTTTTATCTTGTCGGGATTGGCCTCAATCCCCCTCTGGGACACAAAGAACCCGAGAAGCTTGCCGGAGGGGACTCCAAAGACGCACTTCTCGGGGTTCACCTTGAGCTGGATCTTGCGCAGATTCTCAAATGTCTCTTCCAAATCTTGGATCAGGGTCTCTTTGCTCTTGCTCTTGACCACTATGTCATCCATGTAAGCTTCCACATTTCTGTGAATCTGTGGCTCAAAAGCAGTGTGCACCACCCTTGCAAATGTCGAGCCTGCATTCTTCAATCCAAAGGGCATGCGTATGAAGCAATATGTGCCGCATGGAGTAATGAATGCAGTCTTCTCTTCATCTTCCTTGGCCATGAAAATCTGGTGGTATCCTGAATATGCATCAAGGAAGGAAAGCAGCTCGCATCCGGCGGTGGAGTCAACAATCTGGTCAATACGCGGCAAGGGAAATGGATCCTTGGGACATGCTTTATTCACATCGGTGAAGTCTATACAAAGTCTCCACTTCCCATTGGTCTTGCGTACGACAACTGGATTGGCCAACCACGTGGGATGGATCACACCTCTAACCAGGCCTGCTACTTCTAGCTTCTTTATCTCTTCTGCGATGAACTCTTGGCGCTCCACGGCTTGCTTCCTGACCTTCTGCTTGACGGGCCGCGCATGAGGACAAACAATAAGCTTGTGCTCAATTACCTTCCTGGGAACGCCGGGGATGTCAGATGGTTGCCACGCAAACACATCGACATTCGCCCGTAGGAAGGCAACGAGCGCGCTTTCCTATTTGTTGTCGAGCGTAGCACTGATGGTGAAGGTACCACCAGTGCCGTCCTCCTTGGCGGACACTTTATTGGTTGCCGGTGGAGCGGCCATCCCCTTCTTGCACTTGCCGGTGGAGCTCGATGGTGCGTCCTCGACGGCAGCGCAGCACTCCGAAGAGGTGTGTTTGCCGGAGTGGGCCCCAGAGCACTTGCCGGACTTGGTCTTGGTCTTCTTCCCCCCGGGAGCTTCAGCGGCAAGTGTGTTGCTTTCTGCCGCGGCTGCTGCATCCCGGTATATCTTGTCGGCGCAGATAAGCGCGTCCTTCTTGTCGCCAGGGACAGAGATGACGCTTATCGGCCCCGGCATCTTGAGTACATTGTAGGCATAATGGGAAGCTGCCATGAACTTTGCGAGGGCAGGACGTCCAAGTATCCCATTGTATGGCAATGGGATATCGGCCACGTCGAAGGTTATCCTCTCCGTCCTGAAGTTGAGTTCCCCGCCAAAGGTCACTGGCAGTGTAATCTTGCCCTTCGGCTTGCTCCTTCCCGGGTTTATTCCTTGGAACTACCCGGTTTCTTCGAGCTCGCCGTCTGGGATCTGGAGTTTCTTGATCACAGCTGAGGAGATCAAGTTCAGGCCGGCCCCGCCGTCAACCAACATTTTGGTGACCTTGAGGTTGCGGATAGTTGGTGAGACCAACATCGGCAAGCACCCGATCGCCGTTGTGCGGTCAGGGTGATCCTCAAGATCAAAAATGATGGGCGTGCTGGACCACTTCAGCAGCCTGCGTGACTCAACGGGCGGCTCAGCTGCGTTCACTTCCCGCACCCACTGCTTGAGTTGGCGGTGGGAAGTATGCAGAGAGGCGCCCCCGTCGACACACAGAACTTCTGTGGCCTTCTGGAACTCCTGCTCGCTGTTATCTCCTTCCTCCATGTCGTCGTCATCGTCTTCTTCCTCGTCCTTGTCGCGGCCCCGGGAAGGTCGATCACCTTGCCGCTGCTTGGCCTTGCCGCGGCGCCCTCCCCGGCCATTGAACGGCCGCTTCTTGCTTGGCTCTCCCCCGCCACCTTGGGCCTTCTCCTTGTCGTGACGCTCGTATTCAGCTTTCTGCTGTTCTACGAGGTACTCGACTCGTTTGCAGTTCGAAAGGTCGTGGCCCTTGGTGCGGTGGATCTTGCAGTATTGCTTGTCGGAGCCGTCCTGCTTGTCGGCTGCCGCTACAGGGGCAGGCTCCTTGCCGGAACCGCCAGCCTATGCCTTCTTGGCGGGAGCCTCCTTGCCGGACTGCTCGACGACCAGCACTTCTTTGCTCTTCTTTCTTCTGTTGTTCCGCCGCCGGCTCTTCTTTGCCGGGGCGGCACCCTCGCTGTCGCTTCCTCCTGCGCCAGTATCCTCTCCGGGGAGTCTCCTCCCCTCTTCGGCGCGCGCGCACTTGTCAGCCAGAGCGTAGAGCTCGCTGACATCCCGGATCTTGGTCATGGCCATCTCTTCCCTCATGCGGCGGTTACGCACGTTCTGGTGGAACGCGCTGATAACCGCAGCGGGGTGGACGTCAGGAATGTTGTGTTGCACGCGGCTGAACCTCTGGATGTACTTGCGCAGGGATTCTCCTTCCTTCTGGGCCAAGATGTGGAGATCGCTCTCCTGGCCATGGGGTTTGTGGCCGCCCGTGAAGGCGCCAACAAATTGGTGGCACAGATCTGCCCACGAAGAAATGGAGCCTTCCGGCAAGTGCATAAGCCAAGAACGGACGTTTGGCTTAAGCACTAGCGGGAAGTAGTTGGCGAGTATCTTCTCGTCGCGTCCCCCGACAGCCTGCACCGCGATGGTGTAGATGCTGAGGAACTCCGGGGGGTGCGTCTTGCCGTCGTACTTCTCGGGTACGTCGGGCTTGAAGTTTTTCATGCTGGGCCACTGGACGCGCCGCAGCTCACGGGTGAACGCAGGGCAACCTGCCGCGTACGACAAGTTGCCTGGCTCACCGGGCGCGTACGTGTCGACAGCGGCTCCAGCGCGCTGATCCGATTGTCGCCTGGTTTCTTGTCGGCGCTCGATGCGCGTCCGAGCGTCTTCTTGCCGCCGGTCGTCGAGGACTTGGTGCTGGTCTCGACGAGCCCGCGGATCCGACGACGCTGTGGAGTCGTCGTCGACGTTAATCCGGCGGGGTGGCGTCTTCTGCTTCCGCGGCGGGGAGTGCACGGTGGTTGCACCCCCGGCGGTCTTGTCGCCGTCGGCCTTCGCCTGGTCGACTTGCCGTGGCCGCGATGTCGCCGGCTGCTGCGGTGTGTCGTTGTTGGCGAAGGCGATGAGGCTCTGAATCGTCGCCCTCCAGTCTTCGGCCTTGTCTGCCGCTGGAGGGAAGTCGAGGAGCAGTTGCGCTCTGGCTAGAGCTTCTGCTGGAGAGGAGGGGAGCGGTGGCGAGCGGTGCGAGGAGCGAGATATGCTCGGACTTCTAACAGGGTTAGAAGGAGCAGTCTCTCGCCCCGACGACCGCGCCTTGCTCGTGCCAGGACGATGGCCTTGAGCGTCCCGCGATCCTCCGGTTTGTCCTTGCCCCAGCAAGCGTATGGTACCTCCTGTACCCCGACGCTGCTGGCCTGTCGTCTGCTGGGAAGGACGTGGTGCGTCTACGGACACCGAGGCTTTGGAGTTTGCCCGGTCGTCCGTCTTGTCCTTGGACTTGGTGGCGTCGTGAGTTTCCTCACCGGCGACCACCCTTCCGCCGGCGTCTCCCCCACCAACCGTTGGTTCTGGTGGCGGCGGGATCGACGCAGACGGGCCTGCGACCTCCGAAGCTTTCTTCTTCGGTGCCATGTTGGTGCTGCTGATGAAGTTGATGAAGCTGGAGAGGTTGATGAAGAATGCGCCCGCGTGAGCGCCGGATCAGGTTCGCACAACCTCGACGCCCCCTACCCGGCGCGCCAAAGATGTCGGGGGAAACTGTCCTCCCACGAGCACCTATGGGACCGGAGCCCCTTCTACGTTGCGGTAAGGGAGCGGAGGGAGCACGAAGAGCAGATCGAGGGGCACACGCGGGCAGTTTACCCAGGTTCGGGCCGCGCGGACGCGTAAAACCCTACTCCTGCCTTGGTTGTATTGAGCTCGGGAGCTTGGAGAGCTACAGTACTAGCTACACCGAGCAAGAGAGTTGCTTAGGTTTCGAACCCTTTCTACGTTGTGCATGGGCCTCCTTTTATAGCTCAAGGGGTCACCGACAGGTGTCAACGTAGAGGAGGGCAAAAATGTAACTTTGGTGGTAGTTGTAACAGTGCGGGAATAGTGCGTGAACAGTGGATGAACAGTGGTCTTCACCTACTTTGACAGTGGGGGACAAGGGCATTGAATGCCCGTCATCGTCGACCCCAAAAGTGTCCGTCCATGCTTCTCCATTCGACACGGCGGTAGCCTCGTCATCGTGGATTGCCACCGTGCGCCCCAGGCTGCACAACCATCCGCCACGCGTCCCTGGAAGGGCCCCAGGGCGACGCGTGGGCAGATGAGCTGGAGCGCGGGCACACAGCGTAAGTCTCCCCCGGCAAGCACCTTGCCGGGGCTATGATCTTGCCGGGCCCGGAAGCTTGTCGCTCCCCGGGCCCTGCCGGGGCGCATGATGCGCCGAGGCATCTCTTCAAGTACGTATTCTTTGGTCTTCCTGGCAAGCTCCTCTTGCCAGGGCCTTGTGCTGGAGTGATGGTCTCGAGCCTGGCACGGCCTTCCCGGCAAGCTCCTCTTGTCGGGGCCTTGATCTTCTGACTTGTATACTTTGTTCTTGAATGGTTTTATAGGGACCAGAAAGGTTTCCGGCGAGCACGTGGTAAACCCTGCCGCGGGAAGCTGCTACTGCCCGTGCACAAGTTGGGGTACTAAGGTACCCCTACCTTAGTACACCGACAAAACTGTAAAAAGGTAAATTTCATTATCATCTCTACATTACACTGTCAGCTCAGCATGAATGATGCTCCAGACAATTGAGAGAGAAAGAGACATGCCCCGGCATGACACATGCTCCAGCTTGAGTTCCATATACTACTAGAGAGGTGATGGGTAATAGCTACTTGCTGTCTCGGTTACAAATATCCAGCACACACATGCACCGAATAAAGCCTAAAAAACTAGCAAGGTCTTGTTCCGATTGACACCATCTACGAGCCTTTCAACATGCCTGGAACTCTTCCTCTGAGTTGAGAGTGTTTTGAGGGTGCTTAAAAATCTTCGCTACAACGAACTTGTGGAAATTGAGCAATGACCTTGTGTCCTAAACATACAAAGCAAAATAACACATGATGAGAAACTAGCAGAGGAAAAATGGTGGTAAGAGTCATATTCCCAAAAGTGATACTAGTGTTACAGAACAATTGTACCACAACATCAATTTCATACAAAAGAAACGATCATAAACAGATATATGTTGAAAAAAGAAAAGGAGATGGAAGGGGTGTAGCCCCCATACCAAATTGCAATAAGGACGCTCAAGGGTGCTGATGTAGTCGAGGTCATCACTCTTGGAATAAAAAACATTGAATTGTTTTTGCATCAAATTTGCAACAACGACTGCCCAATGGCCATTCTGGATAATGGTGAAGAACGACTTCAAAAAAAATCAAAAAATCAAATCATGTTGTGCTAAGAAAGCTTTGCACTATGAAAGATAGTGAACAAAGTTTTACTTGATAACTTTTCACGATGTTGTTTTTCTCATAGACTGTCTTGAAATCTTTGATACAAGAATGTGTATGGAATGAACTTAGGTCCATAGCAAGCTTGGACTATATAAAGAAAACGATTGATGAGAATGAATGTTGCAGGCAAAAACTCAAGTGAGAAAGGCAAAAAAGGGCTAGTTGACTCACAACCGTATGGGGCGAGAATACAAACTTCCTTGGATTGCTTGAGCTGTACATGTGCTCGATGTTGACAATTTCAATGTATAGTGACATCACGTCATTGTTTCGATGTGCATGCTTTTTGAGCCCACTGCTGAAATGTTTGAAAGAAATTTCAAACCCACCTATCCTGATGAATGAAGGACTACATGTTGCAAAAAAAAACAGTGGCTCGGTTAGAGGGTAAAAATGGATGGAAATTTTCTCTCAACGAACATGAAATTAGAACACTTACAGAGGCTCGCCTTCGGGTGGGTCCTTTATCTGGTAATGGGTACAATAATATTGCTGGTATATGGCATCGTCTGAAGAATCAACTTTAATCTTCTTCAACTTGGGCGCACTTTCTAGCGATGTTGTAGCTCTCTTAACTGTGGGCTTCTTCTCACCAGAGATGCGCCCGCTGCTGACTTCAACCACCGCCTCCTCTCTTGTCTCATCAACACATGCTTCTGCAAAATAAAAAGAAAAGAAAGAAAGTGAGAAATGGTTTGGAGCATGGATGTACTAAGTTTCTGAAAAACATGACTTGGTGACAAACACAAAAGTTGGGGAAAATGAGTTATAAACCTGCAGGGCCTATTGAAATTGGGGGACATGTTGCGAGAGGAGTCACATCAAAAACTGGACCAGCTGAAATAGCAGGAGAATCATCAAACAAAGGGCTTCTCGCGTGAATCGCCAAAAAGGAGTCCAAATCTGAACCAAAGGATCGTGCATGGGAGAACCGAACATGAGGAACTTCCTGAAACAGTAGATCATCATCACTGCCATGTTGACACAAACCAAATGAAGGCCCATCTTCAAGTGTCCCTGGCCTCCTTGTCAGATTCACAAATGGGGAGCTTGGTCTGCAAGGGGACTTTTGTTCGGTGCTTTTTACCTTGCTACATAAATCTTCTCCCTTGCCACTGCTATGATCATTGACATTGACATGATCATTGCCATTGATGTGATCACTCATCTTGGGTGGGGCAGCATTTTTGTGACCAACTTCCACTACTGGATCACTACTCTTTACGCCATCCGGTTGCTTGGGCTGTTGCAGAGATGGTTCAGTGGCAGTGGCATCAGTCATGCCTACAGTCCCATGCGCACCATGATAGATGTTGGGCTGCTGTGAAAATGGTTCAGTGACACTGGCATCAGACATGCCTGCAGCAGAAGCTCCTGGTACACTGAAAGTGACATCTACACCTTCGTCTTTGCGCTCATGAATCATGCATTCAGCTTTGTGTGCCTCATACAACATTAGGCCCATGCGCTTGCGGTACATGCCTTGCAACACCCTCCCAAATGAGCTGAATGCAGCATTAAGTTCTGCAGCATGGAGTTCTTTGTGTGTGTTGTATATGGGCAGATGTAATGCACAAAAACAAGTGGGTAAGTTGTTTATGACATGGCAGTCAAGCAAGATGCAGTACTGAAAAAAAGCTGCAAAAAATAAGCCACCTCTAACTCCTCGAATGTAGGCAATGCGTGGAGCCACTCCTCCAAAGAGTCGCATACATCGTCACCATCGTCCGTGTTAGCTGGAAGCAGCTCATGGACATGCTCTGCACTGCCATTGGTCCCCTCCATACCAACATGAGGTGGACCTCGAGAACCCACATCGGCTCCCACTTGTACATTGAACTGCGTGTGGGAGCTCTCTGACACATCCAGAGTGTGTGTTGCGCCCGCAATAGCATCAACTTGGTCACTGATTTCTGGCGGCTCCTCAGTGACACTGACGTGGGTGGTTCCTTGGGCCTACTGATCTATAAATGACATAAACTCAGTTGTTGTGTATGGTGTACTCGTGCTGAACTGCAACGAAAAAAGAAACAAAGAAATGTAAACAAATTCAAAAATTGCAACGGAAAAGGGTCTTCTAGATAAAACAAAAATATGAAAGCGGTGTATTCAGTTTGAATAACTTACAGGCCACTTGCCCAAACCATTGTCTAGGTTGTCGACTACAACAACGGTGTAGAAGTCCATTTCATGAACAAAATAAGCTCATGGCAGGGAGTAGTCGATGGTATGATCAACTATGCATCCTCTTGGCACATCAAGATGGTCCATGTAAATTACCTGCAAGAAAGACACAAAAAAAGGAAAGAAACATCAGCACCTGAAAAAAGTTTACTGTCCCAGAAAAGAAGAGGGGAATGTTACGAGAATGAAGGGTTGTGCCGGAAGCATCGGTAGATAGCCTCTAGTGAGGAATTTCTCTTTATTATCATTCCTCTTATCCTGATATTTTTTAACTCTATCATCACATCACTAAGAATATACTCATCCCACTCGAACTCATGGACCACGCTCATGTCTTGTAAGGTGTAGAGATATTCCAAAGGCACCATGTTTCCTGCCCCGGGAGCTAGGACCAATCTTAGGCAAAGTAAAACCCATGATCTCTCGATGGTCTCCTCGTCGTTGTCCTCTGCTTTTGATATAACAGCTGTTGTTGTGGCTATTGGAGCCCTTTCACCATCCAAATAAACGTCACAAAAATCTGCTTTGCCCCTCTTGCCGAATTCTACTGATCTGCTACCAGATGGGACATTGAATATCTTCTTAATCATGTCTCCTGTAAAGTGGATCTTCTTATGGTGATTTATCCTGCAATACACAAAAATAAAAATCAGTAGATGTTGCAAAAAAAAAGGAAAAGATGTTATGCAACAGAGAGAAGAGGGGTAAATATGACAAAAAGAAACAGAAAACATACTTGAGCAAACGCTTCTTAGTGTCAATCCTCATAACTATGAAATCGAGAAGCCGTTCTGGAGGAGGAACCAAAGGAGAGATGCAAAGCAAATCCCCGAAGCTGGACTTGCTTATTACATCCGTCTTCTTCCCTTGGATGGCATTGGCTATGTCAAGCAATCGCTTTGCCGACCATCGAGTTTGGTAGATGGGCATGCTGCGAAATAAAACGAAAATGAAAAAACGATGCTATGAGCATGCATATCTAGTGATCTACGAAATGAGAAGTATTGAAACTAGCGGACAGTTGCATAGATATGCAAAATTCAGAAACAATATCTAATTCAAGCAAGCCCAACTAAATTCAGAAACATAAGATAACTTCCCAGTCCTTACGAGCTACAGGAAATGCAGTACAAAATTTTAGAAAACATAAAAGCTAATTCAAGCAATGTCCAGCTAATTTCAGAAGCATAAGCTAATTTTTTCCTCTGCTATAAGCTACAGGAAATGCATTACAAGATTCAAAACACATAGCCAGTAGCAGAAAAAGGAAGCTCCAAAATGCTGCCTATTATGCTACATTATTAAAAAAACTGGATGAAACACATCTGCTGAACCTTGTTTACAGCAAAAATGGTCTATGTCATTTCTGAAAATAATCTATGATGCTACAGGCAATCCACTACAAAAAATCAGGAATATGAAGGTACATAGGCAATTCACTACAAAATTTCAGTAAGTAAACTATGAAGGTATAGGCAATCCACTACATAAATCAGAAGTTAAGCTATGAGCTACACAAATCCATAAAACATGCAACTCTGCAACACATGCGACCCCCTCTTCCAACTACGTCGGCGACCACCTCTCCTACTACACTGGCAACCTCCTCTCCTAGTACACCGGTGACCTCCTCTCCTACTACACCCTACCACCCCCTACCATAGCCCGGGAGCACCAGCACCACCGCTAGGGAGCGCAACGACAACCCAACGACGGAGCACAATCGCCACCACGATGGGCACCACCACCAACCCCCTACTACCGCAGGGGAGCACCAACCACCACACCCAATCGATGTCGTCCTACATAAATGGGGCGAGGAGGATCGAGCGGGGAAAGGATATGTGGATGCGTAGCTGCTTTAGTCGATGTCGGCCACCGCGGATCCACTCGTCGTCGCCACCGCAGTTGGTCTGCCGCCATCGCCCGCCCAGCCTCACGAGTCTCCGCCCGCTGCTCGATCTAGCCTCCCTCTTCGCTTTGAAACAACGGTCCAGTTGCAAACCCCGTTTCCGAAACAAAATGCTCAGGTACTCGGTTGCAGAAAACATGGGCGTGGAGCGGGTTGCTCTCGTCCGTCAGATCAACAGATGATCTGACGGACATGGACCCGGCGGACACTCACGCATGATCGGTTGGCTGAAGGGGAGCTTTTCCATTGAACTAATGATATTATTCAATATGCCAAATTAGTGAAGTACATGCTGGTGATCTTCTTTAGGGTGTGTTTGGTTGCAGTCACATGCCGGAATGTCATGGGCCGGACCCATTACCAGGCCTCATTCCAGCGTTTGGTAGAGCAACCAGAATAGAACCCACTCGTCCCCAATTAGCGAATATTCGGCTAAGATGCGGAATGGGCTGAGACCTCCAAATCACACGGAATGAGTCCTCTCCACTCTTGCAACCCTATCGGAGCTCCTCGCCTGGTGTGCCGCTCGACCTCCTCCTTCCTCCCACTCAGGTGCGCCGCCGTGTTAGATCCGAGCTAGGATCCGAGTTACAGAATAGAGGAATAACACAATTGGAACTGAATTTAACTCCCAATCACGGAGACTCAGCTATGAATTTGGGATTCCTACAGCAGTAGCTAGATAAGCTAGGGTTCGGTAGTTTGGGGATACAATGATTGAATGGTTCACAGCGATGCGCACGCAGGCGCCTTATAGTCTAGCACCGAGCTAGAAAGCGAGGTGAAAAAGAAAGGTAAAAGGGACAGCGGCAGTAACTGAAGAAGGCAGTGATTGGTGCTGCATCGACCGTCCATCTCGCTTCTCCCTCTTAGTCGTCGGATCTTCATAACTGTGACTGAACCGGCACACTACAGATAACTGAACTTACGACGGTGTTGAATCAGCGGATGCATGTTGCTGACAATACTCCCCCTTGAAGATCAGACTTGTCCTCAAGTTTGTTTGTTGGGAAACCAAGTTTTGATGGTGCTTGCAAAAAATGCTGGAAAAAATTGCTTCATGAAGTTGGCATCCTCCCAAGTTGCTTCGTCAGGCTTGAGGTTCTCCCATTCAACTAGCCATTGAGTTACAAGGACACTACTGAGTTACAAGGACACCGTTGCCCGGCAGGGAACGTGTCTCCATAACTACAAGAGGTTTTGTTTTGATTTTGCCATCAGGTCCAACAAGTGGTAGCTTTGTCGAGGGAATGGCATGGGTGCCTGGGTGCTTTTTCAGTTGGCTGACATGGAAAACAGGGTGAATGCCCACATTGTGTGGCAATCGGAGTTTGTAAGCCACATGACCAATCCTTTCCAAAATTCTGCATGGTCCATAAAACTTTGTGGTGAGTTTGATTGCTTGTTTGAGACCAAAATCAGCCATTCTGTATGGTTGCATACGTAGGTAGACCATGTCTCCTATTCAAAGTGCCTCTCAAGTCATTTCATGTCTGCATACTTTTTCATCCTGCCTTGAGCTTGAGCCAGATTGGTCTTGAGTTGGGATAGTATTTCTTGTTTTTCAGCTAGAAAATCCCTTGCTTCGCTGTCAACAGGGCCTGGTATGGCTACTTCACTTATCAGGGGGGTTGGTAGCCATTGAGGGCTTGGAAGGGTGTAAACTTGGTAGCTGTGTGATAGGTTGTGTTATATCGCCACTCAGCTAGTGGCAGCCAAGAGCACCACTTCTTTGGTTCTTGAAATGCCATGCATCAGAGGTATTTCTCAAGACATTTATTCACTCGTTCGGTCTAGCCATCACTCTGAGGGTGGAAAGTAGTGTTGAGCCTCAATTTGACTTTCATAGCTTTGAAAATTCCTTGCCACATGTTGCTTATGAAGATTTTGTCTCGATCTGTGACAATACTGATTGGAGGGCCATGTAGTTTGAATACATTGTTGATAAATGCTTGAGCAACTGTGTGCACGGTGTAGGGGTGTTGAAGGGGGATGAAGTGGCCATATTTGGTGTATCTGTCGACTACTACTAGTATTACCCCATTTCCATTGGATTTTGGTAGACCTTCAATAAAATTCATAGTGAGGTGTTTCCAGGCCATGTCTAGGAGGGGTAATGGATCTAGCAGTCCAGGGTAATGGCAATGTTCAGCTTTGGCCCTTTGACAAATAGCACATTCAGTGATAAATTTTTCCACATCTTTTTTCATGTCAGGCCAGTAAAAGATCATTTTTATTCTTTGGTAATCGGCTACAATCCCAGAATGCCCCCCTACTGCAGATGCATGGAGTGACTCAATTAGTTGTTGTCTTAATTCCACATTATTTCTATTGGGGAACGTAGTATTTCAAAATTTTCCTACGATCACACAAGATCTATCTAGGAGAAGCATAGCAATGAGCGGGGAGAGTGTGTCCACGTACCCTCGTAGACCAAAAGCGGGAGCGTTTAGTAATGCAGTTGATGTAGTCGGACGTCTTCACGATCCAATCGATCCAAGTACCAAACGTACGGCACCTTCGTGTTCAGCACATGTTCAGCACGATGACGTCCCTTGAGCTCTTGATCCAGTTGGGGACGAGGGAGAGTTTCGTCAGCACGACGACGTGGTGACGGTGATGATGAAGTTACCGGCGCAGGGCTTCGCCTAAGCACTGCAACGGTATGACCGAGGTGTGTAACTATGGAGGGGGCACCGCACACGGCTAAGAGATTGTCTGTTGTGCCTTTGGGGTGCCCCCTGCCCACGTACATAAAGGAGGGAGGGAGAGAGGCCAGCCATCTAGGGCGCGCCAAGAGTAGGGAGTCCTACTAGGACTTCCAAGTCCTAGTAGGAAACCCTTTCCTATTCGGAGTAAGAGAGAAGGAAAGAGAGAAAGAGAGAGGGAGAAGGAAAAGCCAAGGGGGCGCCGCCCCCTTCCCCTAGTCCAATTCGGACCCATGGGGGGGCGTGCACCACCTCCCCTTTGGCCTGTCTCCTCTATTCCCGTATGGCCCAATAACTCCCTGTACTCCAAAAAATACCCGAATCACTCGGAACCTTTCTGATGTCCGAATATAGCCTTCCAATATATGAATCTTTACCTCTCGACCATTTCGAGACTCCTAGTAATGTCCGTAATCTCATCCGGGACTCCGAACAAACTTCGGTCATCAAATCACATAACTCATAATACAAATCGTCATCGAACGTTAAGCATGCAGACCCTACGGATTCGAGAACTATGTAGACATGACCGAGACACATCTCTAGTCAATAACCAATAGCGGAAACTGGATGCTCATATTGGCTCCTACATATTCTACAAAGATCTTTATCGGTCAAACCGCGTAATAATATACGTTGTTCCCTTTGTCAGCGGTGTGTTACTTGCCCGAGATTCGATCGTCGGTATCATCATACTGTGACGCCCCCGATTTGTCCGTACACTAATCATGCATGCAAATGTGTACGACCAAGATCAGGGACTCACTGGAAGATATCACAATACAACTCTAGACACAAATTAAAATCATACGAGATTTATATTACAAGCCAGGGGCCTCGAGGGCTCGCATACAAAAGCTCGAAAACACAAGAGTCGGCGGAAGCAACAATATCTGAGTACAGACATAAGTTAAGCAAGTTTGCCTTAAGAAGGCTAGCATAAAATAGCAACGATCGAAAAGGCAAGGCCTCCTGCCTGGGACCTCCTAACTACTCCTCGAAGCTGAACTCCATGTAGAAACATCTTCAGGATCCTATTTGTCCTGAACTCCACCATCTGGTTGCATCATCCGAGAAGAAGGAACAAAAGAGGAAAAGGGGAAGAAAAGCAACCGTGAGTACTCATCCAAAGTACTCGCAAGCAAGGATCTACACTACACATGCAATGGTATCTATATAAAGGGGTAATATATGTGGGTTAAACTGCAGAATGCGAGAATAAGTGGGGGATAGCTAATCCAATCGAAGACTACGCTTCTAGCAACGTCCATCTTGCAGTAGAAGAAGAGAGTAGCTGGAAGTAACAAGTATCCTCGCTTCTGGCAGCCTCCGTCTTGCAGCAGTAGAAGTGAATAGATGGTAAGTTCACCAAGTAACATCGCATAGCATAATCCTACCCGGCGATCCTCCCGTGCATCACCCTGTGAGAGAGCAACCACCGAGTTATATCTGGAACTTGTCTGGGTGTGTTTGTTAAGTATCCAGTTCTAGTTGTCATGAGGTCAGAGTACAACTCCGGGTCGTCCTTTTACCGAGGGACACGGCTATTCGAATAGATTAACTTCCCTGCAGGGGTGCACCACATAACCCAGCATGCTCGATCCCATTTGGCCGGACACACTTTCCAGGGTCATGCCCAGCCTCGGAAGATCAACACGTTGCAGCCCTACCTAAGCACAACAGAGAGGCCAGCACGCCGGTCTAAACCCTAAGCACACGGGGGTCTGGGGCCATCGCCCAATGCACACCTGCACGTTGCGAGGACAGCCGGTAAGCAGACCTAGCCTCTCCTAATACCAGAGTAGGCTTTCCAGTCCAATCCGGCGCGCGCCGCTAAGTCGCTGACGTCAAGAAGGCTTCGGCTGATACCACAACGTCGAGTGCCCATAACTATTCCCACGTAGCTGGTTAGTGCGTATAGGCCAAATGGCCAGACTCGGATCAAATACCAAGATCACGTTAAACGTGTCATTAGAAATAACCGCGGACAACGACCAGGGCCAGGCCCACCTGTCTCCTAGGTGGTCGCAACCCGCCCTGTAGCCTAGTGGTTGCAGCGACCTTAGTAGCACCCCAGGTCCTGGATTCGACACCCGGTGGGAGCGGATTTAAACAGGCCTGGGCAAAAATTTCTGGAATAAAAAGGACTATGGGGTTGTTACTCTATAGTAAATAGTCAAAAAAAACGCCCTGTCGCTCCGCCACAAAGTAACCATCAAGGGGCTGTCGGGAACCCAGGCCCACCACTACCGGGGTGGAACCACCTGGCCCTTCAGCCCCCATAACTGAATCATCATCATGTGTATGTAATAGTAAAGTATATACCCGTGATCACCACCCAAGTGATCACGGCCCAATAGTATAGCATGGCGGACGGACAAGAATGTAGGGCCACTGATGGAATACTAGCATCCTATACTAAGCATTAGGATAGCAGGTACAGGTATCAACAGTTGTAGCAACAATGACAGGCTATGCAACAGAATAGGAGCTATCGAATCATCAACAGTAGCAGTTCTAATGCAAAAATAAGAGAGAGAGAATGGGCGATATCTGGTGATCAAGGGGGGGGTTTGCTTGGTTGCTCTGGCAAGGAGGGGTCGTCATCACCGTAGTCGAACTGGGGTTCGCCGTCAGTCTCGGGGTCTACCGGAAAGAAGTAACGGAGGGGGAACATAATAAATAACAGAGCAATCAAAGCATCACAAGGCGTAGCATGGAAATACGTTGTGCTAGAGGTGAGCTAACGTAGTGCTCGGTGATACAGGCGAAGAGGAAATAACATCCGGGAAAGTATTCCCGGAGTTAGGCATTTTCGGGCAGATGAAACAGAGGGGGAATGTTGCATGTTCGGTATGATAGAGATGTGTGGCAGACGAACGGACCACGTATTCGGATTCGTCTCGTCGTTCTGAGCAACTTTCATATATAAATTATTTTCATCCGAGTTACGGATTATTTTATATTAATTTTTTAAGTTTTAAATCATTTTCTAATTTATTAATTATTAAATAAATCAACATTATCCAGAATAGTGCATGCTGACGTCAGCATGACGTCAGCAGTCAACAGAGGTGTTGACTGGGTTGCTGACATGTGGGTCCCGCATGTCATAGGAACTAAAACCTAATAAACCTATTAATCAGTTTAATTAGTTAATTAGGTAACTAATGTTTAATTAGTTTAATTAAACATGATTAATTAAGTTAATTAGTTTAGTTAATTAATTAATTAACATTTTTATTTACTTATTATTTATTTTATTTTTTTATATATTCCTTTTTTATTCTTCTTTTTTTAAAACATTCTGGGGTGCGGGCCCCCCTGTCATAGGCACAGGGGGCCTTAACTGTTCAGGCGCACGGGGTGGGCGAACGGGCGACGCGTACGGGCGCCCGCCCAGCCAGCCGCGGGGCGCAGCGCCGACGGGACGCCGGTGGCCAAGTGTCCGGCCGGAGGCGGCGACCGGACCGGCGAGCAGGGGGCGAGTTGGCCGCGGGAGGGGGGAGCTGCGGCGGTGGCGTGTAGCGCGGGGGGGGCGCCGCGCGCGGAGGCAGCCGAAGCAGCTGCGGCTGGCAGCATCGAGCGAGGCGGGTCGGAGTGGCGCCTGGCTTGCGCAGGCAGAGCAGTGCGTGCCGGGACGGAGCTGCGCTTCAGCAGCGGTGGAGGCGGCCGGAGCGGTAGCAGCAGCGGAGGCAGGCTCGGCCAGAGGGAGCGACGGGCACCGGTGGCGAGGGGCGCCACAGCGGGAGGCGCCACCAGATGGACTAGCGCGCGCAATGGGATGTTGGGGGGCGGCGCGGGCACGACAGGGCAATCCAGGTCGCGGGCTGGGCGCGGTGAGCGCAGCCAGAGGTGAGCGGGCACACGGAGTTCCGGGCGAGCTAAAGGGCGATGGCTACAACATGAATTCTGAAGGGAAAAGAAGGGGAATTGGACGAGGGCCTCACAGCGGTTCATGATGACATGCTCGGGAGGCCGGGAGAGCGCTGAGGAAGGAGATCCAGGGTGGGGCAGTGGCGACCGAACACGGGGAAGGCGCAGGGGTGGCGGCGGTGATGCTCCTCGGCTTGAGCCAAAGGGCGGAGTCGACATGGACGACGGCGGCGGTCCTTCGGGACGTCTCCGAGCGGCGCGGGGTGGCTGGTGGTCGCGGGATCGATGACGCCGCGACACTGGTGGCGTCGGGTAAGTGGGGGAGGAGAGCAGAGGCGCGGGAAGGGAAATGAGTGGGGCTAGGGTTTCGGGAGAGCGGTGCCCTGGTCTTGTAGATGATGGGGAAGGCCGTGGATGGCCGGCACCTGGCCAAGGTGCCATGGATGGCCTCCACGATCCCCTCTGCTCCCTGTAGCAGGAGGAAGGGGAAAACAGGGGTGGGTTGGGCCAATTTTAGTTAGGTGGCCAATTGGCCCAGTAGATTAGGTTTCTTTCTTTCTACTAGTACTTTCCATTTACTTTACAGTTTTATTCATGTAGCTACTGTTTTGTACTTAGTTTAGGTACTAAACGATTTTAGTTAACGTTGAAACTCCTCACATAATTACCTACTGATATTTTGGGTGTTGTCCAAAAAGTTTGGGATCATTGGGAATTGTTGTAAAATAAGTTCATATTTTAAAGGGCATAATAGGTGCTGCTTGACCACTTTAATTATTTCTAGGGAAACTTAAAAATCCATTTAATGTTGGTTCCTACATGTTAATTACCTAGTGAATATTTGTAACCGACCGAACATTTTTGTTTTACCGTTTGAAGAAATAATAATTTGACTTTATTTTAACTTTGAATTTGAATTGGCTTTGGACCAAAGTGAGGTTTAGCAAATTAACTGTGATGACATGGCAACATTAGGAGAGGATTATTGTAGCTTGATTATCCGGGCGTCACACATACCTAGTTCAATCTCGTTACTGGCAAGTCTCTTTACTCGTTCCGTAATACATCATCTCGTGACTAACTCATTAGTCATTTGCTTGCAAGGCTTATTATGATGTGTATTACCGAGAGGGCCCAGAGACACCTCTCTGATACACGGAGTGACAAATCCTAATATTGATCTATGCCAACACCACAAACACTTTCGGAAACACCTATAGAGCATCTTTATAATCACCCAGTTACGTTGTGACGTTTGATAGAACACAAGGTTTTCCTTCGGTATTCGGGAGTTGCATAATCTCATAGTTAGAGGAACATGTAGAAGTCATGAAGAAAGCAATAGCAATAAAACTAAACGATCATTGTGCTAAGCTAACGGATGGGTCTTTGTCCATCACATCATTCTTTAATGATGTGATCCCGTTCATCAAATGACAGCACATGTCTATGGTCAGGAAACATAACCATCTTTGATTAACGAGCTAGTCCAGTAGAGGCATACTAGGGACACTCTGTTTTGTCTATGTATTCACACATGTACTAAGTTTCCGGTTAATACAATTCTAGCATGAATAATAAACATTTATCATGATATAAGGAAATATAAATAACAACTTTATTATTGCCTCTAGGGCATATTTCTTTCAATTTCTAATGTATATTCTCCCCTTATATCTTAACACTCATGCTGTGAGAGTGTAATGTTGTTCTACATCTGGCTTGATCAGTAGTTTCTGTAAGAGGTCTTGACAATGGGGATCTTGGAGATAACCAGATTCTACAGACTCAACCCAGGTGGGTGTTACCATAGTAATTGCCATGATATTTTGATCTCTTCAGCTAAGGGCGTCTGCAGCTCTATTTTATTTTCCTTTTCTATACTCAATGTTGTAGTTGAACTCCAGGAGTTTAAGTAGTAACTTACGTTGCACCCCTTAAAAGACTTTTTGTTAAGTAATAAACTTGAGGCTTTTCTGGTCCGTCCTCATAAGGAGCTCGTTGCCAACAAAATAATGTCTCCATTTTTTGAGGGCCTCCAGAATTGCCAATGCCTCTTTTTCATAAGTGGAGAGTGTTGAGGATCTGGGGCCTATGGATTTGCTGTAGTAAGCAAGAGGCCTTCTGATGTAGGGTGGAACCCTAGATGGCCGATCTTTCACGAAATGGGGAGGATCCTGCAAAGAACATGAAGAACACGAGGGGGAACATGAGGGAAAACACGAGAGAAACACTCAAACCAACAAGAACAAGTCACACATATGCTAGATCCTCGGAACACAAAGAGATACAAGATCCATGATCAACAAGGGACGATACAAAGGGTAACCGATTCTTCTCCGTGAGGAGGTATTGAGGGTATCCCACAGGATCTTCTCTATGAGGAGGTCTTGAATCCAAGTGGATCTTCTCCGTAGAGCGGCCGCAGTCACTCACTAGGAGATGAACCACTAATGGATGAGAAAAGCTCTGTCTCGAATGAGCTAAACCTAAGCTAACCCTAAATAGGACGAGGTGGAGGAGTATATATAGTCTAGAGCCACGAAGGGGTAAGTGGGAGAGGGATACATGGGCCTCTGGCCCGATAACTGTGCGCACACAGCATGTAGCGGACGTCCGCTGGGACACCGGATGTCCCGTGGCTCGGGAGGGGCCGGACGTCCGGTATCTCTCGGACTTCCGGTAATTTCCATGATTTAGGTTATGTTGTCGATGTCACGGACGTCCGGTGGCCTCCGGTCGTCCGGTCGCCTGGGAGTCGCCGGTCGTCCGGTACTTGTGGGTCGTCCAATGCCAGGGAGTGACCGGCCGTCCGGTAGGGGCCGGACGTCTGGTGCCTGTAGCTTTTCCAGTCGTCTCTCTTCTTGATTCTTGGACTTGTCGATCCCGCCACCTTGTCCAATGCTTCTAGTTGTTCCATGGCCTCCCTCTTGGTTCCTGGTCATGCATAGCACATATATTTGAGGTAGTAGCCATGTCTCACATGTAGAAAGTGGAGGCTCGGAGAGGAGCGAGTTAACCTTGTGTCCAATGGTGTGTACTTGAGTTCTTATCAAAGTGAACATGGGGATGATCGTGGGATGCTCCGCATCATCTCCCCGCCCCTTGGGAAAGATCTGACCTCAGATCGAAAAGCTCATCACCATGGAAATGGTTGTCGTGGACGGACTTGTAGTTGGACCAAGATGAAGACTTGGCGTAATCCAAGTAGTCCAAGGTGTCGCCGGAGGGGTATACATGCAAGAAGAGCAAACACAAACGACACTCCGGTATACAATGGTTAGTGCACAAGTGTCTATCATGTAAGAATGAGTTCATGTGACAAGTTTGGGCGTGGCAAGGCAGAAGATGCTTATCTAAAAGATGTACAATGACATGTAAAGCATTCATGTGAGCAAATTCATTCATGGTGCACACAAAGGTGTTGTGAGATTGATCAATGCAACCAGTGTGCAAAATGATGTCATAATGGGACGGTGTATCAAATGCATGAACATGGTAATCGATGCTCAATATGACTATGTGATCATGCAATTGATGATGGGCAAAGTGATCATTATGTATGAATATGCCATGAAGAAAGATCACAACAAATTTGCTAAGGAAATGCACAAGCTCATATATCATGGATGACATGGAAATACATGATGCAACAAGGCAATCATAATGTGAGTCAATCCATGCATAAGATGCAAATTTTTCATGGGTATGATATGTCCATGGAGCATGGCATGATGGCACACAATCAACAAATATGGAGGTTTTGGTGTAATGTGCCGAAGGAGTGTTGATATACCAATGCTCAATTTCGTGGCTTGGGTGGAGTTCTGAAGGTGCATCCAAAGTGTCCATCTTCAATGTCGGTCCTCCATCCCGTAGATGTATCATGTAGACAACAAGAAGGAAACAACAATGAAAGTATGGCCCATCCAATATGCGTAATTGAGGATGGCTCAAAAGGAAGGAGTTCACCTTTTGGAGTTTCTCGCAAATGTTGGTGTCGCGCATCATGTAGGCCTTTGCATGACCAAATATGTCGCATGACGGCATCGCCTTGTGAATCCTCCAAAATGAAAGAGCATGACAAACACTTGGAAAAACAAAGGAGGTTAGCGGAGATGCAAAACCTATCATCTGAAGGGGGAAATACCCAACAAGTGTTTTCACCAATCTTATCATAAGAAAGGACAAGGGCATATGGCATGGTACGTAAGCATGTGATGCGACAACAACCAAAGGCATTAGGCACAAATGAACAAGCATGCATCACAAGGAAGGTGTCCAAGTCTCCAAGATCAATAATCATAGCATGGTTGCACTAAAGGTATGTGAATATGAGAGATGCACCTAATGGAGACAAGTGACAATGAACAAGATATATCACGTGAGAGGCATGAACATATATGTCATCAACCCAAGAAAGCAAGTAAGAGTGGAACATGGGTGATGCAACAAGGCAAGCAATCATAGTGATCAAGTCATGCAAGCTAGTAGTGCGAAGATGCAACATACTAGAGGTTGTTGGGGATCGTAGCAGAAAATCAAAAAATTTCCTACGCATCACCAAGATCTATCTATGGAGTAATCTAGCAACGAGGGAGAGGGGAGTGCATCTACATACCCTTATAGATCACGATGCGGAAGCGTTGCAAGAACGCGGATGAAGGAGTCGTACTCACTGCGATTCAGATCGCGGTTGATTCCGATCTAAGCGCCGCAACGGCGCCTCCCCGTTCAACACACGTGTAGCCCGATGACGTCTCCCACGCCTTGATCCAGCAAGGAGAGAGGGAGAGGTTGGGGAAGACTCCATCCAACAGCAGCACGACGGCGTGGTGGTGGTGGAGGAGCGCGGGACTCCAACAGGGCTTCGCCAAGCACTGCGAGAGACGAGGAGGGAGAGAGGTAGGGCTGCGCCAAGCGACAGAGGTCAAAACGTGTTGTGGGCAGCCCCAAAACTCACATATATATAGGGGGAAGGGAGGGGCTGCGCCCCCTCTAGGGTTTCCCACCCCTAGGGGTGCGGCCACCTCAGATCCCATCTAAGGGTGGCGGCCAGAGGGGGAGAGGGAGAGAGGGGCGCACCAGATTGGGCCCTAGGGCCCATCTGCCCTAGGGTTTGCCCCCTCCCCTCTTGGAGGCGCCTTGGGCCTTGGTGGGGGGGCGCACCAGCCCACCTGGGGCTGGTCCCCTCCCACACTTGGCCCATGCAGCCCTCTGGGGCTGGTGGCCCCAACCGGTGGACCCCCGGGACCCTCCCGGTGGTCCCGATACGCTACCGATAGCGCCCGAAACTTTTCCGGTGACCAAAACGGGACTTCCCATATATGAATCTTTACCTCCGGACCATTCCGGAACTCCTCGTGACGTCCAGGATCTCATCCGGGACTCCTAACAACATTCGGTAACCTCGTACATACTTTCCCTATAACCCTAGCGTCATCGAACCTTAAGTGTGTAGACCCTACGGGCTCGGGAACCATGCAGACATGACCGAGACAACTCTCCGGCCAATAACCAACAGCGGGATCTGGATACCCATGTTGGCTCCCACATGTTCCACGATGATCTCATCGGATGAACCACGATGTCAAGGATTCAATCAATCACGTATACAATTCCCTTTGTCTATCGGTACAGTACTTGCCCGAGATTCGATCGTCGGTATCCCGATACCTCGTTCAATCTCGTTACCGGCAAGTCTCTTTACTCGTTCTGTAACACATCATCCCGTGATCAACTCCTTGATCACATTGTGCACATTATGATGATGTCCTACCGAGTGGGCCCAGAGATACCTCTCCGTCATACGGAGTGACAAATCCCTGTCTCGATTCGTGCCAACCCAGCAGACACTTTCGGAGATACCTGTAGTGCACCTTTATAGCCACCCAGTTACGTTGTGACGTTTGGTACACCCAAAGAATTCCTACGGTATCCGGGAGTTGCACAATCTCATGGTCTAAGGAAAAGATACTTGACATATAGAAAAGCTTTAGCATACGAACTACACGATCTGTTCTAGGCTTAGGATTGGGTCTTGTCCATCACATCATTCTCCTAATGATGTGATCCCGTTATCAACGACATCCAATGTCCATGGTCAGGAAACCGTAACCATCTATTGATCAACGAGCTAGTCATCTAGAGGCTTACTAGGGACATCGTGTTTGTCTATGTATCCACACATGTATCTGAGTTTCCTATCAATACAATTCTGGCATGGATAATAAACAATTATCATGAACAAGGAAATATAATAATAACCAATTTATTATTGCCTCTAGGGCATATTTCCAACAGTCTCCCACTTGCACTAGAGTCAATAATCTAGTTCACATCACCATGTGATTAACACTCACAGGTCACATCGCCATGTGACCAACATCCAAAGAGTTTACTAGAGTCAGTAATCTAGTTCACATCAATATGTGATTAACACTCAATGAGTTCTGGGTTTGATCATGTTATGCTTGTGAGAGAGGTTGTAGTCAACGGGTCTGCAACATTCAGATCCCTATGTACTTCGCAAAACTTTATGTCATATCGTAGATGCTGCTACCATGTTCCACTTGGAGCTATTCCAAACTGTTGCTCCATTATATGTATACGGTATCTCCTCTCAGAGTTATCCGGATAGGTGTTAAGCTTGCATCGACGTAACTCTTTACGTCGAACTCTTTATCACCTCCATAACCGAGAAACATTTCCTTATTCCTCTAAGGATAATTTTGACCACTATCTAGTGATCCACTCCTGGATCACCTTTGTACCCTCTTGCCAGACATGTGGCAAGGCACACATCAGGTGCGGTACTCAGCATGGCATACCGTATAGAGCCTATGACAAAATCATAGGGGACGACCTTCGTCCTTCCTCTTTCTTCTGCCATGGTCAAGCTTTGAGTCTTGCTCAACTTCACACCTTACAACTCAGGTAAGAACTCCTTCTTTGACTGATCTATTTTGAACTCCTTCAAAATCATGTCAAAGGTGTGTGTTCTTTTGAAAGTATCATCAGGCGTCTTGATCTATCTCTATAGATCTCGATGGCCAATATGTAAGAAGCTTTATCCAGGTCTTCCTTTGAAAAACTTCTTTCAAACAACCCTTTACGCTTTCCAGAAATTCTACATCATTTCGGATCAACAATATGTCATTCACATATACTTATCAGAAATGTTGTAGTGCTCCCACTCACTTTATTGTAAATACAAGTTTCTAACAAACTTTGTATCCCCAAAAACTTTGATCACTCCATCAAAGCATATATTCCGACTCCGAGATGCTTGCTCTAGTCCATAGAAGGATCGCTGGAGCTAGCATATCTTTTAGCATCCTTAGGATCGACAAAACCTTTCTGATTGTATCACATACAACCTTTCCTTACAAAAACTGGTAAGGAAACTTGTTTTGTCATCCATCTGCCAGATTTCATAAATGCAACTAATGCTAACTTGATTCCGACGGACTTAAGCATCGCTACGGGTGAGAAAATCTCATCGTAGTCAACTCCTTGAACTTGTGGAAAACTTTTCGCCACAAGTCGAGCTTTATAGACGGTGACATTACCGTCCACGTCCGTATTCTTCTTAAAGATCCATTTATCTCAATGGCTTGCCGATCATCGGGCAAGTCCACCAAAGTCCATACTTTGTTTTGATACTTGGATCCTATCTCGGATTTCTCGGCTTCTAACCATTTGTCGGAATATGGGCCCACCATCGCTTCTCCATAGTTCGTAGGTTCATTGTTGTCCAACAACATGACGTCTAAGACAGGATCACTGTACCACTCAGGAGTAGTACATATCCTTGTCGACCCACGAGGTTCGATTAGCAACTTGATCTGAAGCTTCATGATCACTATCATTAGTTTCCTCTTCAACAGTCGTAGGTTCCACAGAAACATCTTTCTGTGTTGCACTACTTTCCGATTGAAGTGAGGGCTCGACAACCTCATCAAGTTCCATCTTCCTCCCACTCAATTCTTTCGAGAGAAACTCCTCTCGAGAAAGGACCCATTCTTAGCGACAAACATTTTTGTCCTTGGATCTGAGATAGAAGGTATACCCAACTGTTACCTTTGGGTATCCCATGAAGATGTATCTGTCCGCTTTGGGTTCGAGCTTTTTCCGGCTGAAGCCATAAGCATCGCAACCCCAAACATTAAGAAACGAAAACTTTGGTTTCTTGCCAAACCAGAGTTCATACGGTGTTGTTTCAACGGACTTAGATGGTGCCCTATCTAAAGTGAATGCAGTTGTATCCAATGCATAACCTCAAAATAATAGTGGTAGATCGGTAAGAGACATCATAGATCGCACCATATCTCATAAGGTTCGATTACGACGTCCGGACACACCATTACGCTGTGGTGTTCCAGGTGGCTTCAACTGTGAAACATTTCCACAATGTCTTAAGTGATTGCCAAACTCATAATTCAGAAAATCTCCACTTGATCAGATCGTAGGAACATGATCTTTTTGTTATGATGATTGTTAACTTCACTCTGAAATTGCTTGAACATTTCAAACGTTTTAGACTTTTGCTTCATTAAGTAAATATACCCATATCTACTCAAATCGTCAGTGAAGATGAGAAAATAACGATATCCACCACACGCCTTAATTCTCATTGGATCACACACATCAGCATGTATGATTTCCAACAAGTCACTTTCTTGTTTCATTGTACCTGAACACGAGATCTTAGTCATCCTGCCCATGAGGCATGGCTCGCATATGTCAAGTGGTTCAAAATCAAGTGACTCCAAACATCCATCAGCATGGAGTTTCTTCATGCATTTTATGCCAAAATGACCTAAGCGGCAGTGCCACAAGAAAGTGGTACTATCATTATTAACTCTACATCTTTTGGCATTAATATTATTATCATGTGTATTACTATGATCGAGATTCAATAAACCATTGGGTGCATGACCATGAAGGTATTATTCATGTAAACAGAATAACCATTATTCTCTAACTTAAATGAATAACCGTATTGCAATGAACATGATCTAATCATATTTATGCTCAACGTAGACACCTGATAACATTTATCTAGGTTCAACACTAATCCCGAACGTAGAGGGAGCGTGCGATGGTGATCGTATCAACCTTGGAAACACTTCCAACATACATCGTCATCTCACCCTTAGCTAGTCTCCGTTCAGTCTGTAGCTTTTGCTTCAAGTCGCTAATAATAGCAACTGAACCGGTATCTAATACCCAGATACTACAAGGAGTACTAGTAAGGTACACATCAATAACACGTATATCAAACATACTTGGTTGAAGTTGCCAGCTTTCTTATCTACCATGTATTTGGGGTAGTTCTGCTACCATATGACTTTCCCCTTATAATAGAAGCACTTAGTCTCAAGGTTTGGGTTCAACCTTGGGTTCCTTCATTAGTGCGACAACTGGTTTGCCATTCACGAAGTTTCCCTTCTTGCCCTTGCCCTTTTGAAACCAGTGGTCTTGTTAAACCATCAACACTTGATGCTCCTTCTTGATTTCTACTTTTGTGGTCTTAAGAACCGCTAATAGCTCCGGGATCATCTCCATCCTTTGCATGTAATAGTTCATCACGAAGTTCTAGTAGCTTGGTGATAGTGTCTAGAGAATTCCGTCAATCACTATCTCATTTGGAAGATTAACTCCCACTTGGTTCAAGTGATTTTAGCACCCAGACATTCTGAGCACATGCTCACTAGTTGAGCTATTCTCCTCCATCTTTTTGGCAAAAGAACTTGTCAGAGGTCTCATACCTCTCAACACGGGCATGAGCCTGAAATCCCAATTTCAGCTCTCAGAACATCTCATATGTTCTATGACGTTCAAAACGTCAGTGGAATCCCGATTCTAAGCCGTAAAATATGGTGCACTAAACTATCAAGTAGTCATCAGGACGTGTCTGTCAGGTGTTCACAACATCCACAGACAACGTTGTAGGGGTTTGCACATCGAGCGGTGTATCAAAGACGTAAGCTTTCTGTGCAGCAGTGAGGACACTCCTCGGACTACGGACCCAGTCCGCATCATTGCTTACAATATCTTTCAACTTAGTCTTTCTGTAGGATCGTATTAAACAGGGAGCTGCAACGCAGTTATTGGTCTACAACATAATTTGCGAAGACAACTTAGACTATTGTTCATGACAATTAAGTTCACCTAATGAACTCCCACTCAGATAGACATCTCTCTAGTCATCTAAGTGATACATGATCCGAATCGACTAGGCCGTGCCCGATCATCACGTGAGACGGACTAGTCATCAACGGTGAACATCTTCACGTTGATCATATCTTCTATACGACTCATGTTCGACCTTTCGGTCTTCCGTGTTCCGAGGCCATGTCTGTACATGCTAGGCTCGTCAAGTCAACCCTAAGTGTATCGCGTGTGTAAATCTGGCTTACACCCGTTGTATGCGAACGTTAGAGCCTATCACACCCGATCATCACGTGGTGCTTCGGAACAACGAACCTTAGCAACGGTGCACAGTTAGGGGGAACACAATTCTTGAAATTTTAGTGAGAGATCATCTTATTCACT
Organism: Secale cereale; assembly: GCA_902687465.1. Taxonomy (NCBI): domain Eukaryota; kingdom Viridiplantae; phylum Streptophyta; class Magnoliopsida; order Poales; family Poaceae; genus Secale; species Secale cereale. The sequence continues at coordinate 114,138,887 of LR738710.1, forward strand.
ACCGTCGTTCTAAGAAAATAAGATGTAAAACATGATAAACATCACATGCAATCAAATAGTGACATGATATGGCCAATATCATCTTGCTCCTTTGATCTTCATCTTCGGGGCTCCATGATCATTATCGTCACCGGCATGACACCATGATCTCCATCATCATGATCTCCATCATCGTGTCTTCATGAAGTCGTCTCGCCAAACATTACTTCTACTACTATGGCTAACATTTAGCAATAAAGTAAAGTAATTACATGACATTATTCAATGACACACAGGTCATACAATAAATAAGACAACTCCTATGGCTCCTGCCGGTTGTCATTCTCATCGACATGCAAGTCGTGATTCCTATTACAAGAACATGATCAATCTCATACATCACATATATATCATTCATCACATCCTTTTGGCCATATCACATCACACGGCACATGCTGCAAGAACAAGTTAGACGTCCTCTAATTGTTGTTGCAAGTTTTTACGTGGCTGCTATAGGTTTCTAGCAAGAACGTTTCTTACCTACGCCAAAACCACAACGTGATATGCCAATTTCTATTTACCCTTCATAAGGACCCTTTTCATCGAATCTGATCCGACTAAAGTGGGAGAGACAGACACCCGCTAGCCACCTTATGCAACTAGTGCATGTCAGTCGGTGGAACCTGTCTCACGTAAGAGTACGTGTAAGGTCGGTCCAGGCCGCTTCATCCCACGATGCCGCCGAATCAATATAAGACTAGTAACGGCAAGTAAATTGACAAATCCACGCCCACAACTACTTTGTGTTCTACTCGTGCAAGAAACTACGCATAAACCTAGCTCATGATGCCACAGTTGGGGATCATAGCAGAAAATCAAAAAAATTCCTACGCATCACCAAGATCTATCTATGGAGTAATCTAGCAACGAGGGAGAGGGGAGTACATCTACATACCCTTGTAGATCGCGATGCGGAAGCGTTGCAAGAACGCGGATGAAGGAGTCGTACTCACTGCGATTCAGATCGCGGTTGATTCCGATCTAAGCGCCGAACAATGGCGCCTTCGCGTTCAACACACGTGCAGCCCGATGACGTCTCCCACGCCTTGATCCAGCAAGGAGAGAGGGAGAGGTTGGGGAAGACTCCATCCAACAGCAGCACGATGGCGTGGTGGTGGTGGAGGAGCGCGGGACTCCAGCAGGGCTTCGCCAAGCACTGCGAGAGACGAGGAGGGAGAGAGGTAGGGCTGCGCCGAGCGACAGAGGTCAAAACGTGTTGTGGGCAGCCCCAAAACTCACATATATATAGGGGGAAGGGAGGGGCTGCGCCCCCTCTAGGGTTTCCCACCCCTAGGGGTGCGGCCACCTCAGATCCCATCTGAGGGTGGCGCCCAGAGGGGGAGAGGGAGAGGGGGGGCACCAGATTGGGCCCTAGGGCCCATCTGCCCTAGGGTTTGCCCCCCTCCCCTCTTGGAGGCGCCTTGGGCCTTGGTGGGGGGGCGCACCAGCCCACCTGGGGCTGGTCCCCTCCCACACTTGTCCCATGCAGCCCTCTGGGGCCGGTGGCCCCACCCGGTGGACCCCGGGACCCTCCCGGTGGTCCCAATACGCTACCGATAGCGCCCGAAACTTTTCCGGTGACCAAAACGGTACTTCCCATATATGAATTTTTACCTCCGGACCATTATGGAACTCCTCGCGACGTCCGGGATCTCATCTGGGACTCCGAACAACATTTGGTAACCGCGTACATACTTTCCCTATAATCCTAGCATCATCGAACCTTAAGTGTGTAGACCCTACGGGCTCGGGAACCATGCAGACATGACCGAGACAACTCTCCGACCAATAACCAACAGCGGGATCTGGATACCCATGTTGGCTCCAACATGTTCCACGATGATCTCATCGGATGAACCACGATGTCAAGGATTCAATCAATCCCGTATACAATTCCCTATGTCTATCGGTACAGTACTTGCCCGAGATTCAATCGTCGGTATCCCGATACCTCGTTCAATCTCGTTACCGGCAAGTCTCTTTACTCGTTCTGTAACACATCATCCCGTGATCAACTCCTTTATCACATTGTGCACATTATGATGATGTCCTACCGAGTGGGCCCAGAGATACCTCTCCGTCATACGGAGTGACAAATCCCAGTCTCGATTCGTGCCAACCCAACAGACACTTTCGGAGATACCTGTAGTGCACCTTTATAGCCACCCAGTTACGTTGTGACGTTTGGTACACCCAAAGCATTCCTACGGTATCCGGGAGTTGCACAATCTCATGGTCTAAGGAAAAGATACTTGACATATAGAAAAGCTTTAGCATACGAACTACACGATCTGTGCTAGGCTTAGGATTGGGTCTTGTCCATCACATCATTCTCCTAATGATGTGATCCCGTTATCAATGACATCTAATGTCCATGGTCAGGAAACCGTAACCATCTATTGATCAACGAGCTAGTCATCTAGAGGCTTACTAGGGACATGGTGTCTGTCTATGTATCCACACATGTATCTGAGTTTCCTATCAATACAATTCTAGCATGGATAATAAACAATTATCATGAACAAGGAAATATAATAATAACCAATTTATTATTGCCTCTAGGGCATATTTCCAACAGTGGTAATCATGGCAAGCATGTCATGTGTGCAAATAATGGACATACATAATGCACATGACATATGACAAGCATGAAAGCGAGATATGAGCAAAATATTATCAATATCATGGGGCACAAAGAAATCATGACAATAGCTACAAGTATCTCCACCAAGCATGCAAATACACATGAGAGTATCATAATGGTGAATCATGTGTAAATGCAAGTAAGGGTCACAATTGCATGGCAAAATCATGTAAAGAGGCATAACATGCAAAGTGAACACGATAGAATGGGCATAAGGTGACAAGTGGTAGATAACCCATGGTCGTGTGAGAGCCAAGTAAAAGAGATGCGCATAGTTGCGCGAAGAGAACGGTGGTAGGGACAATCCACGAAATCCCAAATCCTCGTTGCTCTCAAGAGCTCTTTTTGCCAACTCATGGGATTGTGAGGTTGACAAGTATTGGCGAGTACCTACACAAATCAAAGACAAAGGGAAAATTATGTGTGCATGGTATATGTACACATCATCCATCATGATGCGCACGTGCATGTGTTGGTTAGCACGAAATAGCCAATGCTCAAATAAATGAGATGCATGATATAGAAACATGTCATCCATCATGAGAGGTTTGTTGTTATGTATGGCATAATGGAGACTCAAATTGTATAATGCATCATGACAAGTAGGTAGAGCATTGTTATTCATGGAATGCATATGGTGCACACAATCATGGTAATCATGCAAGGTATGGACTGCATCGAGATCTCCTAGTATGTATGAGAAACTATGGGAGTCTCCTCATGAAAATTAGTGGGAATATTACATGGAGAATATTGACAACATCCAAAAGAATGCATATCCGGAACAATGTGTTCATGGCATGGTGTCTTAGATGAATTGCGCAAATCATGTAAAGGAAGCATGGAAATATCATCAAAAGAAAAATAAAAGCCAATGACCATCATCTTGTCATCTATGCCACAAGTGCAAATATGATTTACTTTAATGGGGATTGCATAGTTACTATGTTGAGATTGAAATGATTCAATATGGGATATCTCACTCATAGCATATGACAAGTTTAAAGGGTTGTCGAACATGATGTGACCAAAAGAATTTTCACAAGAAATCCTATGTAGCATAGCATCACAACTAGGCAACTCAACATGCTCATCATCATATTCATCATAAATAGGTAAGTCATGACATGATGAAGTCGCACTAGCATGAATCATGGGAATAGGTGTGTTAACATCATGCAAGCAATCATTCTCAAGATAGTCCACTAGTGGGACGAAAGAAGCACCATCACCTATGTTACCTTTGGAGCGTCGCTCATGAGTTGTAGGTGAGGGGTTCAAGATCCAATCATTCTCATCTTCATCTTGATGGAACCATGTGGGTGGTGCATCTTCTTCCACCATGGCCATCGGGTTGTTAATTGGAGGGACGGACTCATCGAGGGTAGGCATGTCGTCATGTAGGAGACCTAGCACCAAAGAAAACACACTCGGAGTAGAGGTTAAGTCATTAGAAATCATAGTGGCCTCACATGCCCTATCAACTACCTCACTCACTAAGTGTTGTGGCTCACTCACTCCCTCTTGGATGCACTCACTCATATGGTTGGTGGAGTCACTCAAATGGCTCTCAACCTCACATAGGATGTGTGGCATGCTCTCATGTGTGGGGCTAGTGGTGGTCACACTCATCCTCTCATAGGAAATGCACTCAATGTCACATATGGTGGAGTCACTCATGCGGTAGTGGCTCTCCTCACATGGAAATTGGGGCATTTCATGATATATGGGTGTCGGAGAGATGTAGATGCAAATGTATCCAAAATCAACTCCTTTCGCCGCCTCATCCATTACGCCTCCAAAGATGAATGCCGTAGGAGGTGGCAAATCATCACTCTCCTCCGAGATCAAAGAGGACTCATGTGCGCTCGCGTAGCTTGACTTGGAGTAGTAGTCATGTTTGGGCGTCGTCTTCATTTTGTTGAAGAGGTTCATGCTCGTCGCCTTGGTCGAAGGGGATGGCCCTTGCTCGACCATATTATCACCGTCTTGATGTGGGGAGCTTCCGAAGATGGAAGTGGCGCACTCACTTGTAGGTGGTCGCCTTGTAGTTGGAGATGTCGATGTAGGCGAACTCGCGGGAAGTAGGTGAAGATGTCGTACATCCTAAGGCGAAGATGCCTTGATAGCACTTGGCGAAGATGCCGAAGTGGTTGTTGTAGCCGTAGCTCCTTCATGGTGGTGGTTGTCTCGCGGTCTTCTCTCTTGCTCTTGAAGCCCGTCCTTAGCGTGAAGTAGAGCTTGATCGGACTTGTAGGTATGCTCTTGTCGAGCATCTTCATGAGGATGATGGCGTTGTCGTGCTTGAGCTCTTGGACGACTTGCGCTTGCGTCATGTTTGCGCTCCGAAGATTTGTGACTTGAACGTCGCTGCCGAGAAGATGACGAAGGGGAAGAAGACTTGTAATCGACCACCAAGTGTTTGAGCGTTGCCATTTGTTTGTTGAAGGAGTCACACAAGTCATCGAAGGAAGCCATTCTCCTTGTCTCGGAGTGTCGTAGTTCGATGGCGATGTCGCCCAAGCGCTCTTGCATTGTTCGTTGTAGTCCGATGGTTTTCGCGTGGATGTTATTATTCGCGTCGTCGATGTCAAAGACCAGACATGAAATGCCTTGCCTATCCATCACTAGATGCTAGCAAGTATGAGTAGGAGAAAGAGAATAACTATACCAAATGTACCTTGACCGATGTTGAAGATGGATCAATGATCACTCAAATGTGGAACAAGGAAATAGCACAATTGGTACCAATTCTTGTCGGTTTCTCACACCTACACAAGTAAAGCTTATGGTGGAGCTCGGTGAGGATAGTGGCACAAAATTTTTATGCGGAATGTTAGAAAGAGTCAATAATGTTGAAAAAGATTCACAAATTTGCAAATGCAACAAGTAGACCAATAGCAAGATATGGTACACAAAAACACACACGCAAATAGATAAGTGGGGTCGTGCAACCAAGGGGTGAGCCAAATTGTGGAATCCACGAAAATGCTCTTGTTGCACAACACTAAAGAGACGCTAGCGCGATTGCACAATAGGCGGATACGAACTTGTCCACAACCTACTAAAAAATGCAACGACTTCTATCCCAAGTATGCTATATGTATGGTATTCCGGTGGTATGATCCAAAATGATCGAGTATGACAATCTTGATGTAGTATGATGCTATGTTTCTTGCTTAAAAGCTCTTTGTTTATATTTTTCTTTTTGCTTAAAAGCTTGTTTGGCTCTTTCTCTTTTGGGCTCTTTTCTCATGCAAAACTTCACGAACCAAGATAGCAATTGAGTATATGCGATGACAACCTGGTGTCACAAGAGATGATACCAAGATGTGCAAAACGGTGATATGGTATGTATGCTATGGGAAGTATGATCACTAATGTGCACAAGTCACGTTGCCGGCAATACTCAAATGGCTAGTCTCGATAGGTAAGTGACGCAAAAAATGGGCTAGGGGTTAACAATGCAATTGCAAGGGAATATACAAAGGAGGGATACCAAAATACCAAGATGATATGGAGGTTATCGTCCGTGGCGATGATGAGTGGCGGTGTTCTTGATGTAGATACCAAGATGATGGAGACTCATCCCTAAGTAGCCGAAACACCTTAGGAAACAGAAAAACCGCGAACTCAAAATCTCAAATGTCAAATGGTGGTAGCGGCAATGCTGTGGTGGTTGCGGAATTGTTGTTGGAAACCCGGTCGAAATTGGTTATGGTGGCGGAAGGGTATGATGGGCTATACACGTTGTTGGAGTTTAATTCATGGTCCCTAAGTAGCCGAAACACCTTAGGAGGCACGAGCCACAACTCAAACAAGCTTACACAAAATTGGGTTAAGTTTCGTTGGCTAAGTATAGTGGACTAAGCTATGCGGAGGTGGTGGTGGTGGTTGATGAAGAAGCGATTGTCCCTAAGTAGTCTAAACACCTTAGTAGACTCAAATCACTACTCAAGCAACCACAAATGCTATGGGGGACAAAATGGTTAGGTTGCGGAAGTCGGTGGTGGATATGCAGATGATATCGTGGAAGCCCTAGGCAAAGATGCAAAAATCCACAAAATATTATGGATTAAAATGATGATGGTAGTATTTTTTGTGAAGGGGGGTGTCACTAGCTTCAAAACGAGCTAAAGAACGTCAAAATCGGAATTCGGATGAATTAGTTATGGACAAAATAAAAATCAGTCGAAGTGGCAATCCACAGGTACCGGACGTCCGGAAAGTGATGGATGTCCGGTGATCGGACGTCCGGTCGGGCTCGGAAATCCGGTAATTTCTTCTGTACAGGTGGTGCCGGTCGTCCGGTGGATGACGGACGTCCGGTGCTTCGTGAGGGTCCGGACGTCCGGTAAAACGCCGGTCGTCCGGTGGGTCGGGGTCAACGCGAGATTTGAGCTCGGGAACGCGATTTTGGGCGGAAATGGATGGTTTTGGGGTCAAAATTGATGAGATTTCGTGGATGAAAGATGGGGAAACTTGGGGAAATGCTAGATCCTCTTGAAACCAAGCAAATCCATGGATCAAAATCAACAAAACATCATCAAACCAACATCACAAACAAATTGGGGCTATTTTGGTGGGGAATTTTCGAATTTAGGAACAAAATCACACAAAACAAGGGTAGAAAACGGTGGAGGGGACTCCAAATTCGCGAGAAACCTTGCTCTTGATACCAATATGATGTAGGGTGGAACCCTAGATGGCCGATCTTTCACGAAATGGAGGGGATCCCGCGAAGAACATTAATAACACGAGGGGGAACACGAGGGAAAACATGAGAGAAACACTCAAACCAACAAGAACAAGTCACACATATGCTAGATCCTCGAAACACAAAGAGATACATGATCCATGATCAACAAGGGACGATACAAAGGGTAACCGATTCTTCTCCATGAGGAGGTCTTGAGGGTATCACGCAGGATCTTCTTCGTGAGGAGGTCTTGAATCTGAGTGGATCTTCGCCTAGAGGGGCAGCAGTCACTCACGAGGAGATGAACCACTAATGGATGAGCAAAGATGTGTCTCAAATGAGCTAAACCTAAGCTAACCCTAACTAGGAGGAGGTGGAGGAGTATATATAGTCTAGAGCCACGAAGGGGTAAGTGGGAGAGGGATACATGGGCCTCTGGCCCGATAATTGTGCGCAGACAGCATGTAGCGGACTTCCGCTGGGACACCGGACGTCTGGTGGCTCGGGAGGGACCGGATGTCCGATATCTCCCGGACTTTCGGTAATTTCCACAATTTAGGTTCTATTGTCGATGTCACGGACGTCCGGTGGCCTTCGGTCGTCCGATCGCCTAGGAGTCGCTGATCGTCCGGTACTTATCGGTCGTCCGGTGCCAGGGAGTGACCGGTCGTCCGGTAGGGGCCGGACGTCCGGTGCCTGTAGCTTTTCTAGCCGTCTCTCTTCTTGATTCTTGGACTTATTGATCCCGCCACATTGTCCAATGCTCTTAGTTGTTCCATGGCCTCCCTCTTGGTTCCTGGTCATGCATAGCACATATCTTTGAGGTAGTAGCCATGTCTCACACGTAGAAAGTGGAGGTTCGGAGAGGAGCGAGTTAACCTTGTGTTCAATGGTGTGTACTTGAGGTCTTACCTAAGTGAACATGGGGATGATCGTGGGATGCTCCGCATCACCTTCCATGCTGCATAAGCACAACTCCTAGTCATGTTCCACTACCACCAGTCTCTAAGGTGAAGGGGAGGGCAAAGTTTGGCAGTGCTAGAATAGGGGTAGTTGTGAGGCTTTGCTTAAGTTGGTTTAAAGCTGCAGTTTGTTCCTCGGTCCAGTGAAAAGCTTCTTTCTTGAGAAAGTCATGAAGTGGTATGTAGATGATCCCATAAGACTACACAATTCTCCTATAGTGGCCTGCGAGGCCGAGGAAACTTCTTAATCGAGTAATATTTTGTGGAATAGGCCATTGAGCTACAACTTTGATCTTCTGTGGGTGTGTTTGCAAACCTTTTCCAGAGATTATGTGTCCCAAGTATTCTACTTGAGGAGCAGCAAAGATGCACTTACTGAATTTTACATATAACTATTGTGCTTTGAGTGTTTGCAGCACTAGCCTCAAGTGTTCCAAGTGCTCTGCCAAACTCCTGCTGTATATTAGGATATCATCAAAGAAGACAAGTACAAATTTTCTGAGATATTTGGCAAGGACTTTGTCCATGAGTGATTGAAGCTGGTGCATTAGTATGACCAAAAGGCATTACTAAGTACTCAAAATGCCCAAAGTAAGTCTTGAGTGATGTTTTGTGCACATCTTCTGTCTTCATTCTCACTTGGTGGTAGCCAGCTCTCAGGTCAAGCTTTGTGAAATATTTTGCTCCAGTTAGTTCATGAAATAGGTCATGTATGACAGGGATGGGAAACTTGTTCTTGACTGTTTGGGCATTCAATTTTTTGTAGTCAATGCACAGTCTCCAATTTTGATCTTTCTTTTTGACCAGGATGGCAGGTGCTGCATATGGGCTTTCATTGTGTCTTATAACAGAGGTGTCCAGTAGCTCTCGAATCTGCTTTTCCATTTCATCTTTTTGCTGGTGGGGCACTCGATAAGGCCTCACTGTTGGTAGTTCAGTACCTACTTTTAGCAGAATGACGTGATCATATTCTCTAGGAGGTGGCATGCCCTTAGGCTCTTGGAAAACATCCTTGTACTCAGTTAAGATGTCTTCTATTTCCTTGCAAGGTCGTGCAATTTCAGGTTTTTCTGGAGAGACAGAATTAGGCAGTAACATGAAGCTCCAATAGCAGAAAGTTTTTCCATCATGTGTACCGAGATTAAGGGTACTTGCTCTTTTCTATTATTGTCCCTCAATGTGACCATTGTTTTGCCTTGTAAAATCACTTGCATTTTCCTCTTAACAAAGTCCATAGTAATGGTACTATGGGTTTCTAAACAGTCACATCCTAATATGATGTCATAGCCTTTGAGAGGGAGCACTTTAAATGAGTTACCGAACTTGTGTCCTTGGATAGTGTAGGGAGTGTTGACCACATGGGAACCAGATTGGAGTGTACCTCCTCCTGCTACTTGTAATGTTTCCAAGGGGTTGCTGACAGTATGACAAGTAGTTTTCACTGTGAAATTCATGTCTATGAATGTGTGAGAGCTTCCTGAGTCCACCAAGGCTATTCCACATTTGCCCCCAATGTTGACTTTAAGGGAGAATGTGGCAGAAGTCTTCTTTTTCCTATAGCTTGAGAGGAAATGTGCATGCATTGTTCATCTTCAATTGGAGTAATTGCTGGTGTGGTGTTGTCTTCAGGTTGGTCCTGTCATTGCCACATTTCATCAGGTGACTCTTTAGTATGCTCTTCAGTGGCCATGAGGATAGGTGTCTTATATTGTACACATTTGTGGCCAAAGAACCACTTGCCTCCACAATATCTGTAAGTGCGAGGCTCTCAGAACTTCTGTTCAGGTTTAGTTGTCTTGTCCTCTCATTCCCTCCTCTGTGGTTTCTCATTTTGCTTATATTTATTGGGGAAATGAGCAAAGCTGATTGTCCTCACATACCCACTATTGGGTGTATATCTTTTCTGGTTTGCTTGGGCATGAACTCCCATTTCCACGTCCCTCGCATTTTCTACTGCATCATGTAGTGTAACTGATTTAAAGGGCTTCAGCTAGTGTTTGATTTCAGGTCTTAAACCATTGATGTAGCACTTGCCATAATATCCTTCAGCAGCTCCAGGATTCTCTTTTTTTGTGTGCAGCCATTCTTTCCTCGAATTTATCACCATAGCCAGCAACTGAATCAACTCCCTGTTTGAAGGAGTTGAAATTTTCCACTATATCATAAGAGCTATGTCCAGAAATCGTTTAAGGACTGCTGCACATAACTGGTCCCATGTCAAGTTTTCATGAAGAATGCCAGAGTTTCTTAACCAAGTATCAGCTCTACTAGTGAGATACATCTGGGCATAGTCCCATTTTGCTTCTTCTGGCACACGGACCATGGAAAAGAATTTCTCTATCACCCGAAGCCATTCCATTGGATTTGTACCATCAAATCTAGGGAAGTCTAGTTTAGGAGCTTTGGCAATTGATCTGTAGAAGTGGGCGTCTCTGTCTTGACCTCTGTTATTGTCATAGTGCCTGTCAAAATGCTTGAATTGCTCTGGGTTTTGTTGGGATTGGTGTTACACTCTGTTTTGTGGAGGGGAGGGAGCTTGTATGTACCATGGCTCTGGTGGATAGTAATGGTGGTATTCATATGAACTTGTTCAGGGAGATAGTAGTGTGGAGGTGGGGGTGGTGGTGGTCTGATTGTGTAAAACGGATGTTGTGGCTGATAGTTCCAGTGAGGAATTTGGTCCTGGAACTCATACGGTTGTTGCTGAAATCCATTTGCGGGGTATGCATAGTGCTCATACTGAAGTGGCTGAGCAGGTGCTTGTGTCATTCCAACAGGCTAGTGAGGTTGGGTCTGCTGGTGCTGCACCGTATCTCCTTCCCGGCGTCGCCATGCTGGGACACCACGATGATGTCTACACACGCTTCTACTCTTGTAGACTATGTTGGGCCTCCAAGCTCAGAGGTTTGTAGGACAGCAGCAATTTCCCTCAAGTGGATGACCTAAGGTTTATCGAACTCAGGGAAGTAGAGGTTGAAGATGGTCTCTCTCAAGCAACCCTGCAACTAAGATACAAGAAGTCTCTTGTGTCCCCAACACACCTAATACAACTAGGAGTTGTATAGGTGCACTAGTTCGGCGAAGAGAAGGTAAAATATGGATGATAGGAGTGGCAAAGCAAAGTAATATAAATCTGTAATAAAAAGTGCAGCAAGCAAACAAGTGGTAAACGTGAGCACAAATGGTATTGCAATGGTGGAAACAAGGCCTAGGGATCATACTTTCACTAGTGGCAACTCCCAACAACATTAACATAATCGAATCACATGATATTTCCCATAAAACATGCAATGGAGACGCACCCGGAGGTCATTCCTTCGTGGTCAAGAGAGGATGAGAATTATGTAGGGCTACAAAAGCACACCTCAAAGTTCGTAGTTCTCAATCTAAGGATTTCCCAATGTCACCGCGGCCATCCAAAGAGAGTCCCACAATCACCACAACATATCTAAAGGATAGTCAAAGACAAGCACCAAGAGACTCTCAATCTTCAATCAACACACAAGAGAGGAAATCACTCATGAAAATATTTTTCTAATCCATGTCCAATAGACCGCTGTCAACTTGGTCTCGAGGATTATACTAGATAAAGACAAGTGAGTACATCAATCCAATACATAGAGGAAGGGGAAATATCATGGGATCACCCTAGATTAACATAGCCTATGATCACAACGAAGATCACATCATGGGAGAGAGAGATAACCACATAGCTACACGTACAAGCCCTCAGCCCCGGAGGAGACTACTCACGCATGGACATGATGAGGAGGAGGTTGATGATGGTGTTGATGGAGAGGTGCAGCTCCGCGAGGAGGAGACGGCCGGCGGCAGCCACGGAGGCGGCGGCGGCGGCCATAGGGGGCGGCGGCGGCCCTCGGGGCGACGGCGGCCCTAGGGGGCAGCGGCTCCTTGGCCCCCCTTCTTCCTTGTGGATGGTGCTGCAATGGTGCTGGTCCTCCCCTCCAAGACGGCGGCTCGGGAGGAGGAAAATTCGTGGCCGTTGGTGACCTAGGTTTCCTCTCTTTATATAGACTCTCGGATTCCCGTCATCAGATTTTGGGCCTCAGTAAAACGGGCTTTACTCGACCGTCCGGATTCCGATTTGGACGAATTTTATATCCAGAAGCATCGCCTCGAAATTCCCCACAACTTTCACAATTAGACTTTTCCCGTTTGACGTCGTCTTCGGGCCGGAACGTGACCATCTTTAAAAAACGTTCTCAGACAGATTTCAGGAAAGTCAGAGTCCTACTCCAATACGACTCCTTTTGCGTTTTTGTCAATTTCCAAGTAATTCCTACACAATAAAGTGTAAAACAAGAACATTGTGCACTTTTGCAACCATTAGTAGGTTAGTCCAAATATGATCAAAAGTGTATGGACGTGCATAAATATCATAGCAATATCACACAAAAAGGGCATGGAGCAAGCAGAAATTATAGATACGTTTTGGACGGATCAACATCCCCAAGCTTAATTCCTGCTCGTCCTCGAGTAGGTAAATGATAACAAACATAATTTCTGTGGTGACATGCTATTAACCATATAAGGACTTTTCACAGTCACATGACAAGTGCTTACTGAGACAATGAATCTGTATTATTTAAGTTGCCTCATGAGAGAATCACAAAGAACTGAAAGTTTTACAGTATGATACTGAAACACTCAATAGATTTGTAGTGAGCATGGTGTGCTAACATGACACAGTGGTACCTCGCTTGCCCCCTTTAGTGAAGCAAAACATAAATGCAGGGGCACCTCCAAGGTTTAAGTGATGACTAGATACAATGATTTCAGAATAAACGATGTCATAATCATGCAAAAGACAATGGTATTTTGGGACAATGCACATTACACTCAGAATGACAATCATGCTCTCAATAGTTGGTGCTTTAAAGAAGGTGGAGACTCTCGAACTGTGGCTTTTGTTGGCAAGGTTGAAAACCCGTGATCGGAAACAAAAACTAAACATGTACCAGAGCTCTTGGTTTTAAAAACAGAGGTAATTTTTTTTAGAATATGCATATTTCATCAACGAATGCTAGCAGATAACTCAATTACTTCTCGAGCTGGACAAGTTTCAAGGAACGGCTCCCGAATGAGGACGATCACATCCTCTTAGTCTCCTTTGTTTATCACTGCCAAAGTTCTCTGATTTCTCATGAACAAAGCGTGGAGGAGGGTTTGTTTGTTGTATATAATTTTTTAATGAGTCGGGCGCACTCTATGCCAGTTCCTTCTCGTATTATGGGTTTGCACATTAGACATGCAATCCCGGGGTGAAGCTTGTCCAACTTAAAAAGATCATGAATTAACTACTACTTCCTCATGAGCTAAAACAGAGGCACAAAATAGAAATGCTTTTTTTTGAATAATTTCGAGATGGTACATGAAAGTCTTCGTTAGGAATGGCAGGTAAATACCATGTATAGGAAGGTATGGTGGACTCATATGGCATAACTGGTTTAAAGGATTTTGGATGCACAAGCAGTCAGTCCGCTTAGTACAGGCGAAGGTTAGCAAAAGACTGGGAGCGACCAACTAAGAGAGCAATGACGGTCATAATCATGCAGAGCGACAAAGCAACATTGAATCGGGCATGGAAGTTATATCGCTACTCAGAAATTAAAGATCATCAAGGCTTGATAGACTTTCTTTACAGTCTTAAATATGCGTGAGCATATGCCAAGTCAATCAAAATAAATTCTTGAAGAAAGATATCACTAAACCATACCACATCATAGGCAAACAAATCATGTTGGTACTCCAATAACACATTGAGAACCCCCCAGCTATTTGAGACTAACCATAAGAAAACATGAACTACTAAGCACCATTATGCACATAGCATTTTTATCATAGACATATCAACCAGTGCAACAGAAGCCAACTCTCTTAACAAGATAAGCATTATAACTAAAGAGAGTTCCAGCGACCAACTAAACAAAAGCTCTTTAAAAAGTAAAGCATGAAAACTAAGAGCTGAACATGATAGTAGCTATTGAAAGACAAAGAACACACACATCAAGGATATACATGAAAATTCTATGTTATGTTTTAGGTTGAAGTGAAGCGTGTTTCTCTCCCACACAAAGAAAGATGGGTTCCAACTCTTATGAATAGCAAGCAAAGCTAAAGAAAAACTAAAAAGGAAACTAAAAGCAAGACGCTCCAAGCATAGCACATAACACATGAAGTGATAAAAATATAGTGGAACGAAAGACGAACTGATAATGTTGATGGAGAAGGGGATGCATGGGGGCATCCCCAAGCTTAGACGCTTGAGTCTTCTTGAATATTTCTTGGGGGTGCATGGGGGAATCCCCAAGCTTGAGCGTTTGACACTCCTGAATCTTTTTATCATCTTCCCTTGCACACTTGAAAACTCCCTTCATACATAACTCATCATAATCTGATTAGCGAGGTTAGTACCCTTAATAAAATAATTTTTCATTGCTGGAAATAAGGATATTCTTGAAGGTCTACTGTTTCTCAAGATTTCCAAAAGGTTTTTGCAAAGAAAAAGCAAGCTCAAGGTTTGCAAAACGAAGGAAAGGCAAAACAGGATAGAATCTGTGAAAAACAGACCAGCAGGTAGTAAATAATTTTTTCGGGGCACTTCTGCAACTCAAATCAAAACACTCAGAACAGACGCCCGAAAGCCAATTGTATAGAGCACACTGTCGAAAAAATTCAGACCAAAAAGATGATCTGGTGATTTTATACGAATTTTTCTGTCCAAGGACAGAATCCGTTTCCTGGACAGCACGTCACAACTTTTGAACTTTCTTGCAATCAGGGGCTACACTTGGCACAAAGCTGAAAAATAAAGATACAATGATGTTGCTACAGTAGTAACAAACATCAAGACCACTAAAAACTGAAAGAACAAACCGAAAGCAAAGATAACAAGGGTTGTCTCCCTAGAGCTCTTTCTTTATTGCCATAAAGATAGGCTTAAGACTTTAATGATGCTCTCGTAGGAATAAGAGTTGAAGAACAAAATAGAGCATCATGAAGCAAATACCAAATACATTTAAGCCTAACATGCTTCCTATGCATAGGAATATTGCAATAGAATAATTCATTGAAGCACAAAGCAATAAGCATAGGAAGACAAAACAAGTGCAGCTTCAAAACTTTCAACATAAAGAGAGGGAACTTGATATTATTGAAATATCTATAAGCATATGTTCCCTTCTCATAATAATTTTCAGTGGGATCACGAATAAACTCAACAATATAAGCATCACATAAAGCATTGTTACCATGATCCACATGCAAAAAGGTACTCTTACTCTCCACATAAGCATAATCTTTCTCATTGGTAATAGTGGGAGTAGGACTATCATAAACAACTTGAACACTATAGATTAATTGTGTATTAGGAAGATGGTGTTCAACAAGGGAGTAATTCCCTCCATGATTATGACAAGATTCATAAGGATAATCTCTCCTTATGTCATAGGTACCTTTATAATCACTATAGATTGGAGCTATAACATCATCATAGTAGAGAAGAGCATTATCATTGCTAGCAACTATATTTGTAAACATGTTGTATTTATTCGTACTAGCAAAAGAATTATCAATTATCACATCACTAGTGGGTAAAGGATTTACAATCCTATCATCCCCAAGCTTAGAGCTTTCCATGTCATCACTTTCAGAGTTGGTACCAAAAAGATTTTCAAGATCATAAGTAGCATTATCATCATTTTCCCAACCACAATAAGTAACATGCATATCATGATCAAAATCATCTTCAATAGTACCTACGGACGTATCATCAAGATGATAATTAAGGCAATAAACTTCACCTTCTGCTTTAAACTTACAACCGTTAGGATAAAAGTTGATGGGAGGACTATGCTCAGGCCAGGTTGATACCCATTCTTCTTCCTTCTTGCTCCTCTTCCTCCTCCTCTTCTTTTTCTTCTTCTTCACCTTAGGAGGGAGTGGTTGGAGATGAAGCTTCTCCACATATCCTGGTTTATCATTAGAAACAATAGGGGAAACTTGGGAGAAACTCTCCTTTTTATTAGCAGAAATATAAGAGACATTTTTATACTTTGGTAAAGTTCCCTCCTTTCTGATCTTACTTATGTAATCATTTTCATGGCAATTAACAACACAATAGAGATGGCAATCTAGCCAAGAAGTCTTTTCTGATAACTCTTCACACATGAAAAATAACATAAGCTCATCATAAAGATCAGAGGTGATCATGTTATCACACAACTGGTTAACAGTTATGTTTTGAAAGTGCATGCATTGAAAATTAAAGTGACCCTTTATACGGCAAAGTTCACAAGTAAAAGGATAAAGGTCACACAATTCTCTAGCAATTTCATTTAAATCTCTGACCCAAGTGATTGTTCTTTCATGCTTATGTTGCTTACAATACTTCTCTTCTTCAATCATAGGCCTTTCACAAGGTCTATCCACTCCACAAAAATTGACATGCTTATATAAAACTTCATTTTTAGGAATTAGATCATGCATGTTGCAATCATCATGAACAATTTCATTTTCTTTGCAAATCTCTTTAAAAGGTTTATGATGCTTGATCCAATCCTCCTTAGGCATATTAAGATGTGAAGCAAAAGATTTGAGGAAATCAACAAGGAGTTGAGAATCAAGCCCAAACTTAGCACTAAACTTATTAAAAGTTGTAGTTTCAACAAAGGACTTAATGCAATCATACTCATAAATTATACCTGACTCTTTACCTTTGTCGATCTCCCAATCTTCAGTGTTGCGTTGAATTCTTTCAAGAAGTTCCCATTTAGCATCAATCTTTTCGTTTGTGAAAGAACCCATAGAGGAAGCATCGAGCAAGTCTTTATCCTGTCGAGAAAGCCTCGCATAGAAATTAGTAATAATCATATCTTTGGGGAGCCCATGGTTAGGACATTTTAGCATTAACGTTTTCAGTCTCCCCAAGCTTGAGCTATGCTCTCTCCGTCATGAGGGTAGAAATTATAAAGATAATTCCTATTCTCATGGACTTCATGAAGAGGATAAAACTTGGAGTAAAAGAGAGACTGGATCTCTTCCCAATCCAGCAAGTGCGAGTTATCGAGAAGCTTATACCAATCTGAAGCTTTATCTATAAGTGATACGGCGAACAATTTCCTCATGACAAACTCCATTGATACACCTGCAAGCTTAAATAATGAACATAGTTGTGATAGATATAGCAAGTGTTCACCGGGATGTCTGTCTCCTGCATAACGATTAGCCAAAACATAATCGATAATACCAGCCGGTATTTTATAGGGCACAATTTCAGTAGGAGGAGGAGCAACCACCACAGGTGTGGGGCGTCTTCCCACAAGCAACGAACTAAGATTGTGGTTTTCCATAAACATAACTAGTGAAATAAAAACAAGAAACAAAAAGATTTAATTGCAAGATCTAAAGATATACCTTCAAGCACTCACTTCCCCGGCAACGGCGCCAGAAATAGCTTGATGTCTACACACGCTTCTACTCTTGTAGACTATGTTGGGCCTCCAAGCGCAGAGGTTTGTAGGACAGCAGCAATTTCCCTCAAGTGGATGACCTAAGGTTTATCGAACTCAGGGAAGTAGAGGTTGAAGATGGTCTCTCTCAAGCAACCCTGCAACTAAGATACAAGAAGTCTCTTGTGTCCCCAACACACCTAATACAACTAGGAGTTGTATAGGTGCACTAGTTCGGCGAAGAGATGGTAAAATATGGATGATAGGAGTGACAAAGCAAAGTAATATAAATCTGTAATAAAAAGTGCAGCAAGCAAACAAGTGGTAAACGTGAGCACAAATGGTATTGCAATGGTGGAAACAAGGCCTAGGAATCATACTTTCACTAGTGGCAACTCCCAATAACATTAACATAATCGAATCACATGATATTTCCCATAAAACATGCAATGGAGACGCACCCGGAGGTCATTCCTTCGTGGTCAAGAGATGACGAGAATTATGTAGGGCTACAAAAGCACACCTCAAAGTTCGTAGTTCTCAATCTAAGGATTTCCCAATGTCACCGCGGCCATCCAAAGAGAGTCCCACAATCACCACAACATATCTAAAGGATAGTCAAAGGCAAGCACCAAGAGACTCTCAATCTTCAATCAACACACAAGAGAGGAAATCACTCATGAAAATATTTTTCTAATCCATGTCCAATAGACCGCTGTCAACTTGGTCTCGGGGATTATACTAGATAAAGACAAGTGAGTACATCAATCCAATACATAGAGGAAGGGGAAATATCATGGGATCACCCTAGATTAACATAGCCTATGATCACAACGAAGATCACATCATGGGAGAGAGAGATAACCACATAGCTACACGTACAAGCCCTCGGCCCCGGAGGAGACTACTCACGCATGGACATGATGAGGAGGAGGTTGATGATGGTGTTGATGGAGAGGTGCAGCTCCGCGAGAAGGAGACGGCCGGCGGCAGCCACGGAGGCGGCGGTGGCGGCCCTAGGGGGCGGCGGCGGCCCTCGGGGCGGCGGCGGCCCTAGGGGGCAGCGGCTCCTTGGCCCCCCTTCTTCCTTGTGGATGGTGCTGCAATGGTGCTGGTCCTCCCCTCCAAGACGGCGGCTCGGGAGGAGGAAAATTCGTGGCCCTTGGTGACCTAGGTTTCCTCTCTTTATATAGACTCTCGGATTCCCGTCATCAGATTTTGGGCCTCAGTAAAACGGACTTTACTCGGCCGTCCGGACTCCGATTTGGACGAATTTTATATCCAGAAGCATCGCCTCGAAATTCCCCACAACTTTCGCAACTAGACTTTTTCCGTTTGACGTCATCTTCGGGCCGGAACGTGACCATCTTTAAAAAATGTTCTCAGACAGATTTCAGGAAAGTCAGAGTCCTACTCCAATACGACTCCTTTTGCGTTTTTGTCAATTTCCAAGTAATTCCTACACAATAAAGTGTAAAACAAGAACATTGTGCACTTTTGCAACCATTAGTAGGTTAGTCCAAATATGATCAAAAGTGTATGGAAGTGCATAAATATCATAGCAATATCACACAAAAAGGGTATGGAGCAAGCAGAAATTATAGATACGTTTTGGACGTATCACACGATCAACCAGAGAGAAGTGCTCGGCTGGGGTATGGTAGTAGCTGCTGGTTGACCATTTTGGTGGAGTGGTGGTTGGGATGGAGGTGGTTGTTGTTGGCTTGACTGGGCTTGTTATGGAGGTGTTGCCCGGGGCTGTTGTCGCCTCGCTGTACTCCCCTCCGCTGTCGCGCCCAGATCTCTCGCCCTTGGGGACGACAACAACTGATCACCCATCTTGTTCATCAAGTCCTCTAGGCGGGTCAGTTGCTGCTTGTTGCCCGTCACCTCGGTGTGTATGCCCTCGACCTCTGTATGAACATGGTCGACCTTGTCGTCCAGTTGCTCGACATCCAGCCTGATAGCAGCGACCTCCGCATCATCGGCCTTGTCTTCTCCCTTCGATTTCACCATTTGGACCAGAGTCGACTGCCGAAAATTTACTCAAGGACTCGCCTTGAAACCCTCGTGAAATCTAGAACCCTTCCGTCGCCAGTGCTCCTCGCCACCAACCGTGCACCAACCGGCCTGGGTCGTGGGATTTTACAACCAGGAGATGTTCTCGCCGGCAACCGCACCTCTGCTACCGATCCGCACGCGAATAGTCTACCGGCACCGGTCGCCTCCCAGCTACTCACCGCCGCCACGCCGCCAAGGATCGATTGCTACTGATACCAATTTGTTAGATCCCAGCTAGGATCTGAGTTACAAAACAGGGAATAACACAAACTGAATTTAACTCTCAATCACGGAGACCCAGCTATGAATTTGGGATTTCTACAACAGTAGCTAGATAAGCTAGGGTTTGGTAGTTTGGGGATACAATGATTGAATGGTTCACAGCGATGCGCACGCAAACGCCTTATAGTCCAGCACCGAGCTGGAAAGCGAGGTGAAAAAGAAAGGTAAAAGGGACAGCGGCAGTAACTGAAGAAGGCAGTGCTTGGTGCTGCATCGACCGTCCATCTCGCTTCTCCCTTTCAGCCGTCAGATCTTCATAACTGTGGCTGAACCGGCACACTATAAATAACTGAACTTACGACGGGGGAGGCGTTTTGGCTCCCGGGTGCATTTGCACCTGGATGAACAGTACCCCGAAAAAATAATTGTTTTCAAAAAATTATGAAAAAAATGTGTAGATGATCGTGTTGGTGTCGCAAACATGCTTGGCAAAATTCACGTGGAACGGAGCAGCGGTGTTTGGTCGGCGAAAAAACCAAATTTTGGGTGTCATTTGGTCTTTGATTTGTTTTTTTTTCCGCAAGCCAAAATGATTGGAATTTTTGTCTCAAAATTTGCAGGTCGCATTTGTATGTGACAAAGATAACAAAAAAAATTTGTCTCAAATTTGTCAACATTTAAAAAATCAAAAGTGGGCCTGGGTGCAAATGCACCCCGGAGCCGAATTGATTTTCCGAACTTACGACAGTGTTGAATCAGAGGATGCAGGTTGCTGACACACCGGCCCTCTTCCTCCCGGAACCGGATCCTCTAACATCCTCAAGGGATGTCACGTAAGCTACAGTAACCATGACATCCCTTCTTCGCATATATATGGTTAAGCCTAAAATGATTATAATTAATTAGTAATTACAAATCTACTATATACATTTTAAAAAATTACATACAAACAAAATTATGATGCAATAAAATTATTGTTAATTTATTTTTGTATATGCCGCACGGTAGTTGCTACAGCATTTCACTGTAGATCCGCTTCCCTTCCTCCCTCACTCTCTGCTGCGCCGCCGGCCCTCTCCCTAGTTTCAGCTCGTGCGCGCCGCGGGTCCTCTCCCTCGCTCCATCTCCTGCACAGCTGTCCCTCTCCCTCGCTCCACATCTTGCGCCGCCGGACCTCTTCCTCGATCCATCTCCTGCGCCGCCGGTTTCCTTTCTTGCTGCCTCTCCTGCGCTGCCGGCGTGTCGGACGTTAATC